>JAWNNK010001028.1:12427500-13135400 GCA_035045065.1 Hirtodrosophila trivittata | reverse complement strand
AATCATATTTATTCGCTTCAACAGGTTTTTTTTGACGCAAGCATTTCCGATCATAAAATTCGACTTTTAAAAGTAGAAACACTTTAAACCGGTCAAGATTGATATAAAGTAAGAAATAAATTTGGAGAAGTGTTTAAGTATTTTCAATAATTATCCACTTAATAACTTTTTGTGCACTTTACTTTGTTTTGGATAACAATGTAAAGACTCGTTTTCTATATATATTCCTACAGAATCAAAGGTCGAAAAGACTTGACTCTATATATAAGATGCAAAGGTTATGATATCCAGATAAAAAAAACTTGCTAATCTTGACGATTTGAGGACAGGTGTCCAAGGTGCTTGGAAATATATTTTGAAGGAGAGATATCAGAAAGTATGGGCCGGAGATGTAACTACGTTATTGAAAATCATGGTTAACCAATTAATTATTAAATTTGTTTAACAATTATGACTTTAAAGCTTACTTTTTTATGTATTTTGGCAACTTTTTGAAATTGTGACCCATAACTTTTCGTTATTTTTTCATTTTGGATCTTCAATCTCTTTTATTTCAAAACTTTTGTATATATTTCATTATCAATTAGTTAGTTAATAAGTTAAGCTATGAAAGGTTTTGTTGTTTTATTTTCAACAACTATTTTTTAAGTATAAAAATCATTCCATAAATTGAAAATTTGTTTGTGCTATTTATATGAACATGTATAAGTTTTAGTGTTTATCTGAGAGATTACATTAGGAAAGCAGATTCAAAATCGAATATACCCTAATATGCATCATGTCCAATCTTTATAAACATATATATTTGTATGTTACAGGGTATTTTGTGGTTTTTATACTAACTTAAAACTATCCACAGCGCGTAGGGTATCCCTCAGTTGAGCTAACTTAAACTCACTTCAGATTTTTCAATGAATTGAAATCTGTTTGAAAGGTTTCACTTAATCAGCAGCAGATTAATGACCCCTTCTGAAAAATCGTATATAAAATAAAACCCATTATCAGCTGAAGTGTCAATTATTCGAAAGGAAAAATCGGGTGAATTACAGCGATTGAGTGACAGCCCAGGAGTATGAAAATAATTTATATTCCATTAAAATGTATCATGCAAAGCACAAGAGTGAAATTAAAAATGAATAAAACTCGATAATAAATATTATTTATAAATAAACGATTAGTTAATTAATAAACGATAATGTGCGGCTTTAATATACATATATAGCACTTGGATCGAATTGCTACCAGTTCCAGAGAATTTGGTTCCCAGCAACCGGTTCCCAGCGTCAGCTCAGTTCCGGATAAATTGAGTTGAGTTGAATCAATGAACAACTGGCCAATACCGGCTATCGACATCTCTTTCAAGTTATATGATATATATAAGAATATATATATATATATATAAAGAAGATACGTATACTTTGATCTAAAGCTAGAAAATATTAAGCAGAACAAGTTTGTTTGTTATGTTCGATTTTTCACCCCGGGCACATTCTAAATTTAAGGCAGGAAATGGAAAGATATATCTATGTATATGATACAGTAGACGTCCGGTTTAACGTACCCTCGGCTTAACGAATTCGCGATTTAATGTACATACTTGCCAAATGTTTACATTGCGTACCTTATATAACGAACTCTTATACTCAATTTAACGAAAGAAAAGGGAAAATGTATGTGAACAGAATATAAAATCAACGCAAAAATGTAAAGAAACAATACATCATAATTCAAACATCATGCATCATACATCATATATCATACATCATACATCATACATCATACATCATACATCATACATCATACATCATACATCATACATCATACATCATACATCATACATACATACATACATACATACATACATACATACATACATACATACATACATACATACATACATACATACATACATACATACATACATACATACATACATACATACATACATACATACATACATACATACATACATACATACATACATACATAAATACATACATACATACATACATACATCATATATCATACATACATACATCATATATCATACATACATACATCATACATACATACATACATTATACATATATACATACATCATACATCTCACCCACACACATTCACACAAAAAGACACCAAAAAAAGCTTGGCCTTGCATGAGCTTAAGTACTACATTTTAGAATCGAGGAGCAGGGCCGTTGACTCACTTAAAATGGGTAATTCTTAGGATTGTTTCTGATGTCGAAACAAATTGTTCTAGTAGATAAAGTTGAAGGAAAAACACACTTCTGTTGTATAAAAGATAATTTTGAATAAAGAACTGAACAAGATATGTTCTTTATACTTTATGTAACTAACAATTATATGTATATAATAATGATATTATACATATAATTATATTATATAGCATATAATAATACGGTAGAAGTCAAGTTTAACGTACGCTCCGTTTAACGGATTCGCGACAAGGGGAGCAGCAGTGACAACTTTTAATTCTATCTGCGAATGAATTGAAGCGGACTAGACTTTGGTATATAGATTTATAGCATAGAAAATCTTAAAATAAAAAGAATTTATATATAGGATAAACTATATTAGAAGATACAATTTGAAATAGTTGAGAAATACTTAAATACACGCGGTATTTCTTGGATCTATGAGACAAAGCGTAACAAAAGTTACGATAGATTTGATCGAATCGATTTCCGATTCTAATCAAGAACATATTATATATGTATATTTTATATAAATAAAGACAATCTAAATACATATATATGCTACTATTCAACTCACACACACACATATGATATATAGTCGGAATAGAATATAAATCAAAGAAATCAAAACAAATTTGACAGCTTGCAGCTTGCCACATATTGTATATTTTCATTCTTGACCTTTGTCTGTGTTTCTTATCAGCTTTATTTAAATGGGAATTTCAGAGCTTTTCAATTTAATCTGGGTTTCAATTACATTTCAATATTTAGTCTAATTTCGATTTCTACTGAGTGTGCGACAGTGGATTGTATATATAATAATATATTTTCCATTCGGAACTGAGTGAAATTTCTATTTATTTTTTCATTTTTTTGTTTATTTTCCACTAGGTAAATTCTGAATAGGATTAATACTACTAACTAAGCTCTGATTAAGTTTAAGTAGAACAAGCTTTCTATATAGCCTATCTACAAACTGAAATCGTGAAACAATGACAACGAGATTATCTTTTACCTATCGCACATTATAATTTTATTTTATTATTATTTATTTGGAAAACCCAATCGAAATTTCAATTATTTTGTTTTCAACAAGCACACAAGCATGTTAATTGTTCTGAGGGACCTCTACACATTCCGAAATTTAGATTCTTCTATACAGTCTTATATATACCGAATGTACATATATAAAACTCTTTAAGGAATAAAATGCGAAGGCTTTGCTTGCACTTTGCTATAAAAAATATATTGCAAAATGCGGGGAAATCCCAACTTTATATTTTATTTTTAGACTAACTCAAATAAACAATATTGCGGACTGTTTCCTAGAAAAGCTGCTTTTAATCTAAAAGTTTATGCGTTGCTTAAAGCGAGGGTGTACTGTAGTTAAAATATACATTTTATTTTTGCAAATTTAACAGGCGACACTCAAACTTCGCGATCTGTTTTGGTCTTTAAGCCAATTCTTGCTGGATTTTTGTGTGGGCACACTGGAAGAAATTGCTCAGTTCTGGACTCACCTGGACTACATTCAATCTAGAGACCTTTCCGAACATATATATATATATATATATATATATATATATAATAAATATATAATGATAAATTTGATTATTTTCAAGCCAATTATATTGGTTTCGATTATGGGGAACTGTATCAGCCGAATGCTTAGTTAGTTGAATAAAACGACTGTCAAAGTGAATAAGTGAACTAAAATCGTGAATCTAGTTCATTTGAGTCATTTAATTTCATTAAAAGATAAATGAATTGACTACCAAAAAGAACGCTTAATGATAATTATTAATTTCATTTAAAATTATATCTAGGAAAAAGGCAGAAACTCATTTCGAACATTCTGAGCGGAAAAATAACAATGGGCGCCATTGTCAGGTGTTGAAATCCGTACCGGAACCAAGGCAAGATCTCTCAGAGAGGCGGTCGCAGAGAGCGCTCCGTAGTCCTTGACAACTGGCCTGGCCAAGAGACAATCCAATCCTGCGCAACACCTGTGCGAGAGCCAGCTCGACAGGCTGTCTACAGAGCGATACAGGGTGTCTTCTGCCCCACCCCTCCCTCCACCTGGTGAGGGTGATTAGGCTCTTTAATAGCCGCCTCGGCGACTTGTCGACAAATTGGCAGCGGGTGGAAGCGAAGGGGGGGTGAAGAGGGAGAGAGGGGTTCGCCGGTTGCGGGGAGCGGGCACATGTTCGATTATAGCCAAAACGCGACCGAGCAGAACCAAAGAACGGCCGGAGAGCGGCGACAGCAGCTCTCAGTACCGTTAAAAGGTCTGCGCCGGGCTCAGTCTATGCGGCTATGTGGCTGGGGGGAGTGCAGAGCGGGGGATGGGGTTAGCGTCATCATCATCGATAGTAGTTGTTGTGCTTGACTGAGTGCGCAAGGGTAATGAGAGGCGGCAACGGAGTCGCCCTGGGCAGGCGCAGGCTGTCGCTGGCAGTGACTCCGACTAGGTAGACAGTATCGCTGAGGCACTCCTGGCAGCACGTTGCTCGTAGCCAGTGTAAGGATACGACATTCGACTTGGATAGCAGTCGGCCAAGTCATCGCATTCCGTGGCCAGTCGCAGCGCGAGACGGAATCCAGCGCGGAGTTGACTTCTTCTTTTTTTGTTTGTTCTGTGTCGCCGTGAATATTCGTGAAAAATCCGTGAAAATTCGTGAAAATCGCTTAGAATAAAAAACCCAAAAATAAACACATAGAGAAAATGATTGTCAATATGTCCGTGAATGGGGCAAGCAGCAGTGCAGCCCAACCTCATCCCAGTGTCAGTGACAGCAACAGCAGCAGCAACGGCAACAACAACTCCAACAGCAACTGCAACACGCTGCAGGGGCAATGCGAGTTCAACTTCCTGAAGCGCAAATATGACACACAAGTGGAGCAGCAGCAGCAGCAGTTGCCGCTGGGCCAGGAGTACGAGCAGCTGGCTGCCAATCCCTGGAAGAAACGTCATCTCGATTACGATGGCGACATGTGCTTCCAGTTGCAACTGGACACGAGTCCACACACAGTCACCTCCAGCATAACACCTGGTGGCACCTCCTTCATCAACGATCTGTTTGCCTACGACAGCAGCCTGCTGGTGCCAGCTGTCTCCTATTGTGCACCTCCAGAGGCAGATGCCGGCGGCTGGCAGACGGGTGAGCTGCTCGAGCTGGATCATCGCTACAATTCCGGACTGCAGGCAGAAATTAACCAACTGAATGCAACATTGCCGCCGCCTACGTCGCAGTCAACGTCAGACGAACAGCAGCAACACTCAGAGCAACAGTTGCAACTATCCGCAAATGGCAACAGCTTCCTGGTTCCAATTCCAGAAAAGGTTCAACCTCAGACCAGTAATCGCTCGGTGAACTGCGGCAGACGCGCATCGCCGGCGGCCAGCGAAACGGAGCCCGACTTCGAGGACAAGAACCTCTCGTGGCTTCTAAACTTTAAGTTCGATGAGTTTCCGCATCTGTCGCCGGATGTGGGTGGCGGTCCACGGCTGGGCAATGGTCCGAGTGCTGGACTCGAGGCAGCCACGCCCACAGCGGCTGCAAACATGGCTAACAATGCATCGCCCTGCAGCTCTGCCTCGCCCGCATCCGCCTCGAACTCGAATCATTCACTCAACTCCAACCAGAGCTGCCATGGGACGCTGCTCGATCAACGCGGCTCACCCAAAAGCTGCTCCAGTACATCAACTACAGGCGGCACAGCCAGCACATCCACAGCAACAACAACAATAACAACTCCGACCAAAACCGGACGCAAATTCGAGGAGCTCGTCATGGAGGTCACCTCGGAAATGGATGCCAACGATATGATTGTGGCAGAGCACGTTGTGGTCGAGGATACGACCTCCAAGGCGTAAGTATCATCTATCTAATGTGTAAGCTATAGCTGTAAGCTAGTTGTGTCATCTGCCATCTCCCTGTATTCTGTAACTCGGCTTAGGAAAATCCATCTGTCTCGGGGTTCCTTTTCATAGAAGATCTTGAGGAGCTTTTCTTCTTTTGTGCAGTTCAGTGCAGACTTTGTGCTCCTGCAGAGATTTCTTAACCTTTCTTCCTTGTAGTTTGAAGTTATATTTTGGAGCCTTGTGCCTTCTTTATTCCTTAAAATAAATTATCCCTAGTCTCCCTTCAGCTTATCCCGTGACGTTAAACGCTTTTAGGAGATTCCCTTATAAATTTTAGACGATCCTAACAGAGGATATGATATATCTTAGACGTTTTCGGGAGATTGTTTTATAAATCTTCTGCCCTATCAGATTGAAAGCTATAACTTAGACGTAGACATAGAAAGACTTCCTATTATTCTTAGGAATAGTCTAGAATCGCTTAGAAACTTCCGAAAAAGATCTCCCTATATAAAGCCTTACATTTTCGTATCTTGTTTGAACTCCCCGTGAGGAAGTCTTAGACTTTGATTTAAGTATCTATTGAAGAGCTGTGCATTCATTATCTTTAGAAAAGAGATGAAGACAGTCAAATACTCAGTTGGATACTAAAATTATCCGTTCTCAAAAGAACATACCTGCAATCCTAGAGTTATCCGAATCTACCGAGAATTCCCTTCCGTCAGCATTCCGAGTCACAGCTGTAAAACAAAGTGAAATTGTTAGACTTTTGATGAAAGTTAGATAAAATGTGCTTCTCAAGATATGACTGAACCTTAGGGATATATATTCTAGATCCTTCTCCCAGATTCCAGTGCAAATTCAACCGGAAATGTATAAATATGTATATGAACGTATAAATATGTATATAAATCTATAATCCAATTTATACAATTTGCTTGACGTACTTATTTTTCTTCCTTCTCACTCCCTCTCTCTCACTCTGTCTCTCTGTTTATTTCTTTGCTTCACTTGTCTCGTGCAATTCATGCGGCCGCCCAATCGATGTGAACCACCCGCACCACAAACGAACGGAACACCCAACGAACCACCACAAAACAAGCAGGCCAAAGAAACCACCGTTCACATACACGGAACTCATCGAATACGCCCTCGAGGATAAGGGTGAGCTGACGGTGTCGGGCATATACCAGTGGATATCGTAAGTACTTCTCAACATCCTCCACATTTTCTACTCCCAGGAATGGGGGATTCACCCGGCCCGGCTGGGGGGGAAGTAGCCATTTTGTTGTGGAATGGCGGAATGCCGGATGTAATTAAACAAATCTCAAGCATTTTCTTGCGCATTCCCGTTGGCCACTTTTTGTTGTTATTTGCCGGTTGTTCTTGTTGTTGTTGTTCCTCTTCTTCTCCTTCTTGGTAAAGTTAACTTGCATTTTAATGTTTGGCTAACGACCGAACTAAGAACAAGAACAAGAACAAGTACAATAAACTGTGAAAGTTGCCAGCTCCAATAATTTATTACCTGTTTAGTTTTTTCTTACTTTTCCACCTCCTTCTGTGGAATTGTTTTAAATTTGTTCTAAAATCAACATGTTTGTTCTTGGTGCTCAACAAGTTGTTACCCCTATCAAGATTTATAGAGTATTATCCCTAAAAACAATCCTTGTATGGGAAAACAAAAAGCGTTCAAATTTAAGACTAGATTCCTCTGAGCACTTCAATTAAAAGAAAATTATTTTAGATTTCATACATATTGGAATGATTTCAATATATTCTACATATGTATATATATATCTATATATATATATCTATATAATATATCTATTTCTGTATATAACTATGTAGGTATATAGATATAGTATAGTCATACTATTATAAGTATTACATCTATCTATCCTACGGATAATTTACTTTCATAGAAAACATTTTTATCCCTTAGAATTTTTGTTTCATTCATCTTTATTGCCTATTAATTTCTCTTTTATATCTAATATTAATGAAGTTTTCTCTTCTTCGGCAAAATATTTGCATTATATTTTATATATAACTTGATCCTTTGATACTTTTAGACCGATTTTCTTAGTTACTTTTTAACTTCGCTTAAGAATTAAAAAGCAGCTTTAATATTTCATATATTTTCAATATTTTGTAGTAGAAAAGTTGCACTGATCTCAAGCATTATATTTTCTAGCATTTTCGACAAATAGATACAAAATGTAATACTTTGTATCAATATTATATATATATATATAGTATTTATATTCGTTTAAAAAAGAAAGACTGAATTCGAGAGACTTCTGTAACCGAAAGTTGTGGAACATTTTGAGTTAAAAGTCATACTTTTTCCTACTCATTTGAAATCGCCTTTCAAGCTGAAAAGTTTATAAAATATATCTATCATATAATAAATGATATATAAGGAATTTCTTCCCATGCTAAAAGGTGGGACTTGTATATATAGTATTCAATTTTTACTTAAAAGTCCTTTTGTTTCCATGCTCATTAGACTGGAACTTCGATACAGTATAATAAATGATGATGATTTGATCTTTTCTACCCAAGTGGAAAGATCAAAATTTAATTTTGATGAATATATATATAGTGTGTTGTATAGAAAGTAGTTTTGCTTATATACAGAGAGTCTGCCTTCCATCTTATAGGAATCTACAATATTTCAGGAATAAAGCTTGAATAAATCATGACTGGAAACACCTAAATACTTTTTACAGATAGGTTCAAATATAGCTCCATCTTTCTATATATTGTATATTCTTCATATGTATATATAATATATATTTTATATTATTTTGGCTATAATTTAGATCAGCAATATATATATTTATATATGTAACACTCATTTGCTTAGTAAAAGACATTCAAATTGTAAATAAAATGCCAATTCCTTATAGAATGGAAGAATTGCTCTAAAAACCCAACTAAAGTTTCTGAGCTGATCTCATTTATGCGTATATATGTTTTCTAAATTCGATTAATATAGATCTATATAGTTAATATATATACAGCATATATTGAAGTGTCTGAGCTTCCGCCTGCTGCCTGTTGCATTTTTCCTAACTGCTGAAATCCCTTTCAACTCGCTTTTTGAATACAATTTATCGAAACAGTTTGAGATCAAAATATATATACATATTAAACTATATACAATATATTATATATCCGCCATAGGCTTAACTCAATTATACTACTTGATTCTTCAACTTTACAAGTATATTTGTGATTATATCGACTGAAGGTCTCATTGTGTAAAACTTTTTGTGAAAGATAAAGATTCCTTTTGATTTGCAACTGAATAAGTTTCTTTATGTATGAGAACTTTTAATTGGATTCGAGTATTCATAAAACATTCTCTTCCTATATTTATATACTCCTATAGTATATGTGTAACTATTATATATATATAGCGAGTGTCTGTTGTCTTTACCTACTTTCAAACGGGGGTAAAACCCAGCAAGACGTAAGATATATGTACCCATATATGTACATATGTATGTATGTATATACATCAATTCGATGACAATAATAAAAAACTTTTAACACATTTTTCAAGGTTCATTAATTTGCCTACCTGTCCCTGCCCCTTGCCCCGCCTCCTTTACTGGGTAACCCCCTGTTGGGCCACAAAATTGTCAAAGCCTTTGGCCCACGCAACCTGCACCTGTGTGCGATGGGTGTGGGTTTTTCTTAGGGGGGTGGGGGGAAGCAGTGGAATCAGTGTAAATATTTGAAGTCACTGCTAAAATGTTGCGTGTATATATCCTATATATATGTAAATTTATATGGAATATATCCCGGACCCTTCTCCTGCTCCTTAGTCTTAGCCTCTTCTCTTAGCTCGCTCCGGACTCGGCAGCAATTTATGACAGTTGCCCATCACCTGGCCCGCTCCCCCGGTCACTGCTGGGCGGGAGGGTGTAACGTTCCGGCAACCTGTTCATTAAATGTAATGAGCGAGCAGACCAGCCAATTTCCCAACTCCACCTCCACCTCCACCTCCATCCCCACCTCCTCTCTCTCAGTTGTTGTTGTTTTGGGAACTTTTCATTAACCATTCACAAATTTACTTTGCGGCCCATGAACAAAGCGGAGGAGTAACCGCTGGGTGGGTGGGTGAGACTTTGACTGGAGCCGGGTTCATGGGTTGGGAGCAGTTGGAGGATACATCAGAAAGGGGTTGCATTCACCAGGGACGCGTCCCTGGGCCGTTCAAGGCAAAAAAAGCGCCTGCGCAGTCGACGTCAGCGCTTGAGTCGCCCACGCGACTGAGACCCCCTCCCTCCCACTTCCCTCTCTCTATACACGCTTCTCTCCCACTCAACAGAGTGTGGCAATTGCCCATGAAATTTATACGCTGCACAATGCGCACACACACACACACTCACACACACAGAAAGAGACGATAATTATTAATTGCCGGGGTTGGGAACCGTTTGGAACCGTTTGGCGAGTTAAACGCAGTCGCCGTGTGTTTTAGGGGCTGTTCCGGCTCTTTCCGGCCTTTCTACACCTTTTACACGCCTCAATGCATCAGGATCAGGTGTTTGACAGGCCTTGCCTCTGTGTGCACAACTCCGGCAATTACCTGGTCAGAGCTCGAGCCTTATGCCTTGTGCCTTATGCCTTATACCTTAGGCCTAAAAGCCCATTGAGCCTGATCCCATGCCTGTCGGGGTAGCTCTCTTCCGGTCAATTTGAATTGCATATTGAGTGTTTATTGGATGCGGATCATGGTTCATTGCACAGTGCACGGAATAAAGGACACACTGGACATATAGCACAGGACATGCGACATGGGACATCAGATAAAACATGTGCATATATCAGGACCACAAGGACTCGAGAGGTTCCGCCACGTGTTTCCTAGGGGGAAACTTTTATGCACTTGCTGAAACAGGGAATATATTAGGGAATGTAATCCTATACAGAGTATACAATATTAATACTATATAATCGTAAATATATCTAGTATAGATAATGATATGACATGGGAATATATATTATATTGTTGAACATCTGAAGTACTGCTTCCTTCTTAAGATACTTTTCCTAGTATCAAATCTATCTATGAATATATGTTTTGTATATCTATATAAGGCAGAATATCTTAAAGGAGATCAGCTAGAAACAGTCAAAGGGTCAAATATATATAAAGAACTTATATCAGTATATAGCTAGAATCAGTATAGAGAAGTGGAAGTAGTTAAATTAGAGGAGCTAATCTGAAATTATATCGAAATGACCATAAAATATTTCCAATTTTCAACATTGACTCTCATTGAATGCCTTTCACATTCCAAATCGAAGCCTATATCTTTCTCTATATATACTGAAAATTGGATTTGACATATTTTTATATTTAATATTGATATTAATTTGCCAGAGATCTTTGTCATAAGCTAAATCTTAATCCAAGTTCCTAACTGACTTTTCTGAGCTTGAATCTTGTCTCCTTTCTGAGCTTGACTTTTGTTCCCTGAAGAAACTGAACAGGACTCTTAGGGCATTGTCTTAAAACAGAGTAAAATATCAATAAATTCTTATAATAATAATAATAATAATCATCTATTTACCCGATATTAGATCCAATAATATTTATTTTGTTTTCCTTTGAGGAAATTTCATATAGTTTCAGCTTAGTTTGAAATCGCTGCTTGCAGTTCATTTTAACCCTCTAGACTGGTTCATAAGCAGTACATTATTCAATTCACTTATCTTGATTTTGAATGCGATTACCCTATATGTACCATACATAGTTAAACCTGATCTAAAAACATTCCATACTATTTTCTGGCAAGTTTCATCAACCAATGATAAAACTATTCAAGCTGCTTTTATACGGTTTGCGGCTTTTTTAATGACCAGTCTATTAAGTTGGGGCCCCCACCCCACCGAAAAGGCGTGGCCAGCTACGCCCAATTTCTATTTAAAAAAGTTTCATAATTTTTTTTTTCACTCAAACTTCTTCGACTGCCATAAACCCATAAATTTTGCACATTTACAGAAAAAGAAAAAAACGTCGACTGGGGGCGACGGGGGCGGCCAGGGAACAATTTATGAACTAAGTTGCGGCACTGCCAGAGCCCAATACAAATTATATATATATTTATATATATATATAGGGAAATATATCTATATATATATATATATATGTGGAATAAAATACAATGAACGTTACAGAGCAGAAAAATCAACTCGAAACAAACCGCTAGAAGTAGTTGCCCAGTCTGAGGGGTATCAGAGAGTAGGTCCTGGGCCTGGGCCTGGGCCAGGGCTTGGCCTCGGCCCTAGCTGCCGCCATGTCAAAAATGAAGCGCTCTCTCTGTATGGTGTGTGTGTGTGTGTGTGTGTGTGTGTATTGGTTTGCGTGCCAGGCACGCCCAGACACGGCACGGGCAGCCAACCAACTGAACTAACCCAACCAGCCAGCCAGTCCGAGCGACCAGCACCAGCCTATCAGATAGAATGCTTTATGGAGACTCTGGCACGGACCCAGTCCAGGAGCAGGCCCGGACCCAGGACCAACCCGGACCCAGGCACCGACATGCCACACGACTCAAACTCCAAACTTAATTATAAAAAGCCAACAGACTCGGGACCGGACAGCAGGCATCGTACCTGAAAGTAGTTGATGGTATTTCCACCTACCCATTTTATTTAACTCATGCCACACTCTGATGGGGCATGCAACTCTAGGAGTCCAGGACTCCAGCCGGATATGCCGGATTCGACCACTCGCATTATTTCAACAACTGAAACCGAAATCGAAACCAAAACAGAAAACAGAAACACAAAATTCGACAGCCCAAATAAAATATTATTAGCAGTAGTTGTCAGATATATATATATATATATATGTAGATATATATACTGTAAGACCTATTATTATTATGGGTGCGAGGTTGGGTACTGCGTTGGGGTGCTTTGCCTCCCGGCGATGCCGTGTATTTCGACAATTTCATTCGAGGCCCAGAACCGAATGCGAATGGGGCACAGTCACTCATTCAATTCATTGACAATGATGACGATGTTGATAGTGGGTATTTGATTTTTTTTCTCTATTTCTCATTGGGATTTCTCTTCTTCTTGCACGTGCACCACCACGTGCACCACCACAGTGCGATACGTGAGTTAAGCAACGTTGACAATTCGACAAGTGCGAGCGGCAGGCACGAGCTCCTCTTCTACATGTAGATACGAATAGCTGTGTGTATACTTTTTTGTATCACTGTCTAAACGCCCACGCCAATCGATTGGCTGGGCGCCAGAGTGCATGATTAAACCATGCTAGACATGCACCACCGCTCCATAAACTATCCAAAATCATTGACTCCACGTCCTGCCTCCCGCCACCCACCTCCCACCTCCCACGTTCCACGTACTCATATTTATAAATTTACAAGTACTTCGGGATTTCCATTCCACATCGAAGGACTCGACTCCAAGCAATAACTTAACCATGTCAGACACTTACAGAACTACTAGCTCGTGTTTCCCAAATACTCTAGAAGAGTTAACTCTGACAGCTCCTACATTTAGGATGAGCTCCCATGTAGATACCTCCCATTCCATCAGCTTTATATATGTATATGTTGATATACACTAACTAGTCGGGGCACAGACGGAAGGATGAGTTATGGATAGACTGGATATGGCTTCGGGTTGAAGCTATCCATTTGTCTAATTTATCAATTTGCTTATCAAAATCCGATTAGAATCTTGATTGTTATCCTAACAAAAACCAAGATAGTATGATCAAGAATTCAGTATCAATATATCAATTATATTTCAGTTTCTCAATATATAGCTTTCAACCAGATTATGATTATATATTGAGCTACAATTTGTTGGTAAAGCAATCCGAAAACTTTTTCTCTATAACCAAAATGTTTCTTACATTGTCAAATTTTATCGCTGATCCTCACCCAAAGAAAATAACAGTATTATCTATATCTAAGATAGCACTGACTCTGTAGATTTTCTTTACAACTTTAACTTCAATGGTCTTCAAGTCTTCGTAGAATTCATTGCTTGGAGTTTCTTTTGTTAGGAATTTCTTTTCTTTTATATTTTAGTATCTTTTGCCTCTTTGAAAATAAAACTGTTGATCAATCGCGATGTTTATTTCCATATCAAATATGAAGCCCTTCTTTGATAAGAGTATTCCACAACGTATATAGAATATATATTGAACCATATTATCTGTATATATGAACCAAAGTTTAATCCACACGACACATCCTTTAATCGATCGTCCATACAAAATATACAATCTGAAGCTTTCCTCGTGGGCTTAATGTAGATTCTCTGCATGTACGTAATATATATGTATATATCTCCGAAAGTCTCCAGAGCTGAAGTATTATGTTAACTGATTTTGGATAGAAAAATTCTACTACATACAATATATACATGATTTAGTGAAATCTCTCTTCAAGCAATATATTTTAAGCTGCTTTAGACAAAGTTTCCTAAAAGGAGTATAAACAAATCTTACTGAGGATAAATGCTAGCAAAAAGATTCAGATAAACCAATCCTAATTTTCATTGAACGAATTTTCTATATAACAAACAAATTTTACAGATTCAATACGAGTCACAGACTACAACTTTATCATAAATATATATCTATATATATAATCTTGTATACTATATAGAATCGTTACTAGTTTTATCTGTCTGTTATCTATACTATATACTATATACCATCCCAACCATAATTAATAGCATAACCTAAGGATATTATGACTATGGTAATCGAATTATCCCTATGTATACTCGTACTTATGCCATTAAAAAACCAGTTAACTCTGGAATTTATAGTTCTATGCGAAATTAGCCATGTTGGATTGGGCTTTCCTCCATGTCTCAACCCACAACGAAATCAAGTCCGAGTTGATTCCTTTCATACGCTCATCCATCCACACGGAAAGCAATTTGAAGTGCCATCTTTTGGGTTGATGCGTCATGTTGTCTGCGTGCCCCACGATTCATATGATGATGTGTGTGTGTGTGTGTGTGAATGAGTGGAGCCGAAATGACAGTTATCAGAACATTACAGCGGAATCATTAAAGACCTGACGCGGCCTTTCAACTTGAAGCAGACAAGCAGAGCCAGAGTCAGAGTCCCCACAGGAGTACCCAGACCCGAAATGAATCCTCAACATAGATTTATGCATTCCATTCCATTTCATTTATGAGTCGTCATTTTATCCAAAAAAAAATGAAGAAAAACTTTATAGATATATATGCTACAGATATGTATATATATATATATATATATATATATATATATATATAGGGAGAAACCAAATAAGTATCAAATGCGGCCCACAATGGGCGCCTCGCGTGTTGAAATACGAAAAAAAAGAAGAATATTTTGGATTGCTTTTTAGCTGGAGTAGGTGGGGCAAAGATTTTTGGGGGAGTAAGCAGCGGCAGTTAACCAATGACATAGCGCCGTTCCATTTCACTCCTGCTGCTGCTCCGCTGCTCCTACTCCGAATGCGGGGGTTGTTTTCGGACTCGGCGCGTGTGCAGCAGTTCAGCTCTATGTGTGTGTGTGTGTGTGTGTGTGGCTGTGTGTGTGGCTGTGTGTGTGCCGTAATTTGAAATACTTTCCATTTTGTTGCCCCAACCCTGGCACACACCCAAACCACCCACCCAGCCATCCACAATGGGTTTGCGTTGGTGTCGTTGGCTGCCCAGAGTGGGAGAGCGCGCTTGGCACGCGATGTCCTTTCCGGTCGACGTAGTTTCCTTTTACATATGCGCTCTGGGCTTTCAGCCACAGACCCAAACGGGGGGGAAAGTGTATGGGAGGGTTAACTACCCAACCCAGCCAGCCCACCTGCCCGCCGTCCTGCCATCTACTCCATTTTTTCTCTTCTTTCGTTTACGTCCAAATCGCCTGTTCGTGACTGCCTACAAAACGACGCATAATTTGTGCCACTGCCGCTGTCCCTGTCCATGTCCGCGTGTGTATCTCACAGTGTGTGTGTGTGTGTGTGTGTGTGTGTGTGGTTGTGTGTGGGGAGGTCTGCCGCAGTGCCGTGTGCCATGACGTGTTCCCTGTAAATTGCCTGGTTGGCTGCTTGTCGTGCGCATGTTGAAACTTTAATTGCAACTGGTCAGAAAGTTTTCAAATACCAAAACTCTGAACGACTCTCCCCCAGGCCGCCAACTGGCAGTAGCTTCTGACCAACTCAGCTGGCCAATAACCCAACTACCCAACTAGCCAGCCAGCCAGCCAGCCAATCAGCTCATGGTAAGCCACGCATCTAACCCGCATCCCTTGACCAATAAGCGCTGAGTTCAAATGTCCTCGACATGATCTGAAATACCCTAAAATAAAGTCGCACTCAGCTTCAATTACAGCTAAATAGAAGCCGAAACATAGATGCTCTGCTCTGGTTTAAGAAATTAGCAGAAAAGTTGCTGCCTACCCCTGCTCAGTATAAGGAAATAGTTTTTATAAGTCGATGGGGCAGAAGTTACAAAATTCCACCAGAAATGACTGAAAGTCTATAGTATTTCATTATAATAGTAGTAGGTTGAATATACAAAACATATATATAAACATATAAGATAATATATTAATATAAATTAATAATATTTAAATTAATATAATAATATTGAAATACATATTTAACTCTTATGTTGCAATGTTGCCTGAGAAAAAATTGGCAACCTTTGTTAGCATATAGCGCCTATCATATATATGAGCTATATATATCTTTCTTAGACCAGATTGGAACATAATTGAATAATTGATAAGTATATAATACATCAAATAAACATTCTCTAGTCAAGTGTGTTCGACTATGTAATACCCTTAACCCGCGTTTTCACTACTCAAAACACACATTGAAATTCTGCTACGACAACAAAAATCGACAAAAATCTTAAGTATCTTCTATATTATTAATGTCCGATCCTATTTCTAGTACTGTTAAGTACTGTTCAAGATAATGCTTTTCTGTCAAAACTTTTGGACAACTTCGAAGATAACTTTAGAAGCGATAAAACATAAATATAAAACGTCATTTAAGACCAGGAAATATTTCTAAAACTGATAAAAAATCTTTTCTAAAGAAAAAATAATAAAAAAAGCAATTGAAAAGAAATTAAATCTGTGCCTAAATAAAATTTTAAGGAATTTTTCAAACACATTCACCTTTTCTCTTCGTCTACCATCATACTCCAGTAGGCTTCTTCTTCTTAATCTTCCTCCTCTAGTTAATCGTAGAAAAACTCCTAATGCTGTTTTTCTACACTAATTGATTATAGGCAATATTGAGTCTGCCTTCCTTTTAGGTCGTCTTAGTTTTACTATTCCTCGTCGTTGTACTAGGAACTATATCCCATTGTCCCTTCCTACATGCACAACAGATTACGCTTTACACAGCTCTTTCCGCGTTATCTCAAATCCAACTTCTCTTTCTTCTTTAAAATCTTCTCTTTTCCTATATCTTAGTAGAAACAATTAACCTTCTTTCTAGATAATGTTTCTTCAATTTATCTTACTTCCTTTTATTTCCTCATTATACTGTTACTTTTATATACTATTCACTTATATTATATAAGTATATAAGTATAAGTATATTTATTAGTGTAAACCCTTTTTACTAATTGTCTTATACATTAATACTTAATATACTATGCTTCTATGTACTATTGCTCCTAATAGTATATACGTAAGTAATAGTATATTGTCAATATATTAATATTTCTTTATTCTACACTAATATACTAATATATTGATCTGATTGGGTTTTCTGGGTTTTTCCCAATCCTCGCAACACATGTTGGATCATTTAATATTCTCATTTTGAACACTCCAGATATTAACTTTAATTTTTTACTTAAATATTTCGTTTTAAATTTAAATTATATAACTTCAGTTTTAATTTATATTAAAATTTATATTAATGTTACTTTCAAATTTTGGTCGACTGTTAATAGTTGACATTAAATAAATAAATAAATAAATTTAAACAACACTTTTGGAACATTATACATTATACGTTGTTGCTTAACTTCTAACCAGCGTCCATATATATTTATCTATATATATTTACTTATTAATCGATTCCGAATTTTAAACGTAAAAAACTGCGAAAAGTCTTTCCGAAACGAGCCAAATCTTATCTATTTTGTCGATACTAATATTGTTAAATTTATTATTTATTATGTATAAATGTATTCAAAGGAGGAACATTTTAATTTTAATTTTAAAAAAGTAAAAGATAAAAGTAAAAAAAGCCTAGGGAAATAAAATATATAAAATAATAAAAGTGAATTGAGTTGATTCAACATTTGTGGCAAGGATTGGGGATATATATTTATATATATATATAAAATATGTAAATATATAACCTGTATTAAATATATAACTTACTGGTCCTGATCCCGAATCCGAGCTCTATCTCGTTTTCTCTTTAGTTTTGAAATTTTTTTTGTTCCTTTTTTTATGGCTTATATAAGTATTATTATATGGAAGAAGATAACTTTAACTTTTAGTAACTTTCCAGATAAGTTCTAAAACTCTTCTTCATCTTTTATTCACTTTGCACAGGGATCGCTTTCCGTATTACAAATCGAACGATGATCGCTGGAAGAATTCGGTGCGACACAATCTGTCCATTAATCCGCACTTCCGGAAGGGTGTCAAAGCACCACAGGGAGCCGGCCACCTGTGGGCCATATCCAGCGGCGACTCAGCGGAGAATGTCCTGGCCTGGGAGCATGTAAGTCAACCACAACAGGATCCATCCAGAGCGAGCACTGTATTAATCCAAATCGAATTTGTTTGCAGAAAAAGCAACGGTTGGATTTGTTCTTTAAAATGGAATCGATCAATCGCGAACGCATTCAACAGCATCAGCAACAGATGCAGCAGCAACAGCAGCAACAACAGCAGCAGCAACAGCAACAGCAGCAACTGCAGCAGCAGCAACAACATTGTCATTCACCACAACAACAGCAGCAACAGTTGTCGTCACATCAGCAGCAGCAACATCAAAGCGTCTCCATCTGTTTATACGATGAGGCAGCAGCCGCTGCTGCTGCCCTGACCAAGGAAATGCTGCAACATGCGCCCAGTGAGGCATCCCCAGCGTCACAAACAAGTCTCCAGCAGCAAACGCATTCACATCCGCTTTCGCAACACAATCACCAGCAAAAGCTCTTGCCATTCAGCGATCTGCTGAGCGATGACGAGCTGCGGAAGACAGCAGGCCAAATACTGAATGGGATCCATCGCGAGGTGGAGGTGCAATCGGTGAACTCCATTATCAGTACCTACCAGGATGTGTTGCTCGATAATGGTAAGTGGGTTTTGGGTGTAGTATGTATGCAATGTTGCTGCCATGTTTGCCTTTCTTTCAGAAGACTATCTCAATCCCATACACAAGGATATTGTTGTCACTGAGAGCGGACTGCGCCAGCAGCATCATCATCATCAGCAGCAGCAGCACAGCGGCAGCAGCAACAGTCTGACCCACTCACAGTACTATATCACTGAAATCGATCCCATGGAGCTGGGCATACAGATGTCACATCAGGTGGAGCCCTCCGAAGAGGAGGTACTCTTCAGCGATGACTTCAATCTCAATTATTTTGGCTATAATCCCGGCAGCGATATTGTCGCTTGACCGCGCAAACCTCCGCCGCAGTCAATAGTTCCAGTTGCGGAACCAGATCCGGAACCAGTTCAGCTGCATCAGAGCAATCAGAGTACTCATAAGCCAATTCTAAATCAATACTAGTCACACTTACTAACTAAAAATCGTCTAATCTAATTATTTAAACTAACCACCTAAGGCAGCAATAAAAACCCCATTTCCCCCCCCATACCATAATCATAACCCAAACCCGTACCCGCCCCCACCTTTACAACTACCCCCAATCCTACCCTCTCAATGTACTATAGTCTAGTCTTCAATGTACCAACCAAATATCTATCGTATATAACTGTGTTTTTTTTTTCCATTTACACCTAAATTTAACTCTTACTAAAGATAAACTAAAGATTGTAAGTAGCTTCTAGTTAGCCTTAAGCATCCAAAGCATATTTAAACCTAGGATAACGAGTGAATATATATATATTGGCTCTTGCTTCGACTATAGTTCCCTCAATATATATACTATACATATGATATTTATGATAACTTAGTTAAGAGTTTTTACTAGTAGCTGATTATACCTATACATATACATATATACCCATACACACACACACACACATACACACATGAATAACATATATACTATAAATATGAATATGTAATACCTACTTAATTCTATTATATAATACAGTCCTATCTTCTACTAGGAATACAAACCAAATCCAAATCTAAATCTAAATACTAATACTAATACCTATACTAATACTTATCTTAGTAAATACTCAAATACTATTGTTTAATCGTGTAGAATAATGGCACTTACTCGTACAACTAATGATATACTCGTATATTATTTATTTATTTAATTAATGGCAAAATACATTTTTTTTATTTAAATTGAATATTTATAAATTTCAAACTTTGGCCTGACATCAACTGGAGTAAGTTACTATCCTGGTTATTATATATCCTTTCCAGAATTCTTCAGAATTTAGATTAAATATATATAGATATAAATAAATCATTCAATCTGTAAGGTAAAGGCACTACAGGTAGGTATTAAACATACTTCAGTCGAAATTGGCGGACTACAAAAGATTCTTTTAACAAGTTTGAATTATCCATAAAAAAAACAACGACTATTGTTACAGATCAAGAACATATAGTATATATATAGCATCGACTTTGTCTCGTCATGTCTATGACATAGAAAAGCACAACTTTGTTGTATAACTTGACCAAATTTTAACAGATTCAGTTTTAGAACTAAATCAGTCTTTCGGAAGGATTTAATATAGAATATATGCCTATATATACTTTATGGAATCGAACAGGACTATTGGGATTACTTAGGATCAAGAATATACATCCACAGAATTAAAAATCATATAAAAACTATACAAATATGCGTAACATAAGCAGCTATTATACACAATTGCAGTAAACCCTCGAATTACACTGTAACACAGGGTGCCTTTTTTATACAGACTCAGCTTTTTCTTTTAATTTTTTTGTCAATTAAAATTTAATTCATTTTTTTTTACCAAAATAATAGGAGTTAGTAAATTTACCAAGTACAAATTACACTTAATTATTATAATTTTAATCTTATTAAACATTGATTTAAGTTTTGTTTTAAAACAAAGGTATAGAAGTATCTAAATTTAACTCTAAGTCCCTGAGATCGAAGCATATATACAGACAGACAGTCGGATGAACTGGCACACAGACATGGCTATTGAAGCTGATTAAGAATATAGATACCTTATGGGTTTGCAAATGCTTCTGAAATCACAATAATTTACCACTTATATAAATTCTTATGAAAAACCGTGTAAATCAAAGGTTCACAGCACTCACACTGTCCACCTCTATATACAGCTCATATCTGTATAATATTAAACACTTCTCGTTTGGGTTTTCGAAAAAAAAATTTATTTTATATATATTTTTTTGTGATTTTTGTTGTTTTATTGCTACCTTCTATCGTTGTGCACAATTAAGGAGTTTTATGCTTAAAATTAAATATTTATTTGGAGAAACTTTAGTTGGTTTGCATAGTGTGTGTAACCTATATGTATTTAATAACATTGATATATTGATAAAAATGATACAAAAAAAAGTGAAACTACCTACACATATGTATATATATGTATAAGATATATAGATATATTTATATATATATATAGAGATATAGATTATATAGTTATATATATGTATATGTATATATATATAGATATAGATATATTAGGGTTCGCCTGTCGTCGATTCAGTTGTATTATACTTGTAATAGCTGTTCTTTAATATAAGCTCCAAGACCGTTAGTCACATTATAAAAAGTATTGATAGGTTGATATACAAAAAATTAGCTAAAAATCCTTCCGGGGCCTGTGGATTAGCCTTGGAATTCAATAGGAGTCTGCATTTGGTTGCCGTCTTAGTCGTCGGTTTCCTCGAAGGTGGGGCTGCTGGGCGAATAGGCCGGACTTGTGGGACTATAGTGCGACGGAGCCGTTGGTGAGTACATGGGCGATGTGGGCGAATAGTTGCGCGCCGTTGGGGTGTACGTCGGTGATGTGGGGGAATATTTGGTGCTACTGGGCGAGTAGATGGACATGTTGGGCGAGTAACGTGGACTCGTCGCCGAGTAGGTCGATCCTGTGGGACTGTACTGATTGGAGGGTGAGTGCTGTGGTGAACTGGGCGAGTACAATGGTGACGTTGGTGAATACTTCGGCGAGGCCGGTGAGTATTGTGGTGAACCAGGTGTATATTGCGGAGAGCCCGGTGACCCATCATACGATGGCGATGGCGGCGAATATGTTGGAGATGTCGGCGAATATTTGACACCCGTCTGCGAGTACGCTGGGGAAGCCGGCGAATAATGCGGCGAGGCCGAATAGTTCGGCGACGTCGGAGAATAGGATGGCGTAACAGGCGTATAATTGGGTGACGTTGGTGAGTACGAAGGCGAAGTGGGCGAGTAGCAAGGCGATGTGGGTGAATACGATGGACTCGATGGTGAATACGATGGCGACATCGGCGAGTACGATGGAGAATTGGGTGAATAGTTCGACGAGCTAGGCGAATATGCATTGCCCGGCGAGTACATATTACTGCCGCTGCCTGCAAACGAGGGACTCGATTGGAAGTTCGACGTCGGCGAGTAGACAGGAGACGTGGGTGAATAACCCGACGAAGAAGGCGAATAGCCTGTCGACTGAGGCATAAAGTTGGGCGTAGCCGAGACATAACGCGGACTGGTCGCTGTATACAGCGGCGAAGTGGGCGAATAATTTGGACTCGACGGCGAATAGTTGGGCGAGGCGCCACCTGGTGACGACGCTGTATAATTGGGCGATGTAGGCGAATATGACGGCGACACACTGGGCGAGGCTGGGAAATACGGTGACATCGAAGGTCCCGGCGAGCTTGGCGAAGATCCAGGATGTGCTGGCGACCAGCTGGGCGACATACCCGATGCATCCGATGCAGCTGAAGGTGAAAAACTTGGTCCACCTGGCGTCATGCCGCTCACTGCAAATAGAGAGTAACAGAAGGAGTAAGATTTAGTACGTGTGAAAGAGATAGCAATAGTTAGAGTGAGATAGACTGTACGTACCATGTCCGGGTGGGGAGAAATAACGCGGCGTATGGCAATTCACCCAAGGCGTCATGGGTGGCGTCATGCTGGGCGTGGAGCCACCACCAATGAACATAGCAGCACCACCAAGCATGCTGCTGCCGAGCGAATTGGGTATCTCAATGCCGAATCGGCACTTCTCAGCATCTAGCAGCAGATCGAAGCAGCCAGTACCCATTTTGGGCAGCTGGCCCATGATAATATTCTCGGAGACGCCACGCATAGGATCTGTCTCAGCATGGGCGGCGGCATCCATAAGCACATCGACGGTTTCCTCAAAGGAACATCTCATAAGGGCACCAGTGTCCTGTCGATTGATGCCGTGACGGGTGATGGCCATAAGATGACCCTTGGCCGTCATTACGTCACACAGCAACGCCAAATGCCGATAGTTCACGTAGAGGCCATAGAACTGCAGCACAGCATTCATTTCCTTCTCTACAGACTTTCGCACTGCCTCAATGCCGAGCACTTGGAATATTTCACAAATATCATTGGAGGATGTACGTATGGGATCGACGTCACGCTCGGAGAGCACTTTCATCATTGATGTGCCGTCCGTTTCCAGAAGCCACTCGCCAATGGCCTTGAACTCGCCTGTTTCCGTTATGACGATGCGCTTCTTGCTGTCGGTTTGCGGCAAATGCATATACACCTTGCCGATGGCCTCGATACCCTGGAGTGTCATGTCTGAGAGCATGTTAGCCTCAATGCAACGCAGGAACATGTCGTCCTCCATTTTGTCAACGGCCTCATCCTCATCCTGGAACTTATTCTCCTCGTTGTTCATGATACGTATACGTAGCACTAACTTATCGGCGTTGTCATCGTTGAAAATACAATTGAGATCCTCTCCGAAGCCCACATTGATCTTCTCAGCAATCTGTTCCATGGTCAACTTCTTGTCTGTCATTCTCTTGCGGTCAAGCTCGATACGCAGCAGCCATGGCGAGATGCGGGTTGGATCGAAGTCAGGCATCTCATAGTAAACATTGACGAACTCCTGATCTTCCGCAATTACTGTACGCTGCGGATCTGGATCATAATAGATGGCCGTATTGGCAGTCACCTTACGCAGCGTCGTGTGTTCCAGGCGACAAAGCACGTTCTTTGCCTTCTCCGCATCACGTGCAGCTCCGCCCGTAAGGAACACAGTTAGCGATGGCGCCTTGGGCTTCTTTGATATATTGATGATTTCCTTAAGCCTGGGCACACCCAATGTTACGTTCTTCGACGAGACACCAGCAAAATGGAAAGTGTTCAGTGTCATCTGTGTAGCCGGTTCACCCAAACTCTGTGCAGCCAAGGCACCCACCATTTCACCAGGATTGGCTTGTGCCTGCTGGAAACGTGTCTCGATCTCACCGATCAACCACTCAAACGCCTCCGTTGACAAGCGGAACTCCTCTGACACATACTTGGTGCAGAGCGTCGAACGGATGAGGCACTGGAACAGTAGCGTTGCGTTTTCGTTAGCCTGTTTGGAGATACGATCGTTGCCAGTGACAATTACGCAACGCTCGAGCAGACCACGGACACCACGAATCACCCGCATGGGTGACAAATCAGTGGGCAGTCGCTTGTTGATGTGAAAGATCTTTTGCACGTTCCAGATCATGCGCTGCAGATTACAGGGCAGTACCACCTTTGAGTCACCGTTGGGAAAGATTGTGCGCAAATTATCGCGATCGGTAACCAGACGATCCCATTCTGATTCCAATTCCTGTATGGCATCGCTACTGTCCGTCATCTCCTTGATGACATCATCTGTGAAGACTTTGCGCATGTAGCGCTCATTGGACCAGTCGAACTTGAAGCGCTTCTCGAACACCTTGTTTGATAGCTTCACCGTCGGCATATTCTGGAACTCGACCAGTTCACCGCAAAGGCCGTCCTCACCATAACGCAGCTGGATAAGCTGTCCCACCGAGTTACGCACGGTACCGTCATAGTTAACCATGACAGACTCCATAGCCTTTATCAGACGACGCTGAATGTAACCAGTTTCGGCTGTCTTTACAGCAGTATCAATGAGACCCTCACGACCACCCATAGCGTGGAAATAGAACTCAGAAGGTGTCAAACCGGCCAGATACGAATTCTCCACGAAGCCTCTGGACTCAGGACCGTAATCGTCCTTGATGAAATGCGGCAGAGTGCGCTTTCTGAAGCCATAGGGTATACGCTTACCTTCAACGTTCTGTTGTCCCACACAAGCAATAACCTGGAGAAGAGGTGAGATGAGTAACTGAGGGGGATGAGAGAGGGAGAGATAACATACCTGAGAAATGTTAATGTTGGAACCCTTGGAACCTGACACCACCATAGCCTTTAGATTGTTGTACTCAGTGAGGGATTTCTTGGCGGAGCCGCCAGTTTTGTCACGAGCATCGTTCAGGATACGATTCACTTTGTTTTCGAAGGTCTGACGCAGTGTATTACCAGGTGTCGGCTCGAGTTCCATGTTATGCGCCTTCTGAATGACGTTGATGACATCGTCTTTGGCTTTCTTAATGGCCAACTGGATCTCGTTGTAAGTCTGCGGATCGGCAATGGTATCACCAATACCAATACTGTGACCCTCGAGCAGCAGCCAGTTATTGATCACCGTCTGAATGTTACCGTAAAAGCGGCCAGCAATATCGTGTCCAAGCTCTAGGAAACAAATATGCAGCAGCGAACCAGCGGATGTTCCGAGTGTCTTTTTGCACAGAATGCCCATAATAAGTTCACCGTGCTCCACCATTACCTTGGTGTCACCGGGTGATATCCATTTGTAGGGTCCATCATCCTCCTCATCAGGATGCGTTGAATGGGTGCGTATCATGTTTACATTTCCGGGTATAATCAGCGAGAAGATCTGCTTGCCAGTCCATAGGGGACGTGGCTTTAATATGCATGGCTGTGGCACTTTACCATCCCAAGTGGGCAAGAACATGAGTAGATTCATGACCTGCTCACGGGTTATAAAGACATCTCGTTTTGTCATTTTACGGACCGCCGTCAAGGTATCCTGCACAATACCCATGACGGGCTTGTTGGCCTGTGGCGTAATGATCTGCCGAGGAGTGATATGAATGTTCTCCACTTCGGCACGCGTCTCCATGGATTGCGGCACGTGCAAGTTCATTTCATCACCGTCAAAATCGGCATTGTAGGGTGATGTACAAGACAAATTCATACGGAACGTAGACCAGGGCAGTACTTTTACACGATGCCCCATCATACTCATCTTGTGGAGAGTTGGCTGACGATTGAAGATCACCAAGTCGTCGTCACGTAGATGCCTCTCCACTTTGTAGCCGCACTGCAAATGCAGATCTGATGATTTGGGATGGAAGCGCAAATCAATACGCTCTCCATTGTCTCGTACAATATATTTGGCTCCCGGATATTGCGAGTTGCCACGTCGAACCAGCTCCTGCATACGATCAATGTTGAAGGGGGTCACCAGTTCCGGAAAAGTTAAGTTCTGGGCAATTGAGCGTGGAACGCCCACCTGGTCAATACGTAAATTTGGATCCGGAGTGATGACAGTTCGGGCCGAGAAGTCAACACGTTTTCCCATCAAGTTGCCACGAATACGACCCTCCTTACCCTTGAGACGAGCCTTAATTGCCTTCAGTGGCTTACCGGACTTTTGCATTGCACGTGGCATGCCGGGCATATCGTTATCCACCAAGGTGGCCACGTGGAACTGTAGCATCTTGATGTTTTCTTGGATAACGTGTGCAGCGGCACCGCTGGCCTCGTTCTTGCGCAGCTCGTTATTTGCTTTTATTATGTCTGCAAGTTTGTGAGTTAAATCGTCCTGATTCTTGGCGGCACCGAACATTACGACAGCCGGACGAACTGCAAGTGGAGGCACGGGCAGCACCGTCACTATCATCCAATCAGGACGAGCGAATTTGGGATCCATGCCCAGTATGAAGCACTCTTCGTCTGTGATATGCTTAAGAATCTCCCAAACGCGCTCTGCAGAGACGACAATCTTCTTTTCCTGGGAGTCCTCGTTCACGTGTTTCCATTCTGCGGTTAAATCAAGACCCGTTCTACGGATCGAGGGCTGGTAGTGACCGCAGCCGCCGTGACCGGGCTTTTTGTTTGGATCGACCTGTTGGTTGTCCTTGGCAAGGTCCATGTCCTCACCGCCCTCGCAAATAGTTTTTCCTTTGCACAAATCATACACGTAGGCCAAGCGTTTGCGGGGCTGACCCTTGGATTTCAAGACAATCTCCTTGATCTTAGGATTGTGTGGTGACACCAACATTTTGGAACAGTAAAAACAAACGCAGCGCAAAATCTTTATGGTCTTGGTAATAAAACCAATGTGGAACACTGGCTTGGCCAGATCAATGTGACCAAAATGGCCAGGACACTCAGTCATGTTACCAGCGCATGTCTGGCATCGCGATGTACGATCAATAACACCCTGACGCGGATCCATAAGACCGCCCAGCTTGGGACGACCACCCTCCAGTGTTTCCGCAAACTGTACGCCACCCTCCGTGACAGACATGCGGCGCTGCAGGTGCAGATATTAAAAATGATAATGAATATAACAATAAAGACATAATAAGACTTAATATTGGTTATCTCTGGGTCATAGGGGAGTTTCACTTAAGTCTAACTAGTGAATCATTGTTTTATCGCATGCATTTTTGTTTATTTGGTCGCTTTGTGCCAATTGATTTTCAATATGGCGTCGATTTCACCAAAACCTGAAATGTACTTACAATTTCATCGGGCGATAGAATTCCGAATTGTACACGCTTCACCTGGCGCAGAGGCGCCTTCGAATCCGTAGTGGTACTCATTTTGATGCGGATGTACTAACCACCCGACCGAGCTCACACTTTTACCCAGAAAAAAAACCCAAAATTAAGAAATTTGCACGCGTGACAATGGCAAGGGACAGAAAATGTCTGTGCCAAAAGGTGCGGAGGAAACAACAAATGTTTAGCGTTTGTTATGTTTAATGCATTTTATTGCAAGCGTTCGCTTGTTGAATACACTTTATTATGGGCTTTATGTTGCCAAATCCGCGGTTTTTCACATGCAGACGCGAGCAACGCAGACCGAAAAGCGCACTAAAATTTTTAGCGAGTGGCCCAGTGCAACTCTGCGTTCGATAACGTTATCGACGTCTGCAGTATGACCAGTTAACAGCAGCAGCGCAATGAACCGCAAAATATATTTATAATATATTTAAGTGCTCTGACTGTTTCGTGGCAAATTGCTTTATTCAAGTGGATTTTTTATTTGACATTTCATAATGTTTCTTGTCTTTCATTGGTTTTTATAGAGTTGCCGCTTCAAATTGATAGATTATTATTTTTATTCCGTAAATAAAATAAATTATTGAATGTTTTATTAATAACAATAAATTATCCTTATTGAGATATCGTACTCCATATCAGTATTCGTGCAGTAAAATGAGTTTTTTTCTTGTTATATATTCGTTTCTTTAATTTGTCAAATGCTTAGAGTTGTCGCTTTACGCCTACTGAAGACCAGCAGTTTGCTCTTAAAGTTTTAAAAATCACGTGAATAAATATCGATTTTGCATTCAAGAGCATGTATTATACACAAAATGGTAGGCATTTGCGTTAGCTGTAATTTATTGTTGTTATTACTATTTTTATTTAATTTTTAACCTTATTTATTTCTTTTTTATCTATTCGTGTTGAATAAAAACTGCCGCTATAAAAATAATCGAAAAAGTAATCCATATCGACAATTGAAGTTATCGTATTATGAATGTATCGGTATGGTTGAACTTTTTACGATTCGCGATTACGACAATATAAAAGTAAAGAAAGTCTAATAATGAACGAAGCCGGCACTGCCATCGATGCAGTGGCAGCGGAAAAGCATCGCAAGTTCAGAATCCAAGGTATGGCCGTAATCCAACTCAACCAGAGTCGTTTACTAAAATATATAACAATGTATACAAATATATAGCTGCTGCGTTTATGGGGCTCGTTGGTGGAATCTCAGCGCTTTTTGGGTTCTCCCGCACGTTGGCTACGGCCAAGAAATCTGACAGCGTAGTACTCCAGCAGCAGTCAACACGCCAAGGCATCATACTCATGGATGAAGGCGCTACGTTAGCCTTGCGTGCTCTTGGCTGGGGCACACTCTATGCGGTACTAGGCACTGGAGCGTTTTGCTACGGATTCTGGAAACTAAGCGGTGCTAAGGACGTACGTATTCTCTTGAAAGATATTAGCTGACATGTATAAATATATTCCTTCATTCAATTCGAGCAGTTCGATGAGTTCCGGTTGAAAATGGGCAAAGCACTGCCTCGAATAACGAAAGAAGAGCCACCAACTAGCCGCACAGACTTTGATGGTCTCAATGATCTGATGAACTATCTGTCCACGTGGAAAAAGGAGTAACCACACACAGCCTTCGACTGAATACATCTATAGAAAGACTATTAACAGTCATATAATTAAGTTTATGTTTTATTTGTACCTTAATAGTTAATAACTGTTTTTTTTGAATATTAAAAAAATTGTATAAAAAAAAATTTAATTTTTGTGATATCTTGCAAAGTGCTCGTCTATGATATTCCCCTGCACTGTGTTCACATAAAACTGACATCGGTCCTTTAGGCTTTCCTGTAGATCTTTTATTTCTTCGAACTCAACCATAAACTTGCAGCTTTCATTCATAAACGTACCAAAACCGCTTATGAATGTCTGCAGATTTGGGGCTTGGTTTAGATATGCTTCCTGATCCTTGTTTGGTTTATACGACGCTGCCACAGTACCTACTGTGCCAGGTAAGTTCTGATTAATGTTGTTTGTGGCAAATATATCCCAATCTCGTTTTCCCCGAACCAGTGATTCCTTATACGCTTCAAGTCCAACGGGGTCCGTATCTAGAACAGCTATCACTGCAGAATATAAATAATTCGATTCGTTTTAGTATAAGAATGGCTCAGAATGGTCAAAACTCACCTTCGTCTAGATTTAGTGGAGTATCGAAAATACTTCTTCTAACATTGTGCACTGGTTTTGTTGACATGGTTTTTTGTAATGTATTTGCTACATCTTCTATGTCAATATCAGATATATCTTCCACATCGCTTAGCAACGCAATTGGTGCATTTAACGAATTCTCGTTTTTACTTGTATCATTGTCTGAAGCGTCCATTTTCAAAATAGACGCCAGGAATAGAAGCAAGTTAAAAGGTTACGCAATGTTAAGCACTCTGTTAAATGACATTCACTGCAAACATACAGACTGTGAGTTGTGACGTCATAAATTCAAAGTCGAGCCGTTAAGGTAGATACGATATATTCCTTGCTAGTGAAAATACAAGTGTCAGCCTATAATGCTTGAATATCATGTTAAATCCGATCAAGTAACATAATGCAATATTTATTCACTGACCGCATACAATATTGTCTATATACACTGATATTAGAAATTGTTTGTGGCTGTGATGTCATTAATAATACCGCAGTTTTTGGTATTACCTCTTTGCACTTCAATTAAAGTTTCTGCCGACACTTAAGAGCACTGCTTGGCGGGTTCTTTAAATTCAATTGGAAAAATAGAAAGTTAAATTGAGATGTAATAAAATTAATGGATATTATTATTATTGATTTAGTAGGCGCCACTTTATTTGTATTATATATTTTTATATATTCGGAGCACTTACTTGAAACAGTGCTTGCACAGAAACAGAGGCGTGCTCCGAAAATTCGAAATTTTTTAAATTCCTTTTTTTTGTTTTTAAAGAGAAATACGGAAAATTCTAATAAATTTTGTGTGCCGTGTTAAGGGACGACCTGCTCCGGGCGTTAAACGCAATCGTGAACACATAATCATTTTCGAAATGATTTACGACCTGATCATAGTTCTGATCGGATGGCTTTATCCGGCCATTGCGACCTACAATTGCCTCAACGGTAATCAACGCTCACAGGTGGGATGGATGAAATACTGGATTGTGATATCTATATTCACCACACTCCAATTCTACTTTTCTGCCCTGGAGCCATACGTGCCCTTTCTCAGTGGGTTTAAACTATTATTCCTTTGCTGGCTGCAGCCTACTTTGGGTAGCGGCAGCCAAGTAATCCATGATGACTTTGTCGACCCGCTACTGAAACGTTATAAGGCATTCATGTCAAAATCACTAGATGGTGTCACCATGATGAGCAGCGCCGTGCTACGCGAAATGGTCAAGATGGTTTATCGGCTCTCTGTCGACGTTGTCGAACAGTGCTGGCAAATGACCCGCAATGGAGATGACATACACGTGACGCCACGCCTTCAAGCGGCAATCAATGATGTGATCGCCGAGCTGCGCACCGCCAAACGAGCGGCCGCATATTTGCCGTCACCAGAGTATAATGCACTGATGCATCTTCCACAAAACATGGACCAGCTGAATACCGATGAGCATATGGAATCAAACGCACGCGGAGCAAATGTGGTTCCTTGCAAAATGACAGACGATGAGGTTAAATTATGCATACTTTTAGCTGAGGCGGCCAGTGCACGGCGCATGCAGCAAACAATGCAGCTGTCCAGTCGAGAGCACCTGGCGCCGATAAACAGTGATATAAAAATGCCCAAAAAACTTCCATGTCCTATTCTCACGCCGCCACCGCGTCCACTTAAGCCTAGGCGTAGCAAGCGCCCGCCCTCAGTACATTTGGATAAACAAGTCGATGCGGATCACGCCTTAAGCGATTGTAAAGCGAATGGCAACGATCAATGTGCCTGCTGCGACTTAGTCCCAATTGACCCATAGCGTCATTTATACATCTCTTTTTTTTCTTTCCACTATATTGAATCCAAGTGCGAAGCACAAGTCGGCACTCGCCTAGTTTTTGTGTTAAATCACTAATCTTATACTTCAATAAATTAAGGTGTTTCAATCTAAACGGTTTTCCGATTTGGATTTTTAATTTTGGACTTTTTCTTGGCCATAGCCCTGGCCCTATGCTAGGCAAGCGCCTTGCGTTCTTTCTCCCGCTCCCGCTTAATGGTCGGCAGGCGGGTCCATATAAAACCGCCCGTCCCCTGCAGAGCATAATCATCCGCATCTGGCAGTGGATATGGGGTTGTGCGATCATAGTAATAGTTACTAGGCGCATGCATGATGAATTCCAGATAGCACAGCTTTCGAGAGAGTTCCTCGTCAGGGCCTGGAACGGGTTAATGTTTATTTAGAGAATTCGCTTCGCTAAAGTGAACATTAACTCACCAATGAGATAGGTAGCGGGATCAAAGCCGTCCTTGGGATCGGGACTATCCTGCGTGGGTATAAGCCAGGTGAGGAACGCCGACTTCTCACAATAGGCGTCCACCAGGAGGCCGCGTATCTGAGCATAGTACACATTCTGCCCGCTATCCACGATACTCACAATGTCTCCGATTTGCATGTAGCTTCCCTTGTAGAAGACGCTCTTAACGAACTTCGTGCATGCCTGGACACGCGGCGTCTTCTGGGCAGGGCGCTTGAAGAGCGTGCGTCGATTGCGTGTACCAGCAGCGGTGCCAGGGCCGCCAGTTCCTGATTTGCCGTGAGCTTTGCCAGTGGCGCCTCCATGTGGTGTGGATCCAGAGCCAGCAGCGTTGCTGCTAGTGTGTCCAATGTGGCCATTGATTGCTCCATTAATGGCGCCGTTAGCACGTGGCGGCAGCTTCGACTTGAACCGAGTGCTGCGCGTGCTTTTCCGCAATCGTTTTATAACTGTGGGTGAACGGGCACCGTTGGGACTGTTCCGGGTTATTTTGCCATTTAGACGCTGTGGGTAGTGCACTGTGACCACTTCGGATGAGCTGGTCGCAATTTTTATGTGACTGACTTCCGTATCTGCATCAGTCTCAATTTTAATAATTGTACTGTCAAGTGGAGTCTTTATGGGACTCGGAACTTGAATGTGTTGTTGGCTTACTTTTAGTTTGTTTTCCAATTTTGGCGGCGGTTGCTGCTCTTCCTTCACATTGGGTGGCTTATCGTCAAAGTCATCCAGATCATCCATTGTCTCCGTTGTGGTCAGATCAGTGATTTCCATTTTATCCAGCTCCTCTTCTGCCTCGGCCTCCATCTTAGCCTCTGCCTCCAGCGTCGCATCTGCCTCTGCCTCCTTTTTCGCCTCTGCCTCTTTTTGCACCTCCGCCTCCTTCTTCGCCTCTGCCACCATTTTTGCTTCCGCCTTCAGTTCCCTCTTAGGGGTTGCTGCTTCCATCTTCAGTTGCTTCGTTGGAGTTGCTGCTTCCATCTTCTGTTGCTTCGTTGGGGTTGCTGCTTCCGTCTTCAGTTGCTTCGTTGGAGTTGCAGCCTCCGACTTCGGCTGCTCCGCTGTGGGAACTACCTCCGTCTTCGGCTGATCTACAGTGGTCACTGCCTTCGTCTTCGGCTGCCCCGCTGTGGGCATTACCTTCATCTTCGGCTGCTCCGCTATGGGCACTGCCTTCGTCTTCGGCTGCTCCGCGGTGGGCACTGCCTTCGTCTTCGGCTGCTCCGCTGTGGGCACTACCATCGTTTTGGGCTGCTCCGTTGTGAGCACTACCTTCATCTTCGGCTGCTCCGTTGTGGGCATTGCCTTCGTCTTCGGCTGCTCTGCTGTGGGCACTGTCTTCGTCTTCGGCTGCTCCACTGTGGGCACTGCCTTCGTCTTCGGCTGCTCTGCTATGGGCACTGTCTTCATCTTCGGCCGCTCTGCTACAGACGCTCTCCTCGTTCTTGGCTGCTCTGCTACAGACGCTCTCCTCGATTTTGGCTGCACTGGTGCAGGCGCTGTCTTCATCTTCGGCTGTACTGCTGCAGGGGCTGTCTTCATCTTCGGCTGCACTGCTGCAGGCGCTGTCTTCGTCTTTGGCCGCTCTGCTATAGACGCTCTCCTCGTTTTTGGCTGTTCTGCTGCAGACGCTCTCCTCGTTTTTGGCTGCTGTGGTGCAGGCGCTATCTTCCTTTTTGGCTGATCCAAAGCGGGTGCTGCCTTTGTTTGCGTCTGCTCCGCTGCGGGTGCTGCCTCCGTCTTTGGCTGCTCTGTTGCGGGCTCTGCCTCTGTTTTTAGTTCTTCCGCTGCGGGCGCTGCCTCTGTCTTCAGCTGCTCAGTTGCGTTTGCTGAATCTATCTTTAGTTGCTCCTTTGTGGGTGCTGGCTGCGTGGAACTTTTGCATTCAGTACAGAAGGAAGCACTATCTGCAGATACATCGCCTCCATCTGTGGTATTTATTTCCTTCTTGCATTTGGTGCACTTTGTGGGAGTGGGCGTCATGCACCCAGGTTCCACGGTCATTGTTGTCCCTAATCCTTAAAGGACAATGATTGCTTGTAATGACGGTTTAAATTTTTAGTATTGTATTTATTATTGCTCAAATGCTCAACTTGGCGTTACTGCTCAATTGAGCTGTTAACACGGCGGCAAGTGTTGGTTAACACTTTCCATTTTGAGTTAACATTTATTTCATGTATGTTATTCACAATCTGCTACTGTTAACATAACAGAATACAAAATAATAACAAATATTAAAAAATTAAACTATTGTTTTGTTAAATTTTTTAAGCTAAGTACCCCGTTTAATAATCATTTAATCAAATCGAAAAGATTTACTTTCAAGTATATTTTTTTGTTTGACATACGGATTGTAATGCTTAAACCAAGCTTTAACTTTACATAGGAATGTTAATGCCGATCGAAGTTCAAAGCCAGCGCAAATTTGAGATGGTGTGTGTATCGAGTGAATCGATTGCTAAGTCGGTCTATCGGCCATAACAGACTCCATTTCGAAGAGAGGCCAGTTCTCATTGTAAATTCTGTTTTATAGCTGGTAGGTCGTGTGCGCAGAATCGGTCGGTTCAATTTGAAACTTTTTTTTTTAGTGCGCGCGTGCCACGAATTACTATTGCACACACATATACAGTCACAAAACAAATACAAATTTGCAAGTGCGCGCTTTGATAATTGATATTTAATATATGTACATATATATATATATATATATATATATATATAGAGAGAGAAATTTGATGGGAAGACACCAGAACTGCAACAACAACAGCGACAGTAACAGAAACAGAAACAGAAACAGAAACAAAAGAAACAACAACTAACAACGCATGAAATGTAACAGAATTCTAATGTGTGTGACGAAGTGACGTAGAGAAAGAAGAAAACGACAGACGCTTGAAAAAAAGAGCTCAAATCGTACACACATATACACAAATACGCACACAAATACAAATACAATTACAAAGAAAACAAATACAAAGTACAAACGTGGACAATAACATCGGCAGCAGCGGCAACGGGAAGAGGCAACAGTTAACTGAAACGAGGGAGCAGTAAACAACAACAACAAAGCAAGTGAGTGATGAATGAGCATGCAACAAGTCGTTAATTTAAATCGTGTATCGATAACCGATAAATTTCATAACTGCAAAATGTCATTTGCCAAAATAGTCCAGCCTCTATCTAAGCTAACATCACCAATAAGAATCGACAACTGGAAACTCTGGTTTCCAACATCCCAATCAATGGAATGGAATGTGGCTCACTGAAAGGCATTTGCATCTGTCCGGTTCACCGGCAAATAAAATGATCGATGAATGAGAGATTCCATTGGTTGCACTTGGCTTCGAATAACTGCACGCTTCAATAGTTTTGCATTCGCATCTACACATTATTTATTGCCTTCTCTCCCTATGCTATAAATCACCACAATGAGCTCATCAGAGTGTCAAAAGATTATAAAAATAAACCCGTATTGAAAAATTACGACTGTCACTCGGTCCCCAAAGCTGCATTTAAAGGGCTCTTCCTATTTCTTTACCGTGTAACTCAGAATAACTGTATAAATCTGGACAAGAGTAGGGAACTCTTTTTACATTATAATTTTATCTAATCCTCAATCCCCAACCCTTTGATATTAAGATCTTAAATTCAATAGACGACTGATAGTCGATTCTTAGCCCAACTTGGACCTGTTCTCGTTTTTGTTCTTTAACTTGTGCTTCTTCTTCTTCTGTTGGGTCTGTTGTTGTGGATTGGGCATAAGATCGATTTCGGTTTATTGCATTAACGGTGCTTTCCTAAGTTGCATAATGCCTGTTGTGGCTGCCAAACGGTTGCTGTTCCAACGACGAACCATTGCTGGTTTGGTTAGAGCCGTAAGGAGGAGTGGTCTGGGGGGTGTGGAAAGGCATGTTGCGTCGCGGAATGCGACGACTTTGGATATTGTTGGCCGTTTAGGGAGCGACCGAAACTCAAATTGCGTTGCACTCAACTTCATTCGCCGCAACACAACAACAAAAACAACAACAACAAAATTCAATTCAATTCGATTCGGTTCGCAATTGAACACTGGAAAGGTGGAATCGTGTTGCTGGAGCGGAAAGGAGGTGATCCGATGTACAGATAGAGGGGGTTCTTCGTTTTGGTAAATCATGCCAAGAACGATTGCAACGGTATACAACTCCGAACAGTTAAGCGTGCAGAAATATTAAAAAAAGCAAAGCAAAAATGGCAATCAAAAGCAAAAAGTTGATGAAAAAAAAAAATTAAAAAAAAAATTGGTTGAAGAAACAAAAACTGGTTCCGGCTGCCAAAGAATTCCGCATTGGACACTCTTTGACTATGGAATTGCTGCTACAAACTCTCAGCCGACTCTCCCTCTCTCTTACGCTGTTACTCTCTTTTTCAGCATGTGTGTGTGTGTGTCTGTGTGTGTGTGTGTGTGCCACTTCCGTACACAACGCCCCAGCTCTATGGCAACAACAATTGCTACTCTCTCTCTTTCTCTCTGTATCTTTGAATATTCTTAGCTCTTCACGTTCGTTGCCTCAGTCTTTTGTTTCTTCCTTCGCTTTGAACGCTGTTCGCTGCTTGCTGTTCGTGCAGGAGCCAAAGAAACAACCGACAACGCCGATCAGCCTAGGGAGCAAATCGGGCTAGAAGCTGGGACAGAGCCAACAACATTACAAGAGCTTACAAGAAAAAAAAGAAGAATAACAAAGAAAGGCACACAGGGAGCAGATACACACTCACACACACACACACACACACACACACACACTGAAATATGGTGTATGTTAATGTGACAAAGATGTTAATTGGCTTTTACTTTATTCAAACAAAATACTTAGTCACAGCGGATACAACACAACACGACAGCAACACGACAACAACAATACAAACACTGAAATCCATCAGAGAGAAATTTAATTTAGTTGTCGGGGCCAACATCATCTGCATTTTAGTTCGTTTCTTTTTGGCACATTTTCAAAACACTTGAGTGATAACATTTTGGCAAATCGAATATGAGTATCGAATTGATCATTATCAGTCATCAGTCATCATCAGTCAGCGTCAGTCATCAGCAGTCATCTTCAATCAACAGAAGACTAACTGTAGTTTTTTATAGTTTGATTTCTTTTTAAATGCAATTTAAATTAAAAATGTATCGCTGTTGCAGTTATCGATCTACTTGCGTTTAGGCGCAATATTTTGTTATCGATTATCAGCCAAATTTTTCATCATGTAAAACGTGAGTTCTTCATAAGATTTCAATTAGTAAACTGATCTATAGTTAGTAGTTAATTGTCAGCACTGGAAGTAATCGATGACTATAACATATACATATCGATAGCACTTCAATTTTGTACGCATATCTGAACTCAGGCATAGATCTTACATATATCTATATAAGTTATAGCAATATTTATGCAGTACACATATCGAATTGTGTGTATCGATAACCCCGATTTGGCTTCGATAACGACTAGCAAATTGTTTTGCAATTCAGACAACAAACCGTATGCGTCCCACATTCCAAACTGCTTGTGGGGGCGTCCCAGTGCGCCTCCCTTTTATGTTGTTGCCAACGTACCTACGACTATGTTGTGGGTGCGGCAACAACAGTAACAGCAACAATAACTCCAACAACAACAACAACAATAACAATAACGCACAACTAGCTAAATGCTAGGCAAAGCAAATCAAGCGGCGCACCCCAGACAAGAGCAACAACAACATCAGCAAAGACATCTGCAACAACAAATAGCTATACGAGTGGTTTTTAGAATAATTTAATGACTGACAGCAGACAACAAACAACGAGCAACGAGCAACGAACAACAACAATCGACAAACAACGACAACCGAAGTTGTTGTCTCGCACTTTCAATTGTCTTTTGCAAGTAGCAAAAAAAGCAAATATTTTTTTGAAAATTTCCCTTTTTGTTTTTAGTGTGCGAGTTTTGTGTGTGTGTGTGTGTCTGTGTGTGTGATCGATGAACAGCAGCAACAACAACGAAAACAACAACAAAACGGTGGCACAATCTTTGGCGCTTTGGCTGCCAACAACGCGTTCGACGCTGTCTCTTCAAAGGTTTATTGGCCTTTTGGCTCACTGTGCAGCTCATGTGTGTAGCTCTGTGTGCGTGTCCATGTGTGCGTGTGTGTGTGTGTGTCGCCGTTTTAGCCAAGTTTGCTCGCTGGCTGGGCTTTTGAGTTGGCCCTAGTGTTAGTGAAATCGTGCGCCGACATTGGCTGCTTCTTCTTCGACATCGACATCGACATCGACTTCGACTTCGACTTCTTGCTAAATATTTCTTCTTTCTACATGAAATTTTCTATTTGTACGAGTACAACAAAACGTGTGGCACTAACGGCAAGGGAGCAGGGAGGGTGGGTGGTGTGTTTGGGGTATGGGGCTGGGGCAACCATTAAGCGGCTTACTTCAACATAAGCAGCAGCATCTACAAATAATATGTGACTAGTCACTGCGTGGACAAGTGAGTGCTTTTGGCCAAAAGCATTTGGCCAATAACTCAAGCTGTCAGTCAGTTTGCCACGATGTAATTGAAGAAGAATAAGACAAAACACGGCAAAAGACTATAGACTAAGGTATATATGTATATGTAGAGGAAGAGAAAGAAAGAACCCCTGGCCATGGCCCAAAGTAGTAGCCATGTTGCTAGCCATGGCCAGCCAAGCCAAAGAAGGAATCACTGAGCCAAATTACTCTAGCACCAAATGCGATTTCATAGAAACTTGGCCTAAATCCACCAAATCCAAAGCTAATGCTGTAACTGACAGATTTTCAAATGAAAACTAGTTTTTCAATAGAGCCTATATATATACGCTATATATAGATTGTAGATTGTAGATAGAAACGTGATCAGAATATCTATGTCTCACAGCGAAATCGGTTCAGTTTTGACAGCTGTCGCAAATAAATCTTATTTCCAACGGAAACTTAAAATTCACCAATGTTTATTTTTTCTACCTTCAACCGCAATTTAAAGATATATAATATATCTGTTAATGTATATATATATATTTTTACAAATAAATATTTTTATGATCTATATAAAACATCCAACGTGCCCGTCTATTTTTATAATATTTTATAGACTAAGAAATTAAAATAATATTTTTGTAATGTATATTTCAAAATTAAAAATTTTATAAAATAACTAAATTTTTTTCTCATCATAAAAAATCACATATTCTATTTACATGAACAACATTTAAGAAGTTATTTCCGAAATACAATTTTTTTTTTAATTTTACTATTTTTTATTATAATTAATTTTTTTTAAATTGATTTAAATAATATCTAGCATTTATTTATTTTATTTAATTGTTTAATTAATTTTTATTTTTTATTTCTGATTTTTAAATAAAAGTTACAAAATAAAAAAATGGTCTGAGTAGAAAAAATTATATATTTAATATTAGATTAAAAATTTATATGGATGTATATGTATTTTATAATTGTATATATACGTATATGTATTATTTTATAATTATATATATTATATATACATATATATATTATTATATATATCTATTAATTGTATCAAAATCTCTGAGCTTTGACCAAAAAATCTGATTAAACAGATAGAAAGTTTTTGATTTTATGAAATCGCTAAAGCGACAGATTAATTGGTTATGATTTTGAAGCTGTTCCAGAATATATATTTAATAATTATTATAATAAGTATTCCTATATATAATACCTTATCGAACTTATCGGAAAACTCTTCTGCTGTCTGTTTAGCTAATTTGCACGAATTTTGTATACTCTTTTTAGCCAACTTGGTTGGTTGCAGGGTATATGGATATCGCTCTAAAAATATTGTAATTGTATTAATTAGTATAAATCCTAAAATGTTTCTTTAGAGTATTTATTCTTCTGAAAGATTGAAGCTTACTTTTTATGAATTTCAATGAGTTGAAAGCAAATGAAATCGCATCATCGTTGCGCTTCATGGAGAGAAATGCAGCGGAGGATCGTGTTAAAAGTTAAACAACAGTTGAAAACATAACAAGAAAAAAGAGATAAATAAATACAGATAAAAATGCAAGTTGAAAGTAAAATTTAATAATAAATTAAATAAATTACAGTACGTCAAACGGAGTCAATTAAATCGTCTATCGAATTTGATATCGAAGCCAAAGTCAAAAATTGCGTGTGTGCGTGTGTGTGTGTCTATTAAATGAAATAATTAAGCGGCGCATTTTTGTGCGTGCCAATAAAATGGAAATAGAAATGAAAATGAAAACGAAAATAGGAGTGGAAATGGATATGAAAATGGATTGGCACTCGCAGAGGCGAGATGGATCAATGGTCTTGTCAAGAGTTTCACTTGTCGTGTTGGTGGCCGCTCCTCGCCACTTGTTGCGTAGGTAACAATACTAAATGCTGTACGTTGCCCGTGCCCCCTACTATGTTGCAGCGTTCCTCCTCCGCGTATCTTCGATTATGCGAATGGGTTGTCAAGGGAACGACTTAAACTATGCGAAGAATCTGGCACACAAATTAATTCGTGATTCAATACAACAACACAAGAACTCGAAAACTAGAAACTGGCTCTCAAAAGCCCCCTACACACACACAATACACACACAGACACACCTGTTACAGTCGTAGCTGAATATTTGTGCAGGTGCGGACCTCCGATTGTAGCCAAGTGTTTTGTCTCATAAAACACAGATTTATGACACACCATACACACACACACACACACACACGCTTACTAACACACACATACAGCACACTCCAAAATAGAATTTGAATTTTGGGAACCTTTGGGAAGTTTTTTTTAGCGCATTTGGTCATGGGAAACCCAGACAGAAATGCATATAAAATTAAGACGAAAGACTCAGACAACGAACTTGAATTCAAAAGACTTAGACAACGAACTGACCCAGGCTATCACATAACCTCAACTTAGCTACAACAACATCAAAACTGAATGGATAGATGGAATGGTGCTAGGGTGTGCAATCAACTGATCCCAACTAAAAACCTTGAACCGACCAAACCCCATAGGTCAAAAGTGGAAAGACAGAGTCAAGAAAATCTTCTTCCAAACAAAGTGCCGCTTAGAGGCTTCGACCACGCCTTCATTTGCATTTTAAACATTTTTTTAACTACTGAAGCAACCGCTGAAACGGCTTAGGTAGATCAATAAAATGTTCTTTGACAATGTTTTTAAAGTTTGGGAACTGCCTCAAAAGCGACAAAAAGTTAGTTCTGATTTGAGTCTCAATTTGTATGATAATCATAAGGAATCATATCTATAAGGTGTCAGATCCTATAGTACAAATAACTTGCTTGTTAGTTTAAGCAGATTCATATATAAATATATATATATATAGATATATATTCATAGTTTGATATTTGGTAATTCCTTTTTCGTGTCAAAGAACTGTTACGAAAGTCGTTTCGTGTTTATTTCCCAGAATATATATAAGTATATGAGTTGACATTTGCTGAAGATGATGAAGCTACACTTGGATAAAACCCTTTAATTATCTAAAACTGGTTCATAATTGAATCAAAAGGGATTTCGAAGTGGTTCCATATCTTATATCTTGTTGGAAAGAACTTTAAAATAACTTTCAGTCTGTTTGTTATGAAATGTGCTAGAAAAATGCGATTTATGAGCAATGATTTGGGCACTTAAAAAGTTCTTTGAACTAGTTCCAAATTGAACTCAAAGATATTCCGTTTTAATAGTTCTTTTAAATGAGATTTTATCTCGTTTCGAAATATTTGTATCCAACATTTTTAAAGAATTTTTATGTAAGTGGAAATCTGTTGCTTATTATCATAAGTTATGCCTGTCTAAGTTATTCCGATTTGGTTCAGTTTTAAACTCTTTAAGATCTGGGCTGCATTACCAGTATTACGAGATATTTTAAATATTTAACATTCCTGCGATTTATTATTCTTTTTTTGCTGTTTTGTTTTGTTTTTTGTTTTTTTTTTTTTGGTTCGCACTGAATTTTGCAATGTTGCACAGTGGCTGTTTGCCCATTGATTACACATGAGAACTTCAATTAAATTGTCTTCGTGTTGTTGTCGTTGTTGTTGTTGTTGTTGGTAGAGCGTAGACAACGACAACGATTGCAGGCAGGCTGGCAGCGACGTCTTAACATTGGAATGCGGTCGCGCTCGAGTCGTAGCCAAGCCAAGATTTGACTAAGAGAGAGAGAGAGAGAGAGAGGGAGAGAGCGGGTGTGTGTTTGTGTGTGTGTAGAAGAGAGAGAAGGTGTGCCAGGTGTACGGTGTGGAATGAATGACCGGCTGACTAACTGACTGAATGAATGAGTGAATGACTGGCAGCTGCCAGTTTGAACACTGGGCACATCGTTTCGGCTTGTTAGCCGAGCCGCTAAACGAGTTCCCTCTCTCTCTATCTTTCACTCTCTCTCTGTCGCTCTCTCTCTCTCTCTGTCCCTCTCTCTATTGACTCTGTCAATTTGTAGGCACTTGTCAGGCCATTTAGCACGAATTTACGAACCAAATCTCAAGCTAAAGCCAAAAGCTAAAGCTAAAGCCAAACCTAAATCCATTTTTCAATTCCAGTTCAAGTTCCAATTCCAGTTCCAAATCCATTTTCAGTTCGAGTGCGCACATGCACATAAAACAACAACAACAAAAGCATTTTTTGTGTATGTTTTTTGTTTTGTTTTTGTATTTTGTATTTTTTTTTTTGGGCATAAATATTTATGTTAAAGGCTTTTGCCGCTAAACAGGTGAAAGTTTGTCTCTCACCAAAGGTAATCAGCAACAAGCCGCAGGCCGCAAGCAACCAACAACCAAGCGAACAACAACAACAGCAGCAACAACAATAATATTAATATAAAAGTATGTCTCAGTTTTGGCCATGGCTTCTTAATATTCTTGGCCAACAGTTTGGGGGTCCGCATTTTTCACATTAATTATTTCTATATACATATATATCAATTTATGAAAACAATGCTTAATGAAGTCGAATTCCATTTTAGTCTTTTTTTATTGGACTTTCATTAACTCAATTTTGATCAGCTTTTGTTCTATATACGATTATACATATAAACATTCATATCTCTCGGATGTGGGCCAAAGTGTTTTTTCCGAATCTGACGAAGGTGAAAGCGAATTCTTAGATTCAAAACTGTTGCGCGAAACTTCTTCTTAATCACTTGATTTTCAACGAAACTTTGTTCTTTTCATTCCAAAAGAGAAAAATACTTAATCTTTATATAATAATCTATATCTTTCCTATAGTTTTACTTAAAGTATTGCCCTAAGGCTCAGCTTCTTGATTGGCCTACAAAGGTTACTTTTGTGTTTATTCACCAATTGTTAGGAAACTTTCTTTATGGATAAGGGCATGTTTTTATGGGAAAGGACTTGCGTAGGTTTCCACTGTCTCCATTAACCCGTTTAAGCGTTAGCTTAAACCGATTTAAACTCAAAACAGTTTCCTTCTCAATATAAATGTTTTACAATTGAGATTTTAGAATACATCGTTAAAACGCATTAAGAAAGTGTTTATACATGCGTTTCAAGCCAAACCGATTTGTGTTGAACTGGTTTAAGCTATCGCATAAACGAGGTATATAAGTTTTTATATATAGAAGTGTCTCAGCTCGATTCTCCATAAAGTGTTATATATGCCTACTCTTATCTTAATGCCTATAATCCATTTACACCGACTCATCATATACCCTGTTAATCATACGTAATTAATACATACAGGGTATCAAAACACATAATAATTTTAATAATAAGTTTTGAGTGAAAAACAAAAACAACAAAAATTTACTTTCATTCATTGAACGCAGCGCGGCCTTCAGACGTCGTCGACATTCCCAGCCTTCAACTCCCGCCTTGATACACTGTCTGTTAACAGTGTTCACACACACACACACACACACATACACAGAATGACAATGACAATCGACCTCACAGTGACAACCAATTGTATACGACCAGACCTCTGATAAGCATTTGAGGTATTTTTCCTCTCCCTTTCTTTCATTTCGTATTTGAAATTAAATTTTTGAATTTTCTTATTCGAAAAGTGGCTGCGGTATTTTGTAGAGAGGCAAATAATTTGATGAATTTATTATAGATTTTTTGTATTCATCATATACCCTATATTTTGTACACTATACATGAGAGTTGTATTAACATGTGTGATAGATAGACAAAAGAAGCTGTAGAAGGAGCTTATAAGAAGATCTTAGTATAAGATTTTATACCCTCTTCTTATAATGAATGAATCTATATATATACCATGTATATGTATATATATAGATATATATATATATATATATATATAAGTCTAAACAACAAATGTAGTTGCATCGATTTGTAAGCAGATTTAACTATGCTTTAAGCAGATAAAATTTATTTTCTCACTTTAAAGTTGCTTCAGAAAAGTTGCTCAAAGAAGAAAAGCAGCTGTATTATAAGAGGTATCCCAGAGTCGATAATTTTGATGAACTATCTTTTTCCTTTATTGTTTATTTTCTTGTTATTACTGTGAAATATTGTGAACTAATGTCTTAACCAATGAAATCTTTCTTTTTAGCAATGCATCAGCCCCCACTTTGAAGCTTTGGATGCCCCATTATAGCCCCCTTTCACTCCCCCGTAGAAGGACGAGCCAAGATTGGAAGCAATTGTTGAGGCAAAGCAGACTGGAAATAATTGCTTAAATTATTGGAAATTGATCAACGGATCTAGTGGAACGCAGAGACACAACTGAAAGACATAGAAGAGCCATGGATTGGGCCGAAGGGGATCTGGTATGGTTTGATCCGGGTGTGGGTCATCCCATACCCGGTGAGATACAGGAAGTGCATCGCGCCGCTCAAGTGATTGTCGTTCAGGCCATGATCAAGGGCAAGGTGAGTGACAGACTAGCCGCTAACTTTTGCCACTCACTGTTGCGGAATTTCACACATTTTTCGGCATTTGCCAAGGGAAACGCCTCGCCAACTTCTGTTTTTCTGTTTTTTTTTTATGAATGCTTTTCTCTATTTTCACCTCTTGTCGAGACACCAAATTGTTTGTTTTTGGCAGTTGGAAGTTGCCAATTGGAATTCGTGGCACGCCAACTGCCAACTTACCAGCTTGCTAACTACCTTGTTGCCAATTTGGTGGTGCAGCGGAAGTGTTTTGTTGGCCACAACTCAGTCTGCAGCCTCCAAGCTTCAACTCTGCGAACTCATTTGACTCTCCGATCTATCGATATTAGAGATGGCCGCTTCTCGATTAAAATTCAAAATCCATAAAACATATTTCACACTTTACGTAAAACAAGTCAGAATGAGAGTCTGCTCGACACCTAGATACCCTGTACATTGATATTTTATACCCAAGGCAAATTCAGATGAGGAAGATGCGAAAGGACGAGAATCAGGATCAGGCAGATATACTCCAGCATATATCGGTGTTCAAGGATCTCCCTTGTGTTTCTCTGTTTATCCTACATATACATATATCCTAGGGTATACATAGTCCATACTCTTTATACTCGGATTAACATCCTTCCATTTTGGTGCTTTCTTTTTTTTTATCATCCCTGATTCCGACTTCAGTTTCAGGATATTGCAGTTAATGTTTCCTAGGATCGAATCACTCTCCTTTCATACGATCAATTTCCTTTTTGCTTTACTTTTCACGCTTATGCGTGACACGAACATATCGTATCGAGTCACGACACGCACCGATCTCTAGACATCAGCTTCCAGTCTCTGCGGTCACAGAGGCTTTAATTGCACAGCGCCAGCAGCGACTTCTGGCTTCGTTTCCTTTTTCCTTTGCAATTAAGGCTGTCATTCAAAGCAACAGCAACAACAGCATGCAGCATGCAACAACAATATGCAACATGCAACATGCAACAACGCTTCAGGTAAACCAGAGTCTTTGGCTAATAACTGGAAACAGTTAGCGATGCCGTTGCGTTTTGCAGTTATTGTTGTTGTTGTTTCCCCCGAAGCGCCAGGAAAGAAATCAAGAACACAAATCTCCCCCCTTAAACAGACCCACATACATCTACTTGTTACGCACAACCACACACACACACACACACACACACACACACACACACACATACACATACACCCATGTAACCAGTATTCTGCTTTGTATCCTGTTCAGTCGACAACTTTCAGCCAGTTTGCCAGACGAAATATTATGTGTAGGTTGCATGGACTCAGACAAGTCCCCTGCACTTAGAAGATTTCAATATAAAGCAGAAGATGTGTTATAAGAGCTCTTAAAAGCTTTTAGTCAAAATAAATTGTTGTCTATGAGGTTGCCTATTATTAAATCTATTGTTTCGACTGGAAGAAGCTTTTGCTTGAAGTACACAAAAAGTTTTGAAAGCTTTATGTGAGATTATATTACTTTTCAGTCCAGTTTTGTGTAGATTTTATAGTACTTAACATATTCTCTGCGTGAGAAAGATTGCGAATTACAGGAGAAGCTGTTTAAAAAGAGCTTTGAAAGCTCTTAAAAGCTTAAGGCAACATCAACTGGTCTAATGTACTATATGTAATGAAGCTTAAAACATACCATCAAAGCTGTGTATTAAAAGCTTTTTAAAGCTCATTAAAGCTTTAAAATTGGATTAAATTGTCCATCAACTTGTTGTCAATCAACCTAAGCCAATATTTCGCTTTGTTTTCAACGACTGAAAAGATTTATTTTATGCTTGAAAAAAGCTTTAAAAGATGTCTTAAACTTGCGGTGAGATTATTTATTGTCGTCTAAAGAAGCTGTTAAAAAAGCAATGAAAGTTAATATCAGCTGAAACATGATTAAACAAATCAGTTAATTTCGATTGGGGCTATAAATCAATCGATTAATCCATAAGCTCCGTTCACTCTTCAATCGCAGACAGATGTCGCAGCGCATTGAAAATCCCAGAATCCGAGTGGAACTGGTTCTGGCGTCTCAGAGAAAGTGGCACTCCCTCTCTCTCTTTCTATATCTGTTTCCTTCTCTCTTTCTCTCATTCACTGCCTATCTCTTGGGAGAGAGAGCTCTTCTCTTAATTGAATTGAGATCAGCGTTGACATGCGACAGGTTTTTGTTGCACATGTGTTTCCCGTTGTTCTCTCAATAGCCAAAACGGGCTGCGTTTTCCCGCTGATCCCCTGCCCCCTTCTCGTCGAGCGCAGAAGTGTCGTCTTGGTCCAATCCTCCATAGAGACCGAAATAGAAACAGAAACGTGTTTCAATTGATCGCTTTAGAAACGTTTAATCGTTTAATGAGGGGAGGAGAGGGAAAATTGGGGAAAATGGGGGAAAACTGTGGCAGTGTCGCCACAGCTCCCAGCTTGCGGCCAAAACTCCAATGGATTCCTTTCAGTTGCATTCGAGACGGCGTCCAAACAACGTTTCTCGCCAATGTTGTTGTTGTTCTTGTTCTCCGGTTTCGGGTTAGGTTGTTCCGTTAGATGCGTATCGTACGGTTCCATCTCGAGCCATGGCAACGGGGCAGCGGCTGTGGCTCCGTGACGCCCAGTCCGGCACAGTCGCCATCCCTAACGCTGCTCTCGCCACACGTGCTGCGCCGCCAGCGTCCAGCCAGCCTCGAGGATTTGGATGAACTTATGCCCCAGCAGACGCCGCAGCAACAGAAGCTGCATCAACTGCGTCACCAGCGTCGCCTCAAGTGCCGCTATCCCCAAGTGGTCAAGCGTCTATCCACAATCTGCAGCGATGTGATTGCCCGCCATGTGAGCAAATCTTACGGAATATAGATTAAGTCTACCTGGTCTACAAGTTCTTCCTATCATAATCTATCGGATAGTTACCTATAGGATTATTGCATCCTTCAAGATAAGATCTTCTTTAACCTAGGGATGCAATGCTACTAACTTCATCTTGTGTAATACACCCACTAGGAGGAGCCGGGTGCTTCCTATAATATCCCTTCCTTTCACTTTCCGAGGCATCCGTTAAGCATCTTCCGAAATGAGATTTCATTCTGCATTAGAGCAAAGAGATCGTCTATAAGTGTAGAAGATTCCAATACTAACTGACTTGACATTGGATATGCACATCCACTATCCGGTTAATCTGGTTCATTCAATTCATCCTGTCCTAATCTCTCGGATAGTTTTCTATTGGATTCTTGCATCTTTCAAATGAGCTTTTCTTTTGCGTATAAAAGAAAGACATCTGTTTTAAACTAGGAATGCAATGCTACTAACCTCATCTTGTATAGTACACCCACCACCCGGTTCTTCCTATAATATCTCCAAGGATAGTTTCCTTTCACTTTCCGAGGCATCCGTTAAGCATCTTCCGAAATGAGATTTCATTCTGCATTAGAGCAAAGAGATCGTCTAACTGATTTTACCTTGGATAACCACTATCCCGCTAATCCGGTTCATTCAATCATTCATCCTGCCTTAATCTATCGGATAGTTTCCTATTAGATTCTTCACCTACAACCGGTTCACCCTATATTATCCCCAAGGATAGTTTTCTTTGATTTTCCGAGACATTCCTAAAGCATCTTCTGAAATGAGATTTCGCTTTGCGTAAAATCAAAAGGGATCTTCTATAAGTGTGGAAGGCTCCAATATTAGCAGAGTATACTTCAGATATACTCAACCGCTATCCGTTTTATCCAGTTTATCCGGTTCATCCTGTGATAATCTCATGGACAGTTTCCTTTAAATTTCCTGAAATTCCGCAACAGAAACAGTTTTAAGGTTGAGTTCGAAACAAAATAATCCCTCCCTCCCTCTTTAGGCACAAACGTTTGCACTGCAGCCGGGCGAGGGTAGCCTGCGCGCACGGCAGGACTTGGGTAGCAGCGGAGTCGAGGACATGACGCTACTGGATGATCTGCACGAGGCGTCGCTGCTATGGAATCTGCGCTTGCGCTATGACAAGGGACTCATCTATACGTTTGCCGGGAGCATACTGATTGCGGTCAATCCGTACAAGATGTTCCCGGATGCCTATGGCCTCGAGGTGGCCAAGCAGTATGCGGGTCGTCCGCTCGGCGCGCTGCCTCCGCATCTGTTTGCGATCGGAGCGGCGGCGCATGCAGCTCTGCCATCGCCGCAGGTGGTCGTCATATCGGGCGAGTCGGGCTCCGGCAAGACGGAGTCCACCAAGCTGGTCATGCAGTATCTGGCAGCAGTGGTGCCAGGTGGTGGCAGCGCCTCGGCTGTCATCACGGAGCAAATCCTGGAGGCGGCACCGCTGCTTGAAGCCTTCGGCAACGCACGCACCGCACGCAACGACAACAGCTCCAGATTCGGCAAGTACCTCGAGGTGTACTTCAAGAGCGGCGCCATTGTGGGCGCCAAGATTACGCAGTATCTGCTGGAGAAATCCCGGATTGTCACCCAGGCACCCGGCGAGCGTAACTATCATGTCTTCTACGAGATGCTCGGCGGGCTAACCGAATCCGAGCGCGCCAAGTACGGACTCCTCGAGGCGGACAAGTACTTCTATCTGAACCAAGGAGCAACCGACTGTGCCAGCGGGCGGGTCGACTGGGCTTCTCTGCTCAGCGCCATGCAGGTCCTGGGTGTTACCGAGGGTGAACGGGAGGGTATCGTCCGTGTGTTGGCAGCTGTGTTGCATTTGGGCAATGTCTACTTCCATCGCCGTCAGCTGCGACATGGCCAGGAGGGCGTCGAGATCGGCTCCGATGCAGAAATCAAGTGGGCCGCCCACTTGCTCCACATTAGCGCCGAGGGCATGCACCGGGCACTGACCAGTCGCACCACCGAGGCACGTGCCGAGCGCCTGCACACTCCCCTGGGCATTGACCAGGCCTTAGACGCCAGAGATGCCTTCGCCAAGGCGCTGTACGCGGGTCTCTTCAACTGGCTCGTGTCCCGCATCAATTCGATTGTGCAGAAGGGCGGCACTCATGATGCCCATCGCATCAGCATCCTGGACATATTCGGCTTCGAGGATCTGGCCGAGAACAGCTTCGAGCAGCTCTGCATCAACTATGCCAATGAGAATCTCCAGCTCTACTTTAACAAGCACGTCTTCAAGCTGGAGCAGGCGGAGTACGCCCGGGAACGACTCGAGTGGACGCCACTCGCTTGGGATGACAATCTGCCGGTGATCCATTTGCTGGCCAAGAAGCCCGTCGGCATCTGCCATCTGCTCGACGATGAGTCCAACTTTCCCCGTGCCACAGACTTGAGTTTCCTCGAGAAGTGCCACTATAACCACGCCCTAAGCGAGCTCTATGCGCGTCCACGGATCGGCGCACAGGAGTTCGGAGTGACCCATTACGCTGGACAGGTCTGGTACTGCGTCGATGGTTTCCTGGACAAGAATCGGGACGCTCTACGCGGCGATGTGCTGGAGCTGCTGGCCACCAGTCGCCTGCCGCTGGTCAGCGAGCTGACGAAGCAGCTGAGGGCACAGCGAGATGCGGGCAAGACGCTGCCGAAGGGCAGCAATGGACGCTTTGTGACCATGAAGCCGCGCACGCCAACAGTGGCCGCCAGATTCGCGGACTCACTGCAGCAGCTGCTGCAGTCGATGGGTCGCTGCCATCCCTGGTTCGTGCGCTGCATCAAGCCCAACCAGGAGAAGCAGCCACTGCGCATGGACATGCCCTGTGTGCTCCAGCAGCTGCGCTACCTCGGCATGCTGGACACCATACAGATACGCCAGCGTGGCTACCCGGTGCGTCTGCGCTTCCAGCACTTCGTCGAGCGTTATAGGCATCTCTTGAGTTCGCCTCTGGCACGCGGAACACCCTACCGGGAGCTCTGCCGCCTGCTGCTGGAGGCCATGCCTCGCACTGGCGTCGAGGGACCCGACTATCAACTGGGCGCCACGCGTGTCTTTCTGCGCGAGGCACTGCATCGCGCCCTGGAGAGCGGACGCACAGAGCGTCTGCGCCAGGCCGCTGTCCATATCCAGCGCCATGTGCGCGGCATGCTCGTGCGGCGGCAGGTGGCCAGGCGACAGGTGGCCGCCACACGGCTGCAGGCACGCTGGCGCGGTCAGCGGGAGCAGCAGCGCTTTGAGCAGCTGCGTCATGGTGTGCGCACTGCCCAGCGCTTGTGGCGTGGACGACAGGCGCGCCGGCACGTCCAGCAGCTGCGCTCCGATCATCGCCGGCGTCAAGAGGCGCGCGAAGCGGCACAGCGAGCGCGTGAGGCGAGGGAGGCCAAGCAGGCGGTGCTGGAGCGGAGTCAGCTTAGCTATCTGGACATACCCGCTGAGCTGGCGTTCATCTACTCGAAGCTGCAGGGCTGGTCGCCGCCACACAGCGATCGGCATCTGGTCAAGGTGCTGGGCACAGTGCCGGGACCGCCGGTAGCCAGCGCCCAGCTGCCTCCGGATCTCGGCCAGTTCAGCTTTGGAAAGTTCAGCAGCGTCTACTGCAACGGACTGCGACTGCAGCCGCGCCGGGAGCCCATCACAGCGCCACTGCTGACCCGCGCCGCGTCCCGGGATCAGGACTTCCAGGATGCCTTGGCGGTCTTTAAGCTAATCCTGCGCTGGAGCAACGACAAGGCGCTGGAGGGCGAGGGCGCCAAGGAGAAGCTGCTCTCGGATTATATTGTGCACAAGGCGCTCAGCTCACGTGGCCTGAGGGACGAGATACTCGTCCAGCTGTGCAATCAGCTCCATGGCGCTGAACCCGCCATGGCCGCACGCCTCTGGCAGCTGCTCGGCCAGTGCCTCTGCTGCTTCCAGCCCAGCGCCGCCTTCAGCAAGTACCTGCTGAAGTTTGTGACCGACGAGGCACCAGCTCCGCCCACCCGCCAGCTGCTGCAGCGCCAGCTACTGCGCCAGCAGAGCAGCAGCGGCGGAGGAGCCGCTGCCTGCCGCAGCTTTGTGCCCGCCTGGTTGGAGTGGCGCGCCTGGGCACGTGGCTGCGACATGGCGCTGCCGCTGACGCTGCCGGATGAGGCCAGCCAGACGGTGGCTGTTGATTCGTGGACCAGTTGCGAGGAGGCTGCCGCCTTGGCCGTCTCCACGCTGGGCGTGGCCAGTCGCGGCTGGACTCTGGTGCTGGACGATGGCCAGCAGCTGACGGATAGCTGTGGCTTGGACTATGTCATGGATCTGATTGCCGAGAAGGAGCTGTGTCCGGCCTTTCCCGCTCCACGCAGCGATCTGCTGCGTTCCGGCGCCAAGTTCACGCGCACCACACTGCCCGATGCGGTCAAGCGTCCGGGTGTCCCACCACCGGCACCACCCACATCCGCAGGAGCAGCAGCCGCAGCAGCTGCTGCCAGCAACAAGCAGCAGATGCAGGAGGAGGAGGCAACGCCACAGCGTCGCAGCAGCCGGGAGCTGCTCTCACGCAGCTCCGCGCTCAACGAGCGCTACTTCGAGCGCACGGAAGAGCCCATCACGCCGCATCTGGTGGGACCTGGAGCGCAGTCCAAGTCGCGCTCCAAGTCACTGGACGATCTGCTGGCCGGAGACAGCCAAATGCCGCTGCCGGACAGCGACTCGCAGGAGTCGCCGCTGCACACCCTGGCCCTGGGTCTCTCCGAGAGTCGTCTCAACGATCGCTACCACTCGGCGGAACGGCTAGCCCCAATGGGCAAGGAGTCGGCGCCACGTTACCAGAAGTCACAGCATGCCGGCCGGCGCTCCCATGCCGCCTCCCATGGCTCGGCCCACTCGAGCAAGTACAACATGGACAAGTCGGAGTATGCGACACGCTCCTCGGCCATGTCCGACACCAGCGAGGCACCCTCGCTGGCCTCCCATGTGCGACGCGTGCGCGTTCCTTCCCAGGCCTCCGATGTGGATCAGTTTCTGGACGATCTATTCAGCCCTGTGCTCGACGGCTCCCTGGATGAGCTCTCCGACGCGCGCTCCCTGGCCGCCAGCATACGCGGTGGCGGTCCCAAGCGCAGTGCAGAGCCGGAACCCGCCAATCTTGATGACTTCATTGGCGACTCGCTGCCCCTGAGTGATGCACTCTGCTCGCTCGGCTCCAAGCAACACCTGGTGGCAGCCATCAAGGGCGGCGGCAGCACGGAGCACAGCGCTGCTGCCTCCGATCCACTGCTGCATCAGCTGATGCAGCTGCCAGGAGGCGAACCGGATGCAGCGCCCGCCTCCCTCTACCAGCAGCAGGTGCAGCGCGCCTTCCTTCAGTCGGCGATGGCTCAAAACCTGCAGATACAGCAGCAGCTTCTCGCCCAGAACCAGGCACTCCAGACGCTGCTCAGCCAGCAGGCGGCCAACAACAGCAATGGGAACACATCTCCAACTGCGGCGGGTGGCATGTCGCCACCGCCGGCTCCAGTCTCCAGCCAGTCGCCGCTGCGGATGAAGAGCACAACGATGACCACAACGACGCGCAGCAGCAGTTTGGTGCTGGAGGCGGCGTCGGGTATGCAGCCACCGCCACCGCCGCCACCTCCACCAATGCCACCGCCACTGGAGAGCAAGGATCCCTCGGAGACGCGACACTTTCTCGATCCGTATGGGCGGGCCAAGACGGTGCGCATAGGCAAATGGCGCTGGCCGCCACCGCAGGGTGAGCCGCAGTTCCAGACCGAGGAGGACTTCTTTGCCTTCAAGCTGCGCCAGCAGCAGCGCAAGACGACGCCCCAGGCACAGCACAGCTCCAATGCGACGGCCATCGAGTGGGAGGAGTTCGAGATCGAGTCCTGCAAGAGTCCTTCCCCACAAGGCGCCATGCCAGGCGGCCATGGGCCGGTGATGCTAAGGAGCAGCATGCGGCTGGAAAGCAATGGCGGCGGCAGAGACATGCAGGATGCGGCCTCTGGGTCAGGGGGACAGCAGACAACGATGACGACGTCGACGACGACGGTGACAGCGACAAAGCTGGCCAAGAAGAGCTTCGAGATCGGCGCGGATCGACCACCGCCTGGCAGCGTGGGCAAGCTCAAGCTCAGCTCCGAGATGCGACAGCGTCTGGAGCAGGTGACCGCTGGACATTCGGTGCGTTCCACAGTCTCCAACAAGTCGGAGCAGCGTGCGCCCGCCAAGCTGGAGGATACGCGCAAGCTGATGCTGCAGCAGCAGCTGGGCGGACTCTTCGCCAGCGTCAATACGGCACCAGTTGAGTCCCTGGCCACGGTGCGCACCCAGATTGAGCGCATGGAGGGCAAGCTGTCACCGCCGCCGGCTCCACCCAACGCCTGGCCTGGGGTGATGCTGCCACCGGCGCCCAATGTGCCAGCTCCGCCGCCACCGATACGTCCCCCGACCATGGCGCCGCCAGCCCCGCCGCCGGCACCACAGAGTCCGCCGGTGCTGCATCATTCACCGGACACCGACGAGCCGGAGCCGGACTATCGCAAGGAGCACGTGCCGGCGTTTATACAGCGCCAGGAGCGCGACACCTTTGGTGCAGTGCGTCAGCCCATGGCCTCCCAGCTGCATCATCTGCAGCAGCAGCAACAGTCGCTGCACCACCATCACCACCAGCTGCAGCAGCAGTCGCTGCATCTGCGGGAACAGCAGGAGCAGCATGCGGCAGCTGCCTGGGAGCAGGAGCTGCAATCGGAACGTGAACGTTCCCGCAGTCGCAGCAGGTCCAGAGATCGCGAGGATTACTCCGAGTCTGTCTGGGATCGGGCCGAGGTGGAGGGTCCCGCCTCGGGCAGTGGCAGCGAGAAGGAGCGCGAGAAGCGAGAACGGGAACGGGAGCGTCTCTATGAGCTGCGCCAGGTGGAGCGCGAGAAGGAGAGCCACAAGGTGTATCAGCCAGCACCGCCGCGCGTCATCCAGGCCAGCATGGACACAACTGGCTCTAAGTCAAGTCGGGATCGGGACTCACTCTCCGCCACGCCGGCCACCTTCCGCACGCACATGGCCCAGAAATACGAGCACGAGCGCAAGCGCAGAGCTCCGCCAGCTCGGCTGGCGTGCGGAGGATCTGCTGGACTCATCTTTGTCGCTAGTGGTTGTACCGGCGCCAGTGCCTCCACCAGTTACGCCCACATCCTCCACTGTGGCCGCCACAGCAGCTGCCGTCACTGGCAGCTCTCTGCTCGCTGGCACTGGCTCCGGTGCCGTGGCCGGAGCAACTGCCTGTCTCACCTACAATCGGGTGCCATGGAAGCTTCGCGTGCGCAAAGAGGTCTTCCAGCCGCATGAGCCCATTGGTCCACCTGTCGCCTTGGATCTGCTATTCGCCCAGGTCCTTAGCGATGTCTTTGGCGTGACTCCGTGTCTTCGGATCACACCCCAGGAGAAGAACGCTGCGCTGAATATGCTCCATGGTCATGGCGTCAGTGTGGACACACTGGCCGCCCGCGGTCAGCAGGTGCGTGCCCTGGTCAAGCGTCATCTGGTGGACATGGCTCGCGACTGGCCACTCTACTTCGCCCGGCTCTTTGCCGTCCAGGGTGCACCCCTCTATCCGGATGTCTCCATCATGGGCGTCTCCCACAGCGGCCTCTACCTGGCCCGCCGTGACGCCGACTATCTGATCGTGGTTCAGTCCATATCCTTTGCGGAGATCCAGAACGCCGTCACCCTGCCTCGTCCGGCAGCGCTCCAGCTCAATCTCCGCAATGGCAAACATCTGGCGTTGCATGCAACACGTGCAGCCGCCATCCAGTCGATGATCACCGGATTTGTCCAGGAGTATCGCAAGGTGAGTCTTTTTTACACGTTTAATCTTTGTTTCTTCCTTACCTCTTTCTCGATGTGGGGGAATTATGTTCTTTTTACCGTTTCCGTTCATCCGATTCCGATTCTCTTTGACTTCCATACTTCCATTTTCATCTTTATTGCCATCTCCATCTTAATTTCTGACTCCGCTTTGCATATTTATGGGCTTTGCTATTGTCCGAGCTGCCCCACAAGCATCGTCATGTGGGGGCTACCCAAATGCCAAAACAGTAAAGCGGGATTAAAGCTTTAAAGCTTAAACGGGGGCTTTAAGCTGCTGGAGGAAGTATTTAGTCAGAACTGAAAGATTTTGAAGAGCTCAAGCAAGAGAGATGAAATATTTAATTTTAATGATAGATTTGATGAATAAGAAGGTAGCTTAAAGCTGCTAGATGAAAGCTTCGTTTGCAGTGCGTAGTTAAAGATTAAAGACTTAACTGAAAGCTGCTGCACGAAATAATCGAAAGTCCAAGCTTTAAGTTGAAGAAAGATGGAATATTTTACTTTGATCACCAAAGTTGCTTGAAAGTCTGATGTAAACGAAACGCTCTAATGCTTGGTATAAGCTTGAAGCTGCTCAAAAGTAAAACTAAAGTCCTTAAGTGGTAGCCAGCTCTGTGCTTTGAAAGCCTCTTCAATTGTTAAGCTGTTTTGTTACAGTTAAAGCTTCTGTAATTAGTATTTGATTTGAGCTTAGAGAGTTTCGAATGAGTGTACTTCAAGTTGAAGTGATATTTGAGTTAACTTTAAGTGAAATATAGCTTTAAAAGTTTTAATACTTTAATACTCAAACTTAAAACTACTGCTTGAAGCATTTAGTTTAAAGGTAAGACTTATAACTTTCAAGCATTATCAAATCATGTGCTGTAGAATGGAGAAGAAAGCTCTTAATATGATGTATGACTTCAAATTTAACGCTTGGGCAGCAGCTTTAAGCTGTTGAAAGATAATTTTGATGAAAGCTGTGAAATCCTTAAGTTGAAGTGAGACAATCCATGTAATTTCTTTCATGTTTAAGTTGCTTGCCAAAGTATTTGTCTTACAAGTTAAGCTTAAAGCTTTCATTATAAACAAATCATGTACTGTAACAGCTTTTCGTGTAAGCTTTAAGCTGCGTCAAGTGTAAAGCTTTTAAAGCCTAATCAAGAGTATAAAAAGTGATAAGTTTTCAGTGATAAATTGTCCAGATAAGTTTCCCCAAATTTGAGACCTAATTTTTGTTAAGTTTGAAGCTAATTTCTTCAAGTGCAGCCATAAGAAAGTTTTATTTCATAGATCCTTGTACACAGAGATATGTCTCCATGTCTATCACATTTCTACTCTTTCCCCTCTCTCCTCCTGCTTATCGAGTGTCTGCTTAGTGTCAGTCTGCGCAGACTGATGTACGTTTTCCTCTTTGGCATTGCAGTCACATATTTGCACGCGTTGTTCAAGTTCAGTGGGTCTCACTGGCCCGGAGGCTGTCAGTGTGACCATATTCGTAGGATATGCGACAATGCGAGTACATATACGAGTCTATGAAGCACCCAATGAATGATACTCGTTTATTCACCAAACATTCACAACATTCATCTATTTGAAATAGCGGGGAAGCAGCAGTGCTTTCTGTTTACTGTTTTTCTTTTTATTTTTCTTGTTTTCTTCTTTTTCTTTTTCCTATTTCTTTGAATGCATCTCTTAAGTTATTTTAATGTAATTCATTTTATGCGTGAAAACTTGTCGAATGCTCAACTTGGAGCGCTGCCAAACTCAATCTGGCCAAGAGCAGCCGAACAAAACAGTTATTTATTAACGCACACGCATAAAACGGCTCAAACAGAGCGACTATGCGACTTGTAGATACCCTGTAGTCCACCTTTATCTTAGCTCAACTTAGTTTTCCCTCTTTCTGTCAACTAAATGTGGGTTTATCTTATGATTTCTTATGATAGTTTTAGATTATATAGATATAGGTTCAAATTAGATCCAAAAATGAAGTTGGGATCACTTTTTGCTTCAATTTTGAGTCGAATTTTAAAGCTTTTTGTTAAAATCGAAAATAAAATCGATTGAAAACATTATTTGATAAGACTTCAAGACCGATTGAAGAGCTCTGCTTGAGTGTTCAGGCTGCTCATCAATAAGTTTTTCCTATGGGTAAATCGATTCCAGCTCTTGTTACATACCGTTCTACCATGTTAATATGCTCAGTCATTGTCTGCAGGGTATGAAAACCGCTTAGACCACTTTGGTGGTGCGCTACTCGTATTTCTCTTAAGCTCTTTACGCTCGGCTTGTCCCCTGGTTTGTCTGCCACTGAAATTTTCACTCAACTCGCTGCCTCTCCCTCTCTCACTTTCTGTCGATCAGCTTACCTCTCTTTCTGTCTTTCTCTCTGGCTTTTCTGGTATGTGTGTGTTCTGCTCGACTGCGAGTGAAATGGTCAGTCAAATGTGCAACTCTCCCAGTTCCAGACCCAGTCCCAGCCGCCTCTTTTGACCAGTCTTCTTGACCAGTTTTCAGTTGTTACAAATGTTCGGTAACGGCATCACGCAGCGCGCTTCTCCACTAAAAAAAAACAAAATCGAATTCTTCAGCTTCTGTTTCTGTTTTTTTTTATACTCAGCTTGTTTTTATTTTGTTTTATTTTTTCTTGTGCCAATGTTGACCAACTTTTAGTTTATCAGTGCTGTGCCTCGTGTGTGTGTTTGTTGTGTTCTGCCACACTTAAAGTTAGCTGTAATATGCCTGACCCATCTATGGGCCAAAGATCATTTAAAAAGCTATTACAATCAATATCAGACACCCAACTGCTAGCCCCAAGCCAAAGAATCTGTTTAAGTGTAGCAGCTCATTAGGAATGGGCTTAATTAGGACTCGTAAGTTAGAGACCTTAAACTGATCTCATATCAAAAGATTTCTATATCTTTTTGGATAGTTTCTTCAAGTGAATTTCAAGGCATAGAAATTTTGGAATTATCTAAAATTATTTTGGGATATTTCAAAATATCTTGTGGAAATATCTTGTCGTGCTATATTTGTTCATAATGTTCATAGTTTCTTCAATTTGAAACCCAAAATATATCGCATCATTTAGATTCTTATAAGATCTTAAAATCATAAAATAAAGTTTTCAGTAAGCGTTAAAAAAGCTTTTAATAATACTCAAAATGTATGTAAAGCTATCATTATTTGTCTCAACTTCTGTCTCATATCACATTATGATATAAGGACTCAAAGAATTCCATAGATTAAACACCCAAAACTATCGATAACTCTCCTTATAAGCTCATATATACAAATTGAGAATATATCTCAAAATCTTTAATACATCGTCTGACTATAAACTGTTTCATTATAAACCTGAAGAATACATTGGGATTAGTTAAAAACATATTCAATAACAAGTTCTATCGTCTATCGCCTATCGATAGCTTAGCAAACTGAGTTCAATAACAGCAGCAATCGATAACAAGTGAAACAATCTATTATATGTACTATCCTATAATTGATCTATGCATAAATCAGCCAAACGACTCCCCAGACGTGTGTGACAGGCGATTTTGTTTGGGGAAGGCAAACAGAAAGAAATAAAATTTAAATAAATTCAAAGTTGGCACGAAAAACTGTGAAAAGTATTGACAAAAGGAAAAAGTAAAAAAGTAAATAAACGGAAAATTGAATAAAGAAAATAAAGACAACTGACATATCCAGTTTTATTTTGCACCGAAAAAAAAGGAGAAAAAGGTAGCGAAAAGTCAACTGAAAAGACAACAATTAAAACAAAATCACGTATACGCAACGTTTTTCCTCGAATCGACAGCAAGTTGTGTACAACACTGTGGTGCACTCTAGTGTGTGTGTGTGTGTGTGTATTTACCATTCATTATGGTCGTGTAGTTTGGCCAGGTTATTGTGGACGTTGTTCATCATCAAAATGCAATAACAACTTTCACTGGCACGCGCTGGGGAGTCGACAACTCCCCACCGTCCGCTCGTTCGGCAATTGATTCCGAAATTGTATCCGAAAACTGTAACTGTAAGTGTAAGTGGAACGGCAAGTGTAACGGCTCTGGACAACCATGTCGCAGAGTGTGCGCAGCAGTAAATCCTGCCAGGTGCCCGCTAGTGTTAAGCCGAGCCACGCCCATGACCAGTTAACCGGAGGCGGCAGTGTGCCGCATAAATTTAGCAGCATTGTCAATAAAGTGGAGTCGCTGATCAGCAAAATGCACCACGACAAGGTTAACAATTTCAAGCTGCTGCAGCAACAGCAACGGGAGCAACAGGTGCACCAAGTGGAGCAGCGGGGTGAGCAACAGCAGGGGGAACAGGACTGCCAGGACTGTCAGAATTGTCAGGAGGCAGTCGAGCAGCCAGAGACAGAGGATCAGGAGAGCTGCAACAAGTGCGCCTCGCTCGACTCGCTGAACAATCTGACGGATGGCGATAGCTGCGAGGAGGAGCACGAGGAGCTGCTCTACACAGACTCGGATGATGCGGAAATCGCTCACATCACTGGCACCACCTCCGCCCAGGTGCACCACCACCAACAGCATCAGCAGCAGCAGCAGCTCAAGCGGCGCAGCGATCTGGATCAGCTGACAAATGAGAGTATTCGGGAGCTGAACGAGCAGTGCTGTGTCTCGCTGGGCACCGAACTGAATGCGCCGGGTGGAGCTGGAGCTGGCGGGGATCTGGACTATGACAATGCCTGGAGCGTTGAGGAGGACATTGTGTACAAGTGCTGCAGTGGCACAGGATCCGCAACGACTGCCAGCAGCAGCCTGTGCGAGGAGTGCTGCTTCGAGGAGCAGCTCAACTACAAGCTGCGGCTCAACCAAAGAGACAACAACAACAACAACGATGATGAGCCCAGCGGTGCCACATCCGTTGATGCAACATCCACAGTAACCACAACAACGGGAGCAACTGCATCCGTCAGTCTGCCCATACCCATTCCTGTGCCCATCTCCGGGCTGCTTGGGAACAAGACGCGACGCGTCAGCAACGCCAGCAGCGGCTCTATCAGTCGCATGGAGACCATCCTGGAGGAGCCCACTGAGTCCAAGATCTCCGTCAAGGAAATCCTGGCACGCTTCGAGACCATGAACTCCAATGAGGTAGGCAGAGGCTTAGAAAGAAAAGAGTGTTCCTATCTTTGATCAGTTCAATGAAAAAAAGAGTTATCTTTGAAGTTTATCTTTAAGATCAGGATTTGGATAGGATTGAGACAGAGAATTTAGAAACTAGAAGATGAAGGATCTTAGGAGATACAAAATGTCTTAGTAGGAATACCGTTAGAACTTTTTATGTGTGTGAGAGCCACTCTTTTGTTTTATCTTTCTGTTTATGCATCTAAGTTTTCAACTATCTATCTCTTTATCTATCGACTCTTTCTAACCAAGTAACGATCTTTTTTCATTCATCTGCCTAAAATTTGCATCCATACATTTATCTGCATATTGATCTATCCGTCTTTTATCTACCTATCTATCTATCATCTATCTATCATCTTTCTTGCATATATCTATCTATCATATATCTATTTATCTATTTATCTATTTATCTATTTATCTATCATATATCATATATCATCTGTCATCTATCATCTATCATCTATCATTTATCATTTATCATCTATCATCTATCATCTATCATCTATCATCTATCATCTGTCATCTACCATCTATCATCTATCATCTATCTATCTATTATCTATCTTTTTATCTACCATCTATCTATCTATCATCTATCTATCTATCTATGATCTATCTATCTATCTATCTATGATCAATTTATCTATCACCTATCATCTATCTATCATCCATCTATCTATGATCTATCTATCTATCTATCATCTATCTATCTATCTTTCTATCATCTATCTATATATCATCTATCAATCTACCATACATATATTTATCATCTATCATCTATCTATCTATCATCTATCTTTCATCTATCTATCTATCTATATCTCATCTATCTATCTATTATCTGCCTATCTATCTATCATCTATCTATCTATCTATCATCTATCAATCTATCATACATATATCTATCATCCATATATCTAGATTATAGACACATCTCTGTCGCTTGTTCCCAAGAAAATATCCTTGCGATTGCGATATTATCATCTTATCTCTTATCCCTTATCTCTTTTATTTTACTACCGAAATCACTTGACTTGTCGCTGATCTTTATGAAGATAAATCTTGTTATCACTAGTTCAGCTTTCAGCTAAATTGCAGCATACTTTCCTAATTATGTTCAATCCTAAAAGAGTGAATCACTAGATAAACCCCGACATTCCCAGACATTTAGCTGCTACTTTTGGTCCAATTTCACAGCCTGTTGCGAATGTGGCGCTAATCAAATTTACAGGGACTCGTAACATCTTTATAATTACAACTAATTACGATGTTTGCATGGAAAAGAAAAAGAGGAGGGGGCAAAAAAATATGTTAGACGACGATGAAAGCAAAAAGCATGAAGAGTCGACAACTGTTTACAGTTTGCTTATGAGTGCAGCAGCTAACGGTAAAGTTAATCAACACATAATCGCATTATTAGCATCAGGGCACAGAGTGAGAGACAAAGGCGAACAAAGCCAAACAAAGCCCAACGACCCAATGAACCAAGCAACAATCCAAATGAACCCAAAAACCCACAGCTCTTACATCATATCGTATCATATCATATCATATCTTATATATATATATATATATCGTATGTTTATGTTGCTCTTCATCTTCATCTTCATCTTCATCTTTTTATGTCTTTATATATTAAATTTATATGAAGACAGCATCCCAACTGCTGGTCAGAGGTGTCGCCTTATATAACAACCAACAACCAACAACCAACAACCAACAACAATAACAACTAAAAATTAGAGCTTAAAATGAGAAAAGGTTTTTAAGTTTTAAAGTTTTAAGGTTTTAAGGTCTTAAGGTTTTCGTTTCTGGCTAATTGTTAATGATGTTGCACGTAACTGAAATTGTTTGGTTTTAGTTGCAGCTTCGAAATTCTCCAAGTTGAAATTATACAATTAACTTTTGTTTGGTTAATCCAGATACATATAATATATATATAGTTTCCACCTATTATATTCATTTATGAATGTCTCATTTGTATTCAAATGGATATTACTTATCAGCGTTGCCGATCGGATTATGACTTTAGGTTTTAGCCTCGCGCCACAATGTCTTTCGATATTTGCACAGCTTTCATATACAAATTTTAATCACCCTCGATTATCCTCTTATGCATTTATTAACGCTCATTGTTTTTTTTTGTGCCAGGGTTGCCATATGTGCTAATGAATCTAGGTAATTTATTCCTTATCTGTTGCTTTTCTGTAGCGTTGCCAGCTTCGATTAATTAAGGTTCAGCTTGAATTCTTCTCCAGAACTCTCCCTTATTTCATCACTATTTGAGTCTTTGCCTCATAGAGCTCCTGTTTTGAGCCTGGTAAAGGCGTTGCCATACTTTTCTTATTTTATTTTTCTTTCTTCTAGGTTTTTTCTTCTTTCTTTTTCTAGTGCTGCCAGGCTCTGCTGCTGTCAGCTACGGATCGAGCTCCAATCCTTCTACAGAGTTGCCACCTAGGCTTATTTGGATTCTTAATACACACGTTTATCCCTTACACTTTCGCTGTCCAGCCCTCGCTTTCTTCTGGAGCTACCATCCTTGGCTTCTCAGTTCCTCAATGCTCCTTAGATTTCTTTTATACTTAGTCTTCAATACAATTCTTAGAGTTGCCATCTGGGCTACTGCCAAGTCCCGACTCGCTTATCTCCTGACTTGTTCATTTGTTTCCAGCCTGGATTGATGTTAGGTATACCTCGAACTCCCATCCTTTTCCAGCGTTGCCATATAGGTTTATGTTTCCTACAATTTCAATCCCTGAACACTCGAGTATCAACTTTTACTGCTTTGTAGTCTTAAACTTACTTTTTATCCAATGTTGTCACTTAAGGTTCCTCCTCGTTAAACTTGAGTTCCCATCTCTATGCAGCGCCTCCACCTAGCCATAAGCATCCATCTTTTGAAGCCAACAACTCATGCCACAGTTCCTTCTATGAATATATTTAATATTTGTATACCTAAGGACAGATTTAAGATTGTTTTCGAGGCTTTTGAATAATAAATGTATGTTAAGGCCGGAAGAGCGAGCGCTGACCCAAAAAGAGATAGGAATAAAGATACAAATGCTGAGATACAGATGGAAACGTGCAGATGGAAAGATGAGTATGTGATGGCATTCGTTTATTGCTTCTGCTTCTGCCTCAGTTGCTTTTCACCATTTGAAATTGTAATTTAACTGTAATTTGATTTCAATAATTTAATTACATTTCGTGCGTTTTTTTTATTGTTCTTCAGTTATAAACAGTTCTCCAGTTGTCCAGTTCTCTTCAGATCTTCTCTGGCCTTTTGTCTGGTCTTGCCCCTGGCTTCTGGCTCTGGCTCTGGCTGGCGGGGCTGGGGGTTCCCCCTGGTAGATGTTTAATGGTAAATGGGTTTAATTTCTTTCTACTCGCCTCGTGTCATGTATCTGTATCTCAATCTCTGCGCAGATAGAAGTGCCAGTGTGTGTGTGTATCTGCAGCTGTTTCGGGTCTCTGTGTGGTGCGCATTAATTTCGAATTTTAATTAACTCGAGTAAAATAAAAGAAATACAAAGAAAATTTAAACAAAAAGAAAGTTGCCGCCGCTTAAAAGACGCCTCGAAAATCTGCTACGTACTCGCACTACGTACTCATATCTATATACATATACATATATATATATATATATGTATGTTTATGTGTTTATATATATATAATAGATCCAACGCGCCACAAATTATATTCGAAATTAAAGTTTAAAGTTTTCCTCGTATTGTTCGTAATGCGCGTTTTTGTTTTTTATATTATTTTTTTTGTTTTTCTGTTTTATTGTTGTTGTTTTTGTTACTTGTTTTTCCAGCGAATTGAATTCGCATTGAGTGGCAAGTGGAGTGGCAGCAAGTGCTGTGGCAGCAACTGGAGCACAGCCGCTGCCGTTGGCCAGTCTTTAGTCCATTCAGTTCATGCTCTCACTCGAACATTTGGCCGCTGGGACGAACCCCAACCCTCGCCCCTCTACTATATATATAGCTCTAGTTCGAGTGCGAGTTCGAGTTCCAGTTCCAGTTCTAGTTCCAGTTCCAGTGGCGGTGCCAGTGCCAGTTCTGGATATGGATCCAGAGTCCAAGTCAGATTTAGTGCCAGTGTCAGAGCAAAACAAGTCATGTGACCCAGTTGCGTGCCCGTTTCTCTGGTGTTCTTTTTAGTTGGAACATGCAACATGGCACATGCAACATGCAGTTGCATCTTTGATCTTTTGTCCAACTCATTTCAATGCTGTCTGTCTGCCCATTTTGTATATTTATTGACTTCGCTTCTGTGTGCTCTGAATTCGGAATGGCGATAAAAACCCACGGGAACTGTCAACTTCATTTTCTAACAAGTCTTCCCAGTTGCCATTTATGGAAACTCCAGCAACTCCACATTCATGTGGGCTGGGCCACCATGCTCACTTTCGACAAACGCTGCTTATCATTTGATATGTGCATCCTTCTTTTATTTCGTTTATGTCTCTAACAGAGTCTGCCTAGGCTTAGTTTATGTGTCCTCCTTGGTCACTTGATCTCTTGCTGTATTTGTGCCCTGAATTCCATAATTGGAGCACCCTAGACTGCTGCTCTATGCTCGCTTCCGGCATCTACTTCTTATATACTATTTGTTAATGTGTTTCTCTGGTATCATATATCTTACCTTAGCTGTCCTCCATGGTCATTTGAGTACTATTTCCATTGGCTGTTTGTCTGTCTCCTTTTGCTTTTACTTTGATCTTTTCACTTTACTTCTTGCGATTCCTTTTCCCCATACAGTTTAGTGTTATGTATCCTCTTTGGTCACTTTAACTCTTCTTCCTTATATTCCATAAGTGGAGCTAACTAGGCTGATCCTCCATGGTCATTTGAGTACTATTTCCACCTGCTGTTTGTCTGTCACCTTTTGCTTTTACTTTGATCTTTTCGTTCCTCTTCTAAGCTCTAACTTATTGTGAATCCCTTTCCTTATGCAGTTTAATATTATATGTGCTCCCTGGTCACTTGAACTCAAGGGTTATTTCATACTTATATTCCATAAGTGGAGCTAACTAGGGTGATCCTCCATGGTCATTTGAATACTACTTCCACCTGGTGTTTGTCTGTCTCCTTTTGCTTTTACTTTGATCTTTTCGTTCCTCTTCTAAGCTCTAACTTATTGTGAATCCCTTTCCTTATACAGTTTATTATTATATGTGCTCCCTGGTCACTTGAACTCTAGGGTTATTTCTTACTTATATTCCATAAGTGGAGCTAACTAGGGTGATCCTCCATGGTCAATTGAATACTGTTGCCACATGCTGCTGTTTTTTCTATTGTATCGTACATTATGCTCACTGCATGGGGTATTCCATAATCTCATACGGCCGTTTCTAGGGCTAAGCTATCATCGACTTAAGTAACTCATTAACCTTTACCTGGTTCCCTTCTCTCAGTTCCCATCTACCACACATTTTTCCCAGTAAAAGCAAAAATTGTAGCTAAACTTATGCCAGAACACATCAAGCGTCAGTTTTATAAGCAAAGTAATGAAAATCACAGTGTTAACTATTATCAGTGCTAAATAAATCCATTTTAGTATCGATAATATCTAAATCGGTAGATATTAAGTCTCTGTTTGTATCGCTAGATGGCGCTTTAGTAGTGTTTATTCAATTCGAAGAGCATTGTTTGAGGTCTTCAACCCAAAACAGGTGAATTCTAAGTTGTAAAGGCAAATTAGTTCTAGAATAGGCAAATTAAATATTTTAAATAAACTTCTGAGAGTTTTCACCTTGAAAACAGAACGGAAATGTGGAAGGAACTATGGCTGAAAGATGAAGAAGAGTGTGAAAAATCGTTGGGAAAATTGAAGCGAAAAGTTTGTTGTACGAAAATGCGCTTAAAAAGCGAGTTCAAAGTACGCATAAATTTGAAGTGAAATGGAGTTCAGTGTAGAGATGAACGTTAAAGCGAGGCTTGACTGTATACATATTAATGATAGCTTGAGCGATTGATTGATTGATTGAGTGAAAGATTTCCGCTTTCATAAACATCAACGTCAACAACAACAACTTTTACCCAACGCATTTGTTGAAAAAATGCAACGAAATTTTGAGTTGTGGGTGTTAAAAAGAGAGGAGGGAGGGGAGGAGAGGTGGGGATGTGGGGACGTGTGGGCGGCTATAAAAGAAAATAAAATGGAAAGCAAAATCGAATTGCATATTGCAATAAAAGTGAAAAATGTTTTACCACTTTCGTTGCCAAAACTCTTGAAGTCAATAGACAGACAACGCGTTCCAGTGGCGTGCGTTGTGAGGGGGAGGAGGGGGTTCAAGGGGGTTTGCGAAGGGTGCAATAAACTGAAGTAAAAGTGTGAGCAATAAATTGAAAAGAACTTGTTTAACCCCTTAACAAAAAGGGAAACTACGAATTTTGCATAGGCCACTGGCGGCCGCCAATCGTGCGTTATGTTTGTATCTATATCTTTATCACAATCTCCATAATCATCAGCATCATTATGAGCATGATCATTATGAGCATGGTGATAGGCGCGCCTGGCTGAAACCGGTGTTAGCTATTGCTCTTGGCCGTCTCTCTTAACTGGTCTTAACTGTTTTTGACCAAAAAGGCGCCCAGTCAACTTTCACATGCCATTGACAGGGCCGTCTGGCCGTCGGTTTTGCCAGTGTCTGTTGCCAATTAACAAATTGCATTCATTCACATGCTGCCATCTCTTTCTTTTCATGCCACAGTCACAATCGAAGGCCTCGACACTCTCATCGGGCGCACGCGCCGCCGCCCAAACGCTGAACGTGCCCCTCGAGCGTTTGGAGTCACGCCAGGCGCACGCCCAGCGCAACGAACACGCCCACTCGAATGGCAACGGCGATGCAGCCGATCAGCAGCAGCAACTGGAGCTGCATCACCATCAGCAACAGCAACACCAACAGCAGCAGCAGCAGCAGCAGCAGCTGGAGGATGCTGCCGAGGAGCAGCAACTGGTCGAACAGCAGCGTTACATGAAGCAGCAGAGTTACCTTCACTCGGCACGCAAATCCAATGCTGGCCAGCAGCCCAGCTCCCTGACCAATGGCCAGCACCAACAGCAGCAGCAGCAGCAGCAACAACAGCAGCAACAGCAGCAGCAGCAACAGCAACAGCAGCAACATCACGATCTGGATGGCAACTATATGCAGGACGAGCTCAATGGCAACGGCACACCGCCATCCGTTACCAAGTACTCCCTGCTCCAGTTTGCCATGCAGCACTTCCGCAACGAGTAAGTCTCCTGCCCTCCACCTACTCAGTCCATTCCCTTCTAAAGGTCAGCCTTCCATTTCCATTTCAGTCAACTGCGGGATGCTGATCGTCATCATGAGCGGCACCAGTCGTCGGCCGCGAATCGCTCCTATGCGGAGCTGGTCAAGTGGCAGGGACATGGCATCCGATTGCCTCTGCTGCGTCTGCCCAATGATCTGGCGCCACTGGCGCTCGAGTGCTTTGACTGCATATTGAGATACTGCGGGGATATACCCCTCGATCCGGAGCTCACCGAGGTCAAGTGTGTCTACACGGTGCTAATGGTAGGTCGAGATTGATTGGCATATGTTCCCCTCTCTAATCAGGATTCATCTTGCACAGCATTGTCACAAGTATCTGGCGCTGAGGGATGAGGTCTACTGTCAGCTGATGAAACAAACCACGGCGAATCGCTCGCCTTGTCCGGACAGCTCGCAGCGCGCGTGGCGTCTATTGAGTATTTTGGCGGCTTACTTTGGCTGCTCGGACGCACTGCGTCCGTATTTGATGGAGCATCTGACATCGGCTGCCTCGGATCGCCGCCGCTCGTGCCATGGCACCGCCGCCGTCTGCCTCACAAACTTGAGGAAAACGGCACGTTGCGGCGGACGCAAGAATGTGCCCAGCGTGGAGGAGGTGACCGCCGTCTCGGCGGGTCGTTCGGCACGTCGCCAGATCTACAGGCTGCCAGGTGGTGCTGAGCGTGTGGTGAACACACGCTGCTCTACGGTCGTAGCCGATGTCATTGCCGAGTTGTGCGCCCTGCTGGGCGTCGAATCGGAGGCTGAGCAGCAGGAGTTCTCGCTCTACTGCATTGTCCAGGGTGACGCCTTCACTATGCCACTGGCGGCAGACGAGTACATCCTGGACGTGACCACTGAGCTGCTCAAGTCCGGACAGCCATTCTATTTGATATTCTGCCGTTCCGTTTGGCACTTTGCACTGAAGCGCGAGCCGGCGCCAATGCCGCTCTATGTCGAGGTGTTATTCAACCAGGTGGCGCCCGACTATCTGGAGGGTCTGCTCCTCGAGCTACCCGGCAATGGAGTACCCATGCCGGAGATGGTGCGTGACATGGCACGCATTGCGGCGCTTCTGCATCGTGCCGCCGATCTGAGCCATGTGCCGGCCATGAAGGAGATCAAATTTCTGTTACCCAAGCCGGCGCTGGGTATACGCGAGATACGGCCCGCCCAGTGGGTGGGTCTGGTGCAGTCCGCCTGGCCGCAGGTGGCTAGCCTCAGTCCCAGCCAGGTGAAGGCTCAGTTCTTGAACGTGCTGGCCACTTGGCCCCTGTTCGGCAGCAGTTTCTTTGCGGTGAAACGTATCTGGGCCGAGGAGGGGCCCCATGTCGAGGACAATCACAGTCCCATGTGGCGTGATCTGATTCTGGCCTTGAATAGACGCGGAGTTCTATTCTTGGATCCAAATACACACGAGACGTTGCAGCACTGGAGCTTCATGGAGGTCATCTCCACGCGCAAGGTAAGTCCCACTTATCAAATAGATTGATTCATCGATTAATAATTTGCAACCTCTATTTGTAGGTACGCTCGGAGGATGGCGCCCTCTTCCTGGACATGAAGGTGGGCAATCTGATGCAGCAGCGCGTCATACGCGTTCAAACGGAGCAGGCGCACGAGATCTCCCGCCTGGTGCGACAATATATCACCATGGCACAGATCAGTCAGCGCGACAAGCGGGAGCTCAACTAGATGCAACGAATATATCGAATACAGACCTTTATTATTATTATTATAATTATTACATATTATTATGATTATTATTATTATGCGTAATTTTCCGTTTTTTTTTTTGATTTGGTCATTTTTTAAGTCTTATATACCACATACATATTTATACCTATATATATCGTATATATATACATATATAGACCGAGTGGCAGCTGCAATGTTATGCTTGAAGTGCGACTGGTGGTAGAATCTCGAAGAGATTGCCTTCTCCTCTTCTGGATGCTTTCCAAACTGCACTTCATCGGCGCCCCGTAGGCCATATTCCAATTATACAATTATCCTCTACCCCGTTCCTTCACTGCATCACACACACACACATCACGTATATATTATTATAATATCGCAACAATTTGTGTACTAATTTTAAGTTACAACGTGCAATCGCAGTTCGTCTAACTGACCCCGGCCCCCAACCCGTCCCGCCCTCGTGTGTTTTATTTTTTAGTTCTTCCCCTTTGTCTGTCTCAATTTAAACAATTTGTTAATCTTAAGCAGAACTTATATATATATATAAACATATATACATATACAATATTTTTTTTTGAAAATTTGTTAAACAAAATTCGATGCAGTTGTGTGTTTAGTTTATTCCCCAAATCTATGATAAATAAATAAAAGTCTATATATACCTTAAATCAGTGCAGAAATGTGTGCTTATATTTTCAAGTCGAGCTATAGAGTGGATTAAGGATTTCATTATATTTAAATCAGTGTTTACTAGGCTCAAATACTGTTAAAAAATCTTAAATTTCTTATTTAAAGATAATCAAATTGCACTTCGAATAGTTTCCTGAGGAATCCTCTCAAGTCTTGTGCCAAACAAATTGGCTTATTGGAATATATTAAATGATTAAAGGACACCTAATGATTGTTTTAGTAACCAATATATACCTTTTGTGTCATTTCCTATTTGATTTTACTCCAAGTTGAGGTAATTTTGCTGTTATCATAGAGTGTCAGCAGATATTTGTGCTATCTGAGAACTTGTCAGAAAAAAGTGTTGAGTAAATTTTGAGAATATATTCGAATAGGAGCTGAATACTGAGAGTTATAATATATAAATTAAAGTGGGAATGCAACTCTCAAGGTATGCAGAAAAATTTACACTGAGAGCGGCAGATTCCGTTTTGCGTCGAAGTCAGAACATGCCCAAAGCACCAGGCGAACAGAAATCAAAAGAGGTCGCAAAGTGACGCGATGCATCGGACGCTGCGAGCAGATGATGAAAAAAAGTGCAGCATACTTTTAGGGTGGCAATTTTATTCCGAATTTCCAAGGCGGGATATTTGAATAGCCAAAGCCTATTATTACTTTATATACAAAAACAAGCAATTATTCTGTATAAAACTTGTCAGAAACTGCTGGAATGTTTTGTATATTCTTTATATATGTCTAATTATTGCCTTTTAAGCACATTTGTTATTTAATTATTATTTTTAATTGGATAAATACAGTAGACGCTTGCAGTTTCGACCGCTTTGTGTTTTGCTAAATTTCCAATTTTTGAAGTGTTACAGTTTTTGGACACTTTTTAAGTTCATATTAATAGTAGCAAAAACGAACATGTTTCCACACAGTTCCTATTATTAAACAAATATTGTTTATTTATCGTATAGAAATCATACAGTTTTCTTTTTTTTTTGGCTAAATGGTAATAAATTTATACCAAGGTTACATTGCGTGGAGCTATTGGATTGGTCATGTGCGCATATCATTTCATACAGCATTCAATTAAATTATTGACAGTTTCCATAAAACTAATAGCAATAGAAAGCTTTGGAAGCCAAAAAACAAGTGTAAATATTCTGAAATTAGAATCTCAAGTTCAAATTTCGATGGATTCAAAATTTAGGTTCTAATATGTGAGCGTCTACTGTATCAGTATATCTCTGGTATATCTACCATGAACGCAGCTTTCCCATAAATATGACATTATAATATTCATAATATTTTTGTTTTGTTTATTTTACATTTAACTAAGTTGCTTATATTAAGTTTAATATAAATTTTTAGGGGAGAGGGAAATAAATAATTTGTTAGCTGGGAGTAAAAAAAAAGTGAATTTCTAGACTGAAAAGTCAGCTCGGTGTTTAGATAATATTTGGTATGAATTGATCATTGTCATCTTCCTCATCTTCATAGTCGCCATCGTCACCATCTCCCTCTTCGTAGTCCTCCTCATCGTCCTCATCCTCATCATCGTCGTCGTCATCCTCCTCCTCGTTGACGTCAGTGGGCCTCGCCGTCGACTGCTCCTGTGCACTGAGCTGTGTGGCAGCAGGAGGAGCAGGCGTGCCACTTGTTGCATTGTCCCCCGTCGCTTTTACGAGAACTTCTTGTGTTTTTGATGTTGTTGCTGTCGCTGCTGTAGCTGTTGGTGTCGCTGGTGTCGTTGTAACTGTAGCACGCCTCAATGTTGTCACCTCATCAGCAGCAGCAGCAGCAGCAGCAGCAGCAGCAAGGGGAGCAGGAGGAATAGCGGCAGCAGTTGCAATGTCGCTTAACGCTTCATTAGTCGCATTGTGGTTGCCAGCGGCTGTCGCTACCGTCCCTTTGGATGTTGCTGTTGTTGTCGCCCTGCTGCTGGCTGTTGTCGCTGGTGTTGCTGGTGTTGTGGTGTCATTTGTTCTCCTCGTTGACAATTTTGTTGCCTGCTCCACTTTAGTTTTGCTGTTGGTGTTGGTGTCGTTGTGGCTGCTGTCATCAGGCACACCTGCGTCCAGTTCCACCTCCAGCTGTAGCTCGGGTGGGGGCGTAATGCGCGGTGGCGCCACTGATGTCAACAGAAACTCGTCGCGTATCTCACAGTTCTTGCCCAGATAGCCCTGACGGCAATGGCAACGATAGCTGCCATCCTCGCGACTCAACGAAATGCATTTCCCATCATTTTCACAGGTGTCAGGATGCTCCAGGCAGTAGCTTAGCTCTGTAAGAAATGATTGCAGTGCGCGCACATAAGTAATAGATACGATGCCAAGTCTAATCTTTCAACCCACTCACTTTCATCACAGAGCATGCCGCCCCAGCCGGGCTGGCAGTTGCACTCCCACGGCGCATCGCAGTCACCGTTCACGCAGCCGGGATATGGAAAGCATTTGTCACACTGTGCGCCCGTCCAGCCCACTTTGCAGCTAAGTGAAACAAAAATAGAAAGAAGAAAAAAGGTGAATATAAAAATGACAGCACTTAGACAGCTTTCTCCGGCGAGTTGGAGAAAGAAACAGGAACAGCAACAGCAACAGCAACAGCAACAGCAACAGCAACAGCAACAACGACTTACCGACACTCGCCTGGCTTGCGGCAATATCCATGCTGCTTGCTGCAGTCCGAGGCACACAGAGCTGCAGATCAGAGATTAGTGAAGATTGCGATTGGGGTTCGTTTGTCATCACTCACCTGTCTGGCAAAGGAGACCCGTATAGCCGGGCTGGCAGTTGCACTCCAGCGGCTTGTTGCAGGTGCCATGCTGGCAGCCCGGCATTGTGGCGCATTCGTTGCAGCTGCGACCCGCCCAGCCAATGCGGCAGCGGCACTCGCCAGGCGCCTCACAGTACCCGCGCGTGCTGTGGCAGCCACTGCGGCAGCTCGCTGAAAGAATCGAAGCTTATTTGTAGGAATCATAGCTGGGATACTGTGTTGACTTACGTTCGGTGCAGAAGAGTCCATCCCAGCCGGGCTTACAGATGCACTCGAAGGGCTTGTTGCAGCTGCCGTGCTGGCAACCCGGCAGCGGTATGCACTTGTCGCACTGCTCCCCCGTGTAGCCAATCCGACAGCGGCACTCACCCGGACGCTGGCAATAGCCTGTGATGGAATGAAGGAATCGATGTGTTTCATTATATTCACAGCAGATTCGGACTTAAACTTACCATTCATGGGATCACAGCCACGCCGGCACATGGGCACCTGGCAGAGATCGCCCTGCCAGCCGGGTAAGCACTTGACATCTCCCTTCTCATCGCACGTGTAATGCGAGTTCATCTTGTGCTTCTGCGGCTTCTCGCACGCCTGTGACCAGGTTGAGGTGAATCATTGAATGGAACTCAGTGGCTGAGCTGAGACTTACCCGTTGCTTCCACAGCGGAATGTTTGAGTTTGTGTGTGCATTGATGCTCGGCGGGCTCTGGCGTGCATCAAAGTTCCTTCTCAATGCCTCAGCAGAGTTGAATGTGGTGGCCACCAGGAGGAGCAGCGCCAGCGGCAGCCGATCCGCGAGAGCGTCAACCGTTTGTGATGGAAACATTTAAATCTGCATAGAAGTTCGTATTAGAGCATAATTCGGACTAAATACCACTCCGAATTCTGTTGAATACTGTTCAATTTCACGCTCAAGACAGGATAGTATCTAATACTAACTCCTAATTATCTCCTAATTTACTCCTAATATGCTAATACTTAACTTCTGATCCATTTCTGATTAGCTTTTTGATTACTCCTAATTTAAGATAGTTTCATTACTTACTTTCTTCCACTTTACATCTAGCCTACTCCTAATTACTCCTTATTCCCTTTCCCTTGCATCAAAAGCATTTAATTCACTTGAGAAGCGTCGATTGCTATCAGTTACTTGCGACAGCTTGTCCTTAAGTTGTGAAATTGATATCACTTATTGGTTATCGATAACTATTAGTGAGCTGTTTAATCTAAGTCCGATAAAGACGTACCCCTCCCCTGGTGGATTCTCGAATGGAGACATTCGCGTAAAAGCGGCTCATCTATAGTGAAACAGACGCGGCCACTCCAAAGACAATTAACATGTTTCCAGCAACTTTCTTCGTAGCAGCAACAACAACAACAAAGGACAGACTGAGCGACTGACCGAACGACTGACTGACTGACTGACTGATTGAATGATTGTCAAACTGACTGACTGATTTCTTGTTGAATCATCGCACTCACAATAAAGTAGAAGTTTCGGGCAAACGCTGGCGTACGCACCACAAAAGAAGAAACCGCTTGGTATGCAAATCCGAAAAAAGACTCCTAACTCTATAAAGAGAGCTTAACGGTACTTCGATTCAATGTACACGACGAGGCGACGTCTGTCCCGACTGACGTTTGTATTCAGACTAATCAATTAGCCCTGACTTTGAGGCCGACTCGGCGACTGACGCTAAAAACTCACTCAGTAATAAAATCTGAGTCGTCTTTCGTCTCTCTATCCCTTTCTCTTTCACTGTCTCTGTTTCTTTCTCTTTCACTGTCTCTGTCTCTTGCAGAGAAATTGAAAAAAACCGGCAGCTGTTTACTGGCATTTGCCTACATTTGCTCTTGGGTCTTGCCACCTGCGCAATTGGGTCAAACGGTTTGTCCAAAATCAGCTGAGCGCAGAGTCGCGCATGCGCTTAGTAGAGACGACTTCCAGATACCCTAGGAATTTGTGTCAGGCTCTACAAAATGCTGCTTAACACTTAGGTGCATTTATGCCAAGTATCCCTAAAATATTTATGTATAAAAGATAATATATCCCGAGCAGAAGGGGGAGAAAGTCAGAAACCTGAAAGAAGCTTTAGTCTCTAAAGCTCTTTTAGCACCTTGGACAATATAGAAGCATACAACTAGCTTGACCTGATATACCTATATACATATATAGTCAAATTTCCCTACCCCATTCCAACGCCTTTTTACAGAGTATTCAATATAAAAAGTGAATCGAACAACTTCTTCTGATTTCTTCAGTTAGAATTAAAAAATAAAATAAAAAACGTTGTTCATTTTTTTGATATTGTTTTAAAATTAGATTTGTTCTTTATTTTAATGCTCGATTTTCATTTTATTTTTATAATAATATTATTATTTTTATATCCATATATATTTTTTTTGTTTTTTTTATTTTGCTTTTTTGAGTTTTCTTTGTGCCTTGAAGATTTTCTGTTTGTTTTTTGTTTTGTTTTTCTAGTTGACCAAAAAAGTTGTTAAGCCGGAAATTTTTCCTTTTCTTTATGATGATTCTGATGATAATGATGTATGTGTGTGTGTGTGTGTGTGTACTAGAGTGTGCGTGTTACCATTACAGTTAGACACATTAAGTGGGTTCATTGCGCTGCTTGGGTTCGCTTCTTGTTTTCACTTTAAACTTTTTTTTTAACTATGGGAAAGAACATCTATAAGTTTGTACCCTCAACCATTAGCTTCTATATATTTTATAGTTGTATTTATTATTCATATACATTTATATATATATATATATGTGTGTGTGTGGTATATATGAATCGAAAGTACTGGAAAGTATTCCATGTCTGTTTGTGTTGTGTCTGTGCCTAGTTTTAGCTTGGGCTTGCAAGTAATATGAGATTATATTATGGCTAGGAATGAACCACAAACACTTGTATACCCTGTAAATAAAATTGATCTTTTCGTATCGTTATAAGCATAGTGTTATCGCACATATATGTATATAATTATTATTATAGGGTATATATATAATATATGTATCTATACCATATAGTATGTATGTATGGATGAGTGTATGAAGAATATTAATTGTTTTTTCTTTTCTTTATAGCTAAGATCAACTACGCACACACACGTGTATGTAGCTCTCCACATGTGCGTGTGTGAGTGTGTGTGTGGTGTGTGGTGTGTCTGTGTTTGTGTGTAGTTTATATACTCGTATACCCTTGCATTCCAAAGGATATATCTGATTTCAATGTAGTCTATATAAAGATGTGATACGAATAAGTCGTGTCTCAATCAAACTGCAGCTGCTTTCTACCAGAAGACGAGTCAAGTCGAATCAGTTAGACATATATATTATATAGTTATGGATGATATATTAGACGATTATTATGATTTATCCGACAAAACTTATTATACTATTCGGATATATTGATCAATTTGTCTGACTGTCTCTAAGTTGCTTCAGATCAGAGTATAATCTTCTGTCTGTTCTATATATATTCTGATTTCGTATCGTAAATCTCTGCAAGGGTATTCAATATTCGGTTATCCGAAGTAATCATTTTTCTCTCTAGATATTTTATGCTGGTATTTATTTGCTGTCTTACATCTGACTATAACTGGCATTATAAGATCGGAGCCAAGAATTCTGGACAAGGTTTAGTTTCTGCTTTTTTTTTGCCTAAGACTTCTAATGATAATACATAGACATATATATGTAGACTATATACCATATTTTTGGGGGCTAATATCATTATAATTATGGGTATAGTACTCGTGTTATAATTAGTATATGATAATTAGTTAGTTGGAAAGACTCTTCGGTCAGTTGTCAGTTGTCTGTTGTCGGTTTTCAGTTTCCGTGAATGTCCAGTTCTGGAGTCTAGGAAAGTGATCTATATACAACTGGGATACAGTAAGTGAATCCAAAGTTGTGGCCCTCTTAGCGAGTTCTTACTGTACGAGTACAATTACTACAGTTACAATTCAATGCCCATCGATTAGATAAGGAGGAAAAAAAACACAATTTTATCTCAATTCTTAATTAACTTTCTTAAAGTTTAAACACTTACATAAGAGTTCTTCTCTGTGTGTGTGTGCGTGTGTGTGTATGTGTGTGTATGTGTGTGTGAGGGTGTGGGAATGAGGGAGAGGATAGGCCTGGGTAGTGTGAACAGCTGTAGATCGATATGATACTAGGTTATATGATATGAATGCTTCTCCAGCGATGCGGCAACTGTTCCAAGGACTCGGCGGATGGGAGGATTGAGGGATTTTTCTGGTGAACTCTTGCTACATAGACTACGCGTATACCCTACACATCGTACTCATACTCATACTCATACTCATACTATATATTGACGTCTCAATTTGGAGAAAAAAAAAGATGAAGAAACATGCAAGATGCAACATGTTGCATGCCTCCGGTTTTGATTTGTCGCTTAGACAAATATGAACTGCGCGTGGTTGCACTTCTTGGGAGGACCAATGGTCAGGCGCAACCATTTGCCTCGACAGGAGGGTGCTGGCAGCGCACTCCAACGTGTCGTGCGTCCGGACACCCCCTCGCCGCGGCAATGATAGCTCAGCAGCGACTGCTGCTGCTGCTGCTGCTGTTGCACCGCCAGCGGCTGCATCGAGTTGCCGACGCTGCGCTTGGACGTCGCTGAGCGTTGACGATGCGATTGGCGTTGATGTTTGTACTCGATGCTTTCGCTGTTTCCCGTTTCCATTTCCTTTTCCGTTTCGAGCATGTTCTGTGCATCGTCCTCAACAGTATCCTCTTCCTCCTCCTCCTCATCCTCATCCTCCTCATTATCCTCCTCATTGTTGCCATTGCTGTTGCTGCTGCTGCTGCTGCTGCTGCTGCTGCTGCTGCTGCTGCCTCCCTGCTCGTTGCTCTCGGCACGTTCAACATCGTCAACATCATCCGTTAGATAAGTCTTGTGCGTGCCGCTGGCGGCTGTTGTTGCTGCTCCTGCTGCTGCGGCAGATCTGGTGCCTTGTTTGCCATCAGTCGACGTGGCTGACGCCCCATCGGCATCCTTGTCCTGGACGAGCGCCTCTAAGTCACAGCGTGCAATTATGCGATCGCCTGTGGCAGATGAAAAAATTGAAAAGCCTCGATTACTAAGCGATTCGATTGGTTTTTCTTCAACTCAATCGATACCAATTTAATCGATAGAACACGATTTCTTAAGAGTTGTCTTCATTTAATATGATTCGATAGGAACAAGTAAATAAGACTGGATTGTATCGATACCATCAAGTACCCATCGATTTGAATCCATATATTGTTATCGATAACATCGATAGAATTTAGTGGGAATCGAAATACACATATAAGGACATAACAACTAAAAGAATTTATCAGATGTTAGAATCGATGTTAAAGAACTCGATATGAATTCAGACAATCGATAGAATCGATAGAATGTGATTGGATTAAGTATAAACATTATTATATAAAGTATAAAATTACATTTAAAGATATTCTTAATGAATTCTTACAATAATATCGATAGAGTTTGCTTGGATTCCATACGAACATTAGAATATATAAGCTTTGATATGATTCGGGGGAGTTATTTCTTACAAATCGATAGCTACCAACAGGATTGAATATGACTAGAGCTCGATAGAAGAGATATGATTTGAGTGAATTGGATATATGCACTGTAATCTATACACTTATCTTCAGACTTATCTATATCTATACATGATGAGATATATATATATATATCACCGGAAAACTGATTTCTTATGAATCAATAAGATTCAAAGGGCTTCGACATGAATTTATACGATAAAATCGATATAATCGATGGAATTCGATTCAAATTCAGTCAGTAGCATATTATATATATATAGTATATATTTATATATAGTATTACGAATCAATAGCAATCGGCTATCGGCTAGTTATAGTATGAAAATATCCATAGAACTTACCTTCCAACATGAGGTTGTAGGGAGGCAGCTTATGGCAGGCCTTGGATGATTTGATAACCTCAAATTCGACGCAATATCTGAAAAGAAATAGAAGAAATATAATATTAAAATTATTAATTTTCATTAAAAGAGTTTATAAATAACCGTTAAATAGTATAACTTTAGTGCCTTACAATGAAATTAATTTTTTTTATTTTTATTTATTAAACACCCTTCAAGGTACAGAATTTTGCAAGAGATCTTTTAAAAATTGCATATTCGCTTCAAATCGAACAATATAACCTAATATGGTTAAAGGAGTATTTCCTATAAGAAATATGTATATCATAAATTAAAGACACTTCCATATTTAAAGTACGATTATTAATTAGTGTAACTCCTACGGCATCTTCTATGGAATCTGCCTAGTTTCTCTTTAACTATCCTCATTGAACTCGGAGCCTATAGAAGCGAAAGCCATAAAATTTGATATGAGGCTTCTCGGAACCCTCTCCAGTTGTTGTACGACAAATATAAAGTCTTCCGGTTTGTTGACTATAAATTTAGACATAAGGAATTAGGAAATACTCGTGCATAAATAGAGAAAATGATATAATAAAGGGGAATGACAATATGCGCTGACTGGCGTAATGATAATTGCGCAATTGTGCGTGGAAAAACCCAGAGGAAAACTCAAACACAATGGGTTGTGGGGCTTTGTAGACGGAGGAGTGGGGTCTGCACATCAAAGACACGAAAGGCGCCGCTAGTCAGCCGGAAATTCGAACTGTCTATTAAGCCTAACAATTTCCGTTTCCGTTACGCAAAAAAAAAGAGGAGCAGAAAAAAATGAACAAAAACCAAAATACAAAACACAAGCGACTGTCAAGTGGCTCAGTGTGTGTTTAAGTGTGTGTACGTGCTGTGTGTGTGGGTGTGTGTGTGATGTGTGTTTGACAGCTGTCAAGGTGTTGACAGCGGAAATTGCGTCGGAAATTCAAATGCGTCCTCGAAATTTTCGGTCTCTTGAAACATTTACCTGGATTTTATTGGGGTAAAATATATTTGAATATTTGGTTATTTGGCTTATTTCGCTGTTTGGATGTTTGGCTGTTTGGCCACTTAGCCATGGGTTCAATTACCGCTGCCACTGTAGATGTTGGCCAAATTAGCTAAGCTGCATTCAATTGACGCCACGGAAATCAAAATCGGCGCCAAACCACAACAACAACAACAATTTAATAGAAATATACCAAAGGCCTCCCTCACATCCCCAAGCTGTGCACTTAATTGGTTTGATGCTGGCCAAGCTCCCCCTTCCCAATCGCCATAGGCCGGATAGCCTCCTCCTCCTCCTGCCACTTGGCCATAAAGGTAAATTGAAAAAAAGCGGCAACAAACAACAAAAAAAATACACGAAATTCACCGCAGAAGGTAATAAAAACAAACAAGGAATGGACCAAACTTGGCGAGGAAAACATAATTAAACCCAACTGGATGCCAGGGTAGTGCCTCGGGCTGTACAGTGGTGCAGAGGGTGCGAAAAAGCTAGAGGTTGGTCCAGCAATGTGAAGGGTCAAGTCAACCTGCCACTTCCATTTCTTGAAGTGCTTGTGGTGAGGGGTTTACCTAGGAAACTTCCTTTGATATGGATAGATATATTACTTCTAAAGTAAAGTAAAGCCTTTATAATGATATTGCTGAATCTTATTATAAAGCCAAAGGACCTCTTGCTGAACAATGTTTCAATTTTGGTAACTCTCCTAATCTTTATTATCCTTGTTGCTAAATCACGACTGATTTTCATGTTATACGGCTTATTTTGATCTGAGTTGGAAGGACTCAAAGTTGAATGACACATGAATTCCCCCAAGTATTTACATACAACTGAAAGTATTTGCGTATTGCGGCTGCTCCTGTAGCAGAGTCCTTTCGATGACGAGCTGCCAAGAAGTTCAAAGAGCAATGGAGAAATAAAGTGGAAACTTTTGTGCCAGATTTATGTCACAAGAGATTGGAGCAGGGGCAAGAGGTATGGTTATCCTTGTGCATCATATCCAATGTTTAGTTAAGCTGAAAGTCGACAATTTTGGCAATTGGCATTTGGCCCCAGTAACATCCTCCCTGCGATGCCCTTCCTCGGAAGAAAAGTCATTTTCTTGTCAAATATTTTGCCACTTCAAAGAGCGGGCAACCTGACACGCCGACGACTGTCAATGGCAGCGGCAACAACAGTAATTTCAAGGACAACAACAACACGCACACAAGTGCTACACACAGGCACTTAAAAAAGTATTTGCACTCGTTTATATAAAAACCAAACACCTAAAATGAGAAAACCAAACCACAAAGGACGAATACTGATTACCCCTTAATTATCTACAATCTCTATACTATCTATCTACTATCTATCTACTATTTATCTTTTATCTATCTACTATCTATCTACAATCTATCTACTATCTATCTACTATCTATCTATTATCTATCTATAATCTATCAATAATCTATCTATTATCTATCTACTATCTATCTACTATCTATCTACTATCTATCTATAATCTATCTATAATCTATCTATAATCTATCTATAATCTATCTACTATCTATCTACTATCTATCTGCTATCTATCTACTATCTATCTACTATCTATCTACTATCTATCTACTATCTATCTACTATCTATCTACTATCTATCTACTATCTATCTACTATCTATTTTCTATCTATCTACTATCTATCTACTATCTATTTTCTATCTATCTACTATCTATCTACTATCTTTCTATTATCTATCTATAATCTATCTACTATCTATCTACTATCTATCTACTATTTATCTTCTATTTATCTTATATCTATCTACTATCTATCTACTATCTATCTACTATCTATCTACTATCTATCTACTATCTATCTACTATCTATCTACTATCTATCTACTATCTATCTACTATCTATCTACTATCTATCTACTATCTATCTACTATCTATTTTCTATCTATCTACTATCTATCTACTATCTATCTACTATGTATCTACTATCTATCTACCATGTATCTACTATCTTTCTATTATCTATCTATAATCTATCTACTATCTATCTACTATCTATCTACTATTTATCTTCTATTTATCTTATATCTATCTACTATCTATCTACTATCTATCTACATCTATATACTATCTATCTATTACTATCTACCATCTTTCTACTATTAGCTATCTATCTACTATTCTACTATCTATCTGTGTCACAAACTGCCTTTACCAGATTGTCATACCCCTCTTTAAGAGTATAGAAAATACTTTTACAAAAAAAATAATTTAAATCCTTCAGCGACGTCGCCCTCTCTCCCTGTCTCTTTCACTCTGGTAAAAATAATTGCTTGACAAAGTTGGCTCACGGCTTGCGGGTGCTTGAGTTGCTGCTGCTGTTGCCCCGAGCCTCGTGCACCATGTTGCCGCTTCAGCTTTGGGTCCACCTCCAGTTGGTGCAGTTTCAGCCGCAGACCGGAAACGAAAACGAGGCGGCGACATCTCAATTTGGATTTAGTCGCCGGCGCAACAGGCAACAGTCGACCGAGTCCCGGCTCGGACTCATAGTCGAACTCGGACATGGACTCGGAACTGACCTGGCTGAGGTCCAAACTGGAGATGGTGTCCGTGTCTGGGGCTTGCCAAAGGAAACACTTTGCGGCGCTTGAGTGAGTCGCCTGAAAAGGGAAATGTTAAGAGACTCAACTGGACATTTGGTTAGTTCTTTTCCTGTGTCTGTGTCTGCCCTCTTAGCAGTAGATTCCTTTGTCTTCTCCTTCTCTTGCTGCTTTACATTTACGTCTTCGCCTTCGTCTTCGTTTTCGTCCTTGTCTCGTCCTTGTCGATACCATCTTTTTAATGATGATTGAGCAGCGCGCAAATCTTGTTGCATACTTTCGGTCGAATGGGCAATGCAAAAGCGGATTTTTAGTTCGAAATGCCAGGATGATGAGGAGGCGGTGAAAGGCAAGGCGTGGTACGTTGGGTATAGTATAGGTTAGCCTCGTTGTCCTTGCAGTGACAGTTTCGCTTGGCTGCCTGCACCACTTTGCGCTTTGAACAAACAACTAAAGCTCTTACGAAATATTACACATAGATTCAACTGACCTCCTCTCGTTTTGCTCAAAACTAAATAATTGATATTGACAGTGTCAAAAAGGGAAGGAGGGCGAAATAAGAGAAAGGGGAAGGAAGTGGGGGCACGGGAGGCAGGAGATATTGCTTAAAATAGCACTGCAAATGGAGCATGAGGCGGACAACGGGGCGTATGAATATAAATTTGTATACAGCATCTGTTCAGCTGCAAGGCTCATCAATTCTATTATAAGCTGACCTTTTGTGTACAAACAAAGAGCATCTGGGGTATTCCCGATTAATTGATAAAAAGATTATTCGATAAGAGATCAAATTCAGTGAATTTCTAATAGCAATTTGATAGAGCATAAAATAAACTAAAAGCAATCATTTATTTGGCTTGGGACATTCTAATATAGTTAGAATTTATATTCGTTGAACATAATTGAATGAGGAAGGTTATCGATATGTATCGATAATTGATTAGGTGTTTCTGTATGGAAGGGGTCACACTTAAATCGTTTCCTAAGCCGCCTCGAGCTGAGTTCGTAGAATGAATGAATTTCCATGAATCTTAGCTTTTTCTGAATTTAATTTCTTATTTTATGTGAATTTATACATTACATTTGTATTTATTACTTAAATTTTCCTATTAATTGCAGGAATACCCTGCCTGGACTCGAGTTGCATTTACATTTTTAACTCTTTATGAACTTTTTATATAAGCTTAAGGCAACTTTTTTTGTTATTATAATTTTGATAAGCTTAATAGCTTTTTAATATTTACCTCTATTTATGTTTCTATCTTTATTTCTATGGCTCTCCAGCTTTTTAAATACCTTCTCTCTTTCACTCTGTCTATAGCCCTCTCTTTCGCTTTTCTGTTGCTTTTAGTTTAAGCCTGGCTTAAAGTGCATAACTCATGCCTGCAAAAACAAAGCAGCAGCACTCAAATTGCCTCTAAAAGTATGCAAAGCAGCAGTAAGGCTTACACACACACACTCACACACACACACACACACACACACTCGCACACACACTTTGATGAACTGGGCTGGCTTTTGTTATTGTTTCTTTTTTTAAATGAAAATAAAATAGCAGCTTTTACGCATTTTTATGGTTTTTATTTAACTGTCAGGTAGCAAAAAAGGGGCGTGTAAGGACTAAGCGCATGGGCGTGCCACTGGGTACAGCTATGCAAATGAGCCACAGCAGTCTGTCACTGTGTGTGTATGTGTGTGTGTGTGTGTGAGCGTATCATAAAATCTGTCAATTCGCAGAACGATTGTCTTCAATTTACGGAGTCGGAGGCACAAACACAGATGACTTAAAGGCTAGCAATCAAGCTGGGCTCCTTCTACAGCCAGTTGCTCATCATCCGGATGTTACCCTCCTCCCCCTTTCCTTCTCTTATTCTCTCTCTCTCTCTCTCTCTCTCTCTCTATGTAGCATTCCCTTTGTCTATGTCTCTCTCTACCTCTCTGTTGCTGCTGTCTGGCTGCCTGTAAATTTATGCGGTCCAAGCTAATCCTCATGGGGATTTTTGCTTAAAACGTTTTATTGTTGCCACCCTCCGATAGATACCGCCCCACGCCGGCCCGCCCTCCCCTTGGCTGGCACACCCATGGCAGGTGGAGCTGGTTGACTGGAGGCTGTTGCCTACTTTAAGGCCTGTCGACTGCAGATTTCCCAGTTGCCTTGTAAATTTATCGCATTAAAAAGTGTGAATTTCGCTTGACTGCCAAGCAGGGGGCGGTGGGGGGTGAGTGACTTTCCCCACCCCTCAACCCACCCCCTCTTCAGCTATCGCTGTATCTGCTGCGCCTTTGCTATTCCAACGCGAGCCCCTCTCTCTCTCTATTGAAGCGCTTCACACTGTCATTATGCAAATGAAATTGTGGCGAATTATTATTTTTATTTTGATTATTTTCATATATTTACCCTCTCTCTCTATGCTTCCTCTTTCTCTTTCTCCTCTCTTTCGTTTCGTTTTAATTTCTTTTTTTTTGTTTGTTATTTGCGTAATTTATTTATTTATTTTTCAGCTCCTGCGCCTAATCTAATTCCTATTCCTATTCCAATTCCCATTTCTATACTTATTCTCTGCTTCCCCCCATCTCTCTTTCTCTCTCGCACTCTCTATCTCTGTCTAATTCTCGGAATTTGAGTGTATAATTCATAATTTGTGCTGTTGTCATTTGTCCTTGGTCCCTGCTCCTCCTTCCTTATCAGCGACAGACCAATAAAAGTTTGTCGCTAGTTAACAAATCACTTCACAAGTGAATTCGAATCACTTGGGGTCAGAGGTCAGTCTGCTCATTACGAAACCAAATGTTGATATACTGTTATTGATTTAGATTTATGTAGATAATAAATCAATCTACTTTTGTTTTCTTATCGTTATCGATAAGTTATTTCTATCTCTCTGTGGAATATGACAAAGGATTTTCCTTTTATGGAAATGCTTTTTCTCCTTGGGATTCTCCATTCATTCTTTCTGCCTGGATATATATATATTTAAATACATTGATACGTGAATTGTAAGTATCGATATGTGAAACAAAAATTGTATTAAATATATCGATATTTATTTCTCCAAGTGGAATGTGCCTAACGATTTTCATCTATGGAAATGCTTCGAGAAATATTCATTCTTTCTATATGCATACATATATATCCATCTATCTAGAGTTAATACATAAATCTTTATATATCGATATGTGAAATTAAAAATGCATTACATATATCGATATTTATATCTCAGAGTGGAACATGCCCATAGATTTTCCTCCATATGGAGATCAATTCATCGTTGAGGATGAATATTCGTTCTACATCTATTCCTAAATCTATATATAGATACGTAAATTGGGACTTATCGATATGTGAGTTTGATATATTATCAAATATATCGATAATTTTATCTCTCAGTGAAATTTGACCCAAAATATTCCTTTCTTTAGAAATGTTTCTCTACATCTACATCTACATTTATATCTATTTCTATATCTATATAAGGACACGTGAATCGCAAGATATCGATATGTGAAATTGGGAATATATCAAATATATCGATGACCATATGATATATCGATCCGTAAAGTGTTAAACTGAAAGTTTTAAATTCGAACACAATTACAAGACGAGTAGAAAACTTAAAGGTTTCTTTTCTGTTCTGTTCTCTTCTCTTTTTTTTTAAACATATTTACTTTAGTTTTGGGGGGGAAGAAGAAATTGGAGGACAAAATCATCCGAATTTGGAATGGAAGCAAAATGAAAAGCATAAAATAATAAATTGCGGATTTAATTTAATTTTGTGTGTGGCCAACAAAAGTGAAACGCATCATAATAAACGGCCTTTGATGAGAAACGAAAACACTTAAAAGACGTCGAAAATAACAACCACAGTATGGAGCAACAGTACGGCATTAAAGAATAGACAGAGCGAGAAAGAGAAACAGAGAGAGAGAGGTGGAGGAGGTCAAATGTTTTGTCCGAGACTTTCTTTATTTTTTTCTCTCTTTTTTTGGCCCATAGAATGCGCCGTGTGATTGATGTACATGGAATTCTTTTACCATACATCAAGGGGCAACAGTTGCTGTTTTTGCAATCAGTAACTGACAATTATGTGTGTGTGTGTGTGTGTGTGTGTGAGTGTGTGTAGATGGGCTAAAAAATGAACAGAAATCAAGTCGCAGCACAGTAAATAGTCCTTGCTACAAGTAGTAAAACGAGTAGCGACATTCAATGAAACATTTTTTCTCTTTGGCTTCGCAACTGACCAAATACCCTGTAAAAAGCGAGGAGAGAGTATGAAACTGCTGCACAGCTGTTTGTAACAGGGGAGTCTATATGAAAAGCTGCAGTTTTCTTATTAGAAAGCAAACCTATATCTTGATATCTTGTTATCCTTGAGGTTTCTTTGTGTAGTATCCTTGAGTCGAGCAGTTTCAGCTAGGAATTTCTTTCTTATTTCATTATTTGTTTTGGCCCGTCGCATGGACAATCGAACGAAGACATCAAGGATACTTGGAGACAGGCCAAACATACCACAGACATAGACACAGGTTCGAGGAGTCCTGGAGTCATGTCATGTCATGTCATGTACTAGGCAACCTGTCCAAGGGAAATGGAAGAATAAACATTCTCAGGATATCCAGGAGGACAAAGCAATGAAATGGTCGGTAAGAAGGAAAATTAACAGCGCGTCAAATCAGGGCGGGATTTAATACAATTTTTATGCGACTTTTATGATGGATTTTTATTGCCGGCGCTTATGCTGATGGTACGGGTATTCCTTATTCCGTATTCCGAACTCCTTGGATCCTTTAGCAGTTTTCGTTCGTTTGTTTTTTCTATGCTTTTTCATTACGAAACACGAAATTGTTTGCATGCCGCGCACCATAAAAACACACACACACACACACACATACACACGCACACACACAGCAGAGCTAGCAAATTTTGTATTAATACTCAAGTTTTCCGTGCTTTTCCATTTTTCCTATCAGTCTGAATGCCATAAAAGTGGCTTTGGAAAACGATTTTCCACACCTTTCACAGCTATTCGATAGGACCCTTAAATCAAAGTAAACCGAAAACGTTCTTCAAAGTGAGAAGACAATATTCTATATCTTTTCATAATTCAAATCGGGTAAAAGATTCAGTTACCAATTTAAGCTTAAGTCTCTTTAAGAAGTGCACTTCCACCTGGCTGAACTAGGCAGCTTCGGAATATAGGAGTAAAGTCAGGAACGAAACAAGGTAACAGCAGGAAAACAGAAAAGGAATAGAAGAAGCTGCACTGCGAAAGGTCAAAACACTTTAAGGAATCTTCACACAGAAGGCTTAACATACATGTTGACTTTCAAGCATACATTCTACTATCTCTAGAGAAAGAATCCTCAATGAACATTCTGGCAAATTTATCAAAGTTTCCATAAAGAAGAAATCTATGGGGCAGATTTACCCGTTCACATTCTGAAACAGGGCTCAGCCCATCCTCCATGCACTTTCTGGTAGAATGCTTAGAGCTAGTTACAAGAAGAAATCCTTTAAGAGAGAATTCTGATCTAATGCTTAGCGATAGCTAAAAGAGAAAAGATTTCTATGTAAACAGAAACCTGAATCTTCAATGCTTTTCCTGATATTATGTTCAAAGTTTGTTGAAAGAAGAAGGCTAAAGGGGTCGAATAGGTCTGGTAGAATGCTTAGCTATAGATGAAAGCAGCATATCTAGAAGAAGTAGCTTACTCGAAGATGAAATACGTACAAGTAGAACGCTTCATGCACTTTCTAGTACGCAGAATGCTTAGGCTTTACTAGAAAAAGAAAAGGATCTTCGGAAAAATAATACTTAATGCAGCTTATGGGAGAACGCTTAGCGATAGCTAGAGGAAGAAAGATATCTAGGAGCGACGAAAGCTCGCATAGTGCTCAGGGTTTGCTAGGAAAAAGATTCCTTAGAAGATGAATCCTTTTTCTTCTGGTAGAGCATTTAGCTATAGCGAGAAGTAAGAAAATATCTATCGAAGACAAATGCTTGTATAATTCTTCGAGGCGGATAGAGGACAGATTCTCTAGAAGGGGAATCCTTTTGCTTCTGGCAGAATACTTTATGTACTGTCTCCTAGAAAGTTCAAAGTTTGCTGATGGAAGAAGGCTATAGAGGTCGAATAACAGAGGTATTTTCTGATAGAAAAGGAATCCATCTGCATATTCTTCGCTCTAGGTAGAGGAAGAAAGATATCTAGGAGCGACGAAAGCTCGCATAGTGTTCAGGGGCTGCTAGAAAAAAGATTCCTTAGAAGATGAATCCTTTTTCTTCTGGTAGAGCATTTAGCTATAGCTAGAAGTAAGAAAATATCTAGCGAAGACAAATACTTGTATAATTCTCCGAGGCGGATAGAGGACAGATTCTCTAGAAGGGAAATCCTTTTGCTTCTGGCAGAATACTTTATGTACTTTCTCTTAGAAAGTTCAAAGTTTGCTGATGGAAGAAGGCTATGGAGGTCGAATAACAGAGGTATTTTCTGATAGAATGCTCAGCTTATGCTGGAAAGAGAACGTGCAAGATGAATCCTGGTATAAAGCTCAGTGGTTGCTAAGAGAGGGATTCCCTAGAATAAGCATAATCTCCTCCCTCTAGAAAAGGAATCCATCTGCATATACTTCGCTCTAGAAAAGGAATCATTCAAGCACTCTCTACCAGCTGGAACTGAGAAGCATGGGAGCAGCAGGCTTATAGTTCACCATGACTACGTTAATAGCCTACATGGAGCTGTGAAGTGATATAAAGGGGGTGTAGATGCAAATCAGAAGGATACTTACTCGTGATCCCGGTTGTGCTTGTAGGAGTCGCGGTAGCGCGTGCGTAGATTACGGCGGATGTCGCTGGTGTCGTTAACGTGGCGGTTGTGGGAGAGGGAGGCGGGCAGCAGCAGGGCCATTTCTGTGAAAAGAAATTGAGAAGAGAGATTAGAGAAGCTAGAGATATAGTGAGAGAGAGAGAGGGAAGTATGAGGGGGATAGAGGATGCTGAAAATCAATTTGTATGCATGTTGCACCGAATTATTGTTGCCATGTCACGTGTTTGTTTGTTATACGCAGGAAATGCCGGAGGGGTCTAGCCTTGCTTTGGAAAAGTGTCTGTAATTTCATCAGCGAGATTCTATATAGGTGCAGGTGTGTGTGTGTGGGTGTGTGTTTGGGTGGGCGGAAGTGCGCGTGCCTGCGTGCTTTAACGCCTGAGGATATGGAACACGTTTTCGCGATACTTTGCTCTGCTTTGGTTGGATTCGCTTGATGTTTGCGTTGCTGAGAGCGAAATCAAAGCATGCCATTAGACAAAGACAGAGAGAGAGAGAGAGAAAGGGAGAGAGAGAGAGAGAGGGAGAAAGGGAGAGATGATGGGAACATCAACTACAAGCATAAACAGCAAACAACCAGCGGCGACACGGTTTTAACCGGGTTCGCCTCTAACGTGGGGCAGCAACTTCTTGTGGTTGTTGCATGTGAGAAAAATGAAATTGGCAGCACTGAGCGCTAATCCACCCACTCGCACAGAGCTCTAAGCCTGGGCAGAAGCGCCAAAAATCTGCTGCAACTCCATTTACAAGTTGGCGCCCAACGTGGCAGCAAAAAAATTGACAGTGCCAAGAGCTACTCGTGTCACAGACACTCAACCGGAGGCGCCACAAATATGCTATGCTTCAGCTCAACTCACTTGTACAACACGTGCCGCTTTCCTGACTTCCCTGACTTCCCTGACTTCTCCGACTTTCCTGACTTTCCCGCTTTTCGTTTTGCTTCCACTTGATATGTGCAAAGTGTTGCCACCGCCTGCTGCTCTCAACTTGAGTCTTAACCAGAGGATGTGACTTTATATTCGATGTGGCTGCAATGAGGCGCCTACCAGCACTCTAAGTATCACTGGCATATTTACCTACAACTCTTGCCTACTCTTTCACACTCTTCTCTACCTCTCTCTCACTTTCTGAGACATTCCACGACCTGAACGCTTTTTTTGTTGATTGGTTAAGATCAACAATCAGACTAAGCAAACACAAGCCAGGCGCCAGGAAACAGAAACAGAGACAGAGAAAAAGAGAGAGAGAGAGAGGAAGTGGGAAGGTGTATTAGAGGAAGGAAGACAGACAGATAGAGAGAGAAAGGAATGAAAATTCCAATTATTCGCATTTTCCACCATAGATGCCAAGTCAAGCTTTGGCAATTTAAGTACACAAATGATGATGGTCGAAGCTTAAAAGGCAGACACAAAGAGTAAGAACTAAACGAAGAAAGAGATGTAGAAATTGTTAAGAAAACGGGGGAGAGAGAGACAGCCAAAGAGATAGACAGAGAGGGAGAGAGACTGGCTGCTGTCCTTTCCATATGTATTGCATAATTTTGTCCGCCAGCAGCCTCACATCTTATGCAAATTTAACAAGTCAAGTGCCGCACACACACACACACACGCACACCCATCCACCCACACACACAGTGGCACATACATTTGCATAATCAAATGGCATATTGTTGTGCACACGCCCCTGCCTGCCCACCTCCCCCCGCCTCACACATTGTGTTATGTTTTTCATCTTGGACTATTATCAACTTGGCCAAGCAACGTAACCATAAACACACACGCACACCCATACACACACACACACATGCAAGTTAATTGGAATTTAGCACATGGCCCCTAATTCACATCCCGTTTAAGGTGAGTGTGTGTGTGTGTGTGTGAGTGAATGAGTAAATGAGCAAAATGTGAGTGTGCAGCAATTATTTTTATAACGTTAATGAGCACTGCGCATTATTGTGGCTGCCGATGGCAACGCCAACACCAACAACAACAACACCAATACCAACAACAACACCAACAACAACAACAACAACAAGGACAATGATGATGGCGACAGTCAGCGCCGAAAATGGTCGCAAACGTTGTCTACACTGTGCAAAATATGAGACTACATTCAAGATTTAACTTCATATTATCCAAAGGATTCTTTTAATATTTCTTCTTTTATATATAGCAAATGACCCCTGATGACCTCTATTAGTTCCCTTAAATATCAAGCTAAGGACATATGATATAATATAAAGGTGTTTCTTCTAGTAGATCCCATCATTTTATTCCTTCCTCCGGGTTGCTTCCGTTGCCTTTGCAGCTTCTTGCGGAATCTTCATATTATCCCAAGGTTTCTTCTAGTATTTCTTCACTTTATATAGCAAATGACCTCTATTAGTTCTCTTAAATATCAAGCTATATCTCGTTGTGTCAAAGATATGTTATATACACTTTCTTCTTCTAGCAGATCCCATCATTTTACTCCTTCCATCGGCTTGCTTCCGTTTCCTTTGCAGCTTCTTGCTGAAACTTCTCTCAGTTCTTCACTTTCCCTCGTCCTGCACTCACTTTTCACTACATTTTCTTTTGCCACTATCATTATCTATATGTTCTCTTACTTTCTTCAGCCTAATTTCGCTGAGTGTAGGTAACTACATGCTCAGCATTTGCACCTGTAAGTGGCAGTGTAGTGTCAGGCTTCGCCCCGAGAAAAACGCACACATAAACATTTATTCTGCCCTAAGAGGATGGATTGTGTGGGCGTGTGTGTGTTTATTTACCTTTCTCATTACACACATGCCCAAAAAGAGACACACACACACACAGACAGGTGTGGAGAGGCGCTTGTTTGTTAACAATTAACTTGGTATTACACAATTTTTAATAGCACACCGAGCGCCACTGTGCAACACTGCCTCAAATGGCATCTACGTCTTTGCCTCGCACTTAATCTTTTCCCCCGCCCTCTCCACACGCCCTTCTGCGTCTTTATCTCTTCCTTTCCTTCTAGTCCCTCTGCGACCTCGTCCTGGCAAACGGAGTTTGCGGCCGGGCCAATTACCTAATACAAATTGCACGCATTTATGTCAGTTGTTCTACTCCGACGTTGATTGTGTTGTCGTTGTTGTTGTTGTTGTTGTTGTTGTTGTTGTTGTTGTTGCTGCTGTGCTACAAAATATGCAACAGTTGAAAGCTCGTCACGCGCTCTGGTTCGCAATTTCCCGTTGGCTTTTGTGCAGTTTCCTTTATTAAGTTTGCCGCTTGCTTTGATCCTCTTTTCCGCCATTTTCCTTCTACTTGGAGGTTTCCACTAGGTCACGACCTACGTACGCAACAAACAAAGCACTTCCGACCTTATATAATACCATATATATACATATTAAGAGGTCTGTTTGCACTAGTCAAGCGATTAGGTTTCCACTTCAGATATAGAAAAGATCGGCTTGAATTTAAGCCCCAATAAACTCTCGACTGATTCAATCGACCTTTACATAAAGTTAAATTTCTCTCTTTCATCTTTTCATCAGTTAATTATAAGCTAAGTTTCTAGTCTGGTATATCCTATATCCAATAGGGTATACGATCCAAGGGTATTAAATCTTTAGCATTCCTATTGGATTCCTTCAGGTTTTACTTTGTTTTGCATTGTGCTTTTTGCAGCTTTCGCTTGAAAGGCGATTAAATAGCGGATTTTCAGCAATGTTCGACCCCAAAACCACGGCCAACCCAACTGAACCCAACCCAACCCCATCCAACCCCTTAACCTTTGCGCGAACCCTCCCAGGCTCTGACCCTGTCCATTGTAATCGACATTTTAATGCTCTTTAATTGCCAGCGACACGGACATCTGACTAAAAGCCAAGGCCAGAAAATTGCAGAGCAAACAAAACAACAAACACAGATTTCCACACCACAGCACACACACACACATATGTGGGATGGTGTGGGTGTGTGTGTGCACAAAACTATAAACAGCTTAAAACAACATTTTCGAGCACCACTGTCTAACGGTTTATTATACACCTGAGTGTTTTTTTTCCATGTGTGTGTGTGTGTGTGTGTATAAGTGTGTGTGTGTGAGTAAGTGTGTGGGTGTTTAAGTTTGTTTGTGTGCGAGCTCTTAAAAATTTGCCCATTGCAAAAAGGGTTGCCATTTTTGCGTTGTAATCCGCAAATTTGTTAAAAGTACAGTCGAACCTCGCTATAACGCACCAAAACTGTATCAGATATGTTTCGATATAAAGATATTTTGTATAGGCTTTCACTTTTCTAGTTTCGATTAACAATAAATCATGGAATTGCTCCGAATACCGAAGAGTATATCAATTCTGAGTCAAGAGATTCTTTTTACGGAGAGATTCTTTCTATATAAAAACTTCCAATTGGGTGAAAAAAAACGTTTGATTTTTCTGTTAATAGTTAGTAAAAAGGTCAGTAAAGACTTAAATTGATTGTATACAGGAACAGAATCGTTTTAGGAGTGAAATATATACAAAAACTACACTCCGAAAATGTTTATAAATACACTTTGGAAATAATAAACCATTCTTTAGCTCTAAGAGCTTACTATAAGGTTCCTTATAGCGGGGTTCCACTGCAGGTTTTGCACCTTGTACATATGCCATATATCATAAAAAAAAGGATTAACCCCATCGTATAAGCTCGACTACGCGATGCCCTACTCCTAAAGCTGAGACACGCCTCGTACAGAGGACACGCAGATGGACTATCAGATCGTCAGAGCGATAGACGCACTATAGGGTCTAACCAGGATGTGGATGTTGGTCAGGATTGGAGTGGGAAACATTTTACATTTTACTGCATGTCGCAAACATTTGCAGAACATTAAAATACCTTTTTAATGCCCGTTTTTAATGGGTTAAGGGTGCAAAAATTAATTAAAATGAAATCTTTTTATGTTTCATAAGCAAACACACGCTGAACATTAAGACTTCTACATGAATTTACAGATTTATATATATAATATATAAAGCCCCGATAAGCCAAATCATAATGGGTTAAAAGGAATGAAGGGTGTATAATAAACTTAATACTCTTATTGGAGATTAGCTCATTTAGGGCTTTAATAAGCTCTCCAAGCGCTTTGCTATTTATCCAAATTGCTTTGAGTATTTTCAATAATTTTGCCTTATTGTTGATTTTAATAGCCGTCATTCGCTTCAATCTTGCACTGAATTGCCATTAATTGCATCTTTTATGTTATCGCTCTTCACACACACACACACACACACACACACACACACACACACTCTCACACACATGTGAGTTAAAGAATTTTTTAATGGCAGCAATCAAAGTTTTAATTAAACGCTTTAAGAGCGAACAGCAAAGAGCGTTAAAAAAAAAGAAGCCACATGGACAACTAAATCCAAAGCTGACCGGGCAGCCAGGACAATGCCACGAACAGCACCAGAAGAGCAGGACAGGAGCTGCAAAAGAAGGACGCAAAGGACCACACCAGGTCCTCCTGTGAAGCTAAACCCAAACCCAAAGCTAAAGCTGAAGCTGAAGCTGAAACTGAGGCCAATGCGACAGGCACGTCCGAGGCTAATGGAGCGCAGGCGACCCAAAACATAAACAAAAACTTGTGCTGCGATTTTTAATAGTTTTTTTTTCCTCTATTTTTTTATATATATTTTTTCTTGTTTTTTATATATTTTTTGTGGCTGCACTTCTGCTGTGGCTGTGGATGGGCAAGTGTGTGTGTGTGTGTGTGTGTGTGTGTGTGCCGGCGGCGACACTTAGCCAAATATAATATGGCTTTTATGTCAGCCACTTGCAGAAAATTGCTTTGGCTTTGCGTGGCAGCCAGTCCAAAGAACTATTATGCCAGAGAAGGGGATCTAGGGGGGAGGGGGGTACAGGGGTGGTAAGGTGTTTGGTTGGGATGCCAACAACTTTCTTGCTTTCGCGTTACACTAAATTCTTGTACAGTTTTCGCCTTCCTTTCGACGCCATTTTTGCTCTGTGTCCTGCGCGACTTAAAAAAAAATGTTTCAACTTTTAGCTCGTAGCCAGCGAAAAGCTGACAGATGCATCCCTCAAATCCCACAACCTCAATGCCTCCTTCCACTTATGTCTGAACAAAGGCAAGTGCATCAGCTGCTGCTCCACACCTGGCACACTGTAGCCCCCTCCCCCTACCCCTCCCACCTCCCCACACCACTTCCCCTCCAGACAGCTGAACTTAGTTTGCACCTCTTCGTGGGCATTTTGGCGAGAAGAAAAAATACCTTTAGCATTGCACTGTCCCCAGTTAAGACGGTCCTATGACAGAGATCGACTATGGTATATCCTGTATATGGTTTGGATAAGGATAAGAAGAAAGAGAGACGAGGAGAGGGAGGATAGGTACAGTTTGTACTTAAAATCTTTAACATCAATTGAATTCTATAGTGTTTATCTTCAACTGGTTGTGGGTAAGGTTTGATATGCAGGCATAGACATTCTCCTTTCTTCCAAGATTTCGATCCTTAAAGTGTACCCTAAAAGCCCCGGAATAACTTTGGGGAGGTCTTAAGTTAGGTCGAAAGTCTTTCGTATGTTGATTTCCCCTTTCATATGAATTTACCTTTATTTTACGGAATTTGCACCTTTTTTTATTGACTTCCCAAGAGCTTGAATTACCAATGAGCTTATTAGCCTTCCCGGTTCAAGGACCACAATCAACCGATTGTTTTGAAACCCGTTGAGGAAGAAAGGCTTTCTATAACATGGAATCGATAATAAAGAGAGAGATTGAAGATAATAACTACCCTTTATTAAACTAGACACGATTAATTATATGGAAAGAATACGACTTCTTTATAACTGGCTTAAAACGTCCTCGGATTAAGACGCACAACATCCACAATCCCTTAGTTGGAAGTCGAACTTCCGATGATCCTTCGACCAGTTTCTTGAATCAATTTGTTCAGCAACTTAATCCATCGTTCCTTGTAGTTACTTTATATGACTTATAATTCTGTATTACAGATTCTTTACAAGCCCTACAGTATTTACCTTTTGTCTCCCTCGTCCAAGCTACCTTTCCTCCTCCTTCGAGCACAGGGTATAACAATGGCAGCAACGTCAAGGAGCATTAATGCTGCATACAAAATTTATCATATGCCGCGGTGGCAGCAACAACAACGAGAGCCAAGTGGATGTTAAGTGTATCAACATATCAACATTCCTATCAAATATGCAAAAGTGGAAGGGAAAGCGGGAAAGCACGAAGAAATGTAAGTAGAGAAATGGAAAAAAAGGAAAAAAACTGCAGAGAAAGCAAAGAAAAATTAAAGAAAAAAACGATAAAATAGATGGAAAGGATTGAAAATGAAAACTAAATAGAAAAGGGAAAATTTAAAGCAAAGCTAAAAGAAAAGAAATTCATATATTTTTCTAAATAATAATAATAAAAAAAAACTGCTTCTGCATATTATCAACTTTTAACGGAGTGAAAAATAACAATCCCATAACAATTGCTCGACTAGTGGAAAAGTAGGGGAATAACCATGCTCTAGCTGGGAATCGATTCCAGGAAAGTAATAAAAACTGTGAATAAGCAGAATGTTTGGCTTTCATATCTTAGATCCTCAGAACAAGAAACAGTTCCTAAACATCTCGAAATATAAACACAGAGAGAGATGTTTAAGAAACAATATTTTCTGTTGCATTCCTCGGAATTGTTTGAATGCACTGAATGAGTGTATACTCGTATGTGTGTGTCATACAAATACAGTTCAGTAATTCTAGTTTTCACCATAATATTTGATCTCAACTCATATATTCTCAATCTGTACATATGTTTCCCTCCCTCTTTGCGCGAATCCCCTATGAAACGCTTCCCAAGAAGTCCCTAGCAATTCCATCCTAGGTAAGAGAGATGAGGTCAGTGTAAAGGGAACAAGATTCGGAGTTACATTGAATTGCTTTACAGATCGGAGATCAGTTCAGAGATCAGTTTAAAGATCGGATCGGGGATTATATCAGAGTTTATAGATTGGTGCTAGGTTGGCTGGGAAAGAGACTTGATGAAGTTATAAGAAGACTCCATGAGTCCTGTGATCGGAATTGTGAGGCAACTGCTACTTGTCAGCACAATGGATGCTACGATATAGTATTAATCCACTCATGAGTATTCAATGAATATTATTCAATACTCATGATTAAAGTTTTACTCAAGTTGGAGACACTGGAAGCCAGCTGGACGAGCAAATTTTAGCGATCTAATGGAAACTTAGAGTTCTATCATTGACTTGCAATTAATAGAAAAGTTTTGGAAATTTGGTTGGGGATTTCCTATTAGAGATTTTGGTTGAGGATATCCTTTCTAGGATTTCCTTTTGTGATACACTTCAGAAGCTGCTTTTTGTTCTTGAGAATGTTAAATGTACACTGAACCTGGCTAGTGTCATGACTTTTCTCTTTCTATCTCTGTCTGTATAGTCTGTCATACATCGACTTTATATAATGTCATATACAATAATTTAGCTAAAAGAAGAAGCTTGTGTTCTGAGTGTGAATGGATATTTTAGAAGTGGGTTAAGGGTATCTTCTAGTCAGTATTATTACACACACACACACACTTTAAATCAACGTATAGTTACTCGTTAATAGTTTTTATACCTTTCGCTCATTCAGAATGTGTAAAAAGGGCATATAAAAGTTGTGTAAGCTTCTGACAAGTGAAAATAATTAATAAACAGGAACGTTAAGCTGGGATTAAGCTTTCAGTTTGTTTCTAGAATGTTCCTCTTTAAGTCAATCTCAATCAACTCGAGCGTTGAGTCAATAAAGATAAAGGAATACCCCTATCGTCACTGCCCTTCGATTCGCCGCTAAGAGCACTTTGCTGTCATTTGACACTTTTAATTAACAGATCTCGTCCAGGAATGGACTGTTTCAGTGGCAGCTCCAGCTGCAGCCTTAGCTCCGGCAAATCCGAATGCGGAAATGTTACCTGTGAAATATGCAACGTGCACCGAGCAGTCTGTAGGTTGGAAAGTGCAATGTGCCACGTGCCACATGCAGTGGACAGCTAGCTGGCGGCGAGGAGGTCAATGGGGGATAATGTCAAGCACGCAGATAATTTTAATTAAAATTGCATTTCATTAAAAACCACACACACACACGCACACACACAAGCATGTGTGTGCATTCTGAAAGGGACTGGACGTCTCTGCGTCTGCGTCTGCGTGTGTGTGTGTGTGTTTTGGTTGTTTGTGTGTGACTTACCACGTAAAATCTTCTTATCGCGATGCCCATGACAGCGATATCCCTGGCAGCCACGCTTCTGCAACAGAGTTGGGCAGTGCTTGCCGCCATTTTGGGCCGCCTGAAGGATTTGCCGTGTCCGGGTCATCATCCCAGTGCCACAGCTCTTGTCACATTCGCTCCAGCCAGCCCACTCGCCCACCTGACAGTCCAGTACTGCAAATAAACAAAGGAGGAGAGAGAGAGAGAGAGGGAGAGATTTATTTTAAAATCATTTCAAAAGTATTTACAATTATTCACAAATATTCACAATGCCATTCACAATCTTATTCAACATACTCGCATTCAGATACTCCACTCGCATTGTATACACGAATTTTAATACTTTAATGACGTCTACCAATTACTCAGACTCAAATTATAGAGAGACAAAAGAAGAGATAGAAACGTTTCAGGGCAACGTAAAGTCGAAAATGTTCAAAGCAGCTCCAGTTCGTATACAGTCGAGCTTGACTATAACGAACTGAAAGTAATACTTACTTATTCTTTTAGGATAAAGTAAGTTCTTTGTTAAGCCTAAAAGCCTTTTATAGTCTCTGGGTTCAATGAGAGAGATTGAGCTCAACTTAAGTCTCTCTTTACATAAGATTTGCTTCAGACCAGTTTTAGGCTGTCTTTTCGCTCAGTGTAGAGATCTCTACTTAAGCGAGGCTTCCCTTCAAATCATTTTCACTTCAAATCAAAGGTCAACCGGTCTCTCTTCGTTTTACATTTGCCTGAAAACAGCTTTAAGCAGACTTTTCGCTTAGTGTAGACTCATCTTCTTTAGCAAGGCTTCACTTCAAAGCAATAATATTTATCGAAAGATAATGATCTCACTTCGACTCCTTTGTACGTTATCATTGCATAAAAACAGCTTTATATGTTGTTTAAGGCACAGTTTTCGCTCAGTGTAGAGAGCTCTGCTTAAACGAGGCTTTACTTCAAGCAGCTTTACACCAAATTAACGAGGTTGAACGAGAGAAAATGATCTTAATACGACTACTTTTACTTTACTCTAGCATTAGAACTACTTTATTTTCTTTTAACCTTTCTCTCAGTGTAGAGAGATCTGCTAAAGTGAGGATTCCCCTAAACTCATCAAGGTTTAAAGAGAGACAATGAGCTCAACGCGACTTTTACTTTACATTTGCATAACAGTAGCTTTAAACAGACTTTTCGCTCAGTGTAGCGTGGTCTGCTTTAGCGACGCTCCACTGTATTCAAATGAAATCGACAAATGAAAGGCCTACAGCTAGCAATTACTCAGACTTGGAATCAAAATCGGATTTACGACTGCCAACACACACAATGCATTTGGAAAATGGCCTTGGGACAATGGAAAATGGAAAATAGAAAATAGAAAATGCCATGCAATTTGATGCAGTTGCTGAAGCTGAAGCCGAAGCTGAAGCTGCTTTAGTTCAAGCTTACAGTACTCTTAACTGGTCCAGATGTTCTAGCTAACGCTTCCTGCATTTGGCCAACTGCAGCGAGTGACGCTCAAGTTTCTTAATTAAAAAATGTGCAGAACGGAAAAATTAATTAAAATCCATTTGCCTTGATTGCGTAACGGTCCTTTGGCCTTAGCTTTCCTTTTGGCTTTGGGTTTTCATTCAGCTTGGCTAGTGTTTTGCTTTGGCTTTGGCTTCGGCTTTGGTTGGGATTGGGATTGGGATTGGCATTGGGTTTGGGATTGGGATTGGCACTGGGATTGGATAATGGGGTTGGGTGTTAATCAATGTGGCTGCCTCGTCTATCCTAAAAGACGCTAATGAAGCCACAAAAAGCGTTGTGCAAACGAATTGAAATTTTCCTCGTTCACCAGCATTCTCCGTCTCCCTCTTTAAAACGCAGTCCATGCGAGATTAGAGATGAGCGTGAGTCGTGACACGCAAGGGAACTATCGACATTCATTCAAAATATATGTCGAATGATATTGAACATTTGATTTGATATGAAATGAATTTAATTATGAACTATATTCGCTGACTCTAGACATAAATATTGTTCACATTCAACGAAGAATTCTATGCGATATCTATATGTATATAGATAATGATCTTGTTCACATATATATCGATAAGGAGTTAAAGATACTACTCTCATTTTAATAATATTATGTATAGATATTTTCATAACATATCAAATATTCCTCAGATATAAATAAAGAATAGAATTTAATTGAATTTTCTATCGATATTAATCGATATAGACTAAATTTACTTAAAAAATGCTTTGTCCTAGATTCTATGGCTCTGAGATGAGTTTCTGTTGCGTGTCAGGTAAATTATTCATAGAATTCTTTGAAAAAATGAAAATATTTATATTCCTTTCCTTGACATCCTTTCCCTCTCTCCCATCTCTATGAAAGCAATTACCCATCTCTAAGCAAATTGCGTTTATATATAGTATATCAATATTTAAGGTTTTGACTTTAGGTCGTAATTGTGGCCTGTTCAAATACTTGGAGAGTGAATTTGTTTGTGTTTCCTCTGGCAGAAAAGCCAAAAACAAGAGGAAAGCGGAAAATTTGTTTTCAAAATTGCTTACAAATGGAGTCTAGGCGCATTTATCAATGCTATTGCAAAAATGGTTAAATTTTTCAGCATTATTTTGAGGGAAATTGCTTGTATTTTTTGCCCAGTGTGTAGATGTCTGCTGCGGGGCACACCCGCACACACACACACACACACACACGCACATGCAACTACAAAGGCAATTTATATTTTCATTTTCATTTCGTTTTGTTTTTCCCTAAGAATTTTCCCTACCATTTTACCCATTTTTGTTTTCTTGTTTTTTATTGTGGCCGCACAAAATTAGCAAAATAAAAGCAACAAAGCGTTCGGATAATAGAACTAAGTGCAGGAGCTGCGTACCAGCCTGTAGCCAGGCAGCTTGGTGGAAGGAAGGAAGAGAGCGGAACTTGCAGCTGGGGCTGAGAAGAGCTGAAGAGCCGAAGAGCTAAATATAAAACTAAAGTAGTTAAAATTATGATTGCATTGGCTGTCGGAGCAACTGCTGCTCCCGTTGCTCCCGTTGCTATTGCTGCTGCTTCTGTTGCTGCTGCTCCCGGGTGCTTTGGAAGTGTTTAGCATATTGTGTGTGTGCGGTCCAATGAATGTGAATGAGAACAAGGAAGATCCGAGCAGCGAGTAGCATAGAAAGGGAAGCAAATTGTTGCACCAACTTTCCTAAGCAGTTTGCCGAGAGTTTTGCCTGCCATCTGGGTGGCATTTGGGCGCCAGACGCCGACTCCAAGCCCCAAACAGTGGAATGAATTAGCGAAATATTAGACAAATTTCCATAGGCAAAACTACATTCAGTTAATAAGGTATTAACTTTATATTCATGGCATACCAATGCCACAGGCAGCTAGGGTAAGTCTCAAATATTAAGTATACGTTTGGCTATTTTTCCCACTGTAAAGACTGGTAAAGATTCGTAGTTTGGGTGGTTTGGCGGTGTTGTGGCTATAAATGGCATTATACTGCTTAGCAATCATGCGACTTGATTGTTGTAGCGCCTGCAGACAGACAGAGAAGGAGAGAGAGAGAGAGAGAAAGAGAGAAGAAATAGAAGAGTTGGAAATTAGTTGGGCAGTGCAACTTAGTGGCTGGCATTTCCTTTTATCCCCTTTTGTGATTGCACTTTTTTCCTCACACTTGCACTCAATACTCTCACTTTTTGCCCTGGCAGTTGCCTCTTGGCCATTTGGTCATTTGGCCATTTGGCCATTTTGGGCCATTTCCATGCCATTTAATGATAGTCAACTGCCAGTTGGCAGCTGTCAACTGTCAACTGTCAAGTCTCAACTGTCAACTGTTGGCAACTGCAGCTGACTGCCCATGATTATGATAACGCCAATCCATGGCTCTTGATTAAGACTATTATGATGCTGATGATGATAATGGGGTCGATGATGATGATTGCAGCTGACGCTTGGCTAATCTTCTCTCTGAATTGACCACAACTAACGATGGGTTTAGTTGCATCTCGTTAAGAGCGACACCACAAGGGCGTGGGCTATAATTACGCATGTTTTGCCACTGGAACAACTTTATATATAGATGCGTTGTTGCCGGACTTCACAGTGCAGTGTTGCCCAACTTCACTTAGCTAAGATGTTGCCTAACTTCACAGCTTCTTTTACCTATTGTTCTGGGATACTTCAACAATTATCTGCACTACCACGTTGTTGCAACACTTCACAGAGTGCGACGTTGCCAAATTTCATTTGCATCAACATTAACTTATCTTTAATCCCAAGCTAAACAGTTTGCTGTCATATTTGCAGTGGTGAAGAATGTAATTAAATCACACTGTTCCTATGGTTACCAGCTTGTTTTTATGCAAGGATCCTTTGAAAAAGGACTTTTCTTAATTGGATAGTGCTACCAAGAGTTAAGGATATATAAAGGCACTTGGCTTAACTTCAAGCTGGTCTACTACTCAGCCAGGGAAGTTGAAGGGAATGCGTCCTATGCAAACATCTTTGTTTCAGAGTGCAAATTAAGCAGCTATTGTAAGGACATAAAGGACGAGAATTTTCATAGAGTTGGATAGTTCTATTGGTATGGAGTGTTTATCACATGCCGCTGTTGCTGCTGTTGCTGCTGTTGCTGCTGTTGCTGCTGTTGCTGAAGTTGCTGCTTTTCCTTGGGGGCACACACGAGTCTGTGGAACATAACTCAATGTCGCAGCGAGCTGCAGCCATGGCAAGGCAAAGGGTCCTTGGTCCTGCGGATTGGAAGGGACAGCTGCAATTGCTGACGCGTTGCTCCGACACGAGATTCCGACCGAAAGGGTAAACAACAAATACATGGCCTGAGAGATAGAAAGAGCGAGGGGGGATGGAGGGAGGGAGAGGGAGAGTGAGAGAGAGAGCTGGGTGCACCACAGAATGGGGCACGGAAATAAACACAGCTTGGTTATGGTTGTGGTCAGCGAAGTGAAACAAATGGCTCCAAATGTTGACGTTTTTGTTGTTGACGTTGTTGTTGTTGTTGTTTTAAAGAGCCAAAAACTCCTTGAACAATCGAGTTTCTCTTGGCAACTTTGGTCAGTTGCGTTTGACGTTCGTTCTTTGTTCGAGTTTCGTTGTGTGTGACCCTCCTGCCTCTTTCTGTCTGTCTCTATATGTGTCTGTGTGTGTGTGTGTGTGTGTGTGTGTGTGTGTGTGTCTATTTGTGTGTGTGTGTGTTTCTAGCCAAGTCAAACAATTGCTTTTGACAAACTCAAGTGCGGCAGATAAACAGATAAAAAGTCGCATCGTCCTTTTGTTCTACTGTTGGTCAACTTTCGACGCCTCTCAAAATGGCGTCGCAGAAGTGCGGCAACAGCGCTTTAAGTGCGACTGTACTTAAGGTATGACGCAAGCTTTATTGCAACCAAATGTAAACTCGATGCAAATGGGGTTAACCGAGAATCCTGCTAATTCGTTTATCCCATTCACAGTCCTCTGTTTAGCCAGTTTCCCAGAGCAGAGTTTTCCAGAAAGTTGCACAAAAGGATTTTCCATTTTGTTGTTATTGTGCGCTGATTGCTCTGCCAGAAGTTTAATACCAAAAGCTGTCAGGACCAACAGCTGCCAGTAACCCAAAACCAACTTTCAATAACTGATATTGTTGCGTTTCCTTTGCTATCAAACACTGTGAACAACAACAGCAGCAGCAACAGCAGCAGCAACACTGAGACCTGTCAATAACTAAAAGCTCGGTTTTGTTCACTTTTTTAGCCATAAACTAAACTTGTTATAGTTTATTTTTACTGTGAACAAAATTTAAATCAGAGCCCTGCTTTTACTGTCTACAATATGCTTTTTATAATAGTTTAAAATCACTTTACGTTCGTGTAACATAAAAAAGTTTATAAATTTAAGTATAATATTATAAAAAAAATGGAGCCAAAAGATCGAAAACGTCATCAAACACAACGGCTTATTCCCTTGAGCCCAGACCTGTTCCAGGATATGATGGAGTATAAGGACTGTGAATATCAAACGCCGTCTGAGGGCTGCATTTCCGAGGAGTGGCATAAGAATCCAGCGAATACAACTGAGAAAATTGCAATCGAATTGAAGAAGGATCGAAATCTGACAAGTTTCAATAAGCTGCCAGCAAATAGTGCAAAGGACACTTGCGCTTTTGTGAGGAGATCTCCAAGGAGTGAGAGCACTCCTTGCAGTACTTTACGCACTTTGGAAAAGGAATATGGGAAAAAGTTTGGAAGAAAAGCTCAAGGAAAATGTAAGGAAGGACTACAGACAATACTGGAGGAGCCGGAGCAACGGAGTTCAAAGGTGTCCACATCGCTCAGCCTAATGGCGATTTTCAGCTCCCGGCTCAAATCAAAAAATAACCATTAAAATCAATGGAAATTAACTATTTTGGAACCTAAAGCTTTATCAATAAAACATTTTATTATTTGTTTCTAACTGCAATTTCGTTTTCTTTTTTTGTTTGTTTAAAGGCTCTTAAAGCTGTTGGAGGACTTGCAAAGAACCCACAAAACAATGTCCTTGACATCAGCAAATTTAATGCCTGGGGGTGGCCCTCGCAGCCTGAGGTGCTGCCCTGACAGGGTGGGGGGTGTCAGAAGGTCGCATTAAATACTTATGAGCATAAAACGCGCGAGTGGCAAGCGAAATAGTTTCGGGAAGGCTGTAGGACCGAGGTCGTCTAGGTAATTGGAGTGCCAAACAAGTGTGGGTGTGTGCGAGTGTGCGAGTGTGTGTGTGTGTGTGTGTGTGTGGTTAGCAAACTGTAATTTACATTAAGTGTTGACACGTTGACATACACAAACCCCACATTGCAATTGTCGTTGGCTTTCGTTGGCTTTCATTTGTCGTACCATTTCCCATTTTCCACTTACCGAGACGTTCTCGCTCTGTGTGTGTGTATTAGTGTGTGCGTGTGTGTGTTTGGCACTCACTTTTTATGTGTGTTTCAGCCTGCCGCAAAGGGCTATTATAACTTTGTCGTGCCGCTTGCCAAGCAAAAGCCAGGCAAATATGCACCTCCTCAGTACATGGACGCTGACTTTTCCGCCAGTCAAAGCAGGGCGGGGCAAAGGGGAAAGGGCAAAGGGCACAGAAAGAAGTCTCTGAAAGGTAGCACTCTGTGCAACAACAACATCAAAACAACAACAACTGGAACAGGACCCATAATAACATAAAATGATTACTAGCCATAAGCAAAAAGAGTTTTTGCTCTAGAAAATAAATAAAAACATAAAAATTTCTCGGAAAATTTATTACATTTTATTAAATGGGCTCTTTGTGGGCTTGTAAACTGCGAAAATTGATGTCCTCATAATTGCAGGCAAGTCCTTAAAGGCAAAGTTGTAAACTAACTGTTACTTTGCCAGAAAGTAACATGGTCACCTTAAGTAGTCAATGAATTTGGTAAGAATCAGAACAGGGACTTGATGGAAAGTCCTAAGAACAAAGACTCCAATCAGATCTGACAATAGTTTGCTTTATACGAAACTTCTGTTTACGAACTGCTGGCCATATTATAAAGGCTACCTTATCCAATCTTACAGTCCTCTTTCAGTCAAGCGTTGCCACTTGGTCTGCGGAGAGATCACAGTCTGCATCTTTGTCTTAAAACAGTTTTTCAGGTAGGCAGCTTGAGTTTCAGCTCTATTCCGGTTCGACACAGTACCAGAGTTGTCACATTATGCAACGATCGACTATACTTCAACTTTATAGTAGTGCTGTCATGCTCTGGCATTGTGTGTGTCTGGCAACACTTTTCTTGGTTAGAAACTAGAATTGAGCTTCAGCTAAAAGCAATACAAGATTTGCACCCTGTTCAAAGTATCACTCCGAATATTAGGCAGGACTTTCCAGGAAAATAGCTTAGCTACAGAGTCGCCATATGAATTCAAGGTACAAGTACAGTCAGCAGTTGACTATAATACAAGCGTTGCCAGATTACTTATGCAGCGAGTATCATCTTCAGCTAACAGCAATATTCTGGATAGTAAAGTGTCAAGCTGCAAAAAATTATAGAAATAAAACCAATCAGACAACATCTTGCAGTAACACGACTTAAGCGCATCTGGCAACACATGTTTAAGCATTGCTTCATTTGTCCACACAACTGTCTTCTCTGCTTTCTCAGTCTGCTCGGTCTGCATAGGAGTAGACTGAACGTAAATATTCGTGCTGAGGGATCCATTGCAGTAGCATAAAATGTTATGTGGCGCTTAAAGGACCAACTAAGTGGTCATTGGGTTGGCATATGCAAATTGCTCTTATTGCTGGAATTGCTGGCAAGTGTTTAGCCGCCAAGTGGCACTTCAGGCAGCTGCAATTGCTGTACAGTTGTGTGCGGCAGGTGGACACGGAAGGGTTGCCACATTGTTAAAAACACATGCATAACTGAATGAGGACAACGAATGGCGACAAATTTGCCTCAACGGGGTGGGTGGGTGTCAATCTGTGGGTGGGTGGGGCTCCATCCCAGAAATTTCCCCAAAACAATTGTATTTTCGCTGTAGTTGCGCGACGTTAAAGCAATTTACTGAATATTGGCAATCAGCAAGGATTCCCCCTCCGCCTGCCTCTCCCTCAACAGCCAATATTCTCATATATATTAATTACAATACTTTTTTTGCCACTCATGTGTGTGTGTGTAAGCACTTGCGGTATGGTGTGTGTGTGTGTGTGTAATTGCGTTGCCATGTTAGTTGCAATTTCCTAATTTCTGTATATAACTTTGTATTCTCATAGAATTCCAAATGAAATTATGTTGAATATTGCAATTAGGATGTGGTCGACGTCTGCTTTATCCTTCCATCATTGAGGGAACCGCAGGATTTAATCCTATTGAAGCTGCTGTTATATAGGAAAGGATGATTTGAGTTTAGTCAAGATTTCTTGGAATTGAAATTCCCTCAACTAAACCTAATTTGCTGCACAATCCTCAAGATATCCTTCGGAAATAAGCCTGGAGCTCTGATAACGTCTTTAGGTGAACTCTTTTAAACTTTTCTTAAATGTTGTCTGTAGTTTTTTCCTTAAGTTTTCCATGTTTTCTTCCCAACCTTTTCTCCTGTTGATTTCCCAAAGTGTGTAAGGTACGTTTATGGGTTGCTCTCACTTCCTAAAGATCTCTTTACAAAACGGCAACTGTCCACAATTCTCATCCTTTAAGACCTGCCAGATCTATCTTAAAGTCCTACTGAGCGTCTTTGAGATATAGGAATATCCTTCTGAAATAAACCTGGAGCTCTTTTTAAGTCTTTAGGTATCAAAATGTCGACACTTTCAAACGTTGTTCCTTTGATGTTGTCTGTAGAATGTCCTTAAGTTTTCCATGAGCTTTTCCATTAGTTCCTTCCCACCTTTTTTTCCTGTTTATTTCCCAGTGTCATGGGTTGCTCTCACTTCCTGAAGACTTCCTTTAATGATCGCAAGCGTCTTTTCTATTATTTGCTGTCAATTTATTGAAACTTGTCAGATTTCGATGCGTTTTTCCATCCGATTGCAAGTTTTCTCTTTCTCAATCGTCGAACAATCGCCGCGAGGTGATTGGGAATGAGAGAGACCTTGGGCTATATTTTAACTGTTATTTTGTGTTCATAATTGAACTGACTTTGGGAATCAATCTGCCAAATAGAAAGTCCTTGGAAAATAACTTAAAACGTGGCAGCTTTCAGTAACAGAAGGGAAGGGACGGCCATTGATGAGAGTGCTCCACTTGGCTTTTTGGCCCGTTGTGTGGGTAACCTGAAGGATACCTTTCGTATAGAATTTTAAATGTGGCATTTGGTGCATTTGTCAGCTGCGGTTGCAAGTCTTATTTCCTAGTCAGAACAATTTGTTCAATGGACTGCAAAAGCTGAGGGCAGAAGGGGAGGCAGAAGAGGGCAGCTTGGGGCAAAGGCTTTGGCGACTATGGAGAATAGAAGGAACAAATGTAACAAATTTGACCACAAGCCATAAACAACTAAGACACATACATATTGGCCAGGTCCTTAGTGCACTCTATTTTATATATATATATATATATATGTACACAGTGGCACACACAGTCACACACACACACAGAGGGACTTAAGTTAAGCAACTGAACTGCAACAAATTGTTCAAATTTTGCCAGTGGTTGTCCGCATTGAGCCTTTGACTGCCTGTGTTCTATGTGTGTGTGTGTGTGTGTGTGTGTTTGGGGGGGGGGGGGGGGTGGGTAGGTATGTGTGTGTGCATATTCATGTGTGTGTTGGGCATAGCTCATATTATTTTAATTCACATAAAGTATCCTTTACACACAATTCACACAAAATCTGTTTTTCGTCTAAACAATTTTATGCACACCCAAAAATTACTTTTTGAAGTATTATTCTTGGTATTTATTTTGGTATTTATAACAAAAAATACTTAATTTCTTATTCCGAAATATATTTTAAAGTGAAATTGACTCGAAGAACTGAAAACATGCAACTATAAAGCGACTGCTGCAACGCATTTCCATAATTTTTTCTCCTTCCTTTTTTCGCTGCGGAAACTCAATTCACTATGTGAGTGTGTTGTGTATGTGTGTGTGTGTGTGTGTGTGTGTGTGGTCTGTGTCTGGTGTGTAGTGTGGTGTGTGATATTTAGTATGTGGTTCCGCTCGATATGGATATGTTTCATACGCTGAATTGAATCCTTAGCCTCGTCCATTGTCTCCTTTCTGCTTTGAACAATTCGCGGGTTTGACAATGGCACCACAGGGTGACTCAACTTTTTAGCTGAAAAAAACCAAACACAGTATGTGAAGGTAAATATATGCAATTCAGTTAGGATGGAGCCATAAAATTGGGATGCATAGTAAACGCGGTGGAGATCCAGGCCGAGCCGCGACACGGGAAAAGCGTCGGCTATATTTCCAATTAGATAGGACCAGGTCGGAGCTCGTGGGGGTTCTGGCCAACACATCCTGTGTGAAGAGGAGCAGGACGAAGCGTTGACAGTCGCTCAGTTGAACCGTCAACCAGTCAACCAGGTAACCATAGAGAGAGACAGGCTAGCTGCCCCGGGCATAACAATAATCTGAGCAAAAAAAATCCGAATCCTGACCGGAATGTGGCATCAGCAAATGGAATGGACAGCGACCGCCTTAATGAATGCAATTTGTGCCCAACGGTTACACAAACTTCGCACTCCATCAAATGCACAGGACCTCGAACCGGAGCACCCCAGGACCTCAACACTTCTTTACCTATGTAGCTGCCAGGTGACAGCCGCCAGGTGCCAGGTGCCAGGTGCGAGCTGCATATCTCAAACCCGTAACAGATGAGTGGAGCTCAAGCCGGAGCTGAAGCTGGGTGTCTGGCAATGCTTGTTCGCATTCTATTTTTATATCCTTCCGAAAGGATACTTCAATTTTCACAATAAATCCGCTGCGCAATACTAAAACACAGCGTATTATATTTCCTTTTAAGCAGCGCCCATTTTTCTAGTTCGCTTGTAAAATTTTATGTGAACTGCAGAGCTGCAACTGACAAACCGTTTGGATCGAACTTCTATACCAAAGATATCGGTAGTAGATGCAGATATGAATAGACTTAAGTCAGTTGAGATAAATAATAAATAAATAAATAAATAAATAAATAAGACTATATACTATATAAATATAAACCTAAGACTAGCTAGAGAGAAAGTTTCCTTGGAGAAACTTTATTGAAGATGAAATTGTTATAAAAGAAAACCAACTGGATCGAACCGGTATATATATGGTATACATATATGTAGCAAAGCTATAACAGCCACGATTTTTAGATAAAATAGGAAAAGGAAATATTTTTTTTATCAATCTATATATAAAACTTTCCAAATATTCGACGAGAATTGAAATACATTTCATGATTTCATTGGAATCGAAGGAGAATATGAAATTAGTTTTGACCAGAAGCGCATTTTGTGGTCGCCTATGCAAACTTCCCTCAAAGTGAATCGAATTCCACACATATAGCTATAGTTATAGCTGAAGTTGTCTGTGGCCACGCCTCCACTGACCATGTGGGCGGTACATAATCACACATCGCCCTGGGCCATCATCAAACTGAGCGCTAAAATTGACAAAAGGCTGAACGGGTTATAAAAATTGTTATTGCTATTATTACTACTATTACCATGAAGGAGTACTCCCATGCCGTCCCGTGAATCATTCCGTTGGATCCCAACTAGTTCACAACCGGAACTGCCTTGCCTCCCGCCCCTCACTTCACCTCCTGCGCAGCGGGCACAAGTTGTAGCAGACTTTTAGGCGTGTATTCGCCTCAGTTCCCAGTTCCTTTGGGCACACAACTTTATTAACTAACACAGGGCGAGGAGTCAGTGTACAGTGGTGTTCACAACAATAGAAGCACTTCGACTTTAAACAAGACACATATATATATATACTATATATATTCATGATCAGCATCTACCAGTCAAGACCAGAGCAAGTTTTTTCATATTTTGTATGCTAATTTCAGACTAAAACATATTTCAACCTTAGAATTATAAGAATTGGCTTTTAAACATAAAAGTTACAAACTTATGGGTAAGTCGCAGCGCTGCCGTTAAGTTCCAAGCAGTGCATTGGCTCCTATATTTGTGGGTACTGAGTATTGAGTTATTTCAGGCCTGGTTCGGTTGGAAATCTTGTGGTCTGCCTCACTCGATTGGAACATATATATCATTGAATCCCTATCGTATCAGACGAGCACTGCTACTGCCCACTTATTAGTCAAGAAAATATATCTTATATCTTGTATTATGGATCTTATGCCTTATATATACTTGGATTCGTTTAATTCTAAGAAATAATCTTTGAGCCTGGACGATTTTGGTTTTCGTTTATAGAGAGTCAGGGTACAGCTCTTTGCTCCAATCGAACCTTTTTTGTACTTTAATACACTACATATCAACTCTCAAGCCTCTGTCTTGTTCAGCAGCTGAGATCTTACCTATATTTGTACCTTTATGTAGGCGTGGCACTGCCCCTTCTTGCAGTCAAACAAGTTTATCCGAATGATAGCATCAAATTTCGTTCATCTCCATCAACTTTAAACTGAGATATGACAAATTATAGTTATACCCTATATAGGCGTTGCCACGCCTTAACACTCCTTAAAATTGTTTCCAACCGATATATATCCTATATCTTCTTCAGACTAAAAGTAGTACAAATATCAGAACGATCTTTTCTGTACTTCAGAAATAGAATAGAATCAACTTTTCATATCTTCACTTCAAGTGTTTCTATTATATCGGACACAAGTGTACACACTTATACATAGAAATGTTGCTTAACACAAGCATATAATGAATATATAAAATTGTATATTTGTGTGTGTGTGTGTGCAACATATATGCAGCTGGCACGTTGCCTCCATGTTGCAGGCATAAATTTATGATTAATAAAAATAAGGTTTTTGTGTGAATTTTGTCTGAAAAACTCACTTTCAGCTGCCAGTGGAACGAAGTGGAAAAGTGTTGCAAGAGGAGAAGGTAGAAAGTAGATAGTACACAGAAGAAAGGATGGGAGAAAAGGAAGAGAGAGAGAGGGTAAAGAGAAAAGGAAATCATAATAAATATGTAAAACAGCCGAAAAGTATGCAAATAAACGCTGTGATTGCCTCGGACGCTGTTTTATGCAGCGCCATGCGCCATGCCTCATGCCACATGCCACATGCCGCATGCCACATGCCGCAACCCATCATTTGCCATGCCCACATTATAATGCCATTTCTTGAACGCCCACATCAAAGCCCAAAACAACAGACAATTTGCTATTCCCTCTGCTGTGTGTGTGTGTGTGTGTGTATAGGTGTGTGTGTGTGAGTGTGGGTGTGTACTGGACCCAGTTGAGTCTTTTGGTCTTTTGGTATTTGGGTCATTTGGTCTGTAGTCTCTGGTCGAGCGTCTTGTCGACGTCTTCGCCATCGTCTGGGCCACTTTATTTGCCTTGTGCGGTTACGGCAAATTGATTTTTATGCGCTCAATTTATGTATTTCCTTAACATGTACTCACCCACACACACACACACATGCACACACACACGCATACAAGCACACGCCTTCCTATAACCCACTATAACGACAATAAAATTTTGCTGCATACATTTCCCAAACAAAAACCCACTAAACACAATCCCTTCCTCCATCCTTTCGCCTCCTCCTCCCCCCGAAAAAAAAACGCAGACATTCCAAATCAATTGACTGTAAAATGCCACGCATTACACCAAGTGGGAGTGAGATAGACAAAGAGAGAGAGAGAGGGAGAAAGTTAGAGAGTGAAGGAGAAGGAACTATAAAGTTATTTATAGGAATGTTAATGTCAGTTACGAGACAACTTAATCTGCAGAGACAGCAGTAACATTAGCTGAAACAGATGGAAAAACATATCGATAAGTACTAAGAGTGAGTTATCGAAATTACATATCGATATGTAGCACAATAATATAACTTAAAGCTAGGCATATGCTATACATATCGGAAGATATTTGATAAATCTGTAAACAACACTTTCAATTTGATCGAAACAAAAGTTGTCTCTCTCTCCTAAGGAAGAGTTGTAGAAAACAGTCTTAAATTCCCGATATATCGGCTGATATCGATATATTTATTCAACAAACCCTTTTCTAACTATATATAAAACGTTTTCTAGGCATATTCTATACATATCGGTAGAGTTTTGATAAATCTGTAATCAACCTTTTCAATTTGAACGAATCAAAAGTTTTCTCTCTCTCCTAAGGAAGAGTTGTAGAAAACAGTCTTGAATTTCCGATATATCGGCTGATATCGATATATTTATTCAACAAACCCTTTTCTAACTATATATAAAACGTTTTCTAGGCATATTCTATACATATCGGTAGAGTTTTGATAAATCTGTAATCAACGTTTTCAATTTGAACGAAACAAAAGTTGTCTCTCTCTCCTAAGAAACAGTTGTAGAAAACAGACTTCAATTCCCGATATATCGGGTGGTACCGATAATTTTATATAATTTACCCTTTTCTTACTATATATAAAACGTTTTTTAGGCATATTCTATTCATATCGGTAGAGTTTTGATAAATCTATAATCAACCTTTTCAATTTGAACGAAACAAAAGTTTTCTCTTTCTCCTAGGGAAGAGTTGTTGAAAATAGTCTCTAATTTCCGATACATCGGCTGGTATCGATATATTTATTTAATAAACCCTTTCCTATATATTTCTATATATAAAACGTTTTCTAGGCGTATATATAATTCATCCAGTAGCCCAGTATAAGCAGCAGGCAGAGAGCCAAACTTAGGACCAAAATTGAGAATGAGCAGAAAAATAATTAAATAGTTTTTTGAAGGTTTTCTAATTTACGATCAGAGCTTTAGTTTTTTTAAGGTTTATTTTCGATAGCTTTGTATATAGTTAAGCCAAAATTTGTTATACTTTGTCTTTGTCAATGGTCGTATATCTCGGAGAAGCGGACCACAAGCAGTCGCCGGTCAAGTGGCTTTAATAATTTTTAGATGCCCAGGAGCAGCTGTTGGAGACGGGTTGTCGGGTGTTTTGGGTGTTTTGGGTGGTTGTTAGGGGTCTTCCTTTTTTTTATGAAACATTTATGCCAGGCCTCGTTGGGCAGCAAGTGTCCCCCGCCGCTGCTCCGGTCCTGCGTCCTTTGAGTCGTCCTATGCCCTTCGTTGTCCTAATAAAAAGCACAACAAATTGTCGACAGTTGACAGGATGGGACACAGGACCAAATAGGACAAGAGCTGCCCGTGGTGTGGGGGGAACCTCTTTTGGCAAAAAATTTGCCTTTTTGTGCGCGGCTAGGCAGGATGGTGGCTAAAGAGTGAGAGTAGGAGGAGCTGGCACTAACAAGCTGCAGATTCTCTATGCCAGCCCCAATGGCCAACAGGGCCGATGGCTTAGTTATAAACATGTACTACACACACTTCAACTATGTCGGATCATTTTGCCACTAATGAAGAGCCCAACAACCGTTAGACGACCCCCCTAACCCCACCCGATGACTGACTGACAGACTGTCTAACTATGCTCCACATTTCTCGTTATATTAACAGACATAACACGACAAAAAAAAAAAAAAACGAGAAAAAAAGGAAATCAAAAATGAGAAACACAGAAAACTGAAATGTTATACGATTGTCTATTCGGCCGGGGCGTTGTCCTGCGGGGGAGGGGGTGAAAAGTGGAGTGGGGGGTGCAGGAAATAGGGGGCTTAGGTCATTGTTTGAAATATTTGCCAAAAGGATCAACTCAAAATTCGCAATTGTGTGGATGTTTCGAGTTTGCCTTTTGATGACTTCCACTTTAATGACAGTTTCAAGCTTTTATGCAAATATACCCTGTAAATAAGTGAAGGCAGAGTATCAAATTGTTGTACAAGTGTAGGCAACAGGCAGAAGAGAGCCCATACCAATAGACTCTCTCTGACTATCTCAAGTCTAAGATCTCTAAAGGGGTATAAGAGTATGGTTCATATACCCTTGAATAGGTGGAAGGAGCGGGTATCCTCAGCTGTGATTTGAGTACAATGATTGCTATCAGTTGAGGGCGAGTACTCTGATGCAGTTTCCACCCTACAGGGTATCTTTAAGTCTAACAATCCGAAGTTAAACACTTCTGCAGGCTTTGATTATGATTGTGGTTAGTTTGTCAGTTGGCAAATTGTTTTAAAACCTAAATTTGTGTACTCCTTTGGAGTGGAGTCCTATTAGGACTCATTTGGTGACAGTCTGTGGGCGGGCGGGGTGCAGGGGCAGCCAGTTCAATTGATGGCCTACAGGAGATGGGCTAGGCACAGGGCAGCACGGGCTGGTACGGGCGAAAGGACACAAACAAAGAGCGTCAAACAGGCGTTGACTTTATTGATTTTTATGGCTCAATGGCTTAGTTAAACCTCCTACCTTCCACCTTCCATCCCTTCCTGCCTGGAATTCCCCCTCGAGTACTCTTTCCTCCCAAATGGCCAGCCTACTCCTCGTTTTAGTCTCAAGCGAATTTGACTCGGACTCGAACTCGAACTCGGACACGGGCATGGAGGCATCCCCTGTGGCAGGAGGGGGTTGGGGTTGGGCAACCCTTTGCTAAACATTTTCATTTTATGTTACCGTTAGCCATTGGCCTTACCGTTAGACGTTATCTGACGCCATTTTGTTGGCCGCTCTCTAAAATGTCATGCTATTTCTGACCCAACATGCCACATTTTTATTTATGCATGTTTCATCCAAGCCGCACAGCCTGCCCTCCCCCATCCTTTATCCTTCCTGCATCCTTCATGCTCTATCTCCAGCCCTCAACCTCATCGATTCCAATGGTGCCCATGACTAGTTTCAGAATAATATTTTTCTTGTGAATACCCTGTAACGAGGTCACCGCATGGCCTCTTGCTGCAGTTAGCAACAATTCTCTGTAGATTTCACACACACTAAATCCAGCTACAGGGTATCCTGCCCCTCTCCCTAACTAAAGCATAGCACTTCCTCCACCTAATCCCAACATGGCTTCATTGACGTAGAGGAAAAACAGCATTTGGTTTGTGATACCCTGTAATGTTGATACTAAAAAGAAGTTGTTTTGATTAGCTTTATTACAGGGTATTATTTTATAATCTAGAAGTTGTCTCCGATTGACTCAGAAAACTATCGAACCTCCTTTTCTAGGGTATCTTTTAGTCGTTCTGGTTGTATTTTATGAGGCGGCATTCTGGCTTCGTCTATTTTGCTGGCACTTTTTGCTGTTTGCTCTGATTTATTTAACTTTTCAACACCTTTTGTGCCGAATCGGATTTTAACTTCCTGATTGGGATTGTTTTTTGGGGTTGCTCCGGGAGCAGCAGCAGCAGCAGCAGCAGCGGAAGGAGGGGATGGATGGTGGTGGAAGGCGCTAACTAGTCTGGGCTTTGCATGCTTGAAGGCATTCATATTCATAGCCTAATATTCACATTTACATTCATATTCATTTGCATTCGGTATTCGGTATTCGAATATTTGCAACGAAAATTGATGGACAAATCCGTCGACGATTTCGTGCAGCCGCCGTCGACAGGCCAATTTAATAAAGAGCCTCCCCCAAAACGCCTAAAGGCAGGCTATAAATCTAAAGTGGCTTAATAAGATTCCACTCTGTGTGTGTATGTATGTGTGTGTGTGTGTGTGTGTGTGTGTGCTGTGTGTGTGTGTGTATGTTGGTATGCGAGAAATCACAATCCGCCAGTTTTCGGTAAGTGGGCAAAACATTTTTGCCAATTTGTTGTTATTACCACGCACCCGGCAACGACTGCTGCTGCTGCTCCTTCTTCTTCTTCGGTCACTGTGAGTACTGACCATTTGGGTACCCATCTCCGTTTAGTTCTGCTTTCTCATTCTCCCCCCCCCCCCACACACACACACACACACTAGGGCAGAGATTGAGTGCGTTGTAGTGGCATTTTTGGTCGTTACAATCGTAAATTATTTTATTTGCTGCTAATTGCAGTTCACAAAAGCCAGCGGCCAGCTTTGGGGGCAGCGCCACGCCTTTTATTGCAGCTCATAAAGCAATTAATCCAATGCCAGACCTCCCTCCCAAGCATCCCCCTGCTTATTCAGGCTCTAAACACACACACACACACACACACACACACGTACATGGATCAAAAGCCAAAGTCCAACTAACCAACTCAACACGCTCGACGCGCGGCTATTTGTAAGGGATTAGCGGCCGTGTTCAGCAGTCTACAGGGTGTCTGTGTGTGTGTGTGTGTGTGTGCGAGTGTGTGCTATTGTTTGTGTGTATGTATGCGATTGTATTTATGTACGCTTGCTTATGTGTGCGTTTGGAGCGCTATTGTCAACATTTGTTATATCGCATTGAAGCAATCCAATATGCAAATCGCTTACGTATTAGCTACACTGAGAGAAATGAGAGTTAAGAGAGAGCGAAACCAAAAATTGAATTTTAATAAAGACAAATATATGATAGTTATTATGTTTGTAATAATAATCTGCTTAAGGTGAAGAAACTATCTGAAAATGTTTGTGATTTTTAGCTGAACTTAAATGGAATCTACAAAGGAATTCTTCAACAAGAGTCTTCAGACCGATATGTACAACACTTCTTTTTCCCAAGATACTGTCAAATCTTCAGACAAAGTAAGAATAAAACTTTCATGCTTAAATTCATTTGATATTTGAGCAGAATCTATAATCTTTAGAGAAGAATTAAACCTTCTATAGGAGTTATACAGAGCTCAATTCTGATACTCTATAGACTATGTTTAACACTTGAATGATTATACACTTCGCGAAATATATAGCATAAAGTGTAGCCTCATTGTATATTGCAATGCCCCAAAGAGAAATTAAAATCTCATTCGGTGCAGTTGCAACGGCAAATTGACGATTTATAATCGATTTAAATGTAAAAGGGAGAACGAAACTTTTATGGCTAACTGTACTTGTAGTGGTATAAGCCCTTTGGGCCAGCCCTTTCCCTTTCCCAACCCGGTTGGCCGGCAACCCCTCGTATAAGTCATTTAGTGCAACTAACGCATTTTTAACAAGGCATTCCCGCAGTTCTGCTTTTTTTTTTTTTGCCCTCACTGTGAATGTTGTTTTGCTTCTTCTTTCTCTTTTTCTGAAATGCCCCAAAAACATTTCAATTCAAGTTTTAATTGCTTGTAAAATTGCCTTTTTATGTGTTGCTGTGGCTGTTATTGAAACTGAAACTGAATCGGGAATGGGAGTGGGAATTGGCAGGGGAAGGGTAAGGGAAAGGGGAACGGGATGTTGAACCGGAACTGAAGTTGGAGTTGGAGTTGGAACTGCGGCTGGAACTGTTATTTGGTGTCGCGTTTTGTTTTTGTAGCTAAATGTTGTTCAATATTGAAAATATTTACGTATTTTCAGCAAGGAAACTGAGGAACTTTCCAGTTATATAAACCTGAACTGGTTCCGATGCAAACTTTGTTCAGTTGACTATATAAATCGGATATTGTTTTAACTATAAGTTACGTTTCAACATGATAAACTCTGAGTTTTCAAAGAACTATTTTTGAATCAGTTTTGAGTTCCAAATATCTTGTAAAATAGCTGCGATAGATATATATTGATAGACGGAGAATGTTCAGTTAGGGTACAGTATCTATATAATGAACTGATATATATGATCATATATCTGATAGGAAAGTGTTCTATATACCATTAATGTGGTCTCAGTGCGCAAGCCGGTTGAGAAGTTGAGGTTGAGCTCATATATCGGAGGTCAATAGAACCCTATGTAGTATATAGAAAATGTCAGTTTTTAGCTTAAGTTTTCACACAAGATATCAACTTGAATCGCGAATACATATATATTTATATATATGTACAAATCTATCTCCTTTATATAGGATTCTATCGTGAATCTCTTTTGACTCAGTGCAAAATTTCTGGATTCCTTTGCTTATGTTCATGTTGCCAATTTCCCTTAGTGTATTTGCCGTAGGGTATCCATGTGTCGGCATAGAAGTACTCTGAATAGAATTTGTGTTCTTTATACTATTATTCCCATTGTAATTGTTGTTATTATGATTGTTATTGTTGTTATTTTAACTGCTGCCCAAACCCTTTACGCATAGTTTTCTGTGCTACCAATTGAAAGCAATTTGCGCTCGTTTATGTGTGTGTGTGTGTGGCTATGTGTGTGTATTTTGTTCTGTTTGTGTTTGGCATTCGAATGGCCATGGAAATTATTCTAGCAATTTGTTTAAAATTAGTTGAAATTGCTTTTCAATTTGTCTACCCTGTGGCCACAATATGCACAACATTGAGGTCAATCTACATAGAATATGTCAAGGCAGAGCACACCTATACGAAAATTACTCCCAATTGATGATATATCTGATCAATCGACTATAATCTTATATCAACTAGCCATAATTGCTATAATCATAAAGAAAAACTCTGAGCTGTGGTTATTTCTTGAGTAGTTAAGTATAAGTGAGCCGTTGAAAAGTTTCTCTAGGAAAACCACTCCTGAGTGTTTTGTATCAAGATTCAGGATTGTTTTTCTGAAGGAAACTTTGACACCATTCCAAAATATACTATTGTATAATACTTGTTGGTATATTTCTGGTTTATATCTGGTATAAACTTATAACTGAACTTTAGCAGATTGATATACCAACTTTGTTGCTCTTACAATCCTAACTATTTACTCGTCTAATAGGTTGATCTAGTTCAGATAAAAGACAACGACTATGATTCGAATATACCATACATATACCATATACACAGGTCTGACTAGTCTTAGATCCCTCTATATACGATATTAGTATGATATTATGTCTTGTTCTTAGCACAGGTGAGTTCTATATTTAACTTTTTACCTGAAATTTCGAGACATTGCTTTAAGTTACCTGTCCCAAAGATAGTCCTTGGACTCGCTATATCTTTGGGTATAGTTTAGATGTCTGATATATATGTTTTCTATATAGGAGTGCTATTGTACTGACAAGTACTTAATGCTATTATCAGCTCTGTTCACAATGGCGTTTCGGGGCTTACTTGTTATTTATGGCTTATGGTTTATGAGTGTGTGTGTGAGTATCGTTATGTGAAATGCGACAGCTGGTGGAAAGGAAACGGAAGTCAGCGCCATGGCTTGACGAGCATGTAATATGGTGGTCACAGGACATACCCAGACACACACACACACGCTCGCACGCACACACGCACCCATCTACACGCAGGACATTCGAAATTGTTTACATTGTCAGTTTGACATTTGATTGTATTTCGCTTATCAGTGCGAGGCGCGACCTCAGCACAGGCCATAAAAATTGTCACATATTGTAAAAGATATTGAAGAATGAGAAAAACAATAACAAAGCAATACACAAAATGAACGCAAGTCACAAGAAGAAGCAGAAAAAATGCTTAGATACCCTGTAAATCGATCACGTAGGAAATCATCGAAAGGTAAGAAAACTGTCTATAAGACGCGGCAGCATCTTGGATTATATTAAGAGATTGGAAAATCTGCTGAAGTTTATTAAAAGTTTTGTAGAATTTCACCTTTTTTTCTGAAGACTTAGAAGGGGCTTTAAATTTCGGTTCTACTTAACTTTCTTATCTAAAATTTGCAGGCTGAAATTTATTGAGAAACTTTCTTCGACTGAAAGCCCAAAACTTAATCAAGACTCAATCTTCAGTAGAGTTGAGCTCACACTATATAAAGGGTATCTTTCAGTCGAGCATACTTGAATGGATATTCTCATTCTGAACACAACCTGGTACGCACAGACACAACTTTAAGGGGTATCTGTCAGTCGAGTTCTTGTTCTGATTCCGTGCGGCAATTGAGGCTGCGTCTTAAACCTTTCGACACACTTCTGAGTTCTGTGACTGAACCTTTACTTTTCTATGTGTATATGTGTGGTGTGTGTGTATATGAGTGTGTATATGTGAGTATGTGTGTATTTATGTGTTTGTGTCTGTCTGTTAGGGCTTAGACATGCTTCAATAGCTTTTAACATCAAATTTAGACTTTCATGTGTTTATTTCATTTTTTGCACGTTTCTGTTTTTTGTTGGCTCTTTGTTTTGGCATTGCCTATTCTCCATTTTCCATTCTCCATTCTCCATTGTCCGTTTGCCTTTTCTTCTTTTGCTTCTTCTTTTTATTACATCGTTTATCCTTTACCCTTTATTATGTTCGAGCTGAGCGTTCGCTGTTTTTCAGCGTCTCTTTCCCTCGTAAGTTTTATTTAATACGACAAATGGTCTGTTACTGGGATTTGAATAAATGTAACGTCATTCCAAGCTGCTACCCTACAGCTGCGTTCACTTGATTACACACTCTTACACACTTTCACAAGCACGCACACACACAGACACACACACACACATGCACACTCACACAAGTGTGAACCTTGACCGTCGCCTAATGGCAACTGGACCAAATCGAAATTGAGATTTTAAGGTTAAATAAACATGTCCTATCTTCAAATTAGATAAGGATATGCTTCAAACGTTCCTACAAAACTGTTATACACAAAGGACTACTGGGATATGCATCAAGTTTTCGTACAGAAGTTTTATACACTGAGATAAACGTAAAAAAGATTCTCTGTAGAAATAAAGAGATTTATCATTTGAATTGTTTGTTAGTAAGCCAGACTGTTATATAAAACTGTTATATGAAATCGTTATATTAAACTATTATATGAAAGTCTTATTTCAAACTGTTACCTGCAACTATTATATGAAAGTGTTATATAAACTGTGCAAATGAAGTGTTAAATGAAACTGTTATATTAAACTGTTATATGAAACTGTTATATTAACCAAGTATATTAAACTGTTATATGAAATTGTTAATTTATCTGTTAAATAAAATCATTATATGAAACTGTTATATAAAACTGTTATATATTATATCACTTTTATTTGAAACTGTTATATGAAATTGTTTACGAAACTCTTATTTCAAACTGTTAAGGCAGACTGTGTCATAAAACTGTAAGATGAAACTTTTATATAAAACTGTTATACAAAATTGTTCTATGAAACTGTTATATGAATTTGTTATATGAAACTTGAAAACAGAACTGTTATATGAAACTGTTATATAGAACTATTATGTGCCCACCCAATAAGGATCTAACAAGCAACTAATCTAAAGGAATGCAATATGAGAGTAGTATAAAGGCATGTGTGATATGTTATACTTACATAGCGAGCTGTTATAAACGACTATTCAATTGCTTTAGATATAAAATCAATTTATTGATAATAAACTGGTTTTTTCCTATTATTAGCCAGTTAGCACTTTTATGGGACACTTTTTAAGATATGAGGATCTTTGCATTGCCGCAGCCGTTACAAAAAACTGTTATAAAATGTCAAATTGTTAAACTTCCCTACACTATTAAACAGCTTAATTTTAAAGATAGCGTTTAGTTTTAAGCATTCTGTTGTATACTTAAACATTGCTCGCGTTCCCCCAGTTGCAATGCTTGAAAATGTTTCAAGTCGAAGCGACATTGGAAACTGCAGCTGTTAGTCGCGTTTCCTTATGCTGACCACAAACACCAAATATCTTCACCCTCCGTCTTTCTAAGTCGCTGTCCATGCCCGTATTATGCTTCGCTGCAAGTCTGCATATCAAATGCAAATTGGGAGAAATCCAAGAGCTGAGTTGAAATTTGAGAGCTGTGAAAATCTGGGATTTCACTTATGCTTAGCTTTAATTGCACATCGCTGCGAAAGTGGGTTTTGTGGTCTGAGAGACGCTGTGAAGTCCTTTAAGGGCTGTGGGTGGGGGTTGGTGGTATAGAGGAAATAGAGGAAGCCCAAGTGTCGATTTTAGTAGAGTGCTTCCCGAAAGCTTCTTTTAATTTCTCAGCGAAATGGCGGTAAATAAAACTTAAAACAACGAGAAGTTTCGAGTGGCTGATACGCTAAGGGTGTTACGGGTAGGGTATGCCAAGTTGAGTGTAGGGTGTCGGATGTTGAGTATATGCTAATGGGTTAGTTAGTGAAAGAGTTGGCACTCTCGGCTCTTAACAAGAAAACTTTAGCGCGGTTTTTCAGCTTCATTCGTTTTCCATTCATTTCGCATTGTTTTCTGCTTTTTGGCCGCCGTTTGCTGTTTTCCAGCCTCTCAATGCCAAACTGTACTCGCTCTGTCACTCTCTCTCTCTCCCTCTCTCTTTCTCTCACTATATTTATCCGCCTATCTTTCTATGGGTATCTCGTTCTCTAGCTTTTTCTCTCATTGCAAATAAAATGAATTTTATATTGAAATAGTTTTAGACACAGACGACTATAGGAATTTCTTTAGAACTTTAATTCGAATGCTTTTCAAATTCAAATGAAAATCGCCAGCGTCCAGCTTAGCGATGAGCTCGACTGCTGTCTCCATCGTGTCACGAATTAAGCATTCGTTCCGTCTGGATAAAGATTGAAAATAATGACAATTTCAGGCAAATCCAAGTTAATGAAAAACTTCTCAGATAGAGAAGCAGCAGCTTTTTTAAGTATCAATAATTACTAAGATTAAACATATTTGTGTAGAATTGATCGAAATCGATAATAGTAGATTCGATATAGATCGGTCAAGGATCTAAAGCAATAACTCTCCCTTACAAGGAGGCTTCCGCTAAAGAGAGGATAAGAGAGGCCTATCAAGCGGCGGCTTTTGGTACAAAAAACAACTTGAATATTCTCTGATCTTACTTGGAAAACTCCCAATTTGCAGATCTAGAAGATATAATCTATCATCCCAGTCTTTGGAAGTTGGACCCTATCTGATCCAAGCAACTCTTTAATAGAAGAATAACACATTTGCATTCATTTCTATCAGCAAAACATCAATTAAAGTCTAGTTGGGTTATGAAATGGATAATACCTATATATTTATATATATATATATATATGGATTCAATTCTGAATAATAGATCAGATATATATAGAGTACTTTCTAGGCACAAAAGCGAATTTTCTATATTTTGTATAAACCAAACAAAATGTGCTTTAATAGGTTTCACTTTTATTGAAATCGATATTTAAGTGCGTGCGTGAATCGAATACATTTTGCTTTCTTAGGGCACGTGTCACGTGCTCATCCCTAGCTGCGATTGCAGCTGACAGAATCCTTAAACCTACCGCGAAACAGTTGTCCCGTGGGGCTCTCGTTTTGGAGGCCACAAACTAAGTCCATTAACGTGCGGTTTTAATTACGTGTTTATTTCCCTGTTTCTCAGTCAAATCCTCTATCCCAATGTCAATGCGTAGGACCTAACGGTATGGCACGTATTCTGCATTCTGTATTCTGTATTTTCTATTTTGTGTTTTTGTATATTTGTTCGGTTTTTTTTTTTGGTTTTTTTTTTATATTTCTTTTGAGCCTGGCTTAAAGGGATTAAAAACGCTTTTGATTTGCATAAAAATGGCTTGCATGCCCGAAAACTTTTTGCCGAATGCCCTTTTTGTTTATGTGTGTGCGGGTGTGTGTGTGTGTGTGTGTGTGTGGGTGTGCGGGTGTGTTCGATAAAAAAGTTTGGCTGCCCGCACGCAGATAGCGCGACTGCCATTTGAAGGCTCTGGTCCAGCCCCTGGCTCTGCTCCTGCTCCTACCTCATCCTCGCCTCCAATCGGTCGCCCTGTTGCCGCTTATCGGAGCTACTTTAGAGCCCAAGCTGAGAAGACCAAGTTGCGGCTGTTGCCGACGTTTTATCTCCTAGATTGTTTTTTTTTTTGGTCCTATTTTTCTATTTCTCAACTTTTTTCTGCCTTTTTTCTGCCTTGGCATTTCAGTGCACTGAGATAAGGTATCCTGAGTCCTTGGTATGCAATTGTGCGCTTTGTCAGTTCCAGTCTCAGTTTCAGTTTCAGCTTCAGTTCCAGTTTCAGTTTCAGCTCTAGATCCTGAACTGTTGCCTTATACAAAATTCAATTGAGCGCAAGAGCTGCAAAGTATGCAAATTTATCTCCTAAATAAGAAATGAGTTCAACTAAGTGAAATCAGCTAATCGCAAGGACTCCAACCCGACACCCTGCATCGTGGAGGAGGCACTCTGGATGGAAGGCTTTTTACTGGTAAGCAATATGTATAAGACTTTGATATAAGCAGTGGAACAGTAGGTGAATTCGATTAGAAGGGTATAAGAGTTTACAACTATGTTGTGTCTATGATTTAATGAATGCCATTTCATATGATCTTGCACCATATATCTATATCTATATCTATATCTATATCTATATCTATATCTATATCTATATCTATATCTATATCTATATCTATATCTATATCTATATCTATATCTATATCTATATCTATATCTATATCTATATCTATATCTATATCTATATCTATATCTATATCTATATCTATATCTATATCTATATCTATATCTATATCTATATCTATATCTATATCTATATCTATATCTATATCTATATCTATATCTATATCTATATCTATATCTATATCTATATCTATATCTATATCTATATCTATATCTATATCTATATCTATATCTATATCTATATCTATATCTATATCTATATCTATATCTATATCTATATCTATATCTATATCTATATCTATATCTATATCTATATCTATATCTATATCTATATCTATATCTATATCTATATCTATATCTATATTTATCACATAAACGATACAACAGCAATGACTCATTAGTTGGAACTGTTGCTTATTCAGAGTCTTGTTTATTTGAATCACACATTCGGAAAACAAATTGTTCTCTATTGCATAATTTGATTTAATTGTCTGTATTGTAATTTGAACAACAAGCTACTTATAGACCTCTCAGATAAGGTTAGTATACAGAATCCATAGGCCAAACGATTCTAGAACTTCTAAGAGTACGAGTATTATTTCGATTATTGAGAAAGAAGTATAGTGGAAAAATAACTTGAGAAACATTCTGATAACCAAAGCTGTTCTCTAAAGATGCTATATAATATATATCCTTAAGGCAAGAAAAGGAATCCAGAGGAAAAATTGTCCCTGCCGATGTTTTCATCCAAGAAATTCAACTTTAAAAGTTGAGTTACTTTTCGAGATACTCTCGTTTGCTTGAAGAACAATTATCATATCTGGTATAAAGACAGCAATCTGATTGAGTTTATTATCCCATTGAATGTATAAATTATTAATATAAAATACGTTTTTTTAATAAATTTATAAATTTCAAATTTATATTAATACTTGGAAAACTATTTACCTTAATATTTCATTTCAAATATGAAACTTATAATTATTTTATTACAATAAAAAAAAAACTTCTAAAATTGATTAAAGTATGTAAATATTTTATTTTTCATTTAATAAACTTTCAGCTGATACAAAAACAAGATAAAAAAAGTTAATTTATTGCTTTAAAATATACAAAACTTTTCATTTACTTTAATTTTCTGTCCATTGAAATTGAGAAAAGTACCAAAGGAAAAGATTATCCAGGCATAGTTTAACATATTTCATTGCCTAATTTCCACACAATTTGCTGATTTCGGCACTAATTTGCACTTAATCAAACGGATTAACTGGATTATATATATGAATATATATATGAACATAAAGCAATTACTTGATTTGAAATTGGTTTAAATATTTGATGTTAAAATGAGGTTAGGTTTTGGCTCGTTGAGTTCCTAATTTCATAGAAAAAGTCTTTTCAGTAATTTACTCGCTTGACCTACAAAATGACATTCACACGCGCACACACACACACACACACATACACACACATACTTGCAGTATGCAGACATATAATACACATATACATTAATTCGTTGAAGGCTTCTTCCGTTTCAATTGGTTGCCTCGCATTTTGGAAGCATTTTCTCATTTTCTCATTATTTATTTTCAACTAATTAGCGGTTTTTTTGTGACCGTTTTCAGCTGCCGCTGCTGCCGCTTCTGCTGCTGCCATCATTACTGTCATATGTAGTACCCATCCCCTCCTCCTCCTTTCTGCTGCTCATCCGGTGTGACTACGCCCTGCGGCAACGTTCGTGGATTGAGCAGTTCCCTATGCAAGCAGGCGGTGAAACAAAAGCATTTCGTGGGTTTATCAACTAACCAACGCAGCGAGCCACAGTTCTAGCTCTACACACACACATAGACATGGGCTCACACTTTCCCAGGCGAGTCATGTTGCTAATTAGTTACGGATACATGCGACATGTCTCGCACACACACGCACACACATTAACACACACCTATGCTCAGCTGGCTGAGCATTCAAGTTTTTGCAAGGTATGACAAACTTTTTAGCGCTTTGGGAGCTAAACACACTTTCAGTTACCCACACACACACACCCACACAGACACACACACATATCTAGATTTACCTGTGTGTGCGTGTATGCTCATATCAAATATCAAATAACATTTGTGGCCGCATAAACTATGCGGCAAGTTTGCTGGGACGACATTGCGCATACGCCGCATTATCCGCAAATAAAACGTAAAACAACAGAAAAAACAACTTCCTAACTAAAAACTAAAACCAGAAAAAAAACCGCAAAACTTTGGTCTATTGTTGCGCTCGAAACTCATGACTCATTTTGGTCGTAATCCTCCAGTTAACTAATCAAGATAATAAAAAACATTCCTCTACTCATAAATGAAACTCGAGCTTTTCATTTAATGAACTTACGCAGAAATTTGCACAAATGGCATTTTACGTGTCACATAAATTGTTTTAGATAACTTTAAAGGGAAATTGTTTTATAGTGGTTAATTAACTTAATTTATGACAGAAAGATGGTAGATAAAATGGTAGATACATGATGATAGTTAGTCAAAAGAAGAGTTCGATTGTTGATGTGGAAAAACTCTCGTGGAAGACACTGAAGAAAACTTTGTTGGAGTCTTCTTATGTTTAAGAATAAACACGGCATGAATTGAGAATGAATCATAGCCCTTCGGAAACAAGACTATATAGAAATCGTCTGTATAAAAGTAAAGAAACATCCTAGAGCCTATTCCTCATAGTCCTTGCACCCTGCAAATGTAATCAAACTTTTTTTTAAGTGAGCATGTAGAAAACACTTTAATTAAAGTGGTTTAGGTGTTCGACATGCGTGACAAGTTTAGAGCCCTGTTCCTGATAACCATCAACACTTTAGTTGATTCAACCATTTTCTAGCTGAGCTCTGTCACAGCCCAGTCTAGGGTATCTGCTAGTCGTGTTTTCTACCCAGAGAATCAGATCTTAAAGTGTGCAAAAAGCAAACGAAATGTAATGCAACAAGTTTGTTTGGCTGCTTTTGTTTTACCAACTAATAGGCCAAGTTTGTGTTTTCCTGTGGTTTTCTTACATGTGTGAGTTTCCCTTGAAGTTGATATGGCTGCCATTAATTTCTTTCAGTGTATCCGATTGCATTTAGTTGCTTGCGTGTTTTGACTGCTGCCGTTGGCGTTGCTTAATTTTAATTAAAATTTATACCATACATATCCTCACACCCACGCACACAGACAAGGACTCCGCCAGTCTCTCACTATGTGTGTGTGTGTGTGTGTGTGTAATTGAGTCGTGTTTAACAATGGCTGCACCTTCGTGCGACACTCCCCCTATGCTTGCCGTCGCACCGTATCTTAGTCTATGCTCCTGCTCTGTTTGAGCAGACAACACGTTGTAATTATTTCCTGGCTCTGGCTGCCTGGCAACTGGGCAACTTTCAGCAGGTTCTGATGACTTTTGAAGGAGTGCGAGAGCCTGGCAGCTCGACAGCTCAATGAAAAGATACCACAGAGGGAGGGGAAAACTGCTCGCAATCAAAGTCGCTCAATGCGCTGCGCATTTCCGTTTCCGCTTTTCGGCCATGTTTATGTTTATGACATTAAGCTACGATGTGGTGGCTCTGGCATCGAAACAATCGTCTGCCCATCCTCGTCCTTGGTCCCAGTCATACCCAGCGCTAATTCAGTGGGGAAATCAATTTAAAGGCACCTTTTCACTCTCACTCTCTCTCTGTCTCTCCCACTCTCTCACTGTCTATTCGGCCACATTCTGTCCACATCTATCTCTGTCGCTTGCTGTGCTATTTCTATGCCATTAAAAAATTATTTCGCTTTATATCTTAATTGAATTTTGCGTCAATTGTAGCTGTGTTGCGTGCTTGGACACCAACAACACAGTAACAACAATAGCAACAACAACAACAACAACAACAACAACAACAACAACAACAGCAACACAAACAACAACAAAATAACACTCGCAATTTCAGTAAATTAAATGAATGAATAATCTAATAAAAGCAGGCGGCGAAAACTGAAAAATCTCGCAAAACAGCAACTAAAACAAAAGCAAATGAGCCAGAGATATTTTCAATTTAAATAGAGAAATTTTGGTCGGACCATAGATGAGTGCTATGAAACATGGACAGGAATTTAATAACAAGAAAAAGAACAGAGAGAGAATAACTGAAGGACAGTCACAGGCTACGTGCTATATAAATGTTTATAATATGGTCAACAAGCTCAAGATCTTCTATGGATGACAGTCACAAGCTGGGTGCTACAAAACGATTTGTCTAAATATCATCAACAAGCTCGAGATCTTCTATAGATGACAGTCGCAGGCTGAGTGCTACAAAACTGTATGTTTTATTATATTATAAAGAAGCCCAAGCAATTCTATGGAGTTAAGATCTGTTAGGAGTGTAAAGAACAAGAGTTGAGCATGCTCGACTTAGAGATACTCTATATTAAGGTCTGAAATTTTCCAACAAACAGCCGAACTTCCTCGACAAACATATTTATAGAATTATTTGGAGATTTTGACATCAATTTGGACTACAAGATATCTCTCAAATCTAAAACGAAAGGACACATTTTAAAGCTATCGTTAGATCGAGTTGTGGTATCGTTAAATTCTCTAAAAGTTATCGATAATTCTACTTTGTTTGCACAATTTGATTGACATTCAGGTAAATCCTTCTACAAGGAAAACAAAACTAGAGCTGGGGCAATTAACAAAGCTTTTAACTCACAGACAAACCGCAGATTCTTTGCCAGCTTTCATGTGTATCTCTCCCTCTTTCTCCCTTTGCTTTTATCTTTATCTAATTTTTCGTATTCTGACTGAAATATTAGCTCAATTTGGAGGTCATTTGGTTTGTCAGCTGCAGCTTAAAAATTGGGCACCTAAAATTGAGGTGCTCCACGCAAATGAGAGGCTAATGGTGGACTAAGCCGCATAGTTTAGCCAGAAAAGGTAATCAAAGAGCCAAAAAGTGCTCGGTATGCTAATTAAGAATGGCACTCGAGGCGAATAAAAACTAAACTCACACACACGCACAGCCCTCTCACACACACACACACACTCGACGAGGTGGTAATTAATTAAGCGGGCACTTGATTACAATGAAATTGACGCCATTGCCATTTTCGAAGTCAGCTGGTGGCGTTGAATCAGTCGGGGATTTTATACCTGGGGCTGGAGCAGAATTACCCCAGGAGCTGGTATCCTTCAGCTGTGCACAAAGCGTAGCATACTTTCTAGCATATTAATGGCCTGGCTTTGAGGCAGCCAGCGTGGGTGGCCATTTGGCACTTGGCGCATAGTTTTTTCAGCTCAAATTTTGTTTGTTGAGCTGTCTGACACGCTGCCACGCCCACCGCCAAACAGCGCTCAGCTCAGCTAACAGTTTTTCTGAGCAGCAACTTGAACGCATTTGTCGAGTGCAAATTAAATATTCTTTCTAGCACACTTTTAAACACCATTTGCAGTAATCGCACTGTGGGCCAAACTGAAACTTTTCATAACAAAATATTATCTTAATATTCTATTGAACCTATATATTCTATATAGGAAATTATAAAGTTTTGTGATCAAAATGTTATTTATGAAAAGCTATTCTTTTTTGTATTAGCAGCTGTTACTCTATGTTGACATTTTTGGTACCGAACATAACATCACTCTGAAAATTTTAAGCAGAAGATACCCAAAAAGTTGTATTTCCAATCTGACTGCCAAATATTAACTTTAACACTGAGTTCCTTTGCTTTGTTATGTGTCCATAGTACAGTGATAACTATACTTAAAATGATCCAGTTAATAATGACGTTTGCTAATAATGATAATGATTAAGGTAATGACCAACATTCATTGAGCATTAGCTGAAGCACTTAGTGGAGGGACACCCGTTGAGTGGTTTTTATGCATTTTTAAGCCACGCCGGGACAACCACAGACAGCTCCGACTTCAGCCTGAAAGCTTCAACTTTAGAACTTTTGTCAGCCGCCATAATGGGTAATATATAATTTCTGATTATTATTAAATTAAGTGAGTGCCAAGGGCCACAGAGCTGGATGCTTAAATTGTCAGCCTGACACTTTGTTGGCCATTTGCTTACCTGCAAAGAGACAGAGAGAGAGCAGGAATGAGGTGAGTAAATATTAAATACAGTAAAGCTTAAATATCTAGGATACTAAATATAATTTAAATAAACTCTGTAAAAAAGAGATGGAATTTAAAAAGAGGATGATATATTTTATATACTTATATACTTCTTATAATCTCATTTAATTTACAATTTCAACTTAAGTTTATCTTAAAAATAAAAGGCGACCATTTTCGTGGCCAGATCTATAAATTCAAATAACACGGAAAATTATACAAAAAAAATTATAAAAAATAATAAAAATAATAATAATAAAAGTAATAAAAATAATACTTATAATAAAAAAAAATTTTTTAAATAAAAATTTTAATTAAAATAATACTTAATAATAATAATTATAATAATAAAAATAATAATAATAATAAAAATTTTTTAAATAATATTTTTTCTATTAAAAAAATAATAATAATAATAAATAGTGATAAAAAATTTATAAAAATAATAAGATTTAATAATACCAATAATAAGAATTAATAACAATGTTATAAATAATATTTTTACTAGTAAAAAAAATAATAATAATCAATAATAAGAATTAACAACAATATTATAAATATTATTAGATATAGTAAAAAAATAATAAATAATGATAAAAAAAAATATAAATATAATAAGATTTAATAATATCAATAATATTATTATAAATAATATTTTTTCTAGTAAAAAAATAATAATAATTATATTTATAATAATAAAAATAAATAAAATTTTTTCTCTCTACCTTTTAAGTTTCCAGTTTACTTATATAAAAAAAATTAATATTTAATTTATTATAACTTTTTTTATAATTAAATTCCTGTCTCTAAATTAAATAAAGTAAAAATAAATCTGAAATATATATCTAAAGGAATGAAAGGTCTTAAGGAAGAAACAATGACAAAATGTTGTTGTGATAACATTCGTCATAGCGAAGCTTGACTGCAATTGAAAACGTTGCTTGAGGCGCATCTAATCAAGTAATCGGGAGCATCTCTTGCAATTTGCCAAATGAATCGCTGTTAGGTTGTGGCAGCACGCACACACACAGTTCCACACACAGAGACACACACGCACGCACACACATATACACACATACTGAGACAGAGTCACAGACAAATATTTTGCAAAAAGTTTGAACAGGTCATGTAGCCACAAGCCCAGCAGGTAGCAACACTTTAGACACCAGCAGAGAGCACCCAGGACAAGCCGGAGAAGAGGTTCTCGGTAGCGCGGTTGAGGGTGTGCGCTGGTACCGACAAGTTGTGGTTTTCTTATTTGATGAGTTTTTGCGGCCTGTTTGTTATTTGGTGGCACGCAGCTAGCGTCGTTGGAGGAGGAAGCATCAAATTCCACGCCAGAATGCGGCTTCATTTGTCAGTGGCATTTCACAGTAGGTCGACTGCCAGGATTGGGGTGGTAAAGGGTGGGTAAAGGGGCTAATGGTAAGTTAAGAGGTGGTAGGAGGGGGGGGGAGGGGGGGCGAGAGGGGGTCGAGTACACTGACAAATGTCAGCATGCATGACGAAGATGTATGCATAAATCTATTGAAATAAAAAAAATGTCAGTTATAAATAAAAATGCAATTTCCAATGGCAAATCAACTGCCAGTCAAACTGTCAAGCGGAAACCGAAGCGGAAACGGAAACGGAAATGTGAACGGAAACCAAGCCACTTCATCAATATACCCAAAACTCAGCTATCAAATAATATTTTCAAGTTAATTTTCCACATATTTTCTCCCACCTCCCTCCCTCCCTCTCTATCACTCTCTCTCTCTCTCTCTCTCTCTCTCTCTCTTGCTCTTACTATTGTAATTTCTTATGTTTTCTTTTTGTTTTTTATACGTTTTATTGATTTGATCAACAAAATTGGCAAATGCAATTCAATGGGTAATTTTCTCTCCACCCTCACCTTGATTCAATTTCAATTTCAATTTCCAGTTTTGTTTATGAAACACGCTTCGAATTTGCTCAATTTAAAGTTGCGAAATTTCATTTGTCATAAATGAAATTTGATTGCAAATTGCAATTCGATTAGTCATGTGGTTCTTTATACTGCGAATTATTCAAATTACTCATTCAATGCCAGCAAATGCGCAAATTTCCAATAAAATATAATATTTATCAAATAATATAACCTATTTCCAATTTATTTATGCATTTCACTGATGAAACCCCAAAGGCATCGACTACTGTACGGTTAATAGTTAGTTCCAGCAATAAATTACTTAAAGCTCAGAGTGAATTGAGTTTTCTCAGTTAAAATTTAATTTAATTTGTAGTACAGAGCTCACGTTTACTTACTTCTCCAGTTTAACAAAGCTCAGCACTGCATACACACACTTTCATACACGCACAACACATTCATTTTGCAATTCAAAGCAAATGCTGCTCTGGGCTCAACAAATAAAAAGGTTTTCATCCTGAATTTCTTCTGGCTCAACTGATCAAGATATACAGATATCAGAAATGAACTCTATATATTTAACATTAGGGTTTATAGTAGACTTTTTTCTTTCATTTTGGGTAGTGAGGGGATACCTTTATACCAAATTTGCTGATTCTATCCCGTTCATATGGATCCCTTCACACAGACGGACGCTGGCAGAACTGGATAAGATCAATGCTTCGACTCCTGAATCGATTATATATTTATATACTTAAGGTAATTAATATTATGTAATATAGGTACATATACTATATCTCAATACTTTCAGACTGAGGTTGCCGCTCTGCACTTATTTCTTCCATTTGTTTTCCTAAAATAATGAAGAGAGTTTAAGAGCAGTTGTTGATTCCTTCGATTTTTCAAACCAACAAAATTACTTCTCAGTTCTGTATTCTACAACAATCACACATACTCTTATTATTATTGTTGTTTTTTGAACTAAATCTCACACTGAGCCAAACCTACGACAGCATATGTTGTTCTTCTATTATTTTTGTGCTTTACAATGTCAAAAGGATTTCGCCTTTTGCCCACAAATGAATTCACCTCAAAAGTTCAGCACCCAATTTATTTAATTAAAATTTCTCTGAGATATATTCATACATATATTCTGCATTCTAAATCTTCTGTTTACGTATCTACATTTAGGTTTAAAACAAATAATTTTAAATAATCAGTTTTGGTCTAGAAGCAATCGACCATGTTACAGCCATTTAATACTTATGTTCCATTGCTGAAAGCCCATAAGGTCAGGCTTGATACGACAAAGAAATCTCAATACTCATATCATATAAAGGACGAAGAGTCCTTTATAGCTACCTATACCTATACCACTAATGAGTCCTAGTTTCATTGCCAGCCCATAAATACATAAAATTAATATTATACACCATAAAAAGAGTCTTTTGATGCTATAGCTCCTTCCAGGCTTAAGTATATTCACTTTTGGTCCTGTGATTGAAAACAAATATTTATATTACGTCTAAAAGGTGTAGCAGTAGTATATAGTAGATCCCTATATATATATATATGTATATATATATCCTTTACACTTTACTACATTTGGCAGCTATAAGCAGAGAGACAAATAAACAAATAACAGACATTCAGCAACTAAGAAGAAGACGAACTTTGGGCAGGAGGAGCAGGAGACAATCTGTAGTAGATCCCAGACCTCAGACCCCAGATATCCCCCGAGCTGAAAACTTATGCTTTTGGCAGTTTATTGTCTTGTTTTGCTTTGTTTTGTTTTGTTTTTCTCTCTTTTTGTCTTCTGTTGTCTGAGAGAATCAAAACTGAAGTATTATAACGAATACCAAATGCTCTGACCATAAGCAAATCAAATCAAAGCCAAAAGTCAACTTGGATTTTGTTTATTTCAGAAAACAAATGCTTTTCAATACAATATGAAAATTTTCAATTCAAAAATCAGGGGAGAGTTAAGGAACTTATAATCGGCTATTCCCCAGCTTAATATCTATGACTTCTATGCAAAACTGAAGCCAAAGTTTGTCTGAAAAAATACGTTATATAAAATAGATGATCCCCTTCTCCTGCCGGGGAAGTCCCCGCCTTTTTTGGGTGACTGTCAGAGTTTACCAGAAAGTTATGGGGCCATTCAATGCGTAGAGCATGAAACAACAAAGCTATTCATATGAGTGCGAGTTTTAGTATGATATGGGGTGCAGGAGATGGAGGATGAATACTGTGAATCTGAATAGTTTTGGCGCTTGTTGTTCGCCTGTTTCTTGGCTTCGTTGCGTTTGGCTTTGCTTGTAAGTAAGTCTGTCTACAATATTTGCCATGGCTTATTATGCTTTTACTATATTTTTGTTTTCTTTTCCCATTTTTCTATTATATTTATTTGTTCTTTCTTTTCCACGGCAGATAATAAGTTTTCATATTTTGCAAAAACAGATTTGTGTAGGAGAGTGCCAAGTGCTCTCTGTGTTCTGCATAGAAACTGGCTTCGAGAGACAAACAAATTCCACGGTTCGTTTACCAGGCTGTGCTCTGTCATTAGCCCAAGCGACCCCAACACAAATATAGTATATGGTATATAGTCTACTATATAATGAATATATCATATAAGAGAATTTAATGGCAATGTGGCTAGCATATTACGAGTATAATATGAAAGCATTGTATTGCGTAATTTATGTATTCTTATGAATTGCCTAACCAGAAAAGTGGAGAGAATGAAAATGGGAGAGGGAGAGGGAAATGTGTGGAAAGGGAATTGAAATCTAGAGAAAATTATTGCATGTTTAGAAACGTCTTTTTCTGGTCATCGCGTGACTCGAACATTGAGAACTTCACAGAAATTACCACTTATTTCATTTGTTATACCCTGCACAAGGTAAGGCTTCCAAGTAGGGTATGATAGGTGAAAGGTGGAAGGCGAGAAAAGACATTGAAAGTATATATATCTCTGATCAGCAGTGTCTAGAGATATGAAACAGACTCTAATATGGTATATAGGATCATGTATACCCTACTTGATTCAAGCTTATCTTCCAGACTGGAATTCGTCTTACATATCAAGCAAATCGATGGAAATAATGTCTAAACATAGGTTGAAAGAAATTTCTGTTTGACTTGCATTATTATAAGACGTCTATTCACAAGAAAAGGTGAAGATCTTGATCACTGCAGACCACACACAGATTTGGATCCCTGCGACTATTTTCTATTCCCAATAGGGAAGAGACCAATGAAAGGAAAGCTACAATTGATGGGATTGAGTCGGAATCGAAGAAAGAGCTGAGGGCCATACCGAAAAGCGGATTTCAGAAGTGTTTCGAGGATTGGAAGAAGCGCTGGCATAAGTGCATACCTGAGCAAGATTATAAATATTGATTAATTAATAAATACTTTTCGAAAAAATTCAAGATTCACGTTTTCTTTTGAACAGACTTCGTATACATATTCTTATTTCTGAACATCATCTCAATGCACCTGACCATAGTTCACATTAGGGTTAGTTAAGGCTTCTTTCTTAATTATCTAGAAGTGTAGAGTCGTACTTTAAGTATAACGTAGGGTATCTCATAGTCGAGCACGAGACACTCCTCAAGTTGTTTCTTCAGAATTACCTCTGTGACGTCGACGTAATGGATTAAGAACTTATCTATCGATTTTTGTCGCCATTCATTATATATTTATTAATTTGATTTGTGCGCCGCACTTTTGAAAATTTTCAACCTTCAAGTTTTTACTTTTTTCCCACTTTTTTCCACTTTTTTTCTACTTTTTTCCCCACTTTGTTTTCCACTTTTTTCACTTTTTTTGCTTGGTTTGGGGCGTTACATCATTAAAAATCATTAAAATTCAGTGAAGCATCGCAAATGCGACCGCTGTCCCAAATCATATCAAAGGCACAGACGCTCAGCGCTTTACACGCCACTTTACGAGTGCTTCCACACCCACCGCACCTCACCCCCTCGTTCACCCTTCCCTCCTGCCCCTGTTCCACCCATTAGCACACATATTAAATTTTTTCATCAAAATTTCATATACTCGTAGTACGTACTCGAGCCCCACTAATTCCTGTACAAGTATACCCCGAGCCCTCTGGCTGAGCTTATCTTCTGTCCTTTACCCAACAGACCGCACTTTCGGTTTAGTGTAGGGTATCACAGGTTTGTCTGTTTGCGATTAATCAAGCTTTTACTTACAGATTCGCTGAGACTTTATTGTAAGATTATATTTAAAGATACTTTTTAAAGTCTCTTTAAGCAAATGAATCTTTTTGAGAGGATCTAAGCTAAAGTTGCAAGGGATAACAGTTAGATTACTGTGTGAATTTATCAGACTATATGTCAATATATTGAAGCATAAGAGTCAGATTAGCCTTGGAGCAAAGTGGAATATAAAATGAAGTCTTTTAGGGTATTCAAGCTTCAACTTAGCTGATATATACTATAGATTCCTTTATACTCAGATAATATCCTTCTTCAGCTGTAGCATATAAGGCAAAGATATAGTTTATAATATAGCATAAGTCTCGTAGGGCATTCAAGCGTCGTCTGTGCCATATGCTGTATGATACCCGAATTAATAACATATATTCTATGATCAATTAAAACAGATATATATAATCATCATTCTATTAGCTAAGACTTAGATATTTTTCTATAATAATATACACTCTGCAGGGCATTCAAGATTCGCCTATGGCGCTTCAAGTCTGGTTTCTATTAATACAAATTTAAAGCATACTTTTTCGTGTTGTTGGCTGTTGCTTTATTGTAACAGTTAGATTTTGATTGGACAGGCCATTTAAAGGGCCATTTCATACTTGCGGCCAAGTTAACAGATACGGATGCTTATTTCAGGAGCCGCTTTCAGCCATTGTTTGGCAGCCGCGGCGCAAATTTTATGTTTGCCACAATTGCGCCTCAGAGATTTGTGCGGCACAACAAGAGGAGTAATAATGGATGGAGTCCCCGTTGGGGGGGGGGTAGAGGGTGGATGCGAGTATGGGAGGTACTCTAAAATTTATTTGCGTTATTATTTAGGGCCCTGCAGGAGGGCATTAAGTGCTATAGAGGAGTCGCATGTGGGCGGGGGGAGCAGAGGAGGGTTTTAACTCATTTGCGTTCAAAATGAAACCTATTGAAATTTCTGGCATGCGTCACAAACGCTTCATGAATTCTTGATCATCGTTTTGAAGGAACAAGAGAAAGCACAAAAAATATATACAAAAAAGCATAAGAAAACTGGACACGGACTTGGACATGGATATATATTTAGTCCACTTACAATAATCACACAATTTACACGCATCTGAGGGACTCCGAAAAGGGAATGACAAAAAACAAGAGCAAGCAACTTAATATGAGGCCAAGGGAGGGGAGATATATTCTCGCTAGGGATCGACTATGGAATACCCTATAGAGGAGGCTAAAGCTATCGATGAAAGTGGATTCGTTTGATTCTTAATATATACCCCCGACTAGATGAGGAGCTTAGTCCAAGGGATGAGCTGCTGCAGCTTTTCCTCTTCGGACTTTTCTGGCTACTTCCTGAGTGCAAAGTAACCCGACTATAGACCAACCTAATGAAGCTTTATCTTAACTTAACAGATCAGAGGTTGTAGAAAGCTGTTGTGTATATACTCTTTTATATGTTCTATGGTTACAGGGTATAGAAAGAAAACCGAAGACCTAATGAGGAAGGGGAAGCTGAGCAAAAGCAAAAAATACAGCAAATGAAATATCTTTATAAATAAATGCCAGGCACACATAAGTGAGTGCCACACACACGCACACATCACACACAACACACATCAAGCATTTAGGGAAACCACCAGAGGAATATCAACAACAAAAAGAAAAACAAAAAGCAAGTGGAAACAACGCGTGCAGTAAATAAACTAATGCGGCTACTTGTTAAGCAAAGTGCCGTCATCTATTAAACAATGTGAATCCCCCAACTCCGGAGCGAACGCCTGCTTGACCCCAACGAACTCTGCCCACCAAATGAACTGAACTGAACTGAACTGAATGACGAACTCAACGGAACTCAGCTTGGCCAAATGACAATGGAAATAGAAGTAGAAATGGAAATGGCAATGGCAATAGGAAAGGGAAAGGGAATAAGGAAGGGGATGCGGATGGGGATGCGGATGAGGATGAGGATGCGGATGGTAAAGGATACTTCGTCTTTCACTTTGCTGCTGTTGCAACTGGGAGTTAGCTTTTGTTGTTGTTGGTTGTTGTTGCTAGTTGTAAGCGCCTGTTGACACAAAAATTCGCCATGTTTCCAGCGACTGCGTCGCATGTGTGACAAATGCCTGAAATTCTTTTTGCTGACTCTTTTTTCCCCCACTTTGTTTCCCTTTTCTTTTTTTTTCTGCTTTTGCTTTCAGCCATCGTGTGACTCATTAGAGGCAGCAGCAGCAGGGAAAACAGCAACTCAAATCCCAACTGGCAACTCTCGCTTTTCCAACCACTCCATAAGCTTCTGCTTTTCATACTTAAATCCTTGTCTATTGTCTATGGAAACTGCTGTTCCAAGCAACAGCAAAAATTAGAAACAAAACAAGGCAAATAGTTAAACTCAGACTAATTATGGCTCAGAGAGTATTCATATTGGATATTTAACCAATTTAAAGAGTCATTAAAATGAGAGGCTAAAAGTATTCCGATTGGATCGGAAAAATATTATAAAGGATTGATTCAGTTTTATTAAATATCCTGCGCTGTTCCATACTATTTTCGCTGACTTCTCAGATTCTAGGCTACTTAAAGATATATTTTATATCAAATATTAGATTAAATACACTTTAAGTTCATACTTGGCATATGGTGTATACTTTTAGAAGTAAGTGTACACAGATATCCACAATTTCTACTCATAAATGTATAAATTTTTAAAGAGTTTCGATTCAATCGTTTTCTATAAAACTTGCAGTTTAAATCGAAGATTAAACAAATAATATCTGAAGTTTAAAAACAATCACGAGTATTGAAATATGAGCATATATATTCCTAGTCTGATCTCTTAAGGTTGTGAATTGATTTCGACAGGAATATGCGATTTAAGCTTCATGCTTCATATATTCAAATCTTAACCCATTGTGACCCCTGCCAACGAATGGCTTGATCACTTTACTTCTGATGCAATCTTTAGGTAAAAACCATACCATAATCTATATGTATATATACATGATCTTATATTGTGTATGTTTACCATCTACTCTATATCTATATAGTATATAAAATAAAACCAAACACAAATTGTAGCAATGCAGCCTCTAAGGCCTCGCAAGGGACATAAATCTTTAACGGGTTAAGCTTTGCTCTGGTACAGAAATATAAGGAAAAACAATTCATAATAGAAACTGAAAGCTAAAATAAATATGATATCGATATTTTATTAAGTGTTATTCGATATATCGATAGATTTGTTGTTTGAGCCACGGACATATTATTTTAATCCTTGGCTTGACTCAGATTTATAGTCTTCGAGTCTATAAGCGTATAGACACACACACACACACACACACACACTTATACACACTCGCACACGTGAAAGGAGTATATAGACACACACACACGCAAACACACACACGTGAAAGTGGTATAAATAATATTTAAGCAGGACAGCTTAAATGCTCCACTGCACCATTCACAGCAGGTGCCCGTGTTTGTTAGTCGGGGCGAATGGCTAACTTGATGCCGCCATCTTGTACTTTAACTTTTTCCTCAGACTTTCCCCTCTTTCCCTCCCCCCCAAGTGTGTTTATTCAAGCAATAATCAAGCGACGAGCAGACAACGTGCCTTAAATTCATACGAGCTGTTCTTTCAGATCTTAATACCCTGTAAACATATCGCTCAAAGGGTATATATACGTTCCAGGCTAGCCTATGCTTATTTGGGTAATAACTTCGTCTAGGGTTGTCAGCTTTAGGATATTTCCTAGTCAAGCACCCTTCAGCTAATATTTTGTGTCTGATTCTTTTTCTCTTGATTTTTGCGCCTTGTTTTTGGAAGCAACTTTTGTTTTCTATTTTCGTTTTTTTTTTTTTTTTGCTTTCCTATTTGCTAAGCTGCTGCTGCCAATTGTCTCCTGACACTGGCAGCTTCCATCATAAGACGCCAAATCCTTCCCGCTGTGCTCTAACCGGACACTTCACCCATCCTCCCCCCACTCCCGCACCCTGTTCCAGTCCCAGTCCCAGTCCCACACCCTTGGATGCTTCAATATACACTCAAATTGTGCTGACTTGGCTGGCAGGGAGAAAGCTGTTGTGCTTGGCTTTGACTAATGACTGACGCTTCTTGCAGTGGGCAGTGGGCGTGGCATATATGTTACCATCATTAATAATTGGCAGGTAAGAAAAGTAAGTAAAATATAATTAACTATGCAAGACGTCCGAGATTCCAGGCGAGCGTCTTCATCTTCCTTATCCCTTGTGGTCCAATTTCAATTAGAGAGTTTGCCCCCCGCGCACCTCTGGCAGTTGAACTTTTGACCATGGACCTTAAGTGTGGCTATCAATTAGCTAATTGCACTTTCCAACTTCTGCACTTATTGAGCACGAGTATCGCGCGTATTTATGCAAATCCTTTGGCATTACAACAACTTCACCGCAGGAACTTTCGATTCATTCGAGCGCAAACACCAACAGGCCACAGATCCAAAAAGCCGCAACATTTCGTTTCTGTTTTCATATTAGATTCAAGGAATTGGGTTTAAGGATAAATCTTGAGGGGGCTAGCAGGGGTTAAGGGGGGCGGCGTTAAGGGGAAATGCTGCGTCTTTTGGGTTCACGTGCGTAAAATAAATTTAAAACGTTGCCTGCAAACTCGATATACGATATAAACATGCATAGTAAGTAGTAGTTAGTCTGAAACTACAGTAAAGCTTTACTACAAGGAACCAACTCGGGTCTTACAGAATGAATATGAACTCTACGAAGACTTGAAGGCTTCTATTGAGTCCTCTAACCCTCCTGCATACGTTTCTCCTCTTACTAGTATTACTTTATGATATACTATTATTACTACTGGAACTGCCCAGTTCTACCTGCAGTTTTTTACCTATTTAGCTACAAATACTTTAAGCGTTGCCACCTTGTTGCAATTTGTATACTCTAAACTGTGTAAGAAGCATCTCCCTCGACTTAAGAGAACTTAACAGTTACAACAAATTTTCGCTGAAAGTTTTTCTTTCTCTTCCCAAGTTCTTAGCAAGTTTTTATGACTCAAGCTTAAAGTTCGTTTTGAGCAAGTTTCACTGTAGTGTTACATAAGTAGTACCTCGATATAAAGGCATTGCTATTTTTGGCATGTTTTATGACCAAAGTCGAGCAGACCAGAAAATAGAAAAGAGCAAACGGAAAAGGTTAATAGGAACTTTTTTTGGTCCGTTTTTTCTTCTTTATTTTTTATTCTTTTTTGTTCTCCTTCTGCCACTTCTCCTTCTTTTTGGCAAAGCGTTTATCATTTTGATGGGTGGACTCTGTGGGTGTATTGGTGGATAGGTGGCGGTTGCCTTTAAGCTTGAAGTGGATCGGGTCTTATAAATACTTATAAGCTAAACAACGTGTCGCACAGTTGAGCGAAAACTTTACCAACTTTTTGCTGGCCAATTCCCGAAGCAGCAGTCCCCTGTCCCATACCGCAACCTTCTTTACCTATTCCCCATTTCCCATTTCCCATTTGCCATTCTTTATCCAGTATCCAGTAACCAGTATACTGTAACCCCCTATCCATTTTCTATCCATAGAAACTCCTCCAACCTCATCTACAGATGTGGCAAAAGTTCGTTAAGTAAGTGAAAGAGCTGTGAATGATTTATTGCATTTTAAAAATGTAAAGTTAGAACTTTTTAGTTGCACGAAGAACTCGAAGAATGGCAGGCAAAAGTGCAACCAAATGGCAGCACTTTGGGGGCCTGCCAACCTGTCTGACAAATTGTCAGCAACCAGTGCCACAAATGCGAACAGTGTTGAACGCGGCGCAAACGTCAACTTTCTGTTCGCAAAATTGAAATATCATCAGGTACATGGAGAGACACGAATCATGCCACATGCCACACACCGCACACACCACACACCACACAAACTACACACACACACACACACAGGTTACCAAAACGGTTTGCAGCTGTCAAAGATTGATTTTGCTCGCCGCACCTGTCCACAAATCTGACCAGTTCAAAGAAGTAGAGGGAGAAGACAACACAAAAAAGAGAGAGAAAGGGAGGGGGAGTAGTGGGAGGGGCAACGAAAAGGCGTCTGAGCTGAAAGGGAGCTGCTGCCCAGCGAAGCTGAAGGCAAACCTTAGACGCTAAAGTTGTGTGCGTTAAACCATTTCAACAAATATTTAAGTTGCACCAGACCCACACACACACACACACACACACACACACATCCAGACACACACTCAAAAACACACACCAGGAGCTGTAGGAGAGTCAACAAAATGCCAATCGAGCGGTTGCTGGACATTGAAAATTACTTTTTGAAAAGTTCAAAACTCTGCGCAATTTTCGAATAAGCCAACACCAATGGCGATTAAAGCCGCTTAAAACAATTGCTACGACTTCTAAATGTGAGTGTGAATGTGTGTGAGAGTGTGTGTGTGTGTGTGTGTGTGTGTGTGTGTGTGTGTGTATGGCAATGATATTGGGCAGAATTTGTCTATTTGCGGATCGGAAGTTGTATTATGCACAATTTGTATATTCTTTGCTTCCGGCTAACGCATATTTGATTTATGCGTCAACAACAATCCAACAACGGCACAGACCCCGCCCACTCTACCGCCCCCAAATACCCATTACCTCCCCCTTTCAGCCAGCACAAACCTAACATACAATTGAAGCAGCTCAGAGAAGAAGACAAAAAGATATCCTGCGAGTCCTAAAAGTGAAAGGAAATACCAGAACTATAAATAGGAAATCATAGAAAAGATATAGAAGATGCCTAAGAATCGGCTGAACTTAGCAAATTTGAAGAATAAATCTTAAGAATATATGGAATATTTATTGATATATATACCTGATCTTATGTTTAACTGATTTCTTATCATAATAGATACAGTTTTTCCATCCTAAAGACCAACATGAGATACGAGATAAGTTTTCAAATCTTCCGACAAATTGAGATACAAGTTAGCTTTAAGAGCCTATATACCCTTTGTAGCCTATTGTTTTGGGTACAGGGTATAGCAAGACGATGATAATAGTAGAACATAACAGAACATAACAGAAGCGAGCGCGACAGCACAGACATGGGGACAAATTCAATTGAAATACAATTGGCTTATAAATGAAAGCCTATTTGAAAAGTAAAGATAGAAACAGAAACAGACACAGAAATACGAACAGAAAGAGGAGTAGAAGCAGAGACCGAGAGAGAGAGAGAGAGTTGAGAGGGAGTTTCCTTCGATTGCTTAAACTGGAGGCTGCAAGCAGTTAAGGATGCTAAAATGATGATGCCAATGAGAATGATGGCCGGGACATTCAATATGCTATTCGATATTGTGTGGGCGTGATTGGAGGCAGGCGGTAGACAAATGCCAATTGGGTTTATTATAGCGACAGAGCAGGACAATTTTCTTCTCTCTGTCTATGTGTGTGTGTGTGGGTCTGTGTGTGTGTGTCGAGATGATAGCATAGGTTTCAATACTGATTAATTGTTGAAATCAAAGGAAAGATTAAGACAGACGACAGAACAAATCATGACAGATTGTGGACAGGAAGAGTTTACTATAACTCCAATTGGAGTAGTTTAAGCCATTCGAAGTCCTTGCCAGCACACAGGATATCTATTATCGGACTCAGAAAATAGTAGATAGTCAAATGGGCAATCAATCTGGCTATTAAAAGTATCAAGTGCTGAGTTGATCTGACTCGGTTCAAGTTAAAAGATAGAGGGATAATCCTAAGAAGGATAGACAACAAAGAGCCTTGACTTATAGCCTTGAGCAAGTAGTATATCTGGTATAATATACCATATCTAGTATATTTATATATTTCTATACTTGAAACAATTTAAGTCTGAGTCTTGAAGTCAGCAACTTACATCACAAATTTAGTTCCTTTTGTTTGCCTAATCTCTGACATCGCATAAGCACTTGATGTTGTTCAAGAACATATATAATATATAGTTGCTGCTGTTCAAGAACATATATAGTGTGTAGTTTATAGTTGCTGCTGGCTTCTTCAGCCTTGGGCATTGACACGACTTGTCTTCGAGCTATATTCGATATTCATAATTTTGGCTCGAGCCTTTGAGCCCGATGACAGTGCACTTTATGAGGCAGCTTCAATTAGCTTCAAGAGAAACCCCATAAACCAGGTCAAAACGGAAAAGGGTATTAAGTAGGTAAAAGTAGTGGGTGGGCGGAGGGGGAGGGGGAAAGGGCCAATATGGCGCTGAGGCGGATGTTGAGTGTTGACTCTGCTCGTTGCTGGTTGCTGGAAGCCGCAACATGCGAGTCATAATTACAAAAGCGGCAACGTTGACGACCCAAAAACCCAAGGCAAGAACAATGAGTCAAGGGGCAGTGGGCAGTGGGCGGGGCAGATTGAGAAGGTGCTGAGGCGTCATGTGGTAGGCGTTGTTGGGGCGTGCAATAATTCCAGCTGTTTGGCCTATTAGTAATTCATAATCCCTGACGCTGCTTGCCGCACAGCATCCCCCCTCCCCACCCCTTCAGTTGTCTGCCCCACAGAGTGTGGCATCTGTGGCATACAAAATGCGTCTTATGTCTCTGGGGGTACGAGCTGATGAGCTGGGCTACAGTGTTCCACATTCTGTGAATGGGTCACCTTTAATTTAGTGTCTTGATGCCGTTGCCGTCGCCTTAGCCAAGTTAACATGTATTTGTGTCTGCGGCTTTGATTTCATATACATTGGCTCAGCGAGGCGCAACATATTTTGGTTATGTGAGACAGAGAGAGAGAGAGAGAGGGTGAGATGTTGATGAAGAGGGACTTGAGCCCAATTAAAATTAAGCGGACCCATCAAGTGTTGTTCGCAAACAGCAAGTTTAATGCCCCAATCATAAATCAATTAATTTCAAAACACAATTAGCCGGTCGCAGAGCTGACACAAGGTGCGTATGAGTAATCTGCGCACATGCAAAGCAATTAAGTGACATTAAGCTAACGAGTTATGTTCTGATAACGACAACAATAACAACCGCAACAAACACCAGCAACATCATCTACAATCTCATTCGAATATACACAGATACACAGATATATATATATGCAAATTAATGCTGGCCAGCAGGGCGTATACGCAATTTTGCATATTAACCCATGTTTAGCAACCACACACCTTACTATCTCTCTCTCTCTCTCTCTCTCTCTCCCTCCCACCTTCTGAATCAGAAACAACAGCAGGTGCTTAGAAGACTGTACTCCTATGCCAATCAAATGAATGGCGAAATTTGCTTCTCGGAAAACCCAATTACACGTATGACATACGCACTGTCGTATCGGTTTCTATGCTGTGTCTGTGTGTGTGTGTGTGTGTGTGTGTGTGCTAATGCTTATCGTAACTGTAACTGGCATTGCCTGTAGCTGTGTTTAACCGTCGCGTTTGTCTGTCAACAATCTCAAATGAGAGAGAGAAAAAAACACAAACAGCGCCTTTATTCACATCCATCATTTGTTTAATTCAATCGATTCATTCATTCGATTCATTCAATCATTCATGTCAGCGTTTTAATGAGTTTTTGCACTTGGCCAAACAAAAGCTGCCAAAAAAATGCATCAAATTGACTTATTGCAATCCAAGTTTTTTGTTGCCAAAAACAATTTATGAATTTCAATTACAATCGAATGTATAATTATTTATCGATAAATCATTTTCATGAGTTCCACGCTATTTGTATATAAAACTTTTACGTTTGCTGAAGACTAAATGTGCGTTCAATACAGTTTACGTAGGGATTCAAGCTAAAGCCTATGGCATGAGCTTCACGCTTTACTTAAAACTAGCTTTAGGTTTTCATCTGCTTTGAAAGCTTCTTGAAGAAGTGATTGGGCAACTTATGACTAGAGCTTCACGCTTAAACAGCTGTGAAAGCTTCTTCATTTTACTAGACGATTATAAATTTAAATTGTGATCCAGCAGTTCAGCTTGAAGCTGTTTATTTAACAGAACTTTCATGTGCCTTAAGTGATTGATAGATTGATAGAATCTGTAACTTATAGTTTCAGCCTTAAGCTTTAAAGATAATTCGCTTACAAAGCTTTTCATGTAATTGAATGATTATATATTTAAATTTGCAAAAAATTTCAGCTTAAAGCTGTTTATTTGAAAGAGCTTTTATGTTTTATAATATCAAATAAATAGTTTATAGAAAAAATAGTATTATTTTTATAACTTGAGCCTTAAGCTTTATACCTAAACGGATTTTAAGCTTCTTCGTTTTATTTGACGAATATATATTATAATTTCGATCCAAAATTTTAGTGCCAATCTATTTTTTAACAGAGCTTTCATGTGTTTTATAAGCTTCTTTAAGGAATGATTTGACTATTTATAGAAACTGCAACTTATAATTTCAGCCTTAAGCTTTACAATCAATTAGCTTTTAAAGCTTTTCATTCAATTGATGGATTATATATTTAACCCTGCAAAAAACTTCAGCTTTAAGCTGTTTATTTGCCAGATGTTTCATGTCCTTTGAAAGCCTTTTTATTAAATTAATAGTTTATAGAAGAGATCATTATTATTCCATGACTTGAGAAGTTTTACTTTAAAAGCTTCTTTATTGAACTAGAATATACATAATTAGATGTCAGCATTCAGATGTATTTTAACCTACTTAAGAGCTTTCAAGTGCTTTGAAAACGATTCAATTAACTCAAAAGAGATTTGCATTGAAAACTGTTCTTAGTTTTCCACTCAATCAGCAGGATACAAAAGCTGTTTGTCTGATTGAAATTTGATTAAAGACTGATAAATATTTGATTAATTTCGCGAGACAAATTGACACTACTTTCGCTCATGTTGCAGAGTGTAAGCCCACGTTGAGTAGTGTATGAAAATTGATAATACGAGTAAATGAATTTACTTGAATGCGGCATTTGCTTTGTGTGTGTGTGCGCGGTCGCGATTATAAAAAATTTAAGGCACTCTTTGTTGATTATCCGCTTTGTCTGTGTGTGTGTGTGTGTTTGTACATGTGCACATATGTGTGTGTGCTTGTCTGGTTTTTCATTTTCCCCGGTCTTTTTTTGTTGTTGTTGATTTTATTTTTATGTACGTTGCGTCTTTTGCCCAAAAACCGCAAAATCCACTCAATAATGCGCCAACGCACATCAGCAAACACACACGCACACACACATACAGCCAACTGGCAAGCAAACAGTTTGCTTTGCTGCATATGTGTGTGTGTGTGGGCTTTTTGTTGTTATTGGTTGCCCTTAAAAGTAGGCAATGCCTTTGCGTACTGTTTGTCGCGTTTGTCAGAGATTATTTATTGAACGATTTGAGTGGTTAAAGGCATACTCTGTCTATATATACATCTGTGTGTGTGTGTTGATGTGTGTGTGAATGCTGCAAATAAGCAAATATGCAATGTAAATACTAGAATTTCAATGTGCAAAACAATTATTTCATAGTCAATCACTGAAGCTTAGAGCCCATTCAATTAGTAAAAATATCCGATGAATTCTCTGGGAATTGCATTAGTAACTGGTCACCGGATATGAAAAGGCAGGAAAAGTTCTTAATTTAATTAAAGAAATATATATGGGAAATGCATAAGACAGAAAAAGCAAACTTGTGTTCAAATATGGAAAAAAAAAAACAAAAGCGATTTGTAGAATGCATTAAGAGAGTTGAAATTTTCCAGGCTGAACAGCCTGTGAGCTAAAAGCAACAAAAACAGTGAGAAAATAAAACGAAAAACGACTCAAAAAAAGAAGAAAAAGGAAAGAAAAAATGGAGCGCAAAGAGATTGTGGCATGTGGCATGTGGCAAGTGGCAGGTGGCAAGCGGCAAGCGGCAGATGGCAACACGAATATCGCATGCAAATGCGAGCGTCCGCACACTTAATATAATTTCACTTAAACGGAGAACCCTGTTCAGAGCCAGAGGTGCTGGCCAGAGGAGGCGCGGCGTATGCCTGTGTGTATGTGTGTGTGTGTGTGTCGGTGTGTGTGTGTGTGGGCCATAATTCGACTTTGCCTTTTCGTGACTTTGGCGCGTTAACCTCAATTTATCGCTGCCATTTATGTCCTTTTTTCGATTACAGCATAAATTGTGGTAGTAGCTAACGTGTTGGTCACACACACACACACACACACACACATACACATAGTCACACACACCTGATAAATGGTAAACTGCATGCATTGTGTAATCGATAAAAAAAACAAGGCCCAAAGCAAAGCCCAAAACCCACGCTCAAATCCAAGTAGCGCGCCCCACAAAAAGGCAACAGGAACAGAGGCGGCAGCGGCAGCAGCAGGAAGAGCTACAAATCCTGGGCCCAATCTGAAGGACGATTGCCCTAATGGACATTCGAATTTAACTCTAAAGGTCAATGTGTATCTGTGTATGTGACTGAGTGAGTGTGTGTCTCTCTCCTGTAACAATTACATGTTGATGCGCAGTAAATTTTAAACAGCATCGCCAGGACATGAGCTCAAGTCTGTAAATTTCCTCTATTTAAATATTGCATTTGATATCCTGCACCAAAGGATATCAGCTCAAAGGCAGTCAAATCACTCTAATTGAATATTGAATATCCTATACCCTGTAATAAATAGTTTAAAGGATATTTTAAAAAGGGCTAAAAATGTTATCAAGAGTCAAAGTTTTGGCTAAGAAATGATTTTCTGCTAAACTTGCAAAGAGATCTTTTATATGGAATTTTCTGGGTGGATCCTTCTTAATAAGGTTCTTATTCAATTGGTACTACTAACTAGTAAAAGGATATATCAGTTCTGTGTACAGGATATATGTTAGTCTGACAGCTTAAAGTCCTTTTCAGTACAGAATTCACAATCAGATTTGATAAACAACTGACGATATTTATTGAAAAAGGGACCTAAGGACCTGTCTTAGTTAAAGGGTATCTATGGTTAAGAGGTAGTTGGCATAAGTTTTTGTAAGGAGCATCCATGGCATAAGCAAACTATAAATTATAGGGTATATATAAGTCGTTAGAGGTACACATAATAAGACTGCAATTGGCCATTAAGTTAAGAATCAACGTCAAGTATTTTCATATAATTTGTGAGTAAATTCGATAAGGGGTATACAATATTCTGACTATAGGGTATCTGCTAGTTGGATTCAGATTTTTCATACCCCTACCCCATGTGTTTATTTTAATAAAAAGATGATTCGGCTTTTATAGACAGAATGACGAGTGCAATGTGCCACTGTCAGTCGACTCTCTCTCTGGTTCTCTAGGGACCAGCAGGAGGTCGTTGGATCAAAATCTAATATATAGAGGCTGGCGAATTGATGGAAACTTGTGTATATGGAGAAGCGGTTTCATACTGTTTTACATACAATACAATATGTACTATATATGGTATTTGTTATACGGATTGGCATATTTTATTTATGCACATGGAAAACTTGATTAAATTAAATGCTCGCCGCATTGTTTGACGTCCAATTATTGTTTTTTGGAACATTTCAAAAGTGAATTCTTCTGTTTTTCGTTTTCTGTTTTTATTTATTTATTATATTTTCGTATTTTTGTGCTCTTCTTTTTATTATTTGGTTGTTTTCCTTTGAAACTGCTGCTTCCTACACTTTTTGACAATTGCCATTGTTGCTGTCCGGTTACTGTGCACAGCAAGTTTTGGACACGAGTTTTCTATATGCTCTTGAATGTATTCATTTTTGTTGCCTTAACGGAAATTTAATTCAAATTTTCTCTCTCTCTGCATTTCGATATATATATTATAAACATATATACACATACATTTTTAATATATAAAATGCAAATATTTTTTTTTACTTTTTAGCCGTCGAGCTGTCATTTATTAAATGATTTTCTTGCTAAAGTTGTCAAGAGTTGCCTTTGATCAACTCCAACAGACAGCAATACCCGTGCAAGCAGAGGATATAACAAGGACACGTCTCAGCTGAAACATAATAGGGACGAGTATGTATCAAAATTTATCGAAATTATGACTTTAACTCACGACTCGCTATCTGAAAATTTAACCAAACTTGAGATATTCTCTTGAGGTTTTCGGTTACAAATTTGAATATGCTTCACTTCTTTATATCATTCGAAATTCAAACCAAGATCTGGTTTATATAAACAATAATAGTTTTAAAAACTTTAAAATTGTTTTGATAATCAAAATATTTTATACTAAAAATTACAAAATATTTTTTGTTTGAATTAAAAGTTATTACAGTAAAATCTTTTTTTACACGGTAGGTACGTTCCTATGAAAACCGTGTAAATCAAAAACGTGTAAAAAAAAACACGATTCATATGTAAATTTCAGGATCTGTTCCACAACCTATAAAAATCGTGTTAAATGAAAAAAATTCAAATATTTTCTTAAAAAACCGTGCAAAAAAAGTGATATTAAACTTTAAACTTTATTGAAATTATATATTTCGTCATTAACAAACTGATATATTAAATAAAAAGGGGTTTAAAAGGGGGTAGATTTGCCACTTGGATGATATCTAACACTGCAGAAAATCATGTAAAATATTAAAAAAAATTTTGGAATTCGTGTTAAATCAAAAATTACGTGTAAAAATTTTTTTAAATTTCTTCTTGACGAACCGTGTTATTGCAAAATCGTGTAAAAAAAGACCGTGTAAAAAAAGATTTTACTGTATATTATTATTTTTTCGAACACTTTTTTTTATCGATCGTTCACATAAATATTAAACTCTAATAATTGTTATTTTCCTTGAATTTTTTTCTTTTATTTATATTATTATTAATTTTAAAGATTTCAGCTATACGAATAATTAAGAAAAATGTGGCAATATTGCGATATATTCAATAAAAGAAAGCAGCGTTTCCTTTAAAAAATATATAAAATAAAACTCGAATTAGAAAAGAGAAGAAGAAATAGTTGAAATGGTTTAGGAGTAGAATCTTAAAGATATATTCTCTTCAGCAATAAACTTATAACTAAGAAGGAAAAATATTCCTGAAACTTAATATTCCAAGATGAATAAAAATTAACCATAAAAGTGTCATAAGTAGCATTTTAAAATATAATTTTACTTTAAATAATATTTTTCAATTTTTGAATATATTTTTAGAACCATTTACAGAATGTCAAGAAATTTCAATAATTTAACAAATTCTTAGCTAAGACAATATTATATATAAATAATAATAAAATTTTTAGAATTTTCTTGAATGCTTGAGTAAATGGTTGAATATATATAATGCTTGAATAATATGTGAAAAGCAATTAATCTTTTATTTATGATCAATAAAGTAATCTGATCAGTAATCAGTTCAAGCAAAGAGTTGTTTTGTGTTCTTTTAGAACCATAATTCATATTATTTAATTTCGTCTATTATATTATATATGTTATTATATTATATGTGTAAATGCAACTTGTTGTTTCTGAATTGCTCTAAATGTAAGGTTATGTCATTCTATAGAAGTACGCCTCACACATTTAATTACATGCTCGACCGGGTTTCTCTTGAGAGATTAGACTGTGTCACCGATTTGGGAATTCTTCTCGATCATAGATTAAAATTTGACAAACATATCGCGCTTACAGACAATCAATCTCTTGGATTTATCAAACGATGGTCTAAGGAATTCGACGACCCTTATACGACTAAGCTGCTATATACTTCTCTTGTTCGGCCTATTCTGGAATACGGATCTTGTGTGTGGTCTCCTCAATATTCGGTACACCAAGACAGAATTGAGTCTGTTCAAAAGAAGTTTCTTCTTTTTGCTCTTCGCGGCTTTAACTGGGTTCCAGGTACTGATTTGCCTCCATACCACAGTAGATTGCAATTAATTAACCTCCCATCTCTTACTAACCGTCGCATGATGCTGGGAGTTCTATTTTTACATAAATTAATAATTGGCAAAATTGACTCATCTCTGCTTTTGAGCCAAATTAACTTTTCTGTACCTTTGAGACGTACTCGTAACTTTACACCGATTTCTCTAAATACTTGTAATACTAACTATTCTCTGCATGAACCTTTTCGAGTTCTCTGTGTTGACTATAACAGACTATTCCGAGTCTTCAACTCAGAGTCCTCTTTTGATACGATTAAGAACCATATCCTTAACTTTTTAGCACGTAGTAACTTGCTCTAACTTGCTTTACTAATCAGTGATCTGATTGGGTTTTTCTGGGTTTTTCCCAATCCTCGCAGCAAATGTTGGATCATTTAATATTCTCATTTTGAACACCCCAGATATTAAATTAAATTTTTTACTTAATATTTCATTTTAAATTTAAAATATATTTTTTAAGTTTTAATTTATATTAAAAATTGTAATTTTCTGGTCGACTGTTAATAGTTGACATTAAATAAATAAAAATATTATATATATATATCTTTATTGTTACATTTTTCCAATCAGAATTTAATTGTTTTCTTACTCAAAGAATTTGACTCAAGGACTGATGATTATTTTTAAAGCTTTTTTAGTGAATAACAAAATAAAGTATTATTTTTGCCAAAGCTGAGAAAAAAACTTATATTTATTCGCAATTAATACGAATAAGCTCAGAACTAATAATTTATACAAAGTTACATATTAAAGTTCAAGATAAATCATATGCTCATAAGACTTACAATATATAAATCATAAAAACTATAAATAAACGGTTGTAAATCTTAAATTCTTTGCGGTTGGTGCCTGCTGTAAATTGGCTTAAGAGGAACTTGAGATGGAAACTGGGTTACAAATGAGTCACAGGGAGAATAAGTTAGTAGGAGAATAAAGTTTTTAGAGCCGTGACTTTGTATCCTTGTGGTATATAGTATAGAAGTAGTCGTACATCTGTTAGTGCTTATTTACGAGTACACGCACTCGTATGTAAGTCTCTGAGGGAAGTTCCCTAGCCACGCCTCCTGCTAAGTCCTAGGACCTCCAGTCCTTAAGACCTCTGAAGTGTGCAAGTTTGTTGTGTTTCGCCATCGAAGCAAGCAAATTTCCAATTCAGTTGTTTAACGCTTATGTTATCTGTACACATTAAAAAATCATGTTGGAGCCAAAATAGCAGCAGCCACAACAACTGTGCCGTTTGAAGTGTGTGAGGAGGGGGGTTGGGGTTGGAGAAGGTGTAAAGGGTGTGTGTGCAGACGCATGTGAGTGAGAGTGTGGCGCAATAGTCATAAAGCCAGTGAAAAGCTGCACAATAAAATACACGCATCCCAAGTTTACCTATTTTCACCCCACCCTCTCCCTTTCCCTACACAAACACATCCAATCCCATCCTTGTCCATGTCCATCCTTTACTACTACTTGGCATGTATTGGTGATGATTATAGCACTCTCAAGCGGAATCACTGGAAACTTGTTCGTGCATGGCAACTGGCTCTGGCTCTGGCTTTGGCTCTGGCTCTGGCTCTGAAGCTGGAGAGAGAGCGAGAAATGAAACACGTTGCCTCATGTTGCGTTATGGCCAAAATGTTGTGGCTGCTGAGACGCTGAAGAATCCAAAAAAAAAAATAAAAATAAAAAATACGAAAAATACAAGAAGCAACAAAAAATAACTCCGGAAACCAGGCGAGATGCCTGTAAGGAGACTTCTGAGGCAACAAAAGCGGATGCGGCGGCGGAAGTGAAGCGAAGGAACAGGAAGTGGAGTCTCAGCTACCTTGCGCACATTTGTTACTGCTCAGCGCTTCCAATTGTAGTTTGCAGCTTTCATTTAAAGGCAAAACTATCTGTATATATACTCATATATTTACATATAACAATAAGATGTTTTTCGCCTTTGGAAATCTTAAAGGTTTGCTTATTGAAATTTATTTCAAATGAGAAAATTTAAAAGTAAAATAAAAAATTCTTTTTTAATTGGTAAAATTTTAAATTTTAATATTCTACCTCAATTTTCTACTAAGAGTAAGTATTAGCTTTCAATTTCCTAAAATCACAAGAGCAGCTTCTGCAAATCGGAACATCTTCTGATGGCCAACTTAAGTTATGTGGTTAAAGTAGCTACAGCCTTATACATATATATGCAAGCATTGTTATATGAGACGCATCCGCATTCGCATTCCATCCGCAGTAGTAAAAAAAAAAGGAGAGAAACCTGCTCAGAAACATATCATAAATAACGCAGCTTTTGAGTCATAAAGGGGAAAAGCGGCTAAAAAAAAGAATACAGAAAAGGAAAAGGACGAGTACGAGAAATACAAAAAAAATATTCAAGAAATGAAATGAAGTTGAAATTGAAGTTAAAGTGGAAACAGAAGTGGAAGCTGTGTAAACGATTTAAAAGCAAAACAAATTCAATTCAATATCAACTGCAGCTCGAGTTTCACTTTGACAGTAGTCATCTCCTATAGCATATCTTTCAGTTCCTGTTTCAGATCCTGTTCCTGTTCAGTTTCAACACCTCCTCCTCCTCCTCCTTTTTGCTTGAGACTGTCAACTGTCAATTGAGCAGAAAAAAGTCTCCAGACATCTCATCCTGTCTCTTTATCTTTATCTTCCTCTTTGTCTAACTATGTGCAACATTTGTTTACCTTGCAAGTCAGCCCGCAAGTAAGTAAATTTCATTTCAACTTTTGTCTGCTCCTCCTCCTTGGAGTCTCAGTCTCTATGACATACTCAAGGATTCCACTTGACTCTGCACCCGCATCATGTGGCATCATAAATTTTGATTAAGCTCTTTGGCCACAGTTTACAGTTTATAGCAATGACCAGGGTTCTATCCAAGCTCAGCTGCAGCACTTCCAACCTTCCAACTACCAACTGAATGTCGCACAGTGGAACCTCAATACAAACTATAAAGCAAATACTTAAAGAAGCGATAGTTATGTTAAGATTGTGACTTCAGAGAATTCTGTTTGTACCACTGTGCGGCGTTTTCATCAACTTCATCATCGTCTCAGCCATCTACTTGACTTGTTTGCCCATTTTAGTTAAAAGTTTTTGGCCGGACTTTAGCTCCAAATTGGCTGTCAACTTTTTGCATTATGCACGCCGCGTTGGTTTAGTTGCAGTTGCAGTTAAATACTTCGTTGGCGATTGGACACATAAAGTTGTGGCATGGGAACAGTTTCTGTTGCTGTTGCTGCCACAAATGTCATTTACTTGTCGCTGGTACTTAATTTCGAATCCATATTATATTCTATAGCAAATCCTGCCGCAGTAAGCTACTAAGCTAGACACACTGTGCGTATGCGTAATTTACGTTATATCCATGAAAAACGCTACACGACGAGTACACTCCGCCATTTCAGCATTCAACGCTAGCTCTTAGCACACACACACACACACACACACACACACACACACAAATACAGTCACACACACATACGGGACAGAGATTTAGCAAGCGGATTTTGTTATCACAACGAGGAACCTCAAAAAGAAAATAAACCAGAAGAAAAAAATATGTAAGATTTTCGAGTGTGCTCGACGGGTCTGAAGTATCCCAACGTATGCGGAATGAAGTATGTACAAAAGAGAGTAACCAAAAACCTTCTTGTTTTCAAGTACGAATGCTTCAAGCGAGTGTGCTCGACTATGAGATACCCTAAAACCGGATTTCAAACACCTTCAAGAGGGAGACTACGATTCAGACACATTTCCTCAATGTCTAAAATCAATTTATGATTCACGTTATCCTTCGATTAGGATTAGAGAGTGTATGTAAATAGTCAGAGATACCCTTTCTGTTGTTAATGTTGACAAAGAACATACAGATACACCTTTCCTTTTATATATTTACAGGGTATCATAAGCTAAGACCTGTAGACTAGCTTTAGCCAGTTGAAAGGCTGCCAGAAAGTTTATCCTGCGCTCAGCCATCTTTCGGCTGTTCCTGGATAAAGTTGGCTGTAGTTCTAACTGTGTCTTAAGTTAGTTAGCAAATGATATGTGGCAACACCCGCAGAAAGCAGCACACTATATATACTACACCTGACAGGGAAATCTGAATAAGCTACTGCATATAAATAAGCACAGCTAACAGGATATGAGAAGTATTTAAAGCAGATCTCTCCTAGAGGTTCTATCGAAGTTGGCGCCTTAATTTCGCTTCCGCTTGGACAGCTTTAAGTTGTCTGGAGATCCTTTTTGAGTACGCCTGGACGCTGTGCTGATAATCAGAGTCCTTCTCTTGGCTTTCCTTGGAAGAACTCGTTGAAATGCAATCAAATTGACAAAGTCAAAAGTTTTGTTGTTCTTGGTTTACTTTTTTAATTTTTTCCCTGGTTCCACTTTTGTTGCTCTGAGTTTCTGTTCATTTCATTGTCCTCCAGTTCGTGCAGTTGTTGGTCTTCGCTCGTAATGCTCATCAGACATAATAGTAAACATATTTTCCATATTGTTTTGTTTTATGTCTTTTAACTTTGACTACAAATTTGCTGGTTTCCACGTTGATTCGTCCTTGTTTGCAGTTGCCTTTATACATTTTGCTTTTTAATTCGATGCAAAGTTTTCGCGGCGAAAATAAAAAAAAATTAAATGTGAAAAACGAAAAACGAAAAAGAAACCGAAAGTTTCGCCACATTTTTGCTTGTTATTTTCTCTGTGCGCTTTGATTATGTTTATCTTTATATTTATCCACTGTTTTCCTTCTCACCTAACCACCTCTCCACCCCACCCACTCTCCACCCACCCAGCCCAACAACCCTCTGCAATCACCAGCCACCAAAAATATAAACACAAATTATGCAAATTTGAATATAATGATAGCCGAAAGCTGAAAACCTGTGCCCTAGTACGACCACCAGCTGAAGGTACACAGGGTGGTCTTTGGTCTCTTTGAGGAAAAGGGTAGGGGGCGGAAGGAGGTGAAAAACTTTGCCCGAGAATGGGTTCTCCAACCTATCTCTGGTAGCTGTGGTATTGCTCCACAATGTGCTCTGATTTATGTACTTTGTTTATAATTAATTTGTTTATTTCTAGACATTGACTCGCGCAGCGATGGAGGTCCTTGTAGAAGGACAAATTTCGATGAGAAAATTGGAAAAATTTAAGAAATTATTTCAAATTATATTCTAGACTTTCCAAACTAATCCGTAAAGGATATGGTGAGGTGATGCCTATATATATATCGGTTCCTTCATTCATCGCATTAAAGCGAAGTTTTGGAAACAGATTTCATATGCTTAAGGATATTCAGAGCAAGTCCTGTTAGTCTGGGTCTAAGATTGGTTTAGTTCAATTGGTTAACCTTAAGAAGAGTCACAGAGTGGGTTAGTTTCTAGTGAAGTTGATAAATATGAAACATCCTTGTTACTTCTGGCAATGAGCTCCTTTCTTACCTCAAAAACTGAAAGTCATCAGAAGAGCTTAGTTCTGGGTTCAATCTTGCGATCAAAGTCCTTAGACAATCACAGACCAGATCTGATCTCCTGATCTGACCATATCTACCCTTTGGCTTCCCTTCACAAATTCAGACAAAACTTTGAAGGGAAACAATTACCAATACTCCCCATTAAAATGCTTACAGGGCATAGAAAAGCAGAGATACTTTTGCCAAGTGCAAGTCCATATGAGTCAATGAATCAATTGAGTTGTCGTTGGATCTGTTCCAATGACAACTTGTACAAATTCGACGCATATTTCAACACCCGTGTATCCATGTACCCTTTGACCCTTTACTCCTTGCAGCACTCCCCTGCAGCCAGGACTCTTATGGCTCCATTGAAGCCAACAACCGACCATTAATTGCGCACCACAGAAAGCAATCAGAATGCAATGCGAATAGCAGTTGGAGCTGGAGCTGGAGTAGGAGCTGACTGCGATTTTGGCACCATGCCAGACATACTCGTAAAGAGGAAGGCTAAAGGAATGCGAGGGGAGAAGCGAAGAAGGGGTGAAGTGTATGGGGAGGTAGACTGGTGGAAGAGGCTCTTCTGCAGCAATACGTCGATATTTGTTTGGGTTTACAATAAAAGCAACAAAAAATAAACATAGTACATTTCATTTTAATCCGTTTTATGTGGCTGTTGATTTTGCGATCAAATAGCTTAATCTTTTGACCGCAAATTTATAACACACAGAGGGACACACACACACAACACACACACACACATAGTAATCCACAGTTGCAGGAACAGATTCAACAGCAGATACAGTTACAAAAAGTGCTGGCGTTTATTTAACTGTCAAATTTACACATTTAACCCGTACCCTGGCGCTGGCCTGCCTCCCCGTCTATGCCTGGGGGATGTGGGAGCGGGGTGCGGGGTGCGGGGTGGAGTGCAGGGGTAGAGGGAAGGGCTCGCAACCACAAATGCTGTGCGAAAAAGCTGGCCAAATAGTAGAAAGCTAAGAGTAAAGCCAGCGATGCCAAGAGAATGCCACAAAGCCGCAAAAGCGAAACCCAAAATGATATCAAATGAGAAGCGTCAGAATTAGAGAAAGAGATAGAGACAGACAGACAGACAGAGAGAGAGAAAACCAGGTCCTTCCATTACTCTACAGGCATATGTGTTGCTTCTTTCAGATTTATATATAGCACCAGGAGCAAAAGCAACTATCAGCAGCAGCAACTAGCAGCAATTGTGGTAATTTCATTTGCAGGCAACTCACGACGGAAATGGCCAAGGCGAAGAGTAGATGGAGTAGAGCCTGGACAAAGCTGAAGTTGCCTCAACAGCTGGAACTGCTGCCTTAATAGCCACTGGGTTGAGGTCCTTCGATTATTAGCTGAATGAGCAGAGGGCACTAATTGAAATTGCAAAAGTACTTAGCAGCTGCAGCTCGCATTGCATTCCAGTCGCCTTTGAAACGAGGTCAGCCTGAATCAAAATTTAAGGCACGACGCAAAATTATTAAAACAAAAGATGAAAACTCCAGAGCTCAACTAATGAAATAAGAGAACCTAAAGCTACTAATGTATACATTAGGTGCAGCTCAGCCTGGGCTTAAACGACTTAAGTTTTAAGCACAAAGTTATATTTAGGGTCAAAGCAGAAGCTAAATTGATAAAGTCTGCAATATGGAAAGGAGCTCAAGCAGATATAGCCTTAGCTTTATATAAAAGGAATAGCTAAAGTAATCTACATATAGGTTTAAGCTAAGGAAGTGGGACATTCATATTCGATATGTGAAGTTATTTTCTTCGGTGTCTTAATTTGTCGATAGACAAAAATATGTCATGATATAGTAATTCATTCATTTTATTAATTGCGAGTCATATATATTAATATATAAAAATGTATTTAAAATATAATTTTTGAAAGTTAATAATAAATCTATAATGTTAAAAATTAAATATATTTATAAAATATTAATTAAAAAATTATATATATTGTATATAAAAATTTTAATAAAATACCAAAAATATATAAATAAAAATGAACTAAATAAATTTAGTTCATGCAGAAAAAAAGAATATAAATATAATTTACAAATTAATAAACCTTAATAATAAATATATAAAACTAAATATTAAATATACATATAATTGTAAAATATAAATAAAATAGAAAACATAAAGTAATCAAAGTATACAAAACTAAAAATATAAAATTTAATTTCATTGATGCAACAAAAGATATTAAAATAAAATGTAAAAGTTTTTCAAAATTAATAATAAATATAAAAATTTAAACAATAAATGTTAAATATATAATTATAAAATATAAATAAAAATATATGTATATAAACAAAAGAAAAAATATAATACATAATGTAATTAAAATATAAAGTTTAAATTAGTTCGTGAAAAAAACTAAAATATAATTTATAAGTTTATAAAAATTAATAATAAATATATAAAGTAAGATATCTTATGTATAATTATAAAATATAAATAAAAAATACATGTATATAAAGAATAAAATAGAGTACATAAAGTTCTTAAATATTTATATATAAAATTATAAAATTTAATTTAGTTCAAGAAACATTTGTTGCAGGGATTGAGGAATCTCCAGAAAGCCTGAGAAAGATCCAATCAGTTCAATAGGTATTATTACTATATAAAAGATTATGTATAAAAAGATATGTACAATATATATATATATATATATATATATATCTAAATGTATGCAAATATCTGTTGACATGGAAAGCTTTTGCACTCATGGACACGTAATTTATGGTGACGATTGTCGCGGAAGAAGAGAGTAGAAGCTGCTGTTGGGACATGTGACTGACATGGGTAGACAATTAATTGAAAACAAAACGTACTGTGTGTGTATGTGTGTGTGTGTGGTGTGTGTGTGTGTGGTGTGTGGGTGTGCAACTGCAGGAGTTGCTACTCAGCAGGGAGAACAACAACATTGTAGGCAACTCAGCGCTGAAACTTTTATCATTAACGCTGAAAATCAGCTTAAAAACGAAGCAAGACATTCCAGGTGTGCCGAGGATGGGCGAGGAGGGTGCTGTGTGGGGGCGTGGCATGGACAAGGCGACGATAAATGTCAAAAGGTGTTGGCTGTTTGTGTTTTGCTGTTGTCTGGGGCATATCAAGCAGGCAGCAGGAAACGAGAGAGAAAACTGTAGCATACTTTGCAGCGCCTCCAGATATAAAATGTCCGCCAAGCAAATTGATTAGACCCGCACACACACACACATACACAAGCGCGCATTATCATGTGTGTGTGTGTTCGTGTGTTTTACTTTAATTTGCGAGTTAAACATTTGCTGTGTGCCAGCTGCCACGCCCACACTTGAGCCATTTGCCTTTGAGGTTGGCAATTTGAAATGCTGCACAACGCTGCGTATGAGCATTATTTAAAATTAGCGCAGTGGAAAATTTTTTTTTCTCGCTTACATGTGTGTGTGTGTGTGTGTGATTGTATGTTTTTTTTTTTTTTTTGGTCTGCGGACCTAGAGGTTGGAATCATCAATGATACCGATGGCCCGGGCCACCGGCATGCACGACTCGCCGCCAAACCAGATAGTGGTAAGACAAGACGCCTACGTACTAAACCGACCCCCCGCACACTTCCCCTCCCCTGCGGTACTCCCGTTAGGTATTACTTCACAGGGGGGGATGGCCTTAGGCCTCACCTCGTCTCTCCCTTTCGGATCGTCTCAGATCACTTTGGATCTGGACAATGAGCTCTGTTACTAGACTCCAATTACCTTCCTCCTCCAGCATGAACTGAATTAGGCCATCTACTGGAGGAACCATCTGAGTTAATGCCCTATACCTCACACACTGGTAGAGGACATGCTCCGGGTCTTCGTTGAAATTCGGACAATGCGGACAGACTGGGGTCTCCTCATGTTTAAATTTATGTAAGTATTTCCTATACCCTCCGTGGCCTGAGAGGAACTGGGTAACGTGAAAGTTTAGTTCCCCTCCCCGCCTATTAAGCCACTCGTCTACTCTAGGGATTAACCTATGCGTCCACCTTCCCTTGGTTGCCGCGTCCCACCTAACCTGCCATCTGCCTATTGCTATTCTCCTCTCCATCCTACGTATCGCCTCACTTGGCGGTGCACCATTGTTAGTCATGCGCCAGGCGTATAACTGGTGCATTTCCCTTGCCAGAAGATCTATCGGGGGCATACCCGCTAAAACAAGGGCAGCATCGCTAGAGATGGTTCTGAAACCAGAAATTACCCTAAGCGCACTAAGGCGGTATGGTGCGGCTAGCTTCCTGCGAAGCTGTTGGCTGCCGTCTAAAACAGGAGCCCATATTGGGGCTGCGTAAACCAGGACTGAGGCTACTACTCTTGCCATGAGCAGTCGCCTTCCAGCCTTGGGTCCCCCGACGTTGGGCAGCATCCGGGAGAGAGCTGCCTGCATCTTTGATGCTTTCGTACTGACATACTCGATATGCTGTTTAAAACTAAGCCTGTTATCTATTAGGACTCCTAAGTACCTAATTGAGTCCTTCGACCTAATCGTCGCGTCTCCCACCTGTATGGTCATGAATTCTACTTTCTTTCTACTTGTGATAAGCACCGCCTCTGTCTTATGTCCGGCCAGCTCTAAGCCGGCGTTCCGCATCCACTCACTAATTATATTGATGGCTTCATTGACAGCCGTTTCAACATCTGCTACTTCTTTGGCCACTACTACTAAGGCCAGGTCGTCTGCGAACCCGATTAGACTACAGCGCCTTGGTAGCTGTAGTCTGAGTACTTCGTCATACATTAAGTTCCATAGGAGTGGTCCTAGTACCGACCCCTGTGGAACGCCTGCCGTGACTTTGTATCGCCTGGGGCCATCTTCCGTATCGTATTGCAGTATCCTGTCGGACAGATAGTTGGATATCATCCCCGACAGGTACCCTGGAATTCCGATCCGGTCAACAGCTGCTTGAATGCGAGTCCAGCAGGCCGAGTTGAACGCGTTGCGAATGTCCAACGTGACAACTGCACAGTACTCCTTATCGCCCCACCTCCATCTAGTTCCCTCAATCGCCTTGGTTGCTATGTCAACTACTGCTTTGATAGCGTCTACTGTGGAGCGCGCTTTTCGGAAACCATATTGAGCTTCGGAAAGTGCCTCTCTTTCCTCTGCTAAGTTCCCAAGTCGGCTATAAATGATTCTCTCCAGCACCTTCCCGGCCGTATCGAGGAGGCAGATTGGCCTGTAGGCTGATGGATCATCGATCGGCTTGTCCGCTTTTGGGATGAGGATAAGGTGCTGGCATTTCCATACGGATGGAAAAACCCCCTCTTCTAAGCATTTATTATACATGTCTATAAAAATATCTCCTCGTAGTGACATCGCCAGCTTAAGGGCCTTATTTGGGATGCCGTCTGGGCCAGGGGTCTTTTTGTCTCCTATGCGTCTGATAGCTATTGCTAGCTCATCAGGAGTAACGGGTGGAACGTTCTCAAAGATCGGAGGGTAGTTCGCCACTTCTCTGTGAGGACGTTGGGGGAACAGGGCACTGACAATAGTGCTGAGGGCGTCTGGGCATGTTACCCGAGGCGCGAATTGGCTCCTTATCTTTTTCGTAACTACTTTATATGCGGTGCCATCCGGCCCACCGGGCTCTTCTCCGAGTAGGCATCCCCGTGTCGTTTAGTCGCTTCTTACGACAAGCCATGACATACTGTGGTAGTATTCGGAAGACCGCGCACCACACGGGACTGGGTCGCCTTCTCGTGTTTGCTAGGCACCCACGGTTGTGGAGTTCCTATCCGGGGGATACCTGGCTTGGGGCCGGAGGTCACGAGCTGCTTTAACTGTCTCGGAAAGGAATCAGGCTGACCATTGCCAGGTTAATGGCCATCTCTCCTCCGAGCAGAACATCCCCGTGCCATTTAGTCGCCTTTTACGACAAGCTATGGCCTGCTGTGGTGGTATTCGGCAGACCGCTCACCACGCGGCATGAGCCGCGGTGTGATTGTATGTATAATTATATGTGTGCGTGTGTAAGTGTGTGCTTGCGTGTGTGCATAAGCGGGCTTTGTGCTTTGCTTTGCTTTGCACAGTGCTTAAAAATAATTTAATTGTTAGCAGAAGCTCTTTAATGTGTTTCAATTCCTTTTAAGGGCATGAGTGCACACATACACACACACAAACTTTATGTGTGTGTGTGCGGATTCGGTTGTTGACTTACACATAAGCTAATTATAGCACTTTTAACATGTGCCAAGACCCATTTCCCCTCCTTCCCCCTCAACTAACTACAGCATCATTTCATATTCAGTATTCAATTTGACTAATGAGCTAAATGAAATGTCAAAGTTTTGTTTACGAATTAGCAATGAGCGCGTGTCGTTCCTCCAGATTCGTGACTCGACTCTAAAAGCTAATAAACGGTATCATTATAGACTATAAATCGCAGCTATATACAGTACCTATTATATACAATGCTTTAATATAGTATAAACACTTCCGGAAGAGATTTTGATTAAGAAAATGCTTATGTTGCATAACTCGATTCAGCGCTAAAGCTCATTGTATCCATGGATCTAGGGCATATGTAAAACTGCAGATTGATCGACAACGAGATACTCTATGCTTAAGACAAAATTTGAGCAGCTCAAGGAGTACGCTAATCCAAATAGTTTAATTTGTGACCCATTTTAATCTCATCATATCAGAGTCTATAAGATTGACGGCTTTATATAGATGTTTCTGATTCATAATAAATAATATAATATATATTTATTCATATATACGAGATTTATGTAAAAATGTATAGGATCAGTCAGTTCTGTCAGACCTACAGTTCATCACCTTAAACATACTCTTTAGCTGTCTCGTTGTATAAGTTGTAGAAGGAGAACTGGATTCAACCTTCACCCAGGCTCTTGGCCCTTGTGATTGTCAGACTCGAAAGATACTATAGCCTAAATATATATATATATATTGCAATAAAAAATTTAAATAAAAAATACAATATAGAATTATATTAAATTTTTATGAGTATATTTCAATTAAAAAACAACGTTTACTCATTTTGTGCCTAAGTAGATTACGAGCAACGTTTATGTTTCCTTTGTATATATAAAATAATAATAATTTGTATATAAATTGTGAAAGAAACCTTTTTCTTAATTCCAATTTTTATGAAGTCGACTCTAAATAAATATATGAATTAATTTGGGTATTATGTCAATATAGGATCGATTCATAAATAGCTCAGCATAAGATGCTGGCCCCAATGTTTAGATACTTTCGGTTTGTTATGATGCCGCGAAGTGCAAAAAAAGTTTAATGAAATCAAGAGCCAGAGACAGGCTGACATTTACCCTATTATAATGAATAGTAGCCTACATAGTATGTGCTTTTGTATACATAGATAAATATATAGATATATATACAATATATATATACACTTAACACTATATTCATAGAATATTCAGAGAGGATACAGGAATGAGCAATAGAAATTGCAACCGCAGAAATGAGCTGCAAATTGAAGATTCATTCACATTCTGAACACTGATAACAATGATTATAATTATGTATATAATAATGAATATTCTAATAATAATAATGGTCATAATAATAATTAAGCCCAAAAAGATACACACTTTCAATATGGTTAACATAAGCGCATTCAAACTAAAGCAGAATTATCTAAGCGATGGACATTATGGAAATTGAAGCCAATTTGAAACAAGGATTTGCAGGTGTCTGTAAAATGTGTGGTGTGTGTGTGTTTGTGTGTGTGTGTGTGTATCTGTGTGTGTGTGTGTGTGTGTGTGTGTGTGTATGCTGGCAGGACACAGCCAAAGTGATTGTGAGATACTCGCACAAGTAAGTATACAAACAAAATTAAATTCACAACGGCAAATGCAGCTGGTGAATTATAATACCCTGTAGGCTATATATAAACTGTTAGGGTATATAGGTTATATAAAAAGAGTGTATGTAATAGTGAAAAGAAGAAGAAGTTAGCTACAGGCTTTAACTGGTAGTTAACGTTAACTGGAACATTGAAGAAGTGGAACCAAAGATATCTGAAATTTCTATAGATTCTCATTGAGAAGATGAGAAACAAGTCCTTAACTTATCTTTAACAATAGTTAAAGGGTATCTTAAAGTCGAGCTCTTTTTCTGAGTGCCTTTACCCTTGATTATATTTATTAATCAGGCTGATTGTGTGCACTAACTAACTAAATAACTCAATAACAAATATCAAAATTGCTCATAGATTATGTATAGCATATGAAAATGAGCATTGGTTGTGTGTATGGTTTATGACTGTCATTGCCACACACTCAGACACACACACACGCACACATATAAATACAAATTTTATTAATTTTACAAATTGCTGTTCATTTCAGATAAGTTGACTTAATTTCTCTGAAAGCAAATTTGAATACCCATGTTCATTATATTATTTCATAAACAAAGTAATTCCCAGACAATCAAATCTTTTCTGTGGATTTATAAGCTAAAATAAATTTATTTATTTATATCTATATATCTATATATATATATATATTTATGTATATAAATATTTGTATGAACAGTTATTATTTTATGACTAACATTGTTTTAATATATATTTGCATATCGCAAATAATATGAATTTCCAATTCGGTGATTGTCGGAATGAAGGTGACAGCTCAAACAAATTTCAAATAAACACATTAACGAGAAGTCAAATAAATAAACATAAATATAAATATGAATAAGTGTGACCGTAGGTTATTTTAATTAAGTTATTCAAAGGAAAGTCTCGGGCCATGGAAAAGTTAATTGGATTTAGAGTATAAAAGCAAAGGTTAAATTCATTTCAACATCAAGTACTCAGGTATAGTTGAGTAGAATTTAAGTAAGCTGTATTTGCATGCCTTAGAATTGGTCACACTGGCAGAGAGACTGCACTAGAAAAAAACTGTATACTCGCTGAAGGCAGCTATTTGTCTTACTTTCTATTCAGCAAACTTTAAATATGCTCTGACTTAAATACAATATAAATTTCTATGTCATTTAGGATTAGTTCAACGCTTTGATCTGACTCTGAACTAGATTCATTATGTAAACTTTACTATACATATATCATCGATAAATAGTTTCAGTGATTTTTATTTATAGCAGTTGAACTTATAAACTGCTTTGGCACTTAATATCGCTTCAAGTATGGATCATCTTTTGAGACACTTTTGTGTTTTTATGGAACTGCCCGTTGCTCCGGGGAGTCGTGCAGTGACTGAGCAGACATTTGAACCAGTTCATTGAGTCATGTGCTGGCCATAAATTTAAAGCCAGCTTAAAGGGCCATTCGAGCATGCTGGGTACACGCTGAGATGAGTGGAAAAAAGGCGTACCCCAAGCGGCTGACCAGCGCCTCTCGACCCCCCCTTCAATTGTCAACGTTGGGTCAGCTCTCGGACATGTCTCCCACATCCTGAAGGTGCCGCATCCCATTCCCGCACCATCGACTCCAACTGGCTTTTACCCTGCTGTGCTGTTGACAGCAAACAGTTGTTTTGCATAAAAATGCCATTGCAGTTGCAGTCAAGCGATGACAAAAGGCGGGCGTTGAAAAGAGAGGCGGATACTGTCAGACAGAGAGAAAGGCACCGGGCTTTACTGTACTGCATTTTTTATATTTCTCTGTGCACACACCATAAATATGTATACATTTTTTGTGTGTTTATGTGTGTGTGTGTGTGTCCAACTAAAGGCTTTGTATATAGTTTAACATAAAAACATTTCTCTTTTCATTATTCCTTTTCTCTTAAAGAGCCAGCAGACAAAAGGGATGAGTAACGAGTAGCAAGTGGTGCGAGATGAGTATCGACTGACAATGGAGAACTTGCGACTGAGGAGGGAAGGGTAAGTATTGACTGAGGGGTGAGTATGAAATGAGGTTCCAGTATTGACAGGTAATTAACGAGAAGTGAGTGGGAACTAAAAGATAGCAAGTCAAATACAGCGAGTAACTAGAAACAAGTAAGAAAAGGCGACTGTTTCATAGAGAATGACAAGTTGCAAGAAGCGAGAGATGAATAAAGAGTGGTCAGTTGAGAGTGGTAAGGAGCGAGTGCTAAGTGGGCTTAGAAGAGTGGCGAGTATTGGGTGATCCTTAGCACTGATTAGAAGCATGCGAAATTTGGCGAGTGTCGAGCTGAAAGTAATAAGTGGTGAGTAACAGATGATACCTAAAGAGATATGCAACGAGTAAAAAGTGACGAGTGAGAATAAGCAAAAAATGAATAGCGATTAGAGGAAACGAATGAAGAGACAGACGATCAGCATGTTCTGACTTCCTGAGGATAAACACCGAATACCTGGGTCGTAGATATTCAGCGAGTACTAAGCAACGAGTAAGGAGTAACGAGTGATGAGTAACGTGTTGTAGGTAACGAGACGTGAGTTGAGTAGAGAATAGCGATGAAGTGGAAACGAGTCATGTATAGCTACTGATTAGTACGGAGAATTATATGTATATCAATTGGTCAGTAGCAAGAGAAGAATGGAGAACTATATTGTGTGAGGATTGATGGTCGAGCGATAAATAGCGAGTGACGATTAGGAATAGATAGTTAACGAGTGCTAAGGCTAATGAGGAATGACTAATGAGTACCGAGTGGAGAATAGTGATTAAGTGTGGTGATAAGAAGAGTAAAAGTAAAAAGAAGCGAATGACGAGTGTATTAAAAGGGTAACGAGTAGCAAGTAGAAAGTAGAATGATTCCTTGTTTTATTGAAGTTTATGGAATAGCGAGTAACTAGCGACGAGTGATGAGTAGTAGGTGGTGGCTAGAGTGAAATGCAACAATCGACGAGTAGTGAGAGATTTGTAACGAGTTCTAAGTATCAAAGGCGAGTAGCGACTAATGAGTAGCCAAACCAGTGATAATTAGCAAGCTATGCGTAGATAGTAATGCAAATTGAGCTGTGACTAGAGCAAGAGAAATGTATCGAGCTATTGACATTGTGTCAAACCTACCGAGTGGAAGCTGTGGTTACTAAATGATGAGTAGCGAGTGAGGAGTGAAATTTGAACCGAACAAATAGAAATGACTAGTGAATGTTATGTAACACGTTCAACGAGTGACAAGTGTGCATTATGGTTGACGTTATTTTCCATTTCGAGAGAAATTTTCCATTGAAACTGGCAAAAATATTGACAGCTTCCGGTAGAAGCTGAGGCACATCTGCTGTAGACGTGTTCAGCACCAGCAACTTCGCCTGCTGACTAAGCAATAAACCGTATTCATTTTTGCTCATTTCAATATTTTGGGGCACGCAGCGGTAATTATGCACAATCGGTCGCTTTTTGGATTTCGACAACTCATTGGGTATGCCATTAGATGAGCGTAGGCCAACAAAAAGTACAGCCTCATGAAGTAGTGATATGCTCTATTTTCTGTTTTCTTTTTTTTCTTTTTCCAATTCATTGCAGGGGTAACCCTTCGTTTAACCCTTACGGGGTCATTAGGCACTGCTCAGCCAGCTGTTTAATTCGCGCTTTTCCAAACAACGCAAATTTATTGCCAGTCATCTGGCAAAATGTTTCGAACTGTGGCCATATTTTTCTGCTCTTTTTTCCGTGCCTTGTGCCTTGTGCATCTCATTGGGGAATTAGTCATTCATCCAGTTCAGAGTTAAGATGTTTGTCTTTTACTATGCTAGAATAATCTCTCATTTGAATACTTTTATTTCTTGATCTCACAGTTTTTAGGTTCTCTTTGAATTTAATCAATCAATTTACGCCGTTTAAGTCTTGAACAGACTTTTCTCAATCTAACGCTTTTCTGTTTTCCCTCTTTTTTTTCTCTCAACTTTGTTTTCCTGCTTGCCTCTCTAAGCTTATTTTGAGCTAAAAGTAAAGCAATAATTAACTCACTTTGCCTTTAAACGATTTCAATTAATTGAATGCTGTAGCTCTTTATCCATTTAATTGCTAAGCCATAGGAAAGACTTAGAGAAGAAGCTTTGACGTTCGGTGATAGAACTGGTGTTTTCCCATAAGAAGTCCTGACTATCAAGGATGATTTACTTTTACTATTCAGGTAAACGTTATGACTTTTGTTGTATTTGTGGATATCAAATGTGTACTGGAGTTTATCAAAAAATATAAGGGGGAAATACTAATGTAATTGTCGATAACCCTCAGAGCTCTCTTTTCGATCGGAAGGTGTATTGAAGCTCTCATGTTTTTCCTATTCTCTTGTTGTTCATTATAATTTTCCTTAGTTTGCTGTCTTTCTGACTACTTTGAGTCTACTTCTGATCTCTTTAAGTATTGTTTTGTTTGCCTTATATTATCTTAGACTTGCAGCCTCATTGTGTCAGATTGTCCCTTATATTCAGAGTGGCTTCAGGTTTCCCTCATGAGGGAATCACCCAGTTCCATCTGGTATTCTTCCTAATCACTTTAAGTCTGTATTAGCCTCGTTTCTCACTTATTTCTTATTATAGTAATTTCTAGGCCACCATCATAAGCTCCCTACCAGTTACTGCTAGTATTCTCTCGTTGAGTCTCTTTGAGTTTTCCTTGGCCTCCTTTTATTGTGAATGCTAGTTCTCATAATAGATTTAAGTCCCCCATGAGTCGCTTCCTTCTATCGTTCCTTCCTTTCTAAGCTTCGTTCCTTAGTAACTTTCATTGCTCCTAAGTTTCTCTTGTATTGCACTTCTATATCCTTATCTTTCTTATTGAAGTCTTATAGCTTCTTTAGTTTCTAAGATTCATCTACATAGATCGAGCTTGAGAGACAAATATTTCTCATTTCGCTCAGCCTGCTTTATTCTATTTAAGATACTTCTTAAGAATACCCTTTATTATTAATAGAAAGTAAAAAGAGAAACTCATATTCCACGTTTGTGCAGCTTCTACCCACGGCTCGTTCTGGTGCACAACACATGCGAATGATTAATGTCATTTCGTTGGTGGGTTTAAGATTCGGATTTGGTCTGTTTGTTGCTTTGTCTATGTTGCTTCCTGCTTGGGTCATGTTATTGTGGCCTTGTGGGCCCTGTCTACACGTGGGCGTGGACGTAATTTTATTGTTTGTTTGTCTTGGCCTTGGAAAGTTTTTGGCCTAAAAGATTGTTATCAATGCCGCTGCGTTGCGCGTGGCATATGTGCTCCTCAATTATTTATGTGGCCAAGAAAAACAGATGACAACAGAAGGAAGTCAACAGAAAGTTTCGATGCCGCATTGACAATCAGAAAATCAAGCAATCTGTCAATCTGTCAATCAGTAAAGCGCTGAGATGACTCTTAACTTTTAACGAGTAAACTGAAGTGATGTCTACCCAAGATTCATTTCTGGAAGTCATCATTTGCAATCAACCTCTGGTAAATCAACCGCAACCATTCCCATTGCCATTGCCATTGCCATCGAGTGCTCTGCTGCAGTTCATCAACGCCTGCGGCTAGCGCATAGCAGGGAGTCACTTCTGGTACTTTTATCATGGCAGCCACGCATCGTTGGGCTTGAACAAAAGGCAAATGGCAGAACGAATGCATTCACTTGCGATTTGCTGTTGCTCTTGATGTAACTTCTGCTGCTGCTGTGCACTCAAATGGGTGTAAGATACAGTATATACTGATTAAGATGGACGCCAGCTGCTAGCAACTGGCCAGTGGAAATATTCAGCTATTGTGACAGCCATAGAGACAAAGAGCACAGAAATCTGAGTCTGTCCCTTCGAAACAATGACAATAAAAGGAAGAAAGAGGTGCAGCAAATAAAAGAGGTAGTAAGAAGTAACGAGAAGAAGATATATTTACTAGATTGTAGAAATTGACTGCAACTGCGAAACTTTGGGGAAACTGAAAACAGAAACTATTATTTTCATTGTCAATGGGAAGCATTTCGTACTGATTAACTTGAAGTATTAGCGAGCAACAGCAACGAGCGAAAGTATTGGTAGTAGTAGAAGGAAGACATACAAAGGTACGAGTAGCAGCAAATAGAGCGAGTAGGAGAAGCGAGTAGCAAAAATTCGCAAGCAGCGAGTAAAAGCATCGAGAAAAGGGAAAGGATAACAAAAGCGAGTAGAAAGAATGCACAGCAAAACAGAAGTAGCGAGTATGTGGAACGAGTATATATTTCTACAAATGAACAGTGAATACAAATAGAGAACGAGTAGCAGAAAAGAGATAGTCTTAATAGCGAATAACAATTGGCCAAAGATCGTTGCGAGTAGAACTAACGCAAAGAAGAAGCGAGTAGAAATCGCAAGTAGAATTAGCGAGTAAAAGTAGCGAGTCGCAATTAGGAGTCATGAGTAGAAGAAGCTAGTAGAAGTAGCGAGTAGAAGTCGTGAGTGGAAGAAGTACAAGTCGCGAGTAGAAGCATCGATAAGAAGGATGGGTAAAAATTGAAGGGTAATAAAAGCAAGTGAAATGGAGAAAATACTCCTAATAAAATCACATGCAAACATAAGGAACGAGTAATTGTAGCGAGTATATATTGCTACTAATGCATAGTGAATACATCTAGAGAATAAAAGTAACAAATACAAATCATGTTGAAGAATAAAGGCGCGAGGTATGAATAAGTTTAACTGATGAGCACACGAAAGTAGCGAGTAGGTGATGCGAGTAATAGTAGCAGATAGAACAGAATAAGAAAATGTAGAACGTTGAACTTTAGTCTTCTAGTAAGTATTAGTATCAATATAAGTAGTAGACTGAGGCAACGAATAGTATAATAGTAAATAACTCGCATTGAGTTATGATCAATGAGTAGAAAAAGTGACTATGATAAGAGATCTTTAGTGGCAACAAATATATTCAACTCTTACCAAAAGCTATTCATAATGATAAAGAAAAGAGTAGTAGAAGAAGTAAGAAATGTAGTTTGAACGTTTAGTGACTACTGTAACGAATGTGAGAATTTAATCTGTGCAGTGTCCACTTGTCTGTGTGTTAAGCAACTCAATAATTTACTTGCCTGTCCACTGGCAGTGTGGCAACAGCAGCATGCAACTGCAACAACAGCAGCAACAACAACAAGAGCTATTTGGGTTGGACTTTGGTTGGATTGTTTACTCAATTGTTCAAGGACTGTAAATAAAACGTAGCATTTCCGTTTCATGCGCCATATTGTTTGCACCGTTTGCCATTGAGCACCAATTTTTCGTATGTTTTTGCTTGCACTTATTCCAGTTGCATTTTGCATTTTGCATTTCGCATTTCCATGTGCTTTCAGTTTTTTACATTTCCTCTTGAATTCGTACTTGTATTCGTACTTGTACTCGTACTCGCACTCATACTTCTACTCCAACTCTTTCTCGTGCTCGCATTGTGAAATTTTTACTGTCAGTTGTTATGACAAGTGCGATGCAAATACAATTTGAGAAAGGCGCCAAACCAGTTAATTGATACGACAACACGATAATATGTATTTTTTTCTTCCTGTCCAATTATAATGGAATCGCAAATAATTGGCCCCTCTGGCTGTATTCATTTCTGACTCCAGCTACTTTAACTCCAGCTCAATTCGCTTCTCTCTGTCGTTAATTTGCCTACTCACACTACTTCTCATCATTTTAAGCATTCTCTGCTTTAATTATAGGTAATTTGAGTTCGTTTGCACTAATTATCCCTTACAATTACTCCACTGGATACTGGATACTTCTATTTGGATCGCTCCGCCCACTCATTATAATTCTGATTTACTTCGATTAATCTGAACTACTTTCAACGTCCTCCTGCTGCTATTTCCCGAAATGCGTTTAAACTTCTTCTGGCTAAAACTGAATATTTGATACCTCGCTATTCACATCCCTTCCCATGCGCACACTCCCGACCCTCCAGCTATACATACTATTGTATATTATCCTCCCTACTACATTCTGCTACATATTCTACTTACATTCTATTTCAACTATAATTGGATATTCAATACTTCGGCTTGCTATTCCCTTTGTTGTTTGCATTACATTACATTACCTCAAACTTTCCACCTCCTACTCAAACTATTTACTGTCTACTACTATTTGGTATTTCTATTTTGTACTACAACTGACTATTAGGTACTTCTTTCTATTATTCACTCGGTGATTCGCTTCTTTAACTCATACTTTCTAGTACTCTACTCATATGTTCTACTACTTTTTACTGCCTACTTCTATTTAGAAATACTACTTTATACGACCACTGACTATTCGGTATTTTCTTCGGTATTTTCTTCTTCTTCAACCTAAGTTTGCTACCCTCTATTTATACTTTCTACTACTATTTATCGACTACTTCTATTTGATAGTAATATTGCATACTACTATTCTGTACTTTTACCTTTTTTCAGTAATTCTTGTGATTTGCTTCTTCAACTAAGATTTTCTATCCTGTACTCATAAATTCTACTGCTATTTTCTGCCTACTACTATTTGGTATAATTATCTTATCTTAACACTCTACTACTCTCTTCGAGTGCTTGCTACTACTATATATAATATATATATATATTAAATTAGTACACTTTTACGATATTTCTACTCCTTTTGCTACTCTTTTCCACTACTCTACTACTATTTACTGCCAGCCACTACTTCAACCTACTCTGCACTCCTTCCACTCTCTTTTAATGCTTAAACTGCCTCAATTCACTACTAAATGCTGCATAAGCGAACGTAATTTGAATATCTTTAAGAAGTTGTCTCCTGCAGTTCATCGCCATCAGAAGCTGCTCGGGCAATGATTGAAAATTTCATGTACGAGTTGCTTAAGGTAATAAAGAAAACTGTCTATTGAGTCTTCGACAGGCTAAACTACAAACTAATTAGGATACTTTTTGCCATTCAAGTCATGTTAACCTGCATTCCGGTCTGGCCGGTAGCCAACAACTTGTCGCAAAAAAAAAAAACAAAAACAAAAAGAAGTAAAAATCACAAGAAAAAAAATTTGTAAAAAGAAAAAGGGTCAGAGGTGAAAATAACAAATGGCTGGCAGCAAAAGTAACTAATGAAAATGCAACTAAAAACAAGACCAATTTATCAGCTTGTAGCTCAAAAAATACTCTTTAAAGATAATATTATATAGGAGTAGATATATATTGTATATACATAATATGCTATATAAATTTGTCAGAATCGTTAGATTTCTTTACAGTTCATTGATTATTATTAGTAAAAGATATACTATATATATAATCATATCGGATATCAGTTTTCGTTATAATTGTATCTTTATATCAAATCGAATAGTTCCACCTGTCTTTAAGATCGGTTGCAGATCCAAAGATATATTTCTCTTGCAGAATGCAGGGTATATAGAAAAAAAAACTACAACAAAACTGTGAGCCTAACAAAATGGCTAAAAAAGAGATTTGTAAAAGGTATCGAATGGAGTGGGGAGGGCTTAGAAGCCTGGGGAAATGGTAAAGGGGTAAGAAGCAATAATAGGCGAGAAGCTCAAATGATGGAAGAGGAGGAGAAGGAGGAGGAGGAGGAGAGGGTGTTATGGCCACCCTGGCAGGAAGTGGGTCAGCAGAGGCGGCTGTGGCTATGGCGCCGCATGTTGGCAACATGTCAAACATTCTGGGTAAACATACACACACACACACACACATACACGCACCCACACACACACACAAACACAGACATGCATCAAAGTAATTAATATCCCTTCAAATGTTACATGCACTAATTACAACAACAGTTGCAAGCTGAGACTTGAAATTTAGAAGCCCAGCCCAGAGTCAAATGACAAAATTGTGTGTAGATTTGTGTGTGTGTGTGTGTGTGTGTGTGTGTGTGTGTATGTTGATGCCAAGGTCAGTGGCTGCTACGATGCGCTACTTTCGCTTTTTTTTTGTGCGCATTTGTAATTTTGCGTTGCATTAATTGTGCTTTGCCTGCTCAACAGCCGTACACACACTCATGCACACACTCACACACTCACACACACACACACATCAACATACACAAACTGAAAATGAATCGCTCTCTTAGCTTAAACAAATGATAGCTCGAACAAAGACAAGGAACAATTTCTTTCAATTAGGCTGAAAAACCTCTGCAGCAACTGAGTTACTCACCAGTTGCCACATGACACATGCAACATGCCACATACAACTGGAACCTTTCAGCCGGAGCAACAATAATCCGTTCTTAAGATCATCTGATTGCATTGGGGCGCTACCGGGCCCACTTTTAATTGAACAATCCAGAGCCCCAAGCAAGCATCTGTATATGAAAGTTTCTTCTGAACGCAATATTGTGTATACGTCACATGACATCACGTTGCGTATACGCGATGTAATGAACTGATTTCTGAAGGAGCTGCACAGTGGCCAAAATGCAGCTTATTGTTCTTAAAATAACTCGAGTGTCACTAAATACATTTTGACAAACGTTTTGTTTAACGTGTTTTCACTTTTGAATCATTTCTTTCCCATCAGACCCCGAAAGGGTTTTATGTAGCCGGAAGCTGACATATGACAAATATACATATATTATATATTCTTAATCTGTAATAAAGATAATTAAGTCTTCTTTCTATATAAACGCTCGATCATCTTTGATACTATTGAAGCTATGTAGATAAGCCCTATATACTATACTCTAAGTAGCTCAAAAATTTCAAATTCTAGAAATTTCATTTATGCACCTCAAATCGGAAAGAGAACTATAGAAAACCATTATAGAAGAGCCTTATTCTTGACTGAACCTTGACTTAACCTTGTCTTATCGCTGATTTATACTTGCCTTAGAAAAGTCAAAGTCTTACTAGAATCGTAAAATATTCACAAAAGTTATACAAAAATCCTATTCTCCGCCTTTTCTCATTGCCAGAAAGAACAATCAGATTATCCAATTATCTCTGAGCTGGCCTTAGGGTATTTAAACGTCGACTGTAACATAACTTTATTTTATTACTTTTTGCAGAACAATTTATAGTTTTGTCCCACAGTGGCAGCTGTCAAGGAGCAGCTTCCTTTGCCGTCAGCCACTGTTGTCGATTTAATTAATTTGTCATCATTAATTATGCCAAAATAAAACTGCTAAGGACAGGCTGAGGGGGTGTCGAGGTGAGAGGGTGCAATGGGGGATGGCAGGGGTTAAGGGGGGCTTTGAGGGTGCTGAGAACGATAAAAGCGAAAAAACTGCTGACTGCTGATGGCGGCAGAAATGTCAGCAGTTGTTGCAGCTACGTGGCAATAATGCGACTGCAACATCAACAGGCAACAACAACAGCAACGGCAAGTAAAGAAATTGCTTTTTAACATACAAACACGCACGCACGTACACACACACACACGCACACACACACACACACACACACACATGCCCGTACACATAGTTAAAGTGCGTGGGTGCAGGGTGTCAGAAGGTGGTGTGTGAAACGGAGAGGAGGGCGGGGGGCGGTGCAAAGTTCAGGTCAGAGGATCCACCTGCTGCTGTTGTTGCTGTTGGTCTTCTTAAGTGTGTGCAGTAGCCTGTGTATGCACATGTGGAGCAGACAGGTAGACGACAGATAGGAGGGAGCAGTAAGGGGGGAGAAAGAGAGAGCGAGAGAGTCCTTGGAGGGCACTGTAAGGATCTCAGTCTACCAAACGTTGACTCACGACTCGCACACAGGTTTCAATTTACATTTACGTTGATTTTTTGTTAAATTGAGTTTGACTTTGGTTGTCGTTACGGCAACAACAACAACAACGTCAATGGCAACACAAAAACAGCAAAAGCAAGTAGCAAAAATCAACATTGACACAGACACAAATGGTGTATAAGGAGCATAAAGCCAACAGGATGACATGTGAGTGCTGAGGGAAGGGCAGAGGCAGCGTCATCAGCGACGCGCAACCAGAAAGCAAATAGGATGCAAGTTCCGCTATAGATGGACAGAAAGGTACGAAAAAAAACCAAAAACAAGGTAGAATGTTAAACTTCAGACTATTTCTTATTTGTCTTTTATTATATTTAATCCAAACTTGGAATGAAACCACAAGGATACCTTTTATTCAAATTCAAATTCGGATTTAGAATTAAAATAAATAAAATAAAAAAATAAATAAAATAAATAAAATAAATAAAATAAATAAAATAAATAAAATAAATAAAATAAATAAAATAAATAAAATAAATAAAATAAATTAAATAAATAAAATAAATAAAATAAATAAAATAAATAAAATAAATAAAATAAATAAAATAAATAAAATAAATAAAATAAATAAAATAAATAAAATAAATAAAATAAATAAAATAAATAAAATAAATAAAATAAATAAAATAAATAAAATAAATAAAATAAATAAAATAAATAAAATAAATAAAATAAATAAAATAAATAAAATAAATAAAATAAATAAAATAAATAAAATAAATAAAATAAATAAAATAAATAAAATAAATAAAATAAATAAAATAAATAAAATAAATAAAATAAATAAAATAAATAAAATAAATAAAATAAATAAAATAAATAAAATAAATAAAATAAATAAAATAAATAAAATAAATAAAATAAATAAAATAAATAAAATAAATAAAATAAATAAAATAAATAAAATAAATAAAATAAATAAAATAAATAAACTAAATAAAATAAATAAAATAAATAAAATAAATAAAATAAATAAAATAAATAAAATAAATAAAATAAATAAAATAAATAAAATAAATAAAATAAATAAAATAAATAAAATAAATAAAATAAATAAAATAAATAAAATAAATAAAATAAATAAAATAAATAAAATAAATAAAATAAATAAAATAAATAAAATAAATAAAATAAATAAAATAAATAAAATAAATAAAATAAATAAAATAAATAAAATAAATAAAATAAATAAAATAAACAAATAAATAAAATAAATAAAATAAATAAAATAAAAAAATAAACAAGATTATAAAATATTCTTTATTTTAATGATATGACAAAATCCCAAAATATATTTATAATTTTATGTATTTACATATATAATAACCGAATAATCCGAATCGCAACTTTCAATTCTAACTGTTAAGTCTTTAGTTAAGTATTATAAGAAAATTAATAACCCTAGGTTAAAGTTCCTCCTAGGATTCACTCCTAATGATCAAAGAACAATTTCTCTAAGGTTTGTATGGCTTCCTGCCACATAACTGCGGGATGGCTGCAGTAGGTTCCACAGATTTGGCGAAGCAGTTGGAAGCAGTTCATTGCCAGATTATTTTTGTGCGTCAAGTTGTTTAGAATATCCGTGTCCCAGGTGGAGTCCTGGCTCTGCTTTCGCTCCTGTGACTGCTGGGAGAGGCAACAGCACTGGTGCTTGCTCAACAGCCATTTCACTCTATTGTTGAGCTGTGTCTCTAGTTGGGTATCCAATTCCTCAATCTGTGCCCGCAGCTGCAACTGCTCATCATTGTCATCGGCGAGGCAGAAGAGTGGTTCGAAGAGTGTGCCAAATATGGAACAAGGCAGCTTCAGCGGTGCCTCGTCCCATCTCAAACCACTACACGATGTCGAGTCGGTAACCAGCGTCTCGTTCGTATTGGCATTTTGCTCGTTTGCGTTTGCGTTTGGATTGGGTTTACTGGCTCCGTGTTCGGGCTCTTCTCGGAAGCTATCTAATTCGACATCAAGCCACAATTGCTGCACCACTTCAAAGGCACTTTTGAACATTTGCTGCTGGAGCTTTTGTTGTATCTCAAGGCGCACCTGGTGTATGCCGTGTTGTAGCTCATCGTGGTGCTCATGTTTTTGTGCCTGCTGGAGGAGCTGGTGTACCCGCCGTTGTATTAGCTGCAGCTGTTGCACCTGACGAGCCACACACACTTTGCGCTCCATTAGCTCATTCTCGGCTTGAAGTTGCTGACGCACTGACTCCGGCGAGTCATCCAACAGCTGTGGACCATTCAGCAGCTGCTTGAATAAGCTTTGTTCCTCCGCCGGCTCCAACAGTTCATGTTGTTGGCCACCCGTTGCCCTATTGCTCATGATTGAGCACTTTGAAGGGCATAACGGTTGCTCCTCATTCTGCTCCTGCCCCACAATAGGCTTTGGAGTCCGTGTGAATTGTGTGTACCGCGGCTGTTGCTGTTGCCCCTGGATTCCTTCTGTTCGCCATTGTTCCTGCACATGTTGGTTATCCTGCGATTGTTTCTGTAGCCTGCCACGTCCGCGGCGCCGTTCCGATTTCCATGGCGGCTGCTGCACATCGCTGCTGGTGCTTGAATCGTTGTAGCTTTTCGGGTTCATCAAACTTCTCAAATGCTTGCGTTGGCTTCGTGTGGCACTCACCTTAAAGTAGTCGCTGCTGGAGTCACTATGTGAATCTACCGGTTTCCATATAGGTTGGGGCTCTGGCTCTAATTGTGGTTCTGGCTCTGGCTTTGAGTCTAGCTCTGTAGGCTTAGGATCATGCACCTCCTCATTCGCCGCTGGCCCAGTTGGAGAAGATTCCAGCTGCTCCTTATTGCTGTCGATTTTCTGTCCGCATAACGCGTTCCCAGTCAATGGGTGCTCGCTCAGGTAATTTCTTATATGACGCTTTGTTTTCCTCTGGCGGCATCTCTGATTTTAGTTTACAAAGCTCCGAGTCCACTGAATTACAGCCCATATGGATGCGCCAGGCAAAGTTGACCAGCTCGGGCACACGGCTGGAGCAACAGGCGCATATTCCGTAGCTATCAGCATCAGAGTTCATGAAGGGCTTCTTCGATTCATTCGTCTCTTGAACCATCTCCAGTTGTTTCAGTACCTCAAACCCGTTCTGTATCTCTTTCTCTAGAAGATTCTTCTCCATTTGTATGCCCTGAACCTTATGCTTAGTCTGATCAAATCTCTGGCAGTGGTCCTTGTTGCACAAGAAAAGCAATTCACCGGGCAAGTGCTTTTCCGGTTTGTTGTTTCCTGTGATTTGAGTGTCGGAAAACGCTAAGAGTTCACCCGAGAGAAATTCCTGTTGTTGACCGAGAGAAACATTCGATCTTTGTGGCCTGTGAAGATTCTTCTCCTGTTGTTCAGAAGCTCTATTCCCCAATGAGAAGATATCGTTCCATTTAACTTCCGATCGACTATTTGCTTGGCCTCTCATTTCCCTTTCCGTTGCTTTTGTACGCTCTTCTCTCCTCTCAACCTCCTTCCTATCACGTTCGCCGCTCTCATTGAGCTTAGCACCTTTTTGTTCGAATTGAGTCCAGACTGTGCGGGTTCGCGGGTTCTCTCTACGTTCTTGATCATTTTCGAATGGGTTTTCCTTTAGTTCCAGTTGTTTCATGCTCTTTCCGGAGTATCTTTTTAGATTCTCAAGACGTTGTCTTGCTGTACCTTCGTTTTCAACCTTATATTGTTCAAATTTATTCTTGACTTCTCGATCTGTCTTTGGTCGCCTCTTTTGCCTCTCTAGCTCTACTCTTTCTTGTGTTTCACTTGCTCTTCTCCGTGGTAGCCTTTCTGTTGCTTGTTGTCCTGTCTCCTGCAGCATATTCCATTCATCTCGTTCCTCTCTTTGCTGCACTTTTTGCCTGTAGAGCTCTTCTCTCTCCCTTGCTTCTTGCTCTTGCAGTTGCCGCTCGCGTTCCTCCCTCTCATCTAACACAATTCTCCGATATCGCCCCTTCTTATAGCAGTCTTCTCATATCTACTTTCCGAATCAACTCTATCACATTGCAGTCTATTCGACAACCCTGCTTTCTGCTGTGGTCCTTGCCTTTTATATTTGTCTCTCTCTTTAACTTCCACCCGATCTGCGATTCGATGTTTTTTTTGGTAGTCGCCTTTCTCGAAATCGTCTTCTTCAATTTGCTTAATATTCAAGCTCCCTTTGAGCTTATTTTTTTTTATGAAATTATACTTAAAGTTGTTTTCTGCATTCTTTGAAGCTATTTCTACTTCACTTTTCCTTTCATATTTCTCGTTCTTCCCCCTACCCATCGATCTCTCTCCTGTGCCTGGGTTGCCTTTCTTCTGCTGTCCGTATCCAATGCTCTCAACTTCGCTTTGATACTCAGTTTGTCTTTGACTCTTCGCTCTGCGACGGTCTCTCATCGGCGGCTCCCCGTCAAGGATCATTTCCTTTTCATTTCGATCCCGATCCTCGCTCTTTTTGTCAATTCTCCGTTTACGCTCTTCTTCGCATCGTTCGTGCACTTTTATAACGTGTTCGAGACGCTCCTTCTCCTTGAGAATCCGCTCACGTTCTAGTCGCTGTGTTTCAATGAGTCTCTTTTCGATTTCTTGAGCCTTTTGTCGCTGTTTCTCCCGCTCTCGCTGCAAGCGCTGAAGACGATCCTGATCTCTGCGTTTTCCGATCAGCAGCATTTTGCGCTCTCGCTCTTTGTAATCGCGCTCAGCTCGCGGCGAGATGGCATCGTTTGCCACAGGTCGGACCTCCCTTTGGGTAGCTCTGGGTTTTGTCTGGGTCCCTGGCTTAACTGTATATTGTACTTGCGGCTCATCAAGTTCACTTTCGTCGTTCTTAAAATCCTGTTTAACATACAGCTCTCGCACTTTCTTACTTCTATCATTTTGTTCCTGACTTGGACACTTCACCGGATTCAGATATTGGTTCTGGGCACCCCGTGGAGTCAACGGGCCCTTGGTTCGCCTGGCGAGCTTATTATGCCAGAATTGTCTATCATATTTGGTCTGCTTTTGGTTCATGTTCTGGACATACTCCTCTGTCAAATCATTGATGTCCTTGCTGTCACCTATCTGTTCCCTCTGATTCATTAGCTTCTCCTGGCTGGGCTGACTCGCACTCGACGGTTGGGGCACTGGCGGCTCACAACGACTAGCCAGCGTATCAGCGTCCATTCTCTGGGGCAACTTCCCTCGGTTCAGCTTCTTCAGATTTGCCTGCGTCCTGTACACCTTGTAGGTGTTAAGCACACACCGCAGATCTCGATTGCAATTATCCAAATCGGTAAAAGGATACGCCAAGCGACCATTGTTCTTCAACTGGCAGTGCATCAGAGCAACGAGACAGTTGCGTGCAAACTTCTCCTCTTTGGTGGTGCGAAGGAATATGTTGAGCCATTTGGGGCAGAGCTCCAGCTCGGTGAAGCGTGTATAGCCTCTGGTCAGATCGCGTATAACCTCGATTTGCTGCACAAAGTGCTGATCCAGCTGCTCATCCGAGGCCAATGAGATGTCATCGGCTCTGTTACCCCGAGCCCTATGCATCGTTTTACCGTGCATGATTCGAGTCTCAGTTCCCCATAAATTCTAGTCTAGAAAGTTCTCTACAGTCTGACAATACTCTTACACACACACACACAGCCTACCTATACATATATATGTATATAAATTAGTTCAATCAGCTCACATTGGTTTGAGCTCTTGGCAAAATATTTGCTTAAAAATTCAAATTGAAATCAAATCCAATGAAAGTTATCTCCTAACTAGCTTAGCTAGCCAACTTCTGAGGCACTTACTTAAGCTAATAGATTGGGCTGTGTGAGTGTAGACACGCCCTGGGAAACGCCCATCACAAATTGATGGTCAAAGCGCATTAATAAAATGCGTTAAGTGCGATAAATGAAATTAATAAAGTGCTAAAAGTTTGAGCCAAAAAGTCTTAGCCAAGTATTAAGCTAGACCCAAAAACTGGGCCACGTCTCCGCCCTGCACCACAACGTCCATCAATGCTCATCAGTGTCTACCACACACACACACACACACACACATACTATATGCATGGCAATTATGACGCCCACTTAGCTGTCTGACGCTGATATTTGTGGGCGTGGGCATAGCGTGTCAAGCATTTATAAACATTTTCATTATAATTACAACATTATTATCATTGGGTGCAGATAGGCACACCTACAGCCCTCCCTCCACACACACACACACACACACACACACACACATACTTATTCAGTTATTTATGCTCTGAGCTGTTGATAATAGTCCTTGGGCTACAAGCAGCAGTTCCTGCTGCTTCACTTCAATTGGGTTTTCCACCCACTCTTAAGCATTATCCAATGTTGAAAATTTTTGATGATTATACATAATTAATACTTGAATCCGGTTTTATAAGCCATTTAAATGTCGCATTAGCCAAGGACTTAGTTTATCGCAAGTAAATGCCAACAAAAAAGAAAAGAAAACTTATGCAAAGTTGCCAAAACAGCTTTAAACAGGCGAATCCCCATAGTTTGGGTACAGCTTAGGAGCTGCTGAGCCATTGGCCTTACGGCAGACACAAAGTTTTGCTCAAGTGCAGTGAAGGGCATTCAATTAGGCGGCTATTTCTCCACCAGCCCCAGAAATAGAGCTCAGAGCTCTAGCTCCAAATCAAATGGAGTATGCCAAGTCCAAATCAGTGCTCATTAGGTGCTCCAACAATAACAATGAGCTAACCCATGCAAAGATTTGACTTCGAGCGACCCCAAAGTCAAAACGTTACCAGAATCCATTTTTTCCTTCTGCATACTCTGCATCCAAAATGGAAAGGGGTAGCCTAGAGTGTTGACAGTGCATGTTACATGCAGAGGGAGAAGCCCAAGGAGCTCCATGGAGTTTCGTCCGTATATCTCCCTTCTTCAGAACTGTTACAGGGTATGTTTTAGTCGTGTAATATTTGGTGTAGAGAAGTTCTGTTTTTTATTTTTTCGTTCTTTATTCCCTGTAACCAAGAGGGAAAGGGGTAGCTTGGGGTATTGGCATAGCATGTAACAAGCAGAGGGAGAAACCGAAGGAGCTCCTTGGAGTGTATATTTTTTTTAATTCCGATTATCTCCCTTCTTTAGAATTGTTTACAGGGTATGCTCTAGTCTTCCAATATTCAGAGTAGAGAACTTCTATTTGTTGTTTTTTCTTCTTGTATTCCACAACTGATTTATTTGATTTGATAAGTCTTGACGCAAATGTGTTTCATTTACCTACTCGCACTCTTTTTGAACTCCATATCCAACCCGTTTGCCGTTTCTGTCGACCGTTTGGTGAGTCCAAGACGAGCCCGGACAAATGGACGCATCGAGGGACATCCTGGGTCTGTCTGCATTTTTGGTTCTTTGCTTTTCCTTTGCCTTGTCGCATACAATTTGGGTCCGAACGGATGGGTCAAGGAGGGTCAGAAGCAAAACCTCACTTGGTCATTCGATACGCGCTGAGTAGACAAATATTACATATAATCCTATGCTCCATCCGAACTCCCTTTTGAGGATGAACGAATCAGTTGACTGATGAAATGATAACTCTTAACGCAAAAGTCAAGTATCAGCTTTTAAATGTGGAATAGAGTATACAGCAGTCGTATAGGGAAATCGAATTTTGTGGGTTTTCTTGTTTGAGAGCCGCAGCTAAAAGGTCAGCGATAGAACTGGAATAGGGATAGGGATAGGGATAGGGTAGGATAGGAACAAATACACATTTAAGCGATTGTCATTAATTATGCGTGAGATATACGAAACATGGAAAACTGTCCACTCTCGTTCTCTCTCTCTCCCCTTCCCCTTCCCCGTCTCCTTCTCTTTCTGCCTCTGTATATAAATATTTGTAGCTGTATCTTTTGACTGCCTTTCGTCAAACTAATTAGCGTCAATTATGTTAGTTCGTTGAGTAGAAGGGGACGAAAAGAGGTTAAGGTAGAGAAGGAGGTGGAAGGTAGAACGTGAAAATGGAAAATGAGGAGATTTTGGGGCTACAACTGACCATTTGTAGCTGTTGCGGGTTTGTCGTTTGGATTTTCAATTGATTGCAGCTTTAATGGCATCTGGAACTTGCCAGAGTTGTCAGGGCTGAATCAATAGGCATTTCTCTTGGGTGTTATCGATATATGTTTTTGCTTACACAAAAGGCGACTTTGATTGATTGAGCCGACACACTCACACACACACACATACTTGTGCCTTCTTTCCAGCTAAGTCGAGGACATGTATCATGTATCCTCCCCCTCATCTATATAGAATATACCGTATACTATAGTGTACAATGCATGTTCCCGATCTGCTCTCCAACTACAATTTTACGACCCCCGTCCAATCGACAGAATCTAGAATCCAAGGAACAACATTTGTTGTTGTTGTTGTTGTTGTTGTCGTTTTCTTTTTAACTTGACATTTATCGCTTTATACGCATTTCTCTCTGACTGCCTGTCACTCACTTTGTTCGTCCCTCCCCCGCGCCTTTCCCCTGTCTCTGTCTGCACCGTCGGCCCGTTAGTTTGACATGTTTGTTATGTTTATAGGACGATATATTTACCAACTTAATTGGTGGTTATAGATGTTCCAATAAAATACTAAACAAGGATACAAAAAACAAGCCTCAACAGATATCGGCCAGTAGGAGGATGCAGCTGATGGAGGCTGTGGCACATTAAAGTCTTAAATCACAGAAATATTGTATGGAACGGAGAATGATATCAGGACATAAAATACTTATTGAAGAATGATAGTTAAAGGTTAAAGTTATAGAAGGACTATGTTGAGTACCTTCTTCTAACTAAAAGCTGGTCATCTCTGTTTAAGAAACATTCCCAAAAACGTCTCAGGTGCCCCACATGAGCGCCCAACCCTTGCCTAGGCTGAACCGCGCCTGACTTTACAGATGAAGCGGGGGCTTCCCGGATACCTACTAATAGGCAGATAACAGGCAGGCAAATGATTGTCATTGTGCGTCTTATGTTTTATTGCTGCCACTAGAAACTATGTGTGTGTGTGCGTGTGTGTGTGTTTAAGTGTTTCTTTATAGCGGCTGTTTAATTGATGGGCTCCCCTGCCAAATCATAAATCTTGCTTGCCCTCAACAACTACAACAATAAAAATCAAATGAAATTTGATACAAAATTAAATAAACTTTCGCTTCCTTTTTTCCTTCTGCTCCTGCGGCAACAACAGAGACAGCGGCAGAGGCAGAGGCAGCGGCGGCGGCGGCGGCGTCTGCTATTGTGCCTTCTGCAACTGTTTGTAGTTTTATTCTCGTTTCACTTTATTTTAATGCCCTGTAAGCATGAGATAGGGTCTCTTCTCTCTCATTGAAAATCAGAAGGAAAGCAAAAGATATTTTAGCTACATTCAGTTATAGGAATATAATAAGATCCTCTTCTGTAACTTATCCTTCTTACTCAATAGTTTTTACAGGGTATTTGGCAAGTTGGCACGCTCGACTAGAGCATTTTCATTTGAAGGTCGTTTTTTTTGCATTTTCTCTCGTTTTGGTATGTGGCAAGTTGTAGCCGCAGCTGGCACGGAAAATTCAAACTTTTGTCCAAGTCTCAGTCTGCGCCTCTGTCTGTATTTGTATCTGTATCTGTATCTTATTTAATTTCGGTGGGGTTCTGGGCGAGAGATTGGTGGTAATGGGAATGGCAATGGGAAGAAGATGCCGCCGCATGTTCGTTGACTTTATTTGCTGTGTGTAATAAAATTAAAGCCCTTTAGCTATTGTACTTTCGAAAAAAAAAACAAAAACCGAAAAAAAAACGCAAGAGAACAAATTGTAGTCGCACACACATACGCGCTGGAGGAGCAGCTTGAACTGGATGAGGGAAAGGACGACGACGGAGACGGAGACGAACCAACGAGCCATGAATGTTGCTCTTAGTTGTGGATGTGGCCATTAAGTTGGCCTTTTTATAGTCCTAGTTACATGCCTCTGAGCCGCACTCGGCACGGGAAGTGCGGAGAAGTGGCCAAGTGGGGATATGTGGGAATATGTGGGAATATGGGAATATGGATATCTGGGGTATGTGTGTGGGGGTCATGAACTTGGTAACTGATGTCTGAGTCTCAGCTAAAGCATATTGAGGATTTTCCGTTGTTCCTCAGCTAGTTTATATTATGTATTTGAGTCTTTCGTAATGAACTGAAGTCTGGAGCATCCTTCGGCCCCCCAAATCGTAAATCCTTTCCAATCCATGTTCCTATTTAAAGCGTCATTCGAATTGTACTTATTTATCATGCGTCTGTCTATATATATATATATACGTAAAGATATACATCTATAGCAAGTATTTATTGCATTTCCACAGAATACCCACAAATTGTACGAGCAAATGAGCTGATTTATTTGCATTTTGTCAGTGGCCTGCGAGGAAATTGAATTTTCTACCTTTACAGTTCTAATATTCGTTCAGTCAGTGGATTTTCATAAATTATCGAATATATATATAAAAAAAATTGTTTTTGATAATGCATTCTGAACATTTTTGTATCAATTTCAGAAGTGTAACACGAGACCTCAAACGACGACTCCAAATGGTGATTATCGCTGGACCATGTTTAAAATTATTTATCCCGTTTTTAAGTGTCCAAAATGTGGTTGCAACTGGGTTTAAGCTGCATGGGATTTGATTAACAGGGTTCAGAATTGTTTATTGTCGATTGTGAAACAATCAAATCGGATAACGAAACTTGTTCGCTTTATAAAACGTTCGTTAAGCAAAACCAATTTTCCGATATGTTTCTAAGTAAAATGAATTAATCCGTTCCAGGCCAAAAAAAGTCATTAAAATACATAAATAAATAAATAATAAAAGCAACAAATTAAAATTTAATGTACAATATATTATATCAACGCTCTGTACTTAGTCCCTTTTTAAGAAAAAGCTGTCTAATATCGGTTGCTACAGGCGCAGCTTTAAAATTTGTTGGAACTGAGACACAGCATTATCGGTAAATAGGTCTGTGATCTTATTGGATCAGCAGCACTTTCCAGCAGTTCCGTCATCTCCTCATCTACTACACTCCAAACATCGTTGAAACACTCTCTGAATACTTGTACTATTAACTATTCTCTGGATGAACCTTTCAGTCTTCCACTCAGAGTCCTCTTTTGATACGATTAAAACCATTCCATATATTAGTTACTACTAATTCCTCTAATAATCATAGTTATCTGATTGTGTTTTTCTGGATTTTTCCCAATGCTTGCAACAAATATTGGACCCCAGATATTAACTTTAATTTTTTGCTTAAATATTTCATTTTAAATTTAAATTATATTATTTCACTTTTGATTTATATTAAAAATTTTAATGTTACTCTCAAATTTTGGTCGATCTGATAATAGTTGGAACAATATTCTCCTTTAGAAGCAGTAAGTTCCATTATTTTGTCCTTATTTTTAAGAACTGTGTTAATCGTTGCCTTTGATGGACTGGATACACGCCCAATATCAGTTACGCCGAAACCTTTGTTAGTTTTGTTCTCTTATTCAAATTTTTTATTGAACACATCTTTATAAAAAATTGTATTGAATGAATTTGATTTTTACAAATTAAAATGTAAAAATTTGAACACAACTGAAGCAAAAGTGGGGAGCTGCATAGCTCACGCGGCTCAGTCCGTTCCTTTTTGCAAGTGGCGCCACCCAGACCCATCCGAACACTCAGGCAAACCACCAGCCGAAATAACAAATACAAAAAAAAGGTCAAATAATTTTGACTCTAACGGTTAAACACAATTTTTTCAAAGTTCGCTCTACGAAACGATTTTTGCATTCAAATTTAGTTCGTTATACGAAATGTTCGCTATGCGAGGAGTTCGTTAACCGAGGGTCGACTGTATACGATAGTTTATCAAACGATAGTTCTTAAAAGGAATAAACTTTTAGGGAATTTATATATATTTTCGCAAGAAACACCCACAAAATAGCTTCAAGCAGCATAAGAATAGATTGAGATATATATCTTCTTGACAGATTCTATCTTCAATCAGCTCAAGTAACAAATATTTCTGAGTCCAAGCTAGACTTCAAAATGGAATCAATATGAATGAAATACAATATGCATCGAATATATATAATAGAATGGAACCAATATGAATAGAATATACTATATTATATATCGAATAGAATATTATTCAATTTTGTGTTTATTATTGTTGGAATACTTACCCACAGTGATCCTTGAAGTCGTTGCAGCAATCGCCGAGCTTGAGACAGGCGTGATCGCAACAGCAGGGCTTATCGCTGAGATCCTCGATAATGGCATTAATCGGTGCCTTCTGGACGACGCAGGAGGAGTCGCGTCCATTGCAGCAGAGCTGGGCCTCACGGCATGAGCCGGCGGAGGCCAGTGGTAGGCCCATCCAAATGATGCCCAATCCCAGCCACATCAGCGTGGTCATCACCAGCGGCGATTCCACCAGGGAGTGCGTTGTGGCAATCGAATGTGACATTTTCGAGGCGTGCGCACGTTTTTTATAACCGATTTCAATGGCTTCTATGGTCGTATATATGGATATGTGGATATATATATAAATGAATATTTACGCAGCCGATTAAAGCTCGCACACACACAGTTTGCGTGCCTGTCTGCTTGTCAGTGTGTAAGTGTATGTGTGTGTGGGTGTGGATGTGGATGTGGATGTATGCAAATGCAATTTACGCCCAAAAGCGGAAATTAAAACTAAAATTGAATTATGGCAATTGTGTGCCGAGAGCAAAGGCAACTATCGAGAATGAAGGGATTTGAGGTTAGGTATGTATATCGAGAAGGAGAGAGAGAGAGAGAGAGGAGCATTACGAATGCGAACGGCAAGCAAGCTGAAAGAGTAATAGGCCAGAAGGCGAAGCAGTCGCATTAACAGCTCCAAAGGAGGTGCCACAAATATGAACTCTAAACACGGCAATCTCACAAAATCAAAGCAGGTCGAGACGAAGTGAACACGGCTGGAACCGTTGGGATACATCTAGTATCTTTACCTGATGCTAAATCAAGTTGCGGGAGCAGAAGCAGGAGCAGGAGAGCTGAGCAGATTAAGCGCTCCATGCGGGCCTGGTCCTGGATAACTTGGATAGCAGGTGGGAAGCTGTTTTGCATAAAATATTGAGCAAAGTGCCAAGGCAACAATGGAAGAGCAGAAGGCGAAGTAGACGACATCGATGCCAATCGACAGTGTCGAGGGTCCGCAACGGGTGTTGGCTCTGGGTCTGGGTCCTGGGTTCGGTTTCGGTTCAGGTCCGGGTCCCAGTCCCGGACCACTCCCGGTCCCGGTCGATGTCCGTGTCCGTGTCCGGGTCCGGGTATAATAAAACAAAGACTTCAATTTTCATAAATCGTTACGAACGAATCGTAAGAAATTGAGAATTTATATTAACAGCTGTAGCAAGAAAGGGCTGACAGAATCAATGAGCTGGAAGTGAATGCCAAGCGATTTCACCCATTCTGTCCATTCAAAGTTCTCACTTGAGTGTCGCTTGATTCATTCTAAATGTACACCTAATGATAGTACTCTATCGAGTCATTGAATCTGAATGAATGAATAACAACTATGCACACTCAAATAAAATCGAAGCGCTTTATGACTGCAACTTAATAATTGAATCGAATCATCGAATACAGATGGAATACAGATCGAATAAAGAATTCAAGTTATATGGAATCATATTTAAACACATTCGAATACTTACAATAATGAGAGTAAATAAAACACATGAAACAATATTTACAATATCACATAATAAAATAATTATGATCGAAATCTAATTTATACTATTTATATCAAAATACACTCAACTGAATAAATTAAAATATATTTTTATAGATCTCATAAACTTACTTTGGCAACTTGCACTCAAGTGCGAATATCCCTCGACTGCAAATATCACTGACACTTCAAAAAAAGGGCAACCTACAGTTATTGGGAATGAGTTAAGCTCAATTTTGTCAATCGAACTAATCAGTCTTCAAATATAATATGTACACACTGATCGAATCAAACTACTTAAGCAATGCACTCAAGCGAAAAGGTCTGGCTAACTGCACTCAACAGAATAGACGAATGAGTGGGACAAAGTGGACAATGGACTTGGAGGTGGAGTTTGAGATGGAGATGGAGATGGAAACGTGTTACTTTTGACAGTTTCCGCCATCAACTTGACGAAAGTGTCTAAAAATAGAACACAGAGGGAACACAGAATAAACATAAAGCAGAAGCCTCGGCACAAAAACAGGACACAAATTTAAAGACGTTCATCAAAAAAAATAAATAAATAAAATAAACAAACAAGGCAAACTAAACTTCCGTTTTTGCATCTGTGTGTTTGTCTGTCTATGTATGCGTGTTTTTGTGTGTGTGATTGTGTGTGTGTGAGTGTGTGTGTGTGTACGAAACCAACGCGACATAAATGTTCTTTGATGATTAATAACTTTTTCACTCCTTTTCGAACACGCGGATGCGCGCACGTTGTACGCGCCAAAGCTAAACGCGGTTTCAGTTTCACTTATTAACAACAACAACAACAACAAGAATAAGAACAACAATAACAGAAACAAAAAACAAACAAAACGCAAAACAACAATAACAACAACAACAACAACAATAGCAATAGCAATGGCAATAGCAACTGTATCAGCAGATGGGACGTGGCCTCAAAATAAAAATCCAATAACCGCGAAAGCCAACGCCACAGAGTACAACAATAACAACAACAACAACAACAAAAAAAGAACAAAGTTACAGTTCCTGTGCCTTTTGGCTCCACACGTGTGTTGACAACTTTGCTTTCTTACGTTATTCCGCTTTTGATTTTACGCTATTTCGTTATTCTAAGTTTAGTTACGATTTTAAGCGCGAGAAGTGCGAACACCACGAAAGCCGGTCGACGACTGTGCAAGCTGCCGGCCGTGTGGTGAATTATAAAGCCTCAACAGCCAGTCAGGCAGCGAGTCAGCGAAGCAGCGCGGCAGCCAGTCAGCCTTTCGGCTAACATCGTGCAATGTCTCGTGCGCACTCGGCTCAGCTTGGCTTTGCATTGACTCAGTCTCAGTCTCTGCGAATCTAAATCTGAGTTTTAGTCCGTGTCCGCATGACACGTGCATTGGCGCTGTGATTTGTTTGTTTTGAGTAGGTTTTTGTCTCATTTTTTGGGCAGCAGGCACAAAAGCCGGCTATGCTGTCGAGTCAAACTTGCATTCTCTGCCCCCCCTCTGGCCTCTTCCCTACCCATAATCCAAAACAAAAACTCTGTGGTGAGTTTTTAATGCCCATGAGCTTAGTGACAATAGAAATATTAAATTTCAAAGATAGCTTTAAAATAGATGAATAGTAAAATTCATGCTATCATCATTTCACAGGAGCTGCACACATAAATATGTTTTAATTAATGCAAACAAAACAAAAAAGTTCTCTAATGTATTTTAAAAGGGCTTTTCGAGGCGAGCTTGAGAAGTTTCCCGACTGAGTGAAGGGCAGGATTTTTCAATTAAGTTTAGCTAACTCGAATATATTATGTAAACCTTTTATAAGTAATTTTTTATACTTCTACTAAATGTGTGCAGCAGACGAAAGGGATATACAAATATACAGTACAAATGTTCTTGATCAATTGAACATTTTTTAATGCGCGCTTGAAAAAGAATCTCACCACATGTTGAGTTTATGCACAAGAAGTTCTAAGCAGCGGCTAAATTGCATGCAAGATCTTTAGCTGAACTTTTTCAAGTGTTTTTTCACCACATGCAAAATTCTCAAAGAATACGAAGTTTTCTCTCAATTTATCACTCAGCGCAAGCGACTTTACACCCATTTCTGAGTGTTTTCAATGCAGCAACTAGCTAATATGTTATTAATAAGTATAAGATATGTATTTACAATCAAGGTGGCTTTTAAATAAGCCAAAACGATTTTAATCTAGTAGGCCGTCAAAGTTCGAGCTTCCATTATTGGAGCCACAACGAAATCAGTCCAGATTCTAATCTCAAACGAACAACATCAAAAAATTCAAGTAAAATAAATAAAAATTGTAAAAAGTAAAAAGTGAACAATTTTTTAGAATTTATTTTTTTTTTTATGTATAGATAGAAAAATTACAAAAATTTCTGGTTATAATTTATTTTATTAGTTGTATTAGTTTCATTTTGGGCATCTTTACTACTCACACAATGAAAAACATAATATAAAAAATATTTAATATTGGTGAGTGAAATGAAATGAATCTATCTACAATCATATTCTATACATTATATATATTTCCCTTTTAGGTGGATAAGAAAAGGATACATCTATTGTTTTATTTGAATTCCATCGCCCAAAGTCATACACACAACAGTTGCGCAGCTACAAATAAACATTCGGAATCGATTCGAATCCAACACACGAGTTTGGAGCAAAGGAAACATCGATACAAAGAAACTTTATTTGTCTTTTTAGCCTACGTTCATAAATGCATCCACCCAAACAGGAATAATCAGAATTTTCGGTATTTACAAAAAACACCCTTGGCATCTATATATAATTATATATCGGTGAATTTATAGTTATATCTCTCCACATATCAAGTTACTCGGCCACACCAATTTCAAGATAACGGTACCACGTCCATCTATCCAGTTGGACGCGTAGGATTTGCGTACTTGAAAGAGTTACTGGTCTATCCGGTTTGCTGCACTTGTCAATCGTTTGAATTATATGCTTAACTTCAAATATATATATACATACATATATGTATATATATATATATATATATACGTACGTCGCGACGATGTATATATGCTCACTGGGATATCTATTATTGTGTTGGGTGGGTGGGTAGTGGTCATAGAGGGTATAGATAGCTGATCCGAAATCCCAGTTAAGGCTTAACATGTAGCTGCTTAATTTAACACGTACATGTTAACGGGGATTTCAGCTAAATAACTGTCGAGCGGTAATGGATGAGACTGACTGTCAATTAAAGGAGCCTGGCTAAATGATGGCTTATCCGTCGCGTGCCCGATTGCACTTGGCACCATCATCTGGGTGGAATGTGTGTGTGTGTGTGTGTGTGTGTGTGTGGCATGGTGCGTAATGGAATCTGAGGCATGCACCGTGCACTATGCACCATGCACTGGATGTGGCAATAGCCAGACAATGGGCTCAGCTGACACAGTTGCATAGATATTCGAGACGACTGCTGCCCGGTAACGGGGCTAGAGGTGAGCGAGCGAGCGAGTGGAGGCAAGTGACATTTATGCTGACACCAAAAATCATCATCAGCAACAACAATAATAGCAGCAGGAGGCGACACTCGCCGAATCCCCCCTCGCCCCTCTCTGGGTTCGCCCCTTGCAAGTTGACTCGCAAATATTTGCCGGTTAGGCAAACTAGTGCCATTGCCCCTGGACAAGTTTGCAGGCATGTTGGCAAATTGATAGAAGGAAGAGCGGGAAGCGGGGAGCAGGGCCAAAAGGGAAATCTATTCGTTGTTTGGGTGCGTTGAGTTTCCGCTCCAGATCATAAACAAAGCGTGCAAGTTCCGAGTTATGCTTGTTCCCGTGCACCCACAACCCGTGAGCATTTTTCATTGCATGCTTTTAGTCGGCGCTTGTTTTGTCGCACTTGCTTACGCTGAACTCGTTCCCTACTTGTCACACCTGCCAGCCAGACCAGGTGAGACCAGGCTGGGGCAGCAGACAAGCAAAGGCCTGCAGACCTTATGCCACTGCATACTCTCAGGCAGCGCTTTTTATTGCTGCTCTTGTCACTGTTCAAATACCCTGCAGAAGGAAAGAGGGGTAGATAAGTCTTTAGACATAAGACTGATTAGCTTTCGAGTACTAAGTGGTAGATATATCATTGGAAATCCTCTACTTTATGATGTGTATATACATAGTCTACTTCTGAGTCAATTACAGGGTATTGAGCAGTCCGAAATGCCGCTTCCTTTGCCGCTGCCTGCGGCTCAATGCTTATATATATAAGACTGATCAGGTTTGACAAACTGAGAGGCAGAAATATCATTGAGTGTCCTCTATTTTATGATGTATACATTCTTAGGCTACTTCTGACCCAATGACAGGGTATTGAGCAGTCTGAAATGCCCTTCTCTTTGTTGCTGCCTGCGGCTCAATGCATCGGCAACAATAGAAAACAGCAATTGCAACAAATTGGCCAGCGGCTGCATTTGGCAACTAATGAAAATGCCCTCGTTCTGTCCATACATAACAAGTACAATACAAAGCACAGGATATATAAAAGAGATGGATGCAGAAAGAGATAGCGATTGTGTGGGAGTGCGAGGTATAGACAAAAAAAACGTGGCAGTTAGAGACAAAATATCATAGCTTTGAGCATAAAATATTTGTGCTTAAATTTTTGAAATTTGTACACTAATCCAGCTGAGTTGCTGGCAATGACAAGAAATCTGCTTCGAAATGCAATGAAAAATGCAAAATATCTTTGATATACCCTAGAAAAAGTTAACACTAGGCCTGGGTATATGCACATAGATATAAAGTCTATAATTTATTTCTTGCTGTCTGCATTGTTTTTATTGGAAATTGTGAAGTGAAGTGGAAATATTAAACGCAGATCAGACACTCTACTTGGTGGAAACCATTGACAGATCAGATACCCTACTTGGCACAATTTGTAGGCAGATCACATGCCAGATCATATACCCTACTTTAGAGAACTTTGCTTAATCCTTTCTTGGTCAGAAATACAATTTCTAGCCAAAATCTGCAGAGTAAATTTTCTACTTTTTCCCAAAATTTCAGAACCAAACCTAGAGCTAACTTAAGAAAATGTTTTGTTTGGTTAAGAAAATTCTTTTAGGGTATCTCTTAGTCGCATACTCTTAAAGTAAGCATTGCAACCAGCTCTTTTTGGATGTTTTCAAGCTTAACATTGAGGTCAGATGCCAATGAAGCCACAACTGCTGCAGACTGGAGCAGGTGCTCCTGGGCTCCGTTGGAACAAGGCAGCAGCAGAACCACGATAAACTCGGACTCCCTGCCAGAGGTTCCTGCCCAAGGCTCCTGCTGCTTAGTCTGTACTTGAAATGCACAAGTGTCTTGGGTGCATGGCCAGGTATACCCTGTTGGACAGTCTTTTTACAGGGTATGAACTGTAGAAAATATGTTTGAGATATCTGGTTGCAGCTGTGGCTGTGGCAGCTCTCTGTTTAGTGTATAATGGTCCCTTTGGACGCTACTTTGACAGTGGCATTGGGAAAAGCGCAACGGATTTGCTTAGAATAGATCTGTTTTCTGTATGCCCTGTGATCGCATATAGAAAAGTTCTGAGGCAGCGGAGAATGTTTTCAATATCATAAATTTATAAATATCATCATTTTATTTGATTTTCTAGAGGTCTGTCAGCGTGTGTATATTTCGGGTGTGTGTGTGCGTATTAGTGTGTGTGTGTGTGTGCATTGGTGTGTGTGTGTAATTTGTGGTGCCGTCGCACGGGCCCAGTTGAAACTGTGCCAAATGCCGGAGACGGAGACGACAACTCGACAGTTGCAATTTGTGCGCCGCGGCCCGAACAACGCGTGGAAAGTGTCGGGAAATTTTGTTGTTGTATTTAATTGTTGTATCTGAAATTGTTGCAAATTGCTGATAGAATGATCTTTATTTATTTATTTCTTTATTTGTGTAATCAGTTCATAGCGTAATTAAATGACATCTTGTTAAACACATCTATTAAATGCGTTGCAACATTCAAAAAAAAATTTATCAATAAAATTAATTATAAATCGCCCGCGTCGACACAAAATGCCCGCAAGGAAAAATGTAAACAACCATTGTTACCGCCACCCACCACCCCCTAACGACCAGCGAAATGTTGTCCACCCGGCTAGGGGCTGCTCCCAGGGAGGGTTCAAGCGTGAAGTAGTTCTGACTTGTCTGGCAGTTGCAGCATAATTAAAAATTAATTTACCATACAAAATAAATAAATTGCACATTAAAGTCCCACTGTGCGTATGGGTGTGTGTGGGTGTGTGTGAGTGGGTGTGAGTGGGTGTGTCTGTTAATTCACTTAAAGCCATGCCAAAAAAATAATGTGATATGAAAATGAAAACTGAAAAACTGCAAATATTTTGTATGAATATCTTTTTTTTTATGTTTTCCTAGAAAATTATTCGTTCAAATTTTTCAATAAAGTTCGAGACAATTCATAATTTTCATTTCTAAAATCATTTTCCACACACTGAAAAGCAGTACAGTTTCTACGTAGGATTAAAACAACAAATTAATTGAAAAGCAAATAAATAATTGATGATAATTGGCAGAAGGATGAAGGATGAGAGATGAGAGTTGGGATTGGAAATGATGGAAAATTACAAATGGAAAGAAAAATAATTTCCATTTTCACTTATTGATACAAATATCAATTTCTAAAGCAAACATTGCATTAAATCTGATAAATGATAATTTCTATATGATTTTTTTCACCATTTGATTTTCCTTTCTATCGCTTTTCTTTCAGCTGATTTTATATTATAATTTCTATTATAAAATTTTCGTTCTTTTTCTTGGCAATTCGAAAATGTTTGTTGCTCTTCTGTGCGCAACGAAATTCCTATGGCAACCGCTGAAAGAAAGAGGAAAACACCACATGTTGTCGAATTCCGACACTTTGACCCACTGTGCACCACCGCAAAGCGGCAAGCAACCGCCGAGCCACTGGCCACGCGGCATTGTTGCGTGTTCCGTGCCTATTTATATACCAGAGCGCAATCTGTGAGCAGCGTCTCTTCGACAGACGTGACCTATAAATAAACCCTATAAACACCACAGATACCCTCCTCCCTGTCAGCCCCAATCTCCCTAATTTCCATCATATACACTTCAAGTGTCGTTTAACAATCAACAGGTTTAAGTTTCAAGTCGAAAAGCAAAACATTTCAAAAGATTCGACTCATTTTTCCGAACATTAGAGGAAAACTTATGAAAATTGAGACAAAATGTTTGCAGTATTATATATCTGAGGTATATAAAAAGAGGTCTGGCTGATATTCCATAAGTTGTTGGGATGAGAGATTTCCCCACTTTAAGTTTATTTATTACTTCTCGAATGTAATGAACCAATCAAATGAGGCTACCCCAAGATTTGGACTGAACATTTATATGAGGCAGTTGCTTTGAATGACTTTAAGGACTCCCTCTAGGATAGGTGGCAAAGGAGATTAGATTCCTTGCAAGCCAATTAGGATGAGTTTCCAGTCAAAGCAGATTCAATCAAAAGTTTTTACTTACTTTTTTAGAATTACTTTACAAGGAAACAAGTTTATAATTTATATAAAAGATTATTTATTTATTACAAAAAATATAAAAAATTTAGTTTAGAGTGTCAGCTCTCAAAATATAGAATCCTTGGAAATGTTGAGCTCTTATTCGTACTTCTTAATGTTTCTTTGGCTAGGAAAAGATCAATAAATATTAATAAAAGACACGATATAGGAACTAATTAATTTAATCAAGAGCTTAAAAACGTGGGTGAAACGTAAATCAAAGTTTGATCAAATTTTTTATATGTTCAAAGTAGAAAAAAGCAAAAAAAATATATTAGTAAAAAGTGTGAGTTGTACTTTCCTACTTCAAAAAAATAATTATATGTGCATTAAATTTTTTCAAAATAAGAAGAGCTTCAAAAATTTCAAAATATTTCTGGACTTCTAGGTTTATTATATTATATTATTAATATATTATTATACATATAAAAAAGCAAAAATTAACAAACTTTCATTTTTTTATTAAAACTGAAAGTAAAGATTTATATGGGCATTTCTTTAGTTGTGTTCGCTATTCCATTTTATTAGGGTTCAACTTGAATCTATCTTCATTTTAATAGTCGATAGTTTTGCGATTGCTTTTAAAAACTAATTAATGAGTGTAGATTAGCCATGTTAATATTAACCCATTCTTGGTCTATGGCTAATTTAAGATTACGTTGCAATATCGATTATTTTGCTCCTTGACGGATAAACTACTACCAGTAGGCCTTTTAGGCTAAAATCGTAAATGAATGCATGATTCCTTAACCCTAGAACTGCATCCTTATTTTTTTACATCAGGGTTATCCTTCGTCATTTTGACCTATTTTGAAATGCTCTAACAAATGTTGATGATAAATTTTAATTAATTTTTTTATTTAGTTTTTAATCAAGAAGTTCCTATAAATTTTCATCGCTTGAACTAAGAACGATTGCTTTAAAGCCTTCTTTCATTGGAAATGGTTATCGAAGAGGGTTAAGTTAATAAGCTTACAATAATTTTGCAATCAAAATTGAGACACTATCAGCAAGAGAGATCAGCTAATATACATATATATATATACATATGCATGTACATAGAATTATTTACTACGCAATATCCAATAGGGTTTAACGGTAGTGCGAAAGAGATAAGAATGAAACATGAGATATCATGAAATCAAGAGAGATAAACGAAGGCAAAAATGCACTTATAATTATTTGTATGGAATATGAACCCAATAAACATCAGCCCTAAATCCCATAGAGATCAAATTTGGGTAGTAAATTTTCAGTATATAAAGAAATTACTTTAGTTTTTCGATTCTTTTATACCGAAACACCTCAAATCGATAAATTTGATAAGCAGCAGAAATCTTGGCACAATATTCAATGATCCCAGTATCTAATGGTAAAGATAATAAGGTAAAGCAAAATAAGAAAGGTTCCCAAGTGAAGAGCAAGGACAAGATATTCCTAGAGAGAAAAGCAGTGCACTGCTTGTAGCGTTTGAATGTGTAAATGTGTATGCAGCGTATCTCATAGACCCAGAACTTATTTACATCTGGCGAAAGAATACTCCTATCGAAGCTCTCACTTTTCGTTCTATTTCGATAGTCCGATAACATCAGAAATCGGAGCTAGAATAATCGTGTTTAGTCTTGGCTATACACGACGGATAAGTGATAGCTGAGCTGGCGCTTCTGTTGTCAATTATGCTGCAGCTTGCGACAGTTTGTTGGTGGCATGTGGCATGTGGCAAGCGGCATATAAGTGAAAACAGGCAACGTGGCGCGTTCACCTGTTGAGGCGTAGCCGGCGTTAAAGCATTTAGCGCTAAGTGTCTTTTAATTGCCAGCTGTTGACAGCGGCAGCGGCAGCCCATCCCGTTCACGCCTCCTTCTCCTTCTCCTTCTGCACCCCATCCTTCAGTTTTCCCCCTCCTTTACCAAGAAGCACACTCGGGCCATAGGAGGAGGCAGACGCGTGGGTAAAGATTGTGGGCCATTGGGCCATGTGATTAATGAGCCGGACACGAGCATGGCAGAGCAATTAGAATACAATTAGCAGGGAATGTGGTGCAGGGTGGTGCAGGGTGGTGCAGAGTGTTGCACGGTGAAATAACCCACTAATGAGCGCTCCTCTCTTATGCCCCATTCATTCAACAGAAGCACCACCACAAGCAGCAGAGGCACCAGCACAAACACCAACACCAGCAGCAACAGCAGCAGCAGCCTGCGGATAAATCGAATCCGAAGTCATCGGCCGCGTATCGCGTGGAGCACTCGGAGTTGTATGGACGCTACTTAGTGGCCAATCGGGAGCTGGAGGCGGGGGAGATACTTATCACGGAGGAGCCGCTGGTCATCGGACCCTGTGTGAGCTGTGAGCCCGTCTGCCTGGGCTGCTATCAGCCGGTGGGACTCGAGGCGACAGCATATCGTTGTCCAGGATGCGCCTGGCCGCTGTGCGGTCCCAGCTGCAGAGGGAATAAGCAGCGCACTGGGCACAGCGAGGAGGAGTGCGCTTTCTATGAGCAGCGCCGTCCACTGGCAGGGCGGTTGCTGACGGTAGCCGCAACACCTGACGAGGTGAGAGATCTCTACGAGCTGGTCCTCATTGTGAGGATTCTGCTGCTGCGTGACGTGGCGCCGGAGCAGTATAAGCTGATCCGACGCATGGAGTCGCACACGGAGGAGCGGCGGCAGAATGCAACGCTCTGGGCACACTACGGGGAGAAGGTGGTGCGACGTCTGCGCGAGGCTTGGCACATGGCTGAGCGCGTGGAGGCCGAGGAGCTGCACGTGATCTGCGGCATACTGGACGTGAATTGCTTTGAGATTGGTCAGAGAGGCGCCAAGGCGCGGACGCTATATCCGAGCGCGTTCCTGCTCGCGCACGACTGCAGCCCGAACACGGCGCATACGGATGACCCGGAAACATTTGCCATCCTGTTGCGCACCTCGCGGCTGGTGCGCGAGCAGGAAACGTTGACGCTCAGCTATGCGTACACGCTGCAGGGCACATTGAAGCGTCGAACCTTTATCCAGGGCGGCAAGCTGTTCTGGTGCCAATGCCAGCGGTGCGCCGATCCCCGTGAGCTGGGTACCGACTGCAGCGCCCTCGTCTGTAAATCCTGCCAGCTGGGCACAATTCGAGCCACTGCGCCGCTGGACCAGGCCGCCGACTGGGCGTGAGTATGCCCCTAGCCACTAAGGAGCTAGGGTTAACCAGCAAAAATATATTACAGCTGCGATCGCTGTGACCATCGCCAGAGCGCCCAGGACACGGAGCGTCTCCTCGACCGCATCAACGATGACCTCGAGGCCATCAATGTGCATAACATTCCTGCACTAGAAACCTTTCTCACACGGTGAGTACCAGAATCTATCCAGGTGGATCTTCTCAGTATAACAGCAAGCAGCTCATCTCAAATCCAGAACTAATCCTAGACATTTCAGAGAGATTTTTGAGGGTAAGGGCTTATATGGTGTCTTCTAGAGGAAGGCATTGCATCTAGTTGTTGCTTCGATGTCTTCGATCAGGTCAGATGAATGAAGCCAATGAAGCCAGGAATGCTGCGGATCGTAGAGGAGTTCCTGGGTTCCAATCGAGCCACAAGAATGTCGGACTCCCTGCCAGACGTCTCTCCCTGTGTTTACCCTGTGATAATCCTTTGTTGAACTCATTTGTACTAACCCTTGTCATTGTACCCCAGTCAGTACTCCTTCGGGAGTCTATAAACCCTTTGACTATGTCCTTATCCTTGTATATAGTACCTAGCCTTAATAGACTTGACTGCTTATAGATACGCTGAGGTGCTGCGTCCCAATCATTACCTGCTGCTCTCCGCCAAGTACTCGTTGTGCCAGATCTATGGACGCACCAAGGGTTACCTCCTGCCGCAAATGTCGCCACAGGACATAGCACGCAAGGAGCGCTACTGTCGGGAGTTTCTAGCGATTATCGACAAGTTGGAACCGGGTCTCACCCGACTACGAGGTGAGTCCATCAAAGTTTATGCCCAACCAACCCTAAAGTACTCTTTCTAGGACTCATCATGTACGAGCTGCATGCTCCGATTATGGTGCTTTCACAGCTGGGCATCCAGAGTGGCCAAATGACGCGCCAGGAGTTCCAACGACGCATCAAAGAGGTCGTCAAACTGTTGCAGGAAAGTGCGCACATTCTGCAACTGGAACCAGCTGGTTCCAGTGAACACGAAATGGGTGCAGCTGCGGCTGATGCACTCACCAAAATGGGCTGTTAAAACTAGATACTTGAACTATGAGCTATATATCTGAAACTGAATCATATATATGTTCACATTTGTCCTTTGAATACCCTTGAAAGGATAAGAGAAAATGCAGTCGATCGAATCTGTGAATCTATATTGCAGGAGTAGTTTATTTTTCCGACTTAGTTGAAGTGAACATAACTTTTCACTGAGTGAACTACGATTCAGTTGAGTCGATTGAATCGAACGAAAGACTAAATGATGGTAGAATTCGAATCATTTGATTCATTTGTTTAACTTAACTTTTTAGTGAACATATGAATTATGTTCTCTTTGATAATTTGTGTCAGTTGAACGTATCAAGCGAATGAACGAACCTTGAAATTGAATCAATTGAACTATACACTATATTGTACTATAAACAGACTCAAAAGAATCAATTTAACTTTTGTACTATAAGAAAACTGAAATGAATCAATTCAGTTATTGAGCTAGTTAATCCATAGGTCTGACTCTTCCAGCCGAACTAGTCTTTAACTGGATCTACCATATTAAGACTTCAGGTTCATATATCTATATGAACATACGTTCACTTTAATCATTTGAGTCAGTGGCACGAATCTGGCCACTGAACGAACATAAAAATTGATCAATTGAACTATTGTACTATAAGAAAACTCAAATGAATCAAATGAGTTATTGAGATAATCAATCCATAGGTCTGTCTCTTCTATCTGAACTAGCCTCCCACTGGAACTACCATTATATGACTGGAGATCTATGCATGAACCAGTCGCATCCGAATGGATAAAGTGAATCTCTATCCAACAGATAGTTATACGAATTGTATTGTACTGCTGATAGTTTCATAAGTCTGCAAGGGTATTTAATCTTCGGCCTGCCGAATCGAACACTTCTATTTTGATTAATTTTTTGCTTAAAATATAAACTTTTATATATATACTCTTAAACTCTCGATAATTGTAAAAAGTGTTGGAAAAGAGAAAAAAAGGGAAATTAAAATTTGATAATCTATCCCATTGAAAGATTGAGAAGCATTGCTGGTGCTGCTGGTGCTGCTGCTGCAGGGTAGAAAGCTCTGAAACTTGCAACTGGCAACAATTTTTAATTAGTCAACATTTTGTTGCTGCTTTCCCTTGTACTGTTAGCGCCCCCTCCTCCTAGTCGAAGTGCTAGTCCTATTACTGGTCTTTCTGCTCATTGCTAATGCGGCATTGTCTTGAACCCACAATGTAGCAGAGCAAATCGAAATGGAACAGCTAAAATCTCTGTCGTCTTTTATCTATTCTTTACGTTTCTTTTGTATTCGCTTCATTTTTTCTCTTTTTTGTTGTCTTTTTTTATGAAGAATGCAATAAACGCCCGTTAAGGCAAATAACAAAACTCTTAGTTCAGCTCAGACAAGTTGGGGTTCAGTTCAGGGTTCAGAGCTCAGAACTTGTGATTGCAGTTAGAGAACTCCTCGCCTCCAAACGGAAACTCACAGCGACAACAACGTTGGAGTTGGAGCCGCTGTTTCCCATTTGCCATTTTCCATTTTCACATTTACCATTTTCCATTTTTCAGTCTCCATTTCCCAGCCCCCACCCCATTGCCCATTGATACTGGTAGTTGACAGCGAGCTTAACTTTTATTACAATGTTAATTAGTGCATATTTTTGACGCCGCATTCAATTTGATGGCAACACAACTTTTCTGTCGGCCTGGCAACGCCCCTCAAGCCTCATCCCCCACTCACGACTCAAATTTCACTACACACAAGGCTGGCAACTGACAATTTGCTGGGGTCATTGTTAAAAACTTGTTATTAAACTGTTAACTGTAATAAATAGTCAGGCTACGAGATATTTTATTGGCAAATAACTACGAATAAAAAAGTTTCCTTAAAGAAACATTAAATTCTTTTAATTTATATAATCTTCAGACATCTTTATAGTTATTTATGGTAAATAGGATTTAAGTAGCAACTCACAAGAAATATCTGTTCATCTGCTTTATTTTTATTACTTTTCCTTAAAACTTTTCTTCTATTTTCTTATATAAGCTTTACTGTCATATATATTTAATTACACGTAACTTTTCTAAGCCTCTTCGGAATTTCCTACTGTCATCTACTATATTCCACTCCATTCACGTTTTCTTCCCTCATAAAACCTTGTCGCATTTCCTAGTAAAATCCAACCAATTACGTGTTTCACATTCTTAGGAATTCTTGTTAATTCTTGATTATCCAAGTGCTGTCATATATCTGTCACAAGTCACTTCCACCCTTCTTCATTCGTTCACCTAAGTTGGCTGCTCCTCGTCTCTTTTATAACTGCAATTACACAACAGACGACACCAACAGGTTGATAACTGTTTAATGCTCAACTTGTTCTGTTGCCACACACAACACATGCTCATGCGGAGACACGAGGAGAAGATATCACATAACACGGAGTGGCATCAACCCACACGCAAACAAACTCAGCCAGACATGTGCGACCATATGGTTATACAGTAGCTAAAAGGGAGCACATTATTAAGAATGCATTGAATTTCTTCATTTCATAATCCACAACAACAATAGACACAATGCACAGTTATATAAATAACGTATCACAAACCCACGTGAGGAGACAGATGCAGATACAATAGATGCAGGTACAAGCACATGTTCAGCCATAGTTTCAGTTACAGATACAGATACAGATACAGATACAGATACAGATACAGATACAGATACAGATACAGATACAGATACAGATACAGATACAGATACAGATACAGATACAGATACAGATACAGATACAGATACAGATACAGATACAGATACAGATACAGATACAGATACAGATACAGATACAGATACAGATACAGATACAGATACAGATACAGATACAGATACAGATACAGATACAGATACAGATACAGATACAGATACAGATACAGATACAGATACAGATACAGATACAGATACAGATACAGATACAGATACAGATACAGATACAGATACAGATACAGATACAGATACAGATACAGATACAGATACAGATACAGATACAGATACAGATACAGATACAGATACAGATACAGATACAGATACAGATACAGATACAGATACAGATACAGATACAGATACAGATACAGATACAGATACAGATACAGATACAGATACAGATACAGATACAGATACAGATACAGATACAGATACAGATACAGATACAGATACAGATACAGATACAGATACAGATACAGATACAGATACAGATACAGATACAGATACAGATACAGATACAGATACAGATACAGATACAGATACAGATACAGATACAGATACAGATACAGATACAGATACAGATACAGATACAGATACAGATACAGATACAGATACAGATACAGATACAGATACAGATACAGATACAGATACAGATACAGATACAGATACAGATACAGATACAGATACAGATACAGATACAGATACAGATGCCTTTGAGGTTGACAATGGAGTTGGAATCGGAACTGGAGATGCAGGCAGCAGTTTGAGCGCCACAGGCGGCAGGCTCCACCACTGAGGGGGAAGGGAAATGGTATCATAACAGATAAAAAGTATATAAAAAACAAGAGACCCAGTAGGAAATTGGAAATTCATAAGGTGCTTGCATATATTTGAAAGGGGAATAAGTTTTCTTCCTTGGGAAAGGGAAAACTCTGCAGAGGCAACTCGTAATGAGAAAATTTGAATGAAGGAGGATTAATCTATAGTTTTAATTAAAACGTAACCCTGATTTCTCTCAGTGAACTGCTTCCAGTTGCTTGCGTCCGTCCCATGGCTGAATTAGTAACCGGCTTGCATGCAGAAATTGGGACATTGTAACTAGTTGCTTCAGGGTTTTAGTCAGTTTCCACTGGGGTATATAACTGCGATGCTGCCTTCGTTCAGCCATGCATATGCATGTCCATGTGCGAGTGAATGAATTTGTATGAATATGTGTGTGTGTGTGTGTGTGTGTGTGTGTGTGTGTTTGAGTGTATAGGTGTCTGTACAAAGGCATAAATGAAAGAAAAACACGAAACGGCAACAACTAAAAGCGTACGATAAATATAAATTGCATTGTGCAATAATCTTCAAAGTGCAACAAAGTAAAAACAACGCCGCAGCAGCAGCAACAACAACAACAACAACAACACAACAACGACAACGATAACGATAACAACAACGACAACGACAACGATGGCTACAAGAAGCATCGGCAAAGTCGCCACAGCAACACACAATGCAATGAGAATCTGCTGGAGCTGCTGGCTGAAGCCACATAAAAATAAGAAGACGCCAGCAAGCCGGAGGAAGTGCAGCAACAGGAGCAGCAGCAACGTCGTCGTACCCATCGCCAGGATGTAACCACACAAAGTAAACGATGCAGCCAGGCAGGAGGGCAGACTTCTTCCCTAACCCGAGCTCCTTCTGACTGAGTCTGTGGCAGAGGCAGAGGCAGCAGAAATAGACTATGGGCATGGGATGGGATTTTTGTGCCATGGACTTACCGCAGCGTACAGCTGGATGCTGCTGTGGTGCAGTGGTTGGCGGTCTAATGGGACATAGCCGAAACCATTGACGTTACATTAATGGGATGCAATCAGTTGCAGTATTGCCCCACAAGAAACTTCAATCAGTTCCAAAGGAATTGAACCTAGAAGCTCTAGAAGTTTATATAGGAAATTTTGATAAGAAATAATCCTTTGGAATTTTATTTTGTGTCAAGCATTCTTGTCGAGAAACTAAGGGATATTTTCGGAAAAAAACGTCCTTGGGGATTTTCCCTACAAAGGGAGAAATGAACTGATAGTTTCTGATTGGGTTTGTCCAATCGGAACCCCTAAAACTCTTCGAGATAGGAAGCAAAGGTCGACACTGGTTTTTTCCACTCGAACTTTCTCTTATGTTATCTTAAGGTTATTCCCTCGGAATTCTTTTCTCCTTTTAATTAAAGAACCCGTTGAACCTTTCCTAGAGTTAGAGTATAGAGTCCTTCTCCACGACCTTTCCCACTATGCAGCCCGGAGCTCTCTTCTACGTTATAAGCATTTATTTATAATATGAAATAACTAATAAATTTGAGCTAAGCCAAAGCTGTGTGGGAGCCTTAATTCTGTAATATGTGAGTACAGTTGTGTTTAAATTGGAAGCTCGCTTGGCTTATGCAGATCCCTTTTGAGGGACGCCACTGGATACGAGCGCAGTGGATATGGCCGCCAGTGGCAAAAGATGATGATGCTGAGTATCTTTTGTATTTACTCCTGCGCCACATGCAACATGCGGCGACAGCGACGTTGGCAAGGATAACGCCAGGATGTACAGCAGTAAGCGGGCCCAGTGCGGCATTGTTATCCTGCTGTCCTGATGGGACAAGGAGCAGCAGCAGTTGTAGCAGCAGAAGGAGCAGCAGTAGCTATCAAAAGTGTTGCTTATTAAAATAAAATTTATTGCTTGTTTGCTGATAAAAATGAAGACAGACGCCAGCAAAACAACCACCGAAGCGCTCCAGCTATGGTGCCCATGTCCTGTGCCCTCTGCCGGGATGAGCTGCTGCTGCTTCTGTATGCGGCACGTAAAAGTGTTAAAACGATAAGCGGCGATAGAGAAAAACATAAAGAATATTGCTGCAACAGGAAATGCAGCGTCATAAAGCCACAAGGCCAGCAAAACCAAAGGACCAAAGGGCCAAGCAACCAAAGCACTAGCAAAGCACCACTGGAGCAACCGAGGAGGGACGAACCAAAGGACCAAGGACCAGATCCTATAGCTAAACAGCTAACTAGACAAAAGCCAAAACGCAATTAAAGGTATGGAAGGAAATGCAAATAAGCGACCTGTTTAATGAGCGACCCTCGAAAGGACCTGGAGTACCTGAAGCTGAAGCTGGATCTGAAGCTAGTGAAGCTTGTGGCAGACAGCCTGCAGCTTGCAACCACCGACTACTACTTGGACATGCTCCGCATCCGCATCCGTATCCGCATCGCCGCACAGCAACTGGCCACTTGACAATGCCAAGTCATAAGGAGCAGCCAGCAAATGTCGCCGTGTCTCAAGTGCCAAACTTATTTGATTCATTTTTCTATCATTTATACCCTGGCAGAGTCTACGTATATCTATGGCAGAGTATATTTATGCTTGATCTGAATAACAATCATTATTTGACTCAGATTATAATCAAGTCAAGTCTGTTCTCGGTGAGCTGAAGTAATTTTGAAGCCTACCTCTAGTTCTAGTTATAATACGTATATATAGATCGAAAGAGCTCAAATCGGATTCAGCGTAGTATCACAGACTTCCTGTAGGGTGGATCATTCGGATAAAGCTTTTCTACATATATATAAAAGCATATATATAATATAAGAGAGAGTTTAACAGCTTCAATCTTTATAGCTACTCATAAAGCAGTAAGCAGATGTCTTTAACCTTCACTCTATGCAGGAGTTGACTATAGTGTTCGATCTTCCGATGGATCAGTTGACCAGAAGGTACAGTCTACCCAGACTTAAGTATATATACGCTAGGGTATTCAAGTATCGATACCCTGCAACTAGTCGTTCAGTTCCTTTTATTTATTTGAAGTGCCTCGTCTAGACAATGGAACCAATCTCTTACTCAAGACGAGTACCAATCCCAGGCCCAAAGTCAAACCCAATCCCAAACCCAAACCCAAACCCAATAAGAGTCAGTGAATCTTGAAAGGAGTCACCATTGGCAAACTGCTGTTTGTTATGAGCCTATAATTTGTGCAGCTACTCGTAAGTTAACAAATCTGGAATCTCAACTACAAATGTTGCAATTGTGTTGGTTGCTGCTGCAGCTGGTGCTTTAGTAGTTGTTGTAGCCAATCTCGCTGAGGAGGGTGCTGCCATCGGAGGAGGAGGAGCCAGATGGGGTGTGCATGTCGCGCAGTATGCGATGACGCAAGTGCATGGTTCTCAGGCGTTGCATGCGTCGCTTCAAGTTGCAATAGACGGGACAGCATTCCGGGAAGGGTCTGTACATGAGATCCTCCTCGTCTCCCTGTTCGCATTGTTCGGGCAGAATGTCCAGGCAGCTGGCGGAAATGGTGGCACATAGGGAAAAGATGAAACAAAAGGCGAAAAGGTTGCATTAGCTGAGGGTGGCAGGTCGAAAGCGGCAAATGGCCAGCAGCATGCACTGACATGTGGCAAGTGGCAAGTGGCAAGTGGCAAGTGGCAAGCGGCAAGCGGCATGCACTAACAGGACATAAAGCTAAAACATGCGACTAAAAATCTTTTAATTTGCACTACTCGTTGGGTCTAGAGACTTTTTCCACTACGAAAATAGACCTGGATCGCGGCATTATCTGGTTATTCTCGCAGAACAGATTCGAGCAGAGACTGAGCAGCACCAAACGTCTTGGCAGGAACTTCGATTGCTCCCACATGCATCTGCGATAGCTTCCTAAAAATATATTCAATATATATTCAAATAGATAGAAAGAAAGCAAAAAAGTGAGTTAAAGCTTCGGCTTGTATTTCGGTTCCTGTTACTTACGCAACACCGTATTATCATTCTCACTAGAATCCTCGGGCGTATTGTAGCCCCGTTGCAGCTGATAGTGCTTCATGTGGAACTGGCCAAAGCCCTCACTCAGCCCCAGGCACAGGCCCAGGGACAACCAAAGCAGCGTCTGTTGCATAATGTACATCTCAATGAGGCGACTGGTGTGTTTCAACTACGCGCCTAACTCACACCACGGGTCCCAGCAAGCGGCCGCTTGAAAAAAAACCCGTATTCAGCATTACGTATACGCAATGGTTGCCCGCTTCTGTGTGTGTGTGTGTGTGCTTATGTGTGTGTGTGTGTAAAATTAAATTGACTGCGGCACTTGATTAAATCAACAAAAAAATCTTGCAAAATGCAAATTTTTGCGTTTTACATGCACCCACGATTAATATACCCAGCGATTCGAATACCGGGGCCAGCATTCGGTGTTCATATGAACGCATATGATGAGTATTAGTATGAGTGTGAGTGTGAGTGTGAGTGTGAGTGTGAGTATGAGTATGTTCACACTCACACTCATATCATAGACAATTGTTCGAGCACTCTGTCATAATTGTCGCCAACTAAAAATTTCAGCAATCCCTCAAAATGTCAAGTGCAACCGATGTCAACAGCTTGGGGAGGGGAAAAACCCGGGAAAAGGGGGAAATAAGTAGGAAAGTAGAGGGTTCTATACGCTTCTATTCTTCCAGAACTTTACTCTGATTACTCTGAGCAACAACTTAGATTCCAACCATATAATATTATCTTAGAAATCCCAATGAAACGGCGCACTTGAAGCATTTCTCGTGTATTTATTTTTTACCCAGCACCGGAAATTTGGATTAAGTACAGATTATATGATTATATCGGTATATAGCTATTCATAATCATAATCATAATCGACATCGGCGTAGTCGTCGTCATCCGAATCTGCAAATAATCCAAATCGAGATTACATTTAAGTCTTTCCGATCTCAGTCGCAAACTATGCTGCAATACGGCGTCGGGCTCGAGTCAGTATCTGTCGTGGTCCAAGTCCTGGTAGTGCTGTCCGGGATTTCCGAGATCGGATCCGTAGGATCAGACCACCCACTACTGGTTGAATCAATAATAGTGGTTAACATAGTTAGTTCCACAGACGAGCCAGTTGTCTCTTCTAACGATCCAATTCTCTCTGTTGCCGCCGAACTGTTTTTAGGTTTGTCTTCAGTTGAACTTGAATCATCTGAAGAACTAGTTTCTGTTGTGGTTGACGACTCCTCAAGTAATTCCGACGATTGCGAATCTGATTCAAAAGAACTAGTTTCTGTTGTGGTTGACGACTCCTCACGTAATTCCGATGATTGCGAATCTGATTCAAAAGAACTAGATTCTGTTGTGGTTGATGACTGCTCAAGTAATTCCGATGATTGCGAATCTGATTCAATAGAACTAGTTTCTGTTGTGTTTGATGACTCCTCAAGTAATTCCGACGATTGCGAATCTGATTCAAAAGAACTAGTTTCTGTTGTGGTTGACGACTCCGCAAGTAATTCCGATGCTTGCGAATCTGATTCAAAAGAACTAGTTTCTGTTGTCGTTGACGATTCTTCAACTAATTCCGATGATTCCGAATCTGATTCAAAAGAACTAGTTTCTGTTGTCGTTGACGATTCTTCAACTAATTCCGATGATTCCGAATCTGATTCAAAAGAACTAGTTTCTGTTGTGTTTGATGACTCCTCACGTAATTCCGATGATTCCGAATCTGATTCAAAAGAACTAGTTTCTGTTGTCGTTGACGATTCTTCAACTAATTCCGATGCTTGCGAATCTGATTCAAAAGAACTAGTTTCTGTTGTGGTTGACGACTCTTCAACTAATTCCGATGATTGCGAATCTGATTCAAGAGAACTAGTTTCTGTTGTGGTTGATGACTCCTCAAGTAATTCCGATGATTGTGAATCTGTTGTAGTCGTTTGAGAAGGTGAGTCAGTGGATTCTGTTTGAGCGGCCGTGGAAGATTCGGAGGGACTTTTGTCAGGGGTCGTTGAGAGTGTGGTGGGTTGGGAGGACTCAGTTGTTGTGGTTGAGTAACTACCTGGGTCAGAAGAGCTGGGCTCGGTTGTAGTGGGAATCGATGTTGTCCTTGTGGTTGTAGGTGTCAGAGTCGTGAGTGGCGGTCTGGTTGTCGGTTTTGATGTTGTACCTGATCCCGAGTCTGCACAGTAGATATCATCGCACTTGGGATAAGTGAACTTGCCCACCAAATGGGTGCTGCATTGCTCCGTGCTGCGGGTAACGTAAGTTTCTATCAGCTCTCAATGGAAATGGATTCTTTGAACTTACATTAGATTTCTAGTTTCATCACATCTGAAACGGCATCTCCTGTAGACAGGCACCAGCCAAATGTGTTTCTCGCATAGTTGTGTGTTGCTGGTGACTAAATTTAGGAATAGAGAAGAAGTATTCGAATTCAACTAAGACTTGATTAGAGATGGGTGCCTATTATCGAGTTTAAGGTGTACTTAAGTCAAGGGTCAGATTAAAATGAACAATCGAAGAACCTTATCGAATAGAGAGGAAACATTTGTCACGAAAGAGCACGTAGCACGCACCCATCTCTTGGAGTACTCACTGTTGTCTCGGAAGGATCTGCAGTACTTGGAACGAGGTTGATATTTGGAGTTGATCTCAGTTGTAGAAGGTGATAGCGCACGTGACTCCGCTCGCGATGGGTTTGGAACTGCTGCAAAGAAAATTGATTGAGTTGCATGATACGTGGCACAGGGTGACTCGTGGCTTACTTGCTGCAACGGGCTGTGGCTCGGCTGCCACCAGCAGCATCACGAGTGGAAGGAGCAACAGGATGAAAAGTAAGAGTTTCATTTCGTTTATTTTTTTCTACCCGCTGCACGCGCTAATACTCCAAAAACTTTTAGAAAACTCAGAAATCCCGAAAAACTTCGACTTGGCTTGGATGTGTTGACTGTTGGTTACCCCGAGCGTGTGGCACAGCCGAGTGCAATGGCGTTTTATTTATATGGCCAACGAATGTAGATGTGAAGGGTATGGAGTGGGGTGCTTCAAGTTCCACTTGGAACTGTCTGAAAAATCGTATAAATAATTTCTTGCAATTCCTTTCTTTTGCTTTCAACTTCCCTTCTCCCTTCGACTCGCAACGCAATTTTGAAGTACTGCACTAACGAAAATGATTACAAACTTTTTGCCAAATGACATCGTAAAAAGTTAAATAAGTTTCCCCAGCAGCAGCAGCAACAACAACAACATCAACAAATAGTAACAACAATAAGAAAGTAAAATACCACGATAAGTGCTAGCGAATTCCATGCGTAATTGCATTTTGAATATTTATTTGTAGTTGAACTTAAAACGCTTACAACCACCTTCCCCGCCCTCTGCCACGCCTCCAGGCTCTATGGTAAAAGCACTCTTTCTTCATATTATAAACTTTTCAAAAGAAATTCTGATTGTGTTGTCAGCAAATCATTTTTAAATATACAAAACGAGTCGCCCATCAGACGTTACGTATACGCAACGTCACACAATGGATATTTATTTAAGTACTCGCAATACCCGTTTACTAGTTTACAGTTTCCCTTTTCTCCTTTATCTTCTTAAGTATCATAAATAATATTTATATTCTGCACGAAATTTGGACTTGCCCCAGAAGTTAGGAAAAGTAATTAAGGATAATACATTGTAACACAAATCAATATATGTTACATATGGAATGAGAATAGGCATCTTCCCCCCGTATAAGCAGCGGCTTCTTTTATCCACTCTGAGAATCTGTACAATTTGTTAAGGAGTACTTTTTCTCCATAAACTACTGTTGGGGGTTGTCCCTATCACTAAGCCCTTATCAGTCCTCTTACAATATCACTATCAATATCTTCTAGATTGATATGAATATGCCTAGACTAGTAATTATATTTCTCTCTATCTCCCGCCCTGCAATATGAATCCTGCCCCAGCCAGGATTTTTTGCCTACAATCAATTTTCTCACCTTTTTCCTTTTGATTTCCTATTAGATCTTTACCTTAAGATTTTTAATTGTATCTGCTACTTACTTATACTTATACTTATACATTTTTATCTTTAAATGTCATTAATCAAATTTTTTAATACTCAATTTTTTTATTAATTTATTAATAATACGATTTTTTTCATTTCATTGTAAGCAAACATCAAGAGTGTGATTATATATATGAAAACTGATAAGTCCACTAAGACCTTTAAACAGAAATGCGGCGAGAAGGTCAGATTCTTGGTCTGAATAAAGTATCCTGTAAGGGATTATATGGGTATATAAAATCCTTTATCCATTTAAGATGAGAGATGAGTATTATGAGATGATAGGTCTCTATAAAGAAAGCAACAACTGATATGTCAGAACATGTTTCTGGATGCTTCAGACTTTACTTCAGTTTAACTCAAATTCTTGCCTCCTCCACACACTCATTCTTCATATGGAAGTCCATGAAATTGTTAAGGGCATTCTCATATGGTTCAAATGTTTTATTAAGCTGAAATTTGATTTGCCCAATTGATAAAGTGACTGGTTGTTAGGTGTGGCAAATGGGATACAATTTGATAAATCAAATCGCCTTTGAATCAGTTTAGAGCCCTGAAGTCTAAGAGAAAATGCTGTGTAAGATTTTGTATCTTTAATTTCAATTAAGATTATTAAAGAGCAAGTTTAAATAGGATGCCGCCTGATGAACAAAGCGCCTGAAATTCTAAACCCCTGTTGGAGGTATACTGAAAATCCCTTCAATCCCGTTCTCCCTTAAAGTTTTTGGTCAGCAACCAGACGCCATTCTCCCTGTACTTAGATTCCAGAAATTCTGTGTTTTGTGTACGAATATTTAGAGCTCTCTCTCACTCTGTCTCTTTCCTCTTGTGCCTCCCTCTCACGTAAAGAGGGAACCAACCAACCAGGCAGCAATTAAGTTTGTAAAAGTTAAAAGTTTTCCCAGCGACAACATTGTCTGCTTGGCGACCCTTTGTTTGCACGTGGCCCAATACGTTGCCATTGTTATACCCTGTAATTTAGGTAACCTCTTAAAAGGTCATCATAAGAATATGTGCAGCTTGTGTAAGAAATATTTGCATAGGCTCAAGGGTCAGCAGGGACTTTTGACTAGAGGGAGAAATCCTTTGAGCTCTGAAAACCTTAGACTAAGATATTACGAAATATTAGTCTGAAATCTTACAGTTCTACTGGGAAAGCCTGAGATACTTCCATATGGAGAAAGGAAAACTTTGATTGAAATACGATCCTGCGGAAATCAACACACATCTGACCTGACTTGAGTTATATCCTATGGGTTGGCTAGGTGTGATATACATCCTTTTTATCCTGTGACTAATCTCTGCTCTTAGACATCACAACAGCTGCTCTTTCTGCTCTTTCCTACAACATAAACTTTAATTTCCCCTACTTTAAACTAAGAGATTTCGAAATCTTAGCCCAAAATCTTAGAGTCCTACAAGCAAAGCCTCCTATACTTCCAGATTTCTTATCAAGATAGGAAGATAGGAAGAGCATCCAGTGGATATTAGCTTAGATGTAAGTTCTTTCCCATGGGTTGGTTAGGTCTGATATGCATCTTCTTCATCCTGTGACTAATCCCTGCTCTTAGATATCTCAAGAGCTGCTCTTTCTTGCAACACAAACTACCATTTTCTCTACTTTAGTCGAAGATCTTACAGAATCTTAACCCAAAATCTTACAGTCCTACGAGGAAAGCCTCCTATTCTCCCAGGATTCCTATGAAGATTGTAACACTTGGATTGAAAGAGTATCCTGAGAAAATCAGACCACATCTGATCTGATTTCAGTTATTGTTTATGGGTTAGATTACTTTCCTTATCTAATAAACCAATAAACTGTGATATACATCCTTTTAATCCTGTGACTAAAATCTGGCCTAAGATATCAGAACAACTCACAGTCGACTCCTCTGGTTCTTTCTCCCCATAATCTTCCATTTCCTTTACCTCTGCTGAAGCTCCCTATAAAGAAAGCCTGTACAATCTTACAGGGTATCTTCAGAACGACTTCCTCTGACTTGAGCTTTGAAGTTTTAAGCCCCTGGTGTAGTTGGTAGGTACCCCCAGTCCGGATGGTATTCTGGGAGCATCCTGTATCCTGTATCTTTAATTGTGGCCGCGTCTGCACGTGTTGTTAGGCAAAAGGCGTAAACTGTATTTTCATGACACTAAACAAACAATTAACTCGACGCCTCAACAAAACAGCAAAGACAATGGACAACACACACCTACACACACACGTGCTGAGTGAGAGAGAGAGAGAGGCTGGCTGGTCTCTGGTTACTTCATTTCTGGGCGCATGTCAATTAGAATGCTAATTTTTATGCAAATTTTGGCGGATAGGTTTCAATTTCTGGACTGGGGTTGGGGCTCGTCCTGGACGGGCTCTGATTAGGTGAGTGTAGGCTCAACTCGGCTCCGACTGGTAGGGTTGTTATTCCAGAGTCTGTGTGTTGTCTGTGTGTGTGGGGGCATTGTCTGGCTGGTTTTGTTTATTTGCTTGTTTTTGGCGCCTGGCTGTTCTTTATTGAGGAAGGAAATAAACTAAATTCACTCCAAGCAATATTGCCAGCAGGTTGGCACAAATTAATGGCCACTCCAGGTTAGGCAGTAAGCTTCAGTGCCTCCCAAATGGCCTAGTACTAACACTAAATGACAGCAGTTCCCTTGCTCCAACCAGCTCCCATTTGCCTTAGCATATTTTCATAACTTCTACTAACATAAATAATCGATTTGTTTTAGTAAATATTTATTTATGCATACAAAAACAAAAATATTACATATTACATATATATATATATATTATATTACAGTTGCGTATATATCGAGTTCTTTATCTGTGAATTGTGAAAAAAAAATATCATGATACCATGCTTAATAGATAGATATATAGTTTTTGTTATATAGAAACAAGGATCAGGCATAGTATGACCGATTATATCAGCTCCGAAGAGCTCATTCAGTAGTTCTGCTCAGCGCCAAAGAAGGTGAACGTCTCGTTGCAGCGTATCTCATAGCAGTCCGGGAACGATGTGAAGTGCCTCGAGAGCCGCAAATCGAATATGAACTCACAGTACGGATAGCTGGAAACATATATAATAGAAATGATATATAGATATATAGAAGCTTCAGATGTTCTTTAATCTAAGAGAAAACAAACGAAGCCCAAAACCAATGGAAACTTTTTGAGTGTTCTGCTACCTCTGAGAAGTCTCAAGACAACTTTAAGCAGTTTGAAGTTTCGAGAGTTTTCCCTCTTTGATAAAATCCCAAGTTAATCAACTCTTAATACCCGCAAAGTATATAATTTCATTCAGAAGTCTGTTTATTATATAGTAAATCGCGTTTTGATGAACCCGCAAAACTTGAACTTCAAGCAGCGCCTCGGAAACTATTGTTGAAATATTTATGTACTGTATGGCAACGCTTGCAATGAGATGACGCTACCAGCTATTTTAATTGTTATGCAACTGGCAGCACCCCAAAGAACCTCGAATCCTTTCCAAGTGCCCCCCCCCCCCCCCCCCACTCACACCTCATCTCTGCTCTGGTATGCATAGAGCGTACCCCTTTTGCACATAAAAAGCAGAAACTTGGCAAGTTTTGTTTTAAAATGCAATTCACACGAGTTGAAAATTACATAAATTGAAAATTGTATGTTCGTGTTGTATCAAAATGGAGATTGTACATGCATGTGTGTGTTTCTGTGTGTGTGTGTGTTATGTATATGTATATATATGCGATTGTTGAATGCTTGAACTTACATTGGCGGAAACCAGAGGAAGCAGCGATATGTGCAGAGTATACCAAACGGTCGCTTGAAATCGCCGTCTGGCGTCTGTATCGAGCCGGAGTTGTGCTTCTTCCAGCATTGCGAGGCCCAACCTGTAAGAATTTGTATATCCTTAAGCTTAAAGTACAGTAAAAACAAAAGGTTTCTATAACAAACTATAAAAAAAAGAATTTCAACTGTCCGCAAAATACAATTGGTTGATAAAAAAAAACGGAAAAAAATATGATAAAGCACATTTAATATGCCGTGTGCCAGATAGTCAGATAGTTGCGGGTAATTTTTGATATTTTCAGATCCTTTGAAACGCACAAATTATTAATAATGAGACGACATGGCGTATGCGTGATATGCGTACGAGGGGCGATGCATCAAATATGCGTCAATTATATTTCAGGCGCTCATTAACACACACATGCCTAGGCACGCACATAATAGGCAGAATTAAGTTCGCTGCACAGGACACACACACACACACACACACACATATTACGCATACGCAGAGTGCGCCCCATGGACAGAAAATTTCAACACGCAATAAATTTTTGAGCACATTTAAAAAAAGCGTAAATAAAAAAATAGCAAAAAAAAGGAAGAATAATACATATATATATATATATATATATAAAATACACAATTGATGGACGATGAATCACTGAAAATTGTCGGCATCGCAGTATCGATACGTACTTCCATAATTGTAATCACATAAACAACATAAAATTAAAAGCAACACAAATGTGATTGTTGTTGTGCTTTTGCGTGTGTGTATCGACGTTGTTGTTGTTGTTATCGATTTGGCCATTGCATAACCAACATAGACATAACGGTTGTCTACCATTTTCCCAAGTTTTTTGGTGACTGCTTTCAGTGCCTTTGCCGGGACATCAGAAACGATGTTCAACGTTTGTCTCGACGCGTTTTTAACTGCCATCAGCTTGTAGCTGGCAATCTCTAACGAAGCCTATTCCACTGCATCCACACACACACACACACACGCACACACTCATCCACACACACACACACAGGAGTAAAGTCAAGACAGCAGCTGCCACATCAAATCAAAACGAAAATAAAAATATAAATGAAAACAAAAAAACAGCAAAGAAATGCCACAAGTTATTTTTTTTTATATTTTCGTATTTTGTATTGTGGTCCCCCTAAATTGATGACAATTGATAAATTATCGCACTCAGCTGTATATGTGAATACATATGAGTATTCGTATGATTCGTATGAGTGTCAGGCGGCGAGTGCTTTTGAGTATCTGCGCACTCAAATCGTGATATCGCCCAGCCCAAGCTCAGATTAGCCTATGCTCTGCTCTGCCCGAGCCGAGCACCCGAGTATCTATTGCAAGGTCTCGACACGTTTGGTTCTTAATTCCTATGTGCTATGCAGATACCCTACACATATATCTATATAGATATCGTCTCTAACTCTTTTGTTTAGGTTTATACTTTTGGGATCCCTCTGTATAGCTTTATATTCTATCTATCCCAATTCTATATACTTTTAAGCCTGTCCTTCTGTCTGTATCTGTTTTTATCTTAATTTGCTTTTATATTTGTAACTTTTGCTCGCTTAGTATCTCTTTCTTCGTATTTCTTTCTATCTATATCTATGCTATGAACTGTATCTCTTCTATTTGTATCTTCAACCTAATCTCTTTCTGTATCTGTATGTCCATCGACATATGCAGATCTATTGCTGTCAATCTGCATTTTTATCTATTAAAACATCTTTATCTGTATCTCTATATGTATCTTCAACTAACTCTCTGCCTGTATACTATTTATATACATATTTGTTTTAAATCTATTTGTATCTCTATCTTTAACTCCATCTGCAATTCAATCTGCCATTCGATATCTTTGTATCTATTACAAGCAAATGTTTGTATCTCTATCTGTTTTCTAAGATGTATCTATGGCTTTCTTTGTTAAGCAATCATATTTCGCAGCTTCAACTCTATCTAACTCCATCTCGAAGCTATCAAAAGTATCTTAAACTATGCATTAGGTCTTTGCTGCAGCCCAGAAATGTTCTACTTGAAGCTGATGAAATTGTTGACAACTTAAATGCAGCTGAGCTCGTCAATCACTTAGTCTCTCGGTCAGTCAGTCAGTCAGTCAGTCAGTCAGTTGCTCAGTTCGTCAATCTGTCAGTCATCCAGCTGTCTAACTGCTACTTGAAATATCTGTCAGAATTGCATCTCATAATTTGTTGCCACTTTTGTTGTGCCATCTATTAAGAGCATTTTATGCCTCGCCTGATTCAGAGTGAATTTCGGGATGAATTTACACACACATACACACACACATGTGTGATGCACACACAGTGAAATACTCTTGCATATAAAGAAGCCACTTTGCTAAGCCTGACAGCATTTTAGTTGAATTGACTTTATTTACTTGCATTAAGCTTAGAAGTAAAATATCAGACTGAATAGAAAGTTACAAATGAATATTATCATATGAATAAAGTCAATTAAGGGAATGAATAGTACTCATGTAAAAATGAATATTAACTCTTTGAGAGAAGCTTACAAGTAATCAGAATTTTGTTTATGAGAAACTCAAGTGAAACATTTATTTTCATTCATTTCGGGTTTGACTTAAAGTTGAAATCTTAAACGAATAACTCGTAGTATTCGTAGTTGTTTACGATTTGAAAAATGTAAAATTAAAATCTATTAAGTAAGAGCTTAACAATGTGACAATGACGAGTGTCAGTTACATTTGATGCGTACGTAATGCGCACAATTAATTTGTTTATAACTATTTTGAAATAATCTAATTTTATGCAAAAATTGCTGTAATTTGCCAATCAGCATTGAAACAGAAGCCACAGAAGGCAACATCTGAATTGTAACGAGCCAATCAACGCACAACGGCCACGACCCACATCCCAGATACAAGTACAGGCTACAGATACAGATACAGATACAGATTCAGATACAGATACACTAATGCAGAGCATACAGATACAGATAGCGATACATCTATGAATACAGATACAGCTGGAAATGCGTCGCGCTGATGTTTATCTTGTGGTTGGCGAGAGTAAAGCAGGGCTGGAGGGTGTGGGTATGGGTGGGGGTGTCCAGTGGCCTTCAGCGATCAATGTCATTTCGTTTGATTCCATTAAAGTGCGACCCCAAAAAGAACTGAGATCTCAAATTTGCGAGCTGCGAACTCAAATGTACGCAACTAGGGCGAAACGAGGCAAAGCAAAAATAGAAATGGGAACTGGCAACTGGCAACTGGCAACTGGCAACTGGCAACTGGCAACTGAGAACGAGAACTGAGAACGGCTGCTGGCAATGGAAACAGGTAATGAAATTGTGTCTAAATGTGTGTGTGAAATCAATCGCAACCCTTTTAACCACAACTTCAACTTCAACTCGAACTCGGTTCATCTCGCCTTAACTGTGGCCCAGGTGCGTAAGTTAACAGCTCCATTGACTACAGCCACATAATTTATCTTATTTTTAGCCTGGCCAACTTTGAGCCATCGCTGCGGGCCACGTTTAGGCCAACTCCCGCCACTCGCTGCTCACTGCCAAAGCAATACACAAATTTCAGCAAACGCTTTGGCATAACTTTGACTGGCTTATAAATGTCGAACGATTTATTTGCGGCCGTTTTCACAGGTACACGAGACCCTACAAGCCGTGAGGAGGGGCTGAAGGAGCAGGAGGAGCTCTAGGGCAAAATCACCAGATACTACTTATATATTGTATATATGTATCTTTATCCCTTTCCTGAAGCAGCAAACAAATTGTTTCAAATTTTTTACGGCAAAAAAAAGGAAAAAAGGGCGAGAAAAGGAAACGCAGATATCTGCGGGCTATCGAAAACTTGATACCCTTTCTAATATGTAATAAAGTATTCCAATAGCTTTATCAACCAACACAGATAAAAGTATATATTTACTCATATATAGACAGAATTTATATCAATTTAGGTAGTACCCAAAGTGAGTAAGAGTATGCTCTGATTGTTGGGTGTGGCACAGACCGCAGACCCATTGATAGCTTCTGTGGCCTTTTGGCCTCGTCTTTACCATCAGATGAAGTGCAAACGCCATTATCGGCTTAAGGGTAAGTTTCAGTGCAACTTTAATGGGCCACTCAGCTGCAAAATGAATGAATGAGTGAGTGCATCACACACGACTCACTCCAATACGTATACGCAATGTGCAATCTGAAATGTGAAATCCGCAATGTTTGACGCAATGCGAGGCACGTGGCAGATGCTGTTGATGCTGTGTGGCTCCTGTTGTTGTTATCCTTGCAACCAACTCAGCGAGCAACTCGGACTAAATAAACATCTGAATGCTACTCAATCCAGTCAATAGACTACCTCAAGAAACAACTCAAAGAATGCTTAGAAGCACCAGCCAAAGGGAACCACAAGCTTAGAGATGCTTCATATGTTTCCCTAAGCCTTAAAGTATCTTTGTCTGATTTGAACAACAATCTAGATGAAAGTTTATTGAAGGTTACAGTGAGAAAAGTAGGCAGCATTATATATATATATATAACAGCAGGTATCAATGGTCGTAAGTACTTATAGTAAGTATAGTATAGGAAAAGGCTGAGAAACGAGTATTAGAGTTGAGGAGACGCAGTAAAAACGAGGAAAATAATCAGGTGATAGAAAATACCTGGTAGGGGGGTAGAAAGGAAAAGGGTAATAGAAATTAAGTAGTCCAAAAAAGATATAGAAGAGTGAAAATGGTAGGAATAGTAAAATCAAGAAGTGGAAACGATTAGTAGAAAAGAGTAATAGAAACGAGTTAAGGAAACTAGTAGCATAAAATGGGTACTAAACACAAGAAGTAGATACAAATAGTGGAAACAAGTTGTGGAAACTAGTACTCGCAATTGAAATTAGTAGTAGAAAAAGTAGTAGAAACGAGTAGTAGAAGTATACTATAATATAAGATAAAATGCTAAATAAAAAGCGAGAATTATAAGGGAAAAGTTAACTATTTCGACTATTAAAGAGTGTAGTAAAAGAAGAATCCAGTAATATCAAAGAGAAGTAGTTAAAGAAGCGACCAGTATTAGCGAGTAATCGAAGTGAACACAAGAAGCGAATAGGAGAAGGTGGTTATAGTAGAATTTTATGACAGCAACTAATAAAATAAAAGCGAGTTTAAAGCGGACGCAAAGAAGAAGCGAAAAATAGAACTCAATCAGTAAAAGAAGTAAATATTGCGAGTAATAGAAGACAGTAGTAGGAAATATATAGTAAAAGAATAGTTGAACCTTGAAATGGTAGCAAGTGGTATAAACAGAGTAAGCCCGAAAAGTAGTAGCCAAAGAAGCAAGTCTTTATTACGCGTAATAGAAGAGAATAGAAGAAAGTAGAGAGTAGAATTATAGTAAAGGCGAGAACTAGTAGATAGCTTAAGTAGCGATAGTAAAACTGTCGAGAGTAAAAATTACTTAGTAAAAGCCAAAAATTGCTTAGGATAAAAAATACCGAAAAGTAGCAGATAGTAGAAGAAACCAGTCAATTGAGCGAGTAAAAAAAGAGAGTGATAGAATGAAATAATAGCGAGTAGTCGCTAGGAGTAGTAGTAGCAATAAGTATGAGAGCAACCAAGTAGAACCGGAAAGTGTAGTAAATAGTAGTGAATAAAAGTAGCGAGTGGCAAATAGTAGTAGAACTGGACAGAAGCTGCGAATAGTAGAGACGAGTAATAGAAGTGAGTGGGAGAAGCAAGTTATAGTATCAGATGATAGTAGTCGAATAATTTCAAATTAGAAGTCGGAATTAAAAGTAGAAACGAGTGTATAAAAGGTTTTTCTATTCTTTTGTTTGAGGATTACCAAAGACCAGAAATTCCAGAGAATGAAGAAAATAAACTCAGGTCGAGACTTTAAGTTACAGTTTATAGAATATTCTTTTCTCTATATGCACATCATATAAAATTAAAGATAAGCTTAATAAGATTTAAAATAAACTTAATACGAAGCAAAAACAAAACAAACAAAAATACTTATAAGATCTTAAATGATAAACCAATATAAATATAAGTTGAGTACAATAGTTAACGATATATATATATATATATATAGTAGCCGATCCGAGTTGTAAATACATATATAAATTTCATAGAATAATTCAATCTAGTTAAAATAATTTAAGAGCGTGCACTTGACGTTGGTGCAATCGGGCAGTGAAGTGAACAGCACGCAGGATAACTTGTAGTCGTAGATGAATTCGCAAGTGGGAAAGCTGTTCAAAAGAGAGAGAGAGAGAGAGAAGCATATAAGTAGTGTAGAGAAGTAAACAAGAAGTAATTTCAATGGAATATGATATGTAAGTGTAAGTATTGTCGGGTAAACTTGTCTAGAATATAGGCTGGAACCCTTCAGTTGTGCTATCTACAAGCTCACACGACTCAGTTTGCTTCTCTAATTTGCTTCTCCCTTCATATTTTTCTATCAAACGTAACTCTTTTGATATTGAAGCGATCGCTTTCAAACTTTAAGTATAGATATTTATACATAAAACCTGCCATATTCTCCTTTTGCTCTATAATTCGCTTCTCGGTTTCAACTTTTAATACATATAACTTTTTAGATATTAATGAGATCGCTTTTTACCTTTGAGAATAGTTATTGACGGATAGAAACTCATAGAAACCAGTTTCTATTCTTCTTCTATTCGCCCCTCGCTTCATAATTTTATATAATATTTTACTTTTTTGTTACTTTTATACTTTGGGTATAGATATTTACATATTATACCTCACTTATCCTCGCTTTGCTTCTCTTATTCGCTTCTCACTTGTTACTTTCATGTTTAAAAATTTCTTTTTGATATTCATAAAGATCGCTTTTTACCTTTGAGAATACATATTTACACATAATCCCTCAAAAAACCAGTTCAACTTCTCCAATTTGCTTCTCGTTTCATATTGTACTTTTTTGATAAGAATGCGATTGCTATGAAATTCTGGGGACACTTTTGAAACAGGTATACAGAATCTAGTATTTCCAGCTTGTGATAAGTATATATCTATACTATATCTGCCTGTGAAAGAAGAGTATACCTCAATTGTTGCTGGAGCAGTTACAGGGTACTAAAATGCCTGGGTCATGGCATACAATTGAAAACGAAATTCGGTATATGGCGTATGGGGTATGGGTATGGGGTAGGGTGTCTGCCAGGGCGTATTGACTTACCTTATTGTAAAGAACCAAGTGCACTTGAAGTTGCACAAAATGCCATACGGTTTCTTTAGCTGCTCCTTCTTATTGACAACGGTGTTCTGGAGATTGTAGCCATCGTAGCGTCGCCAGCAGTGATTGATGTTGCCTGTGTGTGTGTGTGGAGAATGTAATAAGGTAGAGGTGGTACGTGTTAGGTATGTGTTTTCGGTGCAAAGGATCGAAATGGGACAGATGTATTGCTTTGAGTTAGTCAGTCATTGAAATTGGTAGATGTCGCTGTCAACACACACACACACACACACGCACACACACTCCGATACTTACGTCGGATGTGATGACTGCCGCCATGGTGATGAAAATCACGTCCTTCCAGTTGGCTGCCATGGCCATTGGTTGCCTCGACGCCGAGGAAGATGCTGCTGCCGGCTCTGGAGCCACCAAAGAGCAGCAGATACCAAAGTATCGCCGAACTAACGATGAAGATGTAAGTCACTAATTTGGCCATTTCCTGGCGTTTGCACCTACTCCGCCCACCGTCTGTTAGGTGCTGTCTGCTGGATTCCTACGCTAGGGATCAGGATTTTTGGGAAAGGGAAGTGGAATTCGATGGTGGCTTTTGGTGAGCAGCAACGACTGCTGCACGTGCCCGATGACTTTTCCCTAACTTAGCTGGATTGAATCTTTGTCTTGGTTCGCTTCGCTTTGTGGGCGGGTCGCCTGTTAAATGCACTTTGCACTTTACACACTTTCCCTTTGTAAATTTTTCTTTTCGTTTTCCTTTTTTTTTATGTGTCAATGCGTTTTTTCTTTCGATGTTTGTTTGTGAATATGCATGTGTGTATGTGTGCGTGGGTGTGTGAGTGTGCGGTTCTATATATATATGTGTGTGCTTGTATGTTTGTGTGTGTGTTATGGCTGTCGCTTTCGTTGCCGCTGCGAATGTCGCCCCTGCACTGAATACATTTTCTGAAAAAGTGAATTTGTTTTGCTCCCAAGCTCTGAACAGCTCCCACGTTATGCATCGTTGTTCGTTGTTCGTTGTTTGTTGTTCGTTCTTCGTTGTTCCATTAGCTGCCCTCTGATGCTCTGTTCCTCTGACACTCTGACACTCTGATACTCAGATAGTCTGGTGGTGCTGTTGTGCTGCCAGTGCTCTGAGCTTCAGATCTGCACACCATTTCGATTTGCTTGTTTTGCGTTCTTTTTTTTATATAATTCATTTCTTTTTTCGGTCATCATTCATGAACCTATTCAATTTGAGTGTGAATATACTCGTACTAGTACATATTTTGGGTTGCGCTTTACGTTCCGTTCTTTTTCGGTCTGTCACTCACTTTGCTAATTTAAAAAATCAACAGCAAATTAGCTTAAAGTCGCTCAATCCCCCAGCTGTCTCGCTCACACTCTATCTTCCTTTCTATTCTACTCCCTCTACTTGTGCGTGTGTGTGTGTGTGTGTGAGAGGTGTATGTAAGGCCAATACCGTGACAAGGGCTACGAACCCCCAACGCAGTCAACGCACCCAGCAATTGAAGTGTCTAAAATTAGATCTGATCGCGATACATGTGATACTTTCTGTGATTTATCGATAGGCAGCAAATCGATTGTGTACTGGTCAGATTTAGTGCAACAAAAAACATGCTTTATATACTATTAGACAAAATAGATTGATGAAAATAACATATCGATACAGAAAATTAGTTGTATCGGTATGTTATCGATAAGACTATACTACTATATAGGAAGAAAACCGAAGCGCTACGAAGATTGAAAGCAATTATATATATAAATAATATCAATCATTAGTCATTGTGATTTGAAATTGAGCCTTGAGCTATCGAATTTCATCAGGGATATACTTCGCTTCGTTTATCGATATCAATAAACTTCAAATAATCGAATTACTGTACTCGGTTATACAGTACTATAAAGAAAAGCTGCTTATAATTGTCTAGACTTAGTTCAAATGTATCAATTCACGGCTCAGTTCAAATGATTCACACTGATATACGAATGTTCATTATTTTATCGATATCTATAGACTTCAAAATACTTATAATATTGAAGTCAATATACAGTACTATAAAGAAGAGTTGCTTAGATTTGTCTCAATTCAAAACGAATCAAAATGAATTGAATCACTGTTTATTATTTGATCGATATCGATAGACTTGCGATATTCGATTCTCTAATCGATAAACGAGTCGCTTAGAATCGTTCAGTTCTATTGAATCAATAGACATCTCAAAGAATAGATGACTACAGTTCAAATGATTCAAACGAACGTCAACAACTGATCAAATGAGTCGTAAGTGATTCGTTACTTATGAACTCCTAAGAGTACTCGTTAATTTGAATCAAAGACAAAAGTAGAAAACCTTTTGGAAAGTAAGAAATGTGTTAAAGAGGTAGACGACACGTGGCGTATTCATGAGCAGAGCTTTATTCAGAGTCAGATTCAGAGTCAGATTCAGAGCTGTATTCAAAGTCGAATTAAGATTCGTATTCAAATTCGTATTCACAGCTTGTATTCAGTTCGACGTTGACATTCCAAGCTAGTCAAAGTGTAATAAATTAAAAATTTATTTAACTGCAGTTGACAATTTATTTGCATTTAATTTACCACAAAAGGGAAAAGGATGGAGTACAAAGAACAAGGATACCAAGAGACTTGCGACGCGGCACTCAACGGCTGCTGGCTGTGAGGTGAAGGGGGATGGTTGATGGGGGTGCAGGCGTAGCTTGTACAATGCGGTTATGGTTATGTATGTGGCATATGCAACGGCAAGTTGCAAGAAACGAAACGCAATGAAACGAAATGAATGTCGCCGAATGAATGCATGAATGAATGAATGAATGCATAACTAACAAGAAAGGAAGAAGAGCTCCAACAGAGCCGACGCAAGTTTCACATTCCTTGTCCTTAACCCCAACCCCACATACACCACGCCCCCACCCCTTCCATCCCCCTTCCACACATCCCTCATCCAAGCCCAGAGACAGCAGTTAACTAACTGCTTTGAGCAACTCGAACTGGGAGCTGCAGCTGAATGAAGTGTTTGGCAACACTTTAACTTGATTAAAAATTTAATAGCCAGCCGGGTAAACATGCTCCACTCCACCTTCAACTCTTGGTTATACCCACATGACCCCAACCCCCAACCCTCCTTCCTTATTTGCTTCTACTTGTCTCTTCAATTGCACAACTTGACACAACATTTGCTTTTTCTCTGTGTGTCGACTGATCCAACTTCTGCATTTCATTAATTTATCATTAACTTCACAAACCTGCCGCATCCATCTACATTATGTCAAACGACCTATACCAATATATATATACAAGTATATACATATATCAATCAGTCAACATAATTAGCTGCAAGTGCGTGTCTCAAATCTGTCTGTATAATATTTAGCTTTGAGCTGGGAAGAGATATTCGGAAACGTAATCTATATAAGAATTATATAGTAACACAAGAAATTTAAACAAAAATGTTCAAAATTTATTATAAATTATAAAATTAAAGGTCTTATAAAGTCGGGAAATATGACGATTCATCTGGGTTTAAGAGCTATATAAATATATTCAAGAATCCACTCAAAAAACTGCTGGGAACCTTTCCTGTTTTCCTCAAGCAAATCCTATGAAATGTTGACCAAATACGAGGGTAATATTGTACCTAATATAATATATATATATATATATGCTTTATAGGGTTAAAGATAGTTCCATCAAGCAATAGCAATTCCTCATACTCATTGAAGAACTGATCAAAGCTGAACGAATGTTCCCAGATTATGTCTAGAAAAGCTTTTACGCAATATAAGCTTGATCTTTAGTACGAACGTGAGCTTAAAGCACAAGCAGTACCAACTAACTAACTAAGTATAAAGCTTAGCCGAAAGCTAAACCCAACTGAGCTTTATATAGTCTGAAGAGTATTCTAGAATCTTCGATGTCGGCACAATTACACTCAAATATTATTGACTTTAATTGAAGAACTAACACAATTTGAAGCAATAAAGCGGCAGCTCGAGATGAAAGATGATGAGTAGTCAACCCGTTGGGAAAACAAACAAAACAAAAACCCAAGCCCAAAACCCACAGCCAGCCCCAGCCCCAGCCCCAGTTCCAGCGGCGAGTCGATCCCCGGAACCCATGATAAACTCACTGACCCGAACCCAGATGAAGACACGATGCCGACAACGTCTTCAATCAAATAGTAATACATAATAATCAACAAAAGCACACAGCTAAACAAGATCACAATAAACAAGAATGATTGCTGCAGTCCAGTCAGACCGACTAACAAATACCCTGTAATCGAGAAGTTCGATTAAACTTCTACGTACTTAGAGTCGATCGTAGGAGAAATTGTAAAGAAACTGATGGCTTGCCTGCCTTGCTATAAATTTATAGTAACTATTTATAGCATATCAAATCATATAAGATCGTCCAGCAAAAGCTAAATTATGTAGTATATTTATATGTATTTTTATAAGATATGATTATATAGATACAGCTGCATGCCAAGTTATCGATAGTTTTAGGCCAAATCCACAAAGATCTTTATATAGATTCAGGCCTATTGATCTTCTCTAGACATCGTAATACTCTATATATATACCCCCATCATATAATGTACCTGAATTGCTATATACCCTATTGTTAGGGTATAGAAAACAAACCAATTGATGAATCTGAGACTCAAACGGAGGGAGTGCGCATCAACAAAAATGAACGAATCTAGGCACAACAACAAGAACAACAAGAACCGATGCCGATGTCGATAACGATGACGATTTCGATGGCATTGCCCAACTGGGACAAGCGAGTCGATGCATAGATACAGTTGACAGCTGCTGTCAGTGCCATTTCGAACACGAACGCGTCGCAATGTCTCAGGAAGCACGTTTAACAATTGGAAGAAGATTTGGTCGCCCAGCGGCGACGGGTCAATTGATCTTTGCCAGCGTCGCGCTAATCCTCATGCTGCAGCTGCTTCAGCCGGCGGGGGTGGGTGGCTACAAGGCACTGATTCCCATCGATCCAGGTACGAAACAAACCTCAAACAAACTCACACACTTTCTTACTATCTTTCTCTCTCTCTGTCTCTCTCTTTCTCGCTCTCCTTCTTTGTGATGATCGCAGCAAATCCCGGCAAATGCATTTATCGCGGCGATGTGCTGGAAGCGGGCGTCAACAATGGCATCCCGCCCTGTCAGCGTCTCACTTGCAACGAGGATGGCTCCATACTTATCGAGGGGTGAGTCTGGCCATGGACACACACTAAACCATACACAAAACCACACACACACTCACACACACACACACGCGCGCACGCACGCACAAATAGACAAACATTTCAAATGTTTTGCAGCGATAAGAAACCAACGCTGACGTCGACGTCGACAGCGACGCTGACGCCGACGCTTAGCTGATGACGACGTCATCTTAAAGAGTTGAGTTCTATTTTCCGAGTAATTTTTAAAGTTGCGCAAAAGTTAACAAGCTTCAATTGTGGGTCAAGATTAGCAGTTAAATAGAGAAGAGAACTTTTGCGAAATAGAATTCAGTATTTTCCAGCTCTGACATCAGAATCTTCAACGAAGTTTTCTGTACTTAAATCGATCTGAAATAATATAAAAGTAAATAAATAATTAGGTTATTAGAACATGTTTCAAGGTGTATTTAAAAAAACACTCAACTCTTTATCCTGAGGAGTTATGTGAAGTCTTTTAGCATCACATCTTCAGTCTTTGGATGAAGACTTTTATCCAAGTAGAACATAAACTTTTACCTAATCGGAAATAGGACTCTTTTTCATATAGTATGGATATAGGTATAAGTATAAGTAAAAGTATAAGTATGAGTATAAGTTTTCGGTCTACTTTTGTACTTACAAAGATTTATAATTTACCATCGGAACTTGAGATCTGCGAAGCTTTCTTTATAAATCAAATAGTATCATAAAGTGTTCATACTATATTTATCTTTGATCAAATCATTAATTATCATATAGAATTATATATTATAGAATCATATAGAATCAAATATAATGAATCATATAGAATCATATAGAATCATATAGAATCATATAGAATCAAATATAATGATATAGAATCAAGAAAAATGGTATAGAATCATAACGAATCATCATATAGAATCATAACGAATCATCATAGAGAATCATAACGAATCATCATATAGAATCATAAAGAGTAATATTAAATGATATACAAACATATAGAATCCTATAGAATTATATACAAGTAGAATCATCATATCGCAATCATTTTTAATCATATAGAGATCTTATATTTGTATTACAATTCTTTTCTTTAATCAGTTTCAGATAATAAAATAGTATAATAGTATTCATATTATATTACTCTTTAACTAAATCTGAATACTAGAATATATATCTCTAGAGATAAGCTCTCGTAATTTGTTATTCATTTACCACAATTATGGCACAAACTCAAATTAATTTCAAGTTCAAAAATGATTCATTAATTCATAATTCATTCATTATTCAAAAGGGAAAAACGATTTGCAAAATATTTAGCTGCACGCACTTCATTCTATTATATATACTATATATATCCACAGCTAGCCATATATTGAAACCCCTCCCTCCCCCATTTAGGTGCGGCAAACTGCGTATCGATAAATGTAATCGGGGCGAGCGAATCCACCAGTCGCAGCCCTTCCCGGAATGCTGCCTATTGAGATACAAGTGCAAAGAGCCGAACGGAGCACCCTTCTATATTGAGAAAAATACGGCGACGGGTGCGTAGGATGTGCATATAGATCGAGAAGGATCTGGCCAGATCTGCTGGTAACAACCAACAATGCTAATGCTATGCTAATTTATTTTGTACATTTCCATTTTGTATATCGAATCAAGCAACTGTTTTTTAACATACATAAAATCTTTTCATTATAAATTGTTATCGATTGTTTTATACAGTTTCTTGAAGATAGATCCATAGATTTAGGTAGAGGTATTCCTATTATAGAGATACTGGAGAAAAGTTTCTATTAAGATTTTATAGCTGGTAGTCAATCTGAAACTATTTACATAGGGGAATAGATCGACGATATTGAACCACAGCAAGAATATATATGCATACTTTATGGATTCGAAGATGCTTCCTTCTGCCTGTTACATACAAACTCAATAGAGCTCTACTTACTCAATGTTCAAGGGCCTAAAAAGGTCTTTAAGTATGCTCCAAATAGCTGCCCGATTCGATTATGAATATATACTCCCGATTGGTCTATATAAATTGTGTATACATCCAATTCAAACTCTAGAGACCCGATTTCTGCATTATCTCATCAATTTCCCCCTAAAATTTCTCGATCTAAAACCTTTAACTATCAGACTCCTAGTCGAGCTGTTGAGTGTCCTGCAGGATTCTTAGTAGAGTTTCCTATTTATTTTTGTTTGTTTACACGTCTTGAAAATACTCGAATTTGCAGCGGCGAACGAAGTTGTTTAATTACTGGGCCAACCTGCCTCATAAACAGCAATTAACACGCCCCGCACAAGTGGCACATGGAGTGTGGCAGAGAGCGTGTGGCAGGTGCAGCTGCAAGCGGAGCAGCAGATGAAAGCGAAAAGGGAAAAATATCAAGGAAAAATGAAATAAAATAAAATAAAATAAGGTAAAGCTCACCTTTTGTCGCAAAACGTTAATTAGTGCAAAATAATGAATGAGCTGCTTGGTTTTTTGAGAAAGTTGCGGCGACATAGGGGCACGGGCAGGGACAGGGAAGGAACAGGGGAGGGGCAGGGGCAGCAAAAGGCTGAAGACGAGAAGGCTACAATATCAAAGCTCAAGATGCACAAATTGCATTCCGGAGGTTTTCTTATTTTGCTTCTTTTTCTTTTGGGACTCCCCGTGGAGCAAATTACCGTAATTAGTTCGACGGCTCATCACCGGGCGGACTCTGTTTTATAATAAAATCACAAAACTTAGACAAAAGATCGCTCTCTGTCACTTTCATACTTTCTGTCTACCTCTCTCTCTCTCTCTCTCTTTCTCTGTTTTTCCTATCTCTCTCTGCTTTGTTTTGTCTGCAGGTTTTTTCAGTCATTTTCTTTGCTTTAAGTTTCCTTCGAGAAAACAAAGTTGAATCACATCCTTCAGACCTCGATTAAACTTATTTTCATATTCATTTTCTTAGAGCGTTTTCCTTGGGCTTTTTATATAGGAAATAGTACTTTATGCTCAGCTTCAAGAAGTTCTTTCCCAGACAGAAACTAAGCTTCACTTTCCCAGCTACTTTCCTGGTTAAGTTCCCTGTGCTTCTCTTGATTCGAATCAAACGACTTCAAGGACTGAGCTTGATTCAACTGAATGAATTGATTCCATAGAATAGAACTTCATTCCAAGATTAATTATTTGTTCCAAAACATTATGAAACCCAATCTAAATCTAAGGGCCCACCCCCTGCTCCAAATACTTTCCATAATTTTCCATTTTCAAAGCAAGTGAAAGAAAAAGAAAACTTTACTTTTTTATACTTGTATAAACACATTTTGAATGAAAAAGTGCATGTGAAAATGTTTTCCTGGGGTGTAAATAATTGCATATAAGTTACGCATGTTGTTTTATTAAGTCTGAAATTGTTCGTGGAACTTTCGTGAGGGATTTAAATGAGCAGCTGTAGGGTGTTGCAGCAGGAGGGGATTACATTGAGCACGTATGTCTTGCCATTACCCGAGAGATAGTTTGAAATGGGGAAGGGAAACAGGTTAAGGAACGAAAGTTTTTCACTTGATTGTAAGAAATTTTGATAGGGCCTGGCTGCAGAAAGTTTTTTAATTGTTTGCCTGCTAACCAAAATTGCCAGAAGTTGCCGGAAGTGATACTTTGGGTGCATAAGTACCCGTACTCGTACTCATACCCGTACTCATACGAGTTTTAAAGACCGCAAGCCGCCTCTCAATTTATTTATGCTTTGGCTTCAACTGCCTTTTCTAACTAGTTGACTCTTTTAATAACCAATTTGGCACAAAGTCACCACCTCCTTGCAAGGATATTAGCGTTGTTGTCCCTGTCCCTGTCTCTGTCCCAGGACAAGAGGCAAGCCAACTTTTATACTTAAAGCCAACGCACAGAGCCTCTGCGACAACTACAGCAAAATACCTCGCAGTCAACAAAGCGTCGCACAGTGGAGCAAAATTATAAAAAAAAACTTCCATAAAAGACAATGTCTTTATATATATAACTATTTTTATGAGTTCTTGTGAAGATATTTTATATTTTTGGGTAATTTAAATACTTGTCTTTAACCCGATAGGAATTCTATAGAGAATGATCTTTCCTGTCTGTTCCAGATTCTTTATGGAACTATAAACTATGTCAATATCTGACTATATAACATATAACATACTTTAATATTAAGTTACTTATCTAAACATACTACTCTCCTGCTTTCTTCCTGAGTAATCTCTTCAGGCTTCAACCCAATTCTACGACTCTATTTTGAAAGCTTTAATTTGGTTTCTTTATATAAAATATGATCAAATCTTTTGATTATAAGAAAATCTTATGCCTCTCTAACTTTCTCATGATTATACTCAGAATAGGGATATATATTGTATATCAAATATATTTGTAATAAATTTTTCTGTAGAACCAACTCCCGAGGAACAATCGCTGCTTCCCAAGCTTCATCTCTAATCTTCAGTTTTGCGAGTAAATCTCAGGTTAGGTTCGATGGTCGCTGCACTGTGCGTCGCAGGGCTTTAGAAAGGTTGGCCAGAGGGGGGATAAGGGGGTGACCTAATGGAAAAACGCACACGCACAACAATGACATATACACGCACACTCACTCAAACTCTCACACACACACACACACACACACACACACACACGTGGAACTTAGGGCTTGTATTATGAAAAGCTCATCTAATTTCAATCAATTGTGCCAGTTGAGGGTAAATTTTAAGTGCTTCCCAGCCAAAGGTGCAGTCCCGTTATAAAACTTCTTTTAGGGCTGCCAGCGTAGGAAATAAGGTGTGCTGTGCAGGTGGGCAGGTGGTCGGAAGGGGCGGAGGCGTGGCAGCTATCTCAGCCGAACAGAAAGAAAGTGAGAGCGAAATGAAATCAAAGCGAAATTTAATAACCGCCTCACGTGGCAATGGGAAAAATGGTAGAAATAAATATATGCTATATATATTTCTTTCTCGATAGCGATAACTATTTATGACGTCACGGGCTGCCACGCCCAGCCATCCATCAAATTGGCAAAAGCCAACAATTTCGTTTTTATAGACAGTCGACTCTAAGCCCCCAGGCTAAATTTCAAGTGTTCATAGAAGCTACTGCAATGCCCACTCATAAGCCACCAGAATTCAGCAGGAGCATCAAGAGCACCAGCCTCAGCCTCAGACTCAGTCTCAGACTCCAGTTCGACATTCAGCAGGGAACCACTTAATCATATCACCGTAATAAGTCAACAGGAGACGCACCAGGGTAATAAAATTAAATCCTTGCCGCGTGCGCCCAAAATGCTCAAAGCATCTCCTGAAGTGCCCAACCCAGCGAATCACCAAAACCGCCAGCCCACCCGGCGCTCCAACTCCAAAACGATATCATAACCTAAGCCTTCCCATTCCCCAATGAGAGACGCCCCCAAAAAACCAACAAGCGAAATCAATGGTAACTCACCGACGACTCCCCCGCATCTCCTCCACTTCATCCTTTACTCGCACCTCCTCCAGACCGCATACTCGTGCACCCAGACAGGACTCACTGTTCTGACTCCTCCTGGGCGCAAGAAGAAAATAAAGAAAAATAAGTAAAGCAAAGCAACACTAAGCAACTCTCTCACATGATGAACTATGAAATACCCTGGACTATAATGTGCTCCTAGAGTCCTAAAGGAGAAAGAAAGTTTGGTAAAATCAAGTGACTATCTTTAACCCGGTTTTAGCCATACCTCTATGTAGTAAAACAACCCGACTTGATTATACCCTATACCTAAATATGACAACTAGAAATACGATTAAACTGAATGTGGTATAAAGTACTCTCCAAAGTATAATAAAGACGCAGATATGTATGTTCCTTGCAAATACAACTATGTATTATATCTATCTGACTTTAAGCTACCCTTTACTCTGAAGGTGCTTCTCTGGCAAGCATATGCGATATAGTAAGCTGCTCCTAAGTAAATTTATTGAAAACAAACTGAATGTAATAAAATTTAACCAATTACCACTGAACAAGAATGTTCCTTAACCGAAAAAACTATACTTTATATCAAATCGATCCAACTTTGAAATTATTATTATTATTGCATCTATGGGAGCTTTTTCTAACTTTAATTTTCTTATCTTAACCAAAATCTTTATACATTGATGTTAGATAAGAAAATGTTGTATAATAATCTTTACCATTATTAGCAACATATGCACTTATATATATATTATGTTGTATATCTGACTGATTCGGACTTATATAGTATCCGCAGCATATAGACAATCTACGAGTATATCAATTTAGTTTTAAGGTTCAGTCAGATATTAAGCATATTTCATGCGATGGAAATATTATAATAAAAACATATATCAAAAGTGGATAATAGCTATAATAATATAATTAAATAGAAAGACATATATGTATACATATTTTCAATGCCATGCAGCTGCCTTTTTTATTGCCTGTTACGGGCTCAGTTCATAGCCAATATACCCTCCTCTTAAGTGGAGGTAGGGTATGTAAAGAAAACTGCTTACGCGCATATTAAAAATGGTTTATTTATGTTTCGGAGTAAGTAGAGAAGGAGGTAATCGATTTATACGCTGCTATTTACAATTTGTTATTTAGGCGTTATAAATCCTATACCAGACCCCGTCTGATGCCCCTATTCCTGATCCACCACCTGCTCCCACTCGCCCACAGGCCAAAATCAAACAACGTTAAGGCGATGCGCTGCATATGTAAAATATCAAGCAAATTGTTTGGCCAAAGTATTACAGGAATCGGGATATATATATATATATATATATATGTAAATGTGCAGAAACATAACTGAGTGTAAGTTCTAAGCTAAGAAAGGGTTCTTAAGAGCACTTGACATAACTTTATCCCTACCCTCAAGGGGGAAATGCCAAGACCAAAGTGCGTACACAAGAATAATACAAAGTCTCAGTTAATTTATTTGTCTGTCTCAAGGAAAATATATGTAAATAAATGAATAAATATACCATAAATTGAAATTAAAATAAATAAGCTAAATAAAATAAATAAATTAAATCAAATAAATCAAATAAATAAAATAAATAAAATAAATAAAATAAATAAAATAAATAAAATAAATAAAATAAATAAAATAAATAAAATAAATAAAATAAATAAATTAAATAAAATAAATAAATTAAATAAAATAAATAAAATAAATAAAATAAATAAAATAAATAAAATAAATAAAATAAATAAAATAAATAAAATAAATAAAATAAATAAAATAAATAAAATAAATAAAATAAATAAAATAAATAAAATAAATAAAATAAATAAAATAAATAAAATAAATAAAATAAATAAAATAAATAAAATAATAAATAAAATAAATAAAATAAATAAAATAAATAAAATAAATAAATAAATAAAATAAATAAAATAAATAAATTAAATCAAATAAATAAAATAAAGGAAATAAATAAAATAAATAAAATAAATAAAATAAATAAAATAAATAAAATAAATAAAATAAATAAAATAAATAAAATAAATAAAATAAATAAAATAAATAAAATAAATAAAATAAATAAAATAAATAAAATAAATAAAATAAATAAAATAAATAAAATAAATAAAATAAATAAAATAAATAAAATAAATAAAATAAATAAAATAAATAAAATAAATAAAATAAATAAAATAAATAAAATAAATAAAATAAATAAAATAAATAAAATAAATAAAATAAATAAACTAAATAAAATAAATAAAATATATACTATTAATAAACTAAATAAAATAAATAAGATAATATATAAATATGATATATATCAGGAGGAAAAAACAACATTTAATAAAACAAAAAATATGTATTTATTTATTCAATTTCGTATACTTAGTATATATATATATATATGTATGTATGTTTATGGTAAAGCATAGGAAAATATGTATATAGTATATATAATATATATTCATATATAAAATATCGCAATGTTTTCTAGTGTAAACAGAAAAACCGTTCGATTCATACGTATAATTTGAGTCATGGGTCCTCTACCGCTTAGACGCAGTAATGCTAGAGATTCCAAATGTATTTAAATGTTGTTACACACACCGATTTATGCATTTGGGTGTGTGCAGGAGTGGGTATGGGTGTGGGTGGGACATGCAGGTTCAGGATGTTAATTATTTTAAAAAAGAAAGAATGCAGCGAAAGTCGCTCAAAGGCGTGAGATGCCCTCGTTTGCATAGAGCTGGGAATCGTCATCGGATGTAGATAAGGATATGGATGAGCCTGGGATGACATTGATGGTAGCGGTGGTGATGGTGGTGTTTGGTCTTTTGGTATCGGTATTGTTAACCGTATCTTTGGTATCGTTGTGCAGAGTCATTCGCTCGGGTGTCTCATCGAAGCGCACTTTGGCTTCGAGTTTGTTGCCGCCAGAGCCAGTGCCAGAGCCAGAGCCAGAGCCGGAGGCAGAGCTGGAGCTGGCGCTTGAGCTGGGACTATGTGTTTCAGGAGTAACCGTTATTACTGGGCCACGCAGATCCGCAGCGAGGGCCTGCAGCGTATTGTAGCAACGTTTGAAACTGGGACGTTCCCAAGGCTCCGAGCGCCAGCATTGTAAAAGCAATCCGTATCTATAAAAAGAGCAGAGGAATCAATTTTATAACTCCTGGCGATAAATTCTAGGCTTACAGTTTTTGGGGACAATTCGGAGGAAGCTGCAAGCGTCCACCGTCCTTGACATGGGCGAGCACCTCGAAATTGTTACGTGCAGCATAGGGTTGTTGTCCGAGCGTGAGTATCTCCCAGCAGAGCACACCGAAGGCCCACACGTCCGACTGAGTGCTAAACAAACCATCGACAAGACTCTCGGGTGCCATCCAGCGTACGGGCAACAGGCCCTCGCCCTCCTTGCGGTAATAGTCACTCTTGTAAATGTCACGGGCGAGTCCGAAGTCACCAATTTTGACAATGCGTCGTCCGCCAATTGCTGCGCCATCGGATACCAGGCAATTGCGACAGGCAAGATCCCGATGCACAAAGTGCATGTCCTCCATGTAGGTGCAACCGTTGGCCACGTCAATGCACATGCTCAGCAATTCCGGCAGCTGCAGTTTGGGCTGGGCATCCTGGAAACCAAAAACCACATGCGAATCAACCAAATCGCAATGAATGGACGCTTGATGATGATTACCTGGGTGCTGGGACGTGCCGCACGCAAATAGCTGAGCAAATCGCCGGCTTCCATGTGCTCCATGATCAGGGAGATGGTATCGGTGTCAAAGCAGATGCCAATCAGGCAGACAATGTTCTCGTGCTTAAAGTTGCTCATTAGCTGCGCCTCCTGCAGCAGCTCCGCAAACTCACTGGCGCCCTTCCGCAGGCTCTGCAATTGAAGGAGCAAAGCCTAAATAATTAAGGGATTAATTGATGAATTGATTCCTTGGTGGTTACCTTGATGGCCACACGCTGTGGCTGGGCCTCATCCTCGCCCTGCAGCTGACCCTCGTAGACCTCGCCAAAGGCGCCGCTGCCCAGAAAACGTAACAGGGTCAAACGGTTCCAACTAATCTGCGGCAAGAGAGCAATATCCGCATCACTGAGGGTCGTCGAGAAGGTGCGACTCCGAGACGCCACCAGCTGATGTTGCGTCTGCAGTGCGGACAGGTTGCTCCAAATGCTTGGTCGGCTCTGCTGCAGCAGCTTCTTGGTGCGCTGGCGACGCTTTTGCACTGTAAGGAAATCAATTTAAAGACAAGCGTTCGATTATAAAGCTCCTGGTAAAGTTTATGTTAGCTAACATGCACTTGGGGGAACTGGGTTTATTTAGCTCAGAGTCTCAGGAACTTAGAGTTAACTACTAGATACATTTCATAATAAAATGCATTTCCTTAAAGTTCATGTTAAATCTAACTTGAAGTTAAAGTTAACTTAAAGTTAAACGCATTTTCATATAATCTTATGATTAGTAAGTTCCACGTAAAGTCCACGTTAGCTAACATGCACATGGATTGCGTTCTATAAATTCAGCTTCTGGGAAACTGAGTCTAATTAGCTCGGAGCCCATTTATCTAAGAGGAAGTTAGAGTTAACTGGAAGCTGAATTGCCTGATAAAACCTTTTTTTAAGTTCCTGTTAAATCTGACTTGAAGTTAAAGTAAATTAAAGTTAAACCAAAGAGAAGCTGGCAGCACTTCATCAAGGCGCATTTATATATAGAAACTTTTGATTATTAAGTTCCTGGTAAAGTCCATGTTAGTTACCATGCACATGGATTGCTTTATACAATCTCATCTTCTGGGAAAGTGAGTCTATTTACGTCAGAAATAATTTATCTCACAGGAACCTAAAGTTAACTAGAAGACAAATAGCCTCATCTTTAAAGTTCTTGTCAAATCTAACCGAAAGTTAAAGTTTACTTGTTAAACTAGTAAAAAACTAGCAGCACTTCATCAAAGTGCATGCTAAATATTTACCAGGAGGGTTTGAGTTACCTTTGCGTATGAGAAACAAGGCTAGCACACAGCTGGAGACAATCGCAGCTGGCGCAATGATGGCCATGACAAGGGATCCACGTTTCTCAGGCGAGACAAAGGGTTCAGCGATGCGCTCGCTGTCCTCGCTGTAGGGTCCCCAGCCGTGGGGACGATTGCGGGCGCGGACGCGGAAGAGGAGCAGGTGGCGGGAGTGCAGTTCGCGTATAATGCAGCTGAGTTCTGTGGTGTTGCAGTAGTCCGTCCACAGGTCCTCGACGACAACCGGCTCCTCGGCCCAGGGCAGGGCGATTGTTGAGGAGCGACGGCGCCGACGACCGTGACTGGTGCGACGAGCCTGCAGTGCCTCTAGGTTGTAGAGTAGTATGGGTGCACCGTTATCCTGGGCGGGCGTCCAGCTCACGCGAAAAATCTCGCCGGCAATATGCTCGAGCTGAGGCCTCCCTGGAGCACTGGGTGCATCTCCCAGCGTTTCAAACTCATCACTGGCGCCATAGTACATCGGTGCTCCTGGTGATGCCGCATACTCTATGCCCAGGCGGCAGTTGTAACGCGTCTTGGGTTGCAGCGGGGTCAGAAGCATCATGGAAAAGTTGGCGGCCACATTGAGATGCAGCTGGTCACGCAGCGACTGGCATTCCAGGCTCAGCGCGGTGAACGCATCCGGTGTTCCCTCCCAGGAGAGCGTCATGTCATATGCGTTCAACTCGACCAGCTGCAGTGGGGGCAGCGGCGCAAAGGAGCGCACGACGAGCCGCCCACTGCTATTGTACTTGCTGGGCGTGGCATGGGCTTGGACCCAGATCTCGTAGAGCCGATCCGGCTGCAGGCCCGTCAGCCGCTGCACGCTTGCCGTCTCCACGCGCTGTTCCTGTGGGGGATTATCCAACTGCTCCTCCAACACCTCCTCCGCATCCTCGTTCGGTTCCGTCTGGAGCTGCCAGTGTAGCGTATAGTAAACGCTTTCGCTGCGCAGCAGGCGCGGTGTTAGCCAGCTGACCTCCAGCTCGGTGGGACTCAAAGCACGTCCGGTAAAGTTAAGCGGTGCACTGGGCGTGGACACCGCCGTTTGAAGCTCTAGAGAAGGCAGACGCAGTGGCTCCAGCCCCAGACGCAGCTGATAGTAGCAGCTGAGGCGCACTCGCAGCTCGTACGTATGGAAAGGCTGCAGCTTGGTGATGTTTAGGATCTGTCCAGCGTGCATCTTGAACGAGCGCAGCTGCAGGTCCGTTTGGTTTGAGGTGAGATTCAGCTGGTAGCTGAGACCCGGCACGGGCAGCAGGCAATCCGCGCCAGCACTAAGCAGCGGCAGGTGCACGCTGCAGTGCGTCTCCTCGCACTGAGGCGGCTTCAAGGCGGCCAAAGGGGGCAGCAGCAGGCAGCGGCGACTGGGATAGGCCTGAAAGTTGTACGCACTCAGCAGACGCACCTCGTCCGGCTGCAGATCCTGCAGGTACTCCAGCTGCTGGCGGCGTCTGCCATAAGCGCGCACGCTGCCATTTCGCAAGGCATAAAGATAACCCGGATCCTGGACAAGCTGCGCAATGTCATCGCTTAGGAAGTTCAGCTGGGAACGCAGAGCTGTGGGTGTGCAGAGCTGACGCGCCACATGGTAGACGCAGAGTTTGCCCAGATGATCGATGACATTTAGCGTTTCAGCCAGCGGCTCCTGGCTGCCCTCGTAGAGGCGCCACAAGCTCGTGGGAATGCCCTCCAGGTTGGATATGCTGTCATCGTCCAGGTTGCGTCCGCGCAGCGTTGCATTCCTCTCGCCGATCTCGTGCTGCAGCCAGACGAGGAGACGCGCATGCGGCACTGCCACTAGGTCCCGCACCAGCTGACCCTGTGGTGTGGTCCAGACGCGCTCTCCCTGCAGGATTCTGCCCTCGAAGCGGCACAGATCCAGTCGATAGATAGTCGCCGCAATTGGGTCCAAGGAGGTCTCCAGCTCAGCCCAGTAGATGATGCGCTGCACCCAGTCGACGGTGAGGCCGAGCACCTCGGCACGCATGCGCGCCACCTTGGCGGGCGGCGTGCCCGGCAGATGGCAGAGTAGCTCCACATGCTCGTTGACCCACAGCAGACGATGTTCGCCTTGGAGCATGACCAAGTGCTCGACGGGACTGGACGTGTGCACCACCATACGGCGGCTGCCTGTGTCCAGGTCCAGCTCTCCAATATGCTCCACATTGGCGTAGAGCAGACGCGGCACCGACTGCACCTCGGGTGAGACGTGCAGGGCGTGGCTGGTGACGCCGGCGGCATGTCCCGTGGCGGTGACATGGGCCTGCACCTGGAATCGATAGGTCTCCTCCGCCAGTAGATGGTCGACGCGCGCCTCCAGCGTGCTCTGATTGAGCAGCAGCTCCCCGTGCAGCTCTGCGCCGCGCCAGCAACTGATGCGGTACTCCAGCGCCTGGCTACCAGCATGCTCCTCCGGCATGTCCCAGCGCAACAAGGCGCTGATGTTCGGCTCCAACTGCAGCGGCTCGGAGCGTCGCTCCACAAAGACGCGCAGCCGGCGAGGCTGAGTGGGTGCCGCCACCGGCGTGGACAGCTCCACCCGGGTGGTCGGACCAGCGCGCCAGGCCGTGTGCGGCGTTATGCTGACACGCAGCCCGAGCTGCGCCTGTGACAGTTGAGTGATCCGTGCGAAGGGGGTGGCCAGCTCCAGCGTGATGAGCCGCTCTATGCCGTGCTCCAGGAGCAGCTTGTAGCAGACGCTGTGGTTGCCGCCGCTGGCGGCAGGCTGCCAACGCACACGGAAATCATCCCAGTGGCCGCCCTCCTCAATGCGCACGCTCTCCGGCGGCACCGCCAGCGGGCGTACACCCGCATCCGGCTGTGGTCGTGACGTCTCCACCAGCTGCACGACGCTAAGCGGCGCATCCAAGCCCACAGGCAGCACCTTCATGCTGCTCCTGTCGAACTGCTCCAATGCAAGCGAGGAGCCAGCTGCCAAACGCACCAACTGCGCGCTCCGAGCGTCCTCCGATAACCAGATGATGGCGCCAAGCGGCGGCAGATGCTGCAGCGAGTGCGGGAGCGTGTTACCCGTGGACAGCGTTGCCAACAACTGCAGCTTGACAGGAGCACCCGCTGAGAGCGGTGTGCGGTAGAGATGGTTGCCGATAGGAGCAGCCACCAGCCAGTAGAGATGACGCTGCACCAGGTCCAGGGTGAAGGCCGTGATGGTGCCGGCCAGCCCATTGACGTGGAAGTACTCCAGCTCCGGCTGCTGGGAAGATAAGGCATTCAGTGGACGACGTGCCAGGTGGGACGCACTGGAGTAGTAGAGATGTCCCTGCTCGGGGTCCAGGGCCAGATAGCGTGCGCCAAAGACGGGCAGCAGCTCGCGTTCGCCTGTCAGCGGATCGAAACGCTGGATGCAATCGCGTGTCAGATCCGTCCAGTAGACCATGCCACCGCGCCAATCATACGCCACGGCGCCCACGTGCCGTACTCTCTCCACTCCAGTACAGCTCAGCTGAGGCTGGAGAAGATTCACGCACTCCAGGTATCCCCCGCTGACGTAGTAGGCCACGCTGGCATTGACCACGGCGAGCGGACCGGGCGCAGGCGATAGCTGTGCGGGTAACGACTTCAGTTGGGCGCCCAGGACGTTGGTGGTATAGAGGGCACCGCTTTGGGTGGCCCAGCGGAAGCGATGGTCACCGAATGGCCAGGTGCGTGTGGAGAACGATGGAGTCCAGTCGCCTGCCTGACCCGCCGAGTTGACCGCTCGCACGCGCAGCTGGTAGAGATTATCCGGCTGCAGTCGCTCCAGGCCGAAGTACGGACTGCGTATGTTGCGTATGTTGTAGGCGCTTTGGCTGGCCACGTCCAGCACCTCCAGTTCGTAGGTGTAGTTCCGTGCTGGCGCCGTCAGCGACTGGTAGGCATTCAGTGCCGGCTGCTGCCAGGAGATTTGTGCCTCCTGCGCGCCCATCAGCACCTCCAGTTCCCGCGGCGTGCCCGGTTTCATAGAGCGCGGCTGGCGGCTGCGTCCACTTCCCAACAGCGTCCAGTTCCCTTCGTTCTGCTGCTTCAGTGGCCATGTCGTTAGAGGCGCCAATGTGTGCCGCTCCAGCAGCTGCAGCTGTGTGCCATCGGCCAGCAGCAACTGCACGTGGTCTGTGGACAGAGCGAAGCTTTGCCAGGTGTTGTTGGGCAGCGCTAGTGGCAGCTTGTGGTAGCCATCGTAGCTCAGCTCCAGCAACTGGTTGTTCTGCGGCAGCAGCAAATGGAGCAGCCAGTGGTCTGGCTCCAACACAAAGCGGCCCAGCTCCTGATCCTTGAACTGGTAGACACGCAGGCGCTGCTTGGTGTGCAGATCCAGACGCCAGAGGCCCTCCGCATCAAGCCAGAAGAGCCAGCCGTTAAGTGCATCCACTTCCAGCTGCTGCACGGCGGTCAGCCCGAGCTGATCGGGCAGCAGCTCGACGTCGCCGCCCTCCAGATCGCAGGTGAGTAACTTGAATCCCTCAGTGCTTAGCTCCGCCGAGATATAGAGACGGTGCTGCAGCCAATCCAGGCTGAGCTTACGCGGCAGCCACTGCGTGGAGTCGTTCGAGGGCAGTTCCAGGGGCAGCAGCTTTGCTGGTGTCGTCTCGCTGAGCAGCTGACTAAAGGTGGGAGAGGTATGAGTATCATTCCGAAATGGATGCACTTGCTCTTACCTGTACAGCTGGCCCGCATCGTCCAACAGCCAGAGACGCTGTCCGAACTGCGACCAGGTGAAGTCGCTGATTGTCGTCTGCTCGGACTGGTAAAGTAGACGAGACTCTACAGCCGAGTCCAGGGATTGCCATGTGATGCTGCGCTTGTTGGCCAACAGAACATTCTGGAGCAGCTCCGGTTGAACTGGCGCCTTGGTAATAATTCTGGACACAACGGAAGGTCCCTCGCCCTGCTTGTTGATCATTGACAGGGCCACGGTGTAGTTTGTTAGCGGCTGCAGCTGGCCAAAGATGCAGCTACCCCGATGCGGAGGTAGTAGCTGGAGAGGGCAGAGATTAGGCATAACCGAAAGTAGTTGAAGACTTCCGTAAACTCACCTGCTCCCGGCTGATATTCAGGGTTGGACCACTTAGGATGATGCGAAAGCCTTCAAGAGGCGCATTCGTGTAGGGTCCCGCACGCCAGTGGATGGAGACATGAGTGTCATCCACGGGCAGGAGTGTTTCGATGATCGGTGCAGAGATCGGTGCGCCTTCCATAGGCGTGTCGTATATGGGCGTGGCTGGTGAGTAGAGTACATCCTCGCTACCCTCCCCAAAGGGCAGTTCAAAGCGAAACTATCAAGGAATAAAGCTCATGGATAAGAGATGTGCAGGAGGAAAGCTTTATCCTAGATTACCTTATAGTGGCTATACGGTATCAGAGCCTCCAGAATCTCACACACGTAATACTCATCGCAGTCGTAATCAGACAGATTACGCCAGCCCTCTGGCTTTAACTGCCGATCCTTTAGAATCTGCTTCCCTTCTGCGTCCAGTTGTTGAAATTGTATATTGAAGGGTCGGCTGGCCAAATAGTTTTCCGGAAAGTGCATATCCCAGAGAATGGTCAGCAGGGGCCCGTCACCCGTACCCGACAGCTTTAGAATCTTCGGCTGTGTCGTCTTCACCATCTGATCCATTGCCAGGCGCTGTAGATGCCAATAGCCTCGTTGGGCCATCTCGCAGGCTCCAATGCAGGGCATATCAAACGGATAAAACTCTGTGGAGGCCTGGCGATAAGACAAGATATAGATCAATATATTCCAATTTAATCGAGGATGTTTCCATACTTACACAAGCCTCCTGGCAGGGTTCGATTTCCTTCAGTGCTCGATACCATTGCGCACAGCCCTTGGTGCACTATATATGGAGATATGGATCAGATTTTTTATGAATAAGGATATCCCGTATGGTGGATAAGGAGCAAAAGGAAAGAGATCTCTAGAGGGAAGATCTCTAAAGGGAAGATCTATGGAGAAAAGGGAAGCTCTCTTAGGGGAAGATCTCTTAGAGGAAGTTCTCTTAAGGGAAGATCTGTAGAAGGGGAGAACTTTAGAGGGAAGAACTCTAAAGGGAAGATCTCTAACGGAAATTTCTTTAAGGGTAAGATGTTTAGAGGGAAGATTTCTAAGGGGAAGGTCTCTAAGCAGAAGATCTCTAAAAGAAAGATCTGTTGAGGGAAGATCTTTTGATGGACGTTTTGGAAGATTTCTATGAGGAAGATCTCTGGACGGAACATCTTTAGAGGGACGATTTCTTAGGGGAAGATCTCTAAGTAGAAGACCTCTAATAAGAAGATCTCTAGAGGAAATTTCTCTAAAGGGAATTTCTCATCTATATGAAAAAAAAACTTCATTCGATTTACCATGTATGATATGGTAAAAAAATTATATATATACTCTGGAAGAGAGAGAGTATACCCAACTTAGAGATACCCTATACCCAGGTCTGGAATAACCTCTGTTTGTAAAGTGTTTTTATTATCCTGTTCTAGGGAAAGCTCAATCTCAAGATCTGCAGAGCGCACCTAGATATATACATGCTCATTTGTATAGCTGCTTATATGATCAAGAATATATATGCTTTATACAGAATATATATATTGATTGAAGCTTCTTCTTAAGCACAAGTTTTATATACTTCTCTTACTACTTGAGAGTTTTACATATCAACGAAGTTAGTATATAGTTTATACATATAGAAGATATAGACAGATAAAGGATACATCAATAGTGGATAAAATACTCCTCTCATATTCATATTCTTTCATATTTCTATTCATTCAATATAAATGTAACTCTCAAAAGGCACAAAAGTTGTAAACCAAAACAGGCATTTAAAGCTAACAGATTTCCAAATATCACATATATCTAGATATATATTTACATATAGTATGTATATAGAGTCCGCTCACGTAGTTAGCTTTTAGATTGTTTCATGAAATAATTTATTTTCAATTCGATATAGTAAAAATTCAGTGTGTATAAATAGGTAAGTTTAAAGAAGAAGCCCAAGATTATAATCTGAGTTATTAACCAAGATATTTGCCACGTTTAGTTAACTCCCTAATGGATCAATATAAAGGTAGATATAATCGTAGGACTAAAGGAATGGCAGGATTGAACCAAGGTAGTACACAAAAACGATTTCAACTTTTGTTTGATGGATTCCTAAGCTGTCTGGAGTCGGAGTACGATTGGGCCAGGCTGTCGCACTTTGAGTTCGTCTGCAACTGAGAGAGGAATTGGCAGGGATGTGTTTTTGTTTGTGGACCAGGAGGGGGAGGAGGAGTAGTCCCTTAACGAACCAGTAACCAGTTACTGGCATCACATCAAAGGACACATTGTACTGAACGTATCTGAATCTTGTGGTTAATGTGCCATTTCCATGTTAAAATAAAAACCAGTTTTAGATTTTGGGATATCAAATGGTTTTTTGTGCCCTAACAAGTGGTTGATACCCTTCAAGGGGCTCCCAGGCCTTTAACAGGCCGTTCGTCTAAGGACCTTAACAAAAGTCAGCATATCTTTTTTAGGGTCTCCCAAAGTCTCCACACTTCGATTTTCTGGGAATTTTTTGCTCCCTTTGGGTCGGTCGTCAAGTTGTCTGGCCGAGTTGAAAGGTGGTTTCAAATTTCGAGGGTTGCCAAAACACTTGACACCGCAGCGCTGGGTGGGTTGGGGGAGAGAGGGCGAGGGGTAGGCAGGGAAAAGGGAAAAAAGACACAACTTACGCGTGTTTTATAGCACTTCTCACTGTTGTCGGCCTTTTCACATTTAATGCCAAACTCGTCCAGAAACAGATCCTCCTGGAAAAAGTCAAATCAAAAATCAATTAGTATAAAATAAATACGAACTGTAGCGGAAGTGCGCAGACTGTGGGAACTCTGTAATTTACAGAGAAAGAGAGGGGAGAAAGAGAGAGAGAAGAGAGAGTTGGAAAGAGAAACATATTAAATATTTCGATTTGCATTTCTCATTTTGTTGCTTTAAACAATATCCGAGAATATTCGCGCATATAATTATAGTTCAATACAAAAGCGTCACAAAAACAAAAAACAAACTAGTTTCGGTTCAGCACGTGACGCAGATTAGCCACAAAAGAGATCTTCAGGCACGACCCATAGACCACAGATGTTAAACAATTCGAAGCGAATCTGCATTGGTAATTAGACGCACCAGATCCCAATCGAAGGCCAACTGGCTAATAAGTAAACCCAAAGGAAGGGCTCGACTGGGAGATACTCTATATAGAGATAGTAATATGAAGTCGAATGGAATGAGTAATACGAAGTCTGAATATTGAGCCAGATCGAGATTATATATAGTCTATGGGTGTAGAAAATAATTGTTACTGTTTAAAACATTCGTAAAACTTAAAAAAAAACCTCCTTCTCAGTCATGATTAAAGGGTAAAGGTTGTACAAAAAATGATAGTTAGATGCATATACGAGTATTTAATGGATCTAGATAGATATAAATAGATGTATATATCTGATGGGATCTGGAATCTATACAGAGATAGGTAGATGCATATATCTGATGGAATCTTGGATCTATATAAAGATGGATAGATGCATATATCTGATAAGATCTGGGATCTACACAAAGATAGATGGAAACATATATCTGATTGAATATGAGACCTATATTCAGATAGATAGATGCATATATCTGATGGAATCTATATAATACCTCCTAAATTGAGATTCTACAGATTTACTTAATATATAAAAGGAAATCTGTATACGTTTACTTTGAATACTTGAAACTATTTGTGGCAAGAGTAAAACATGATTCGATATGCTTCTAAGCCTCGATATACTTCTATCAATACTTCGATTACTCCGAAAAGGAATCATATTATATCTTTGATCATTCAGTTTGAAATGTGTGATTTGATTTGATGAAAGGTTGAACCAATTTGTATCATAGTAAAAGTAATTGGTAACAGGAGTTAATATCGAAGTATTAGAAAGGCTTTTAATTTAGACTTTTCATTCGAATAAAAAATATATATAAATATATAATTTCTAATTCTGAGATATCATGCTTTGGATCGTGAAATAGGCCTAAGATATAGACACATATAAAGTCTAAGATTTCTTTTAACAAAATAAATCAAAAACACTTCCGAAAGAGCAATTGAAGTTATTGAAGAACAGTTCAACGGATGATAGTATAATTCCCTTGAAGGTTAGAGAAATAAGCTGAGTCTATTTGAGAATACACTAAACTATTTATTATATGTAATTCATATTTATATTCATATTCATATTCATATTCATATTATATCCCATTGTATTATACGCAAATTAATATTTAATTTATAGTAATCAAAGTTTTGTTTATTTTCCAGATCGCAAATTAAACGAAACCCAAATTATATATATCTTGTAAATATCAGTAAATGTTATTTAGTATATAATTGCCCAGATTTGGTTGCAGTGTAGAGGGTCAGCTTTAGGGTCTAAGCTAGACGAATATGAATATATATCAAACTCTCTGGTTTCTCCACCCTATTGCATGCAGGTTTCGCTAGATTGATTCATTCATTCGGCAGACCCTCAATCAGTCACTCACACACATTATATATACATATATATATCATGGATCAGACACACACACACACACACACACACGCATTGATACACACACTGTTTAGCTTGTTGTTTGAGTGTTTTCATATTACTTTTTTTTCGCACACGCGTCAATTTAATTTAGAATTCTACGTAATATTTTATTAATTTAGCTTGATTGGCTTTTTCACAAACAGAACACGATGGCTTTCTGTGTATGTATCTATGTGTGTGTGTGCGTTTGTGTGTGTGTGTGTGTGGCGACTTGAAGCATAGCTCGGCCACAGAGATTGAAGGCTGCAGGGAGGAGAAATACGAGAAGGCTGCCAGCTAATTGGCGTTGGGGGTTTTCATGTCGTCATTGCGCGTCTTTTGTTGTACAATTTCTATTACATTAACTGACTGACTGACAAACCCACACACACGCACACACACACACACACACGCATACACCATTGACGCTTGTGTGTGTTATTGACACCATTTGTTGTTGCAGCAGCCAAATAAATTGACTTAACATTTTGCAAAGAACATCATCCTCATCCTCGTCTTCATTATTATCAACATGAATGATTCTTTTGTAGAGCCCGCCCCAGTGCTGCCAACTCTTCATGGCCTTCACAGCTAAATCAACATTTAAATTAAGCTTCAAAAAAGCTAGAATATATTTCGAATAAGCCAAATAATTTGCACTGTTTATTGATTTATATTTATCAAACAGAACAAAACATTTATCACTTTTTCTTTCAGCTTTTCCTATTCAATTTTAAGGACCAGACTGAAACTCAGTAGCTCGCAATTATTTATTTTATTTAATTAAGAGGCGACTTAAATATCTTTCTTTTATTATAAAAGAGAAATTATAGTAAGATTTTAATAAGACATATTTATATATTTTACAAAGTGGAAATAAATTTAAAAAAAAAAGTCTGCGGTTATTATGAAATATTATTTTAGATTGGACTTAAATTTGTTCAACATTTGTTGCAATGACTGGCAATAACCCAGAAAAACCCAATCAGAACAATAAATGTAAGTATAAGTGTTAGTAACAATCGCAAGAGGTGAAAGAGAAGTGCAAATTTAATTGAAGTGTTCAAAAGAAAAAACATGAAAATGGGAACTAGGTATAAAGTGTGCAGAATATACGAAAAGGATTGACCAAAGACCATGTAGAGAAAGAAGATGTAGAGGAAAATGTAGAGGAAGATACAAAGAAAGATATAGAGTAAGATATACAGTGGGATATCTAGGAAGTTATAGAGGAAGATATAGAGGAAGATATAGATGAAGATATAGAGGAAGATATAGATGAAGATATAGAAAGAGATATAGAGAAAATATATAGATAAAGAGTCAGATATAGAGGAAGATATATTCGAAAATATAGAGGAAGATGTAGAGAAAGGCGTAGAGTAAGATATAGAAGAAGATATAGGGACAGATATAGAGAAAGGTATATAGTATGATATAGAGATATCCAGAAAGATATAAAGGAAGTATAAAAGAAAATATAGAGAAATATAGAGGAGGAGAGGAAAACATAGAAGAGAGTATAGAGGAAGATATAGAGGAGGATAACTGAAGGCGTTGCGACAACATTCAAACATAATGCCATTTTTTTATCCAATTCTAATAATATGCAATTCCATCTGCATAAAATAATTTGAAGAACTTTCAGTTTTGTTCATTTTTTATATTGGTTTGTGGGCTTTTTATATATAATTATTCGATTTGCGAAAGGATTTTGATACATTGCCGGGCTCAACTGTTAGCAAATCCTCTAGAAATTTGTATATATATATATATATGATATATATGATATATATATATGTATAACTTTTGATATCATATAAACCACGAGATCCTCTGTTAGTGATGAATAAGTATAGCCAAAGCTGATGAAACAATAGCGATGGCTTTCATTGCAGCAAATATTGTATACAGATCATAAATCATAAGAATATGTATTTAAGGATGTTGACAATTGTTTTGTGGGAACTAATTTAAAACCATGTCAATTATCAAAAAAGCTAAAATTAACGTCAGCTGGCAAAAAAGCTAAATTGGCAACACTGGCTGTCACTTCCACAAATCTCTTGATGTTTTCGGTGCAATCCTCTTCAAGCATTAGAGTTGGTCTCGTGTCGTGACACGGAAATAATTGGAAATTAACAAGGAAATCTGTGAGTTGCTGGAACTGAATCAATATAAAACTGAAATCTGTTTCTAAACAGCAACTATCCAATCTATAAACAATAAACTTATAGTTTGTCTATCTTTCCTTGACATAAAACGCGCTCATCTCTGTGCCGCAATCCGAGCTGCAACAGAAATCTAACACGAAGCTGCAAGTCTGCCAATTAGAGGAGCGTTTTTATAAGCAACAATCTACGGCACATATTAGACGCACTCCGGATTAGACATACGGCTCTCAATTTCAATCTCAATCACAGACAAAATCCCAGTCCCAGTCCCAGTCCCAGTCCCAGTTCCAAGCCCAGGTCCAAGCCCAATCGCAGTACGCCAAGCATTCACAACAATTAAGCTGCCTGACGGCTGACTGCCTGATTAGTTTTAATTAAGCCACTGACATGGAGATGGAATTGGAAATGGGCATAGGATTGGCAGTGGAAGTGGTAATGGTAATGGAATTGAGAACATACTTAAAACTTATACACACGTTGTGTGAACTGAGCAGCTCGTAATTAGCACTTATGTGTATTCACCAGAGAATTATAAAATGATTCAACATGAAACTGTCTAATATTCATGTGCATTTCAACATTTATAGACAGCTTCTCCTCATTAAATTTTCAAGCTACAGAATAAGTTTAAGATAAACTTTTAACATGCGTTTGATTTGTATAGAATAAATCGATTTTCTAATGCTTTTGATACTATCCTGTAAGTGACATATTGCTTAAAGTTGAAACTTGTTTGGGTAGGTTTATCGATAGCATGTTTATTGCATAACATGAGGGATCTGATTAGTGAGCCAAAAACTGGGGTGGCAGACAGAGACAGGTAGATAGCTCGTTAACGAGCTGCGAATGCAGCAGCGCCATCTATTGTTTAATGGCATGCAATTGGGAAGTGCGATAGAGAACATCATCCAATTTATAGAGGAACCAAAGCCCCATATAATTTGCGCACATGCAATTGCAATAAACTGAATCTAAACCAAATGTTCACTTTTCAAAATATCCTAAAAGCGTTCTACAGCCCAAACAAACTCGATAACGTTTATCGATAACAAGCATATTGCATAATGGGGGGCCTAGATGCAAAAAAAATGGGGGTGGTAGACAGAGACAGGTAGAGAGCAATATAGCTCGTTAGCGAGCTACGAAATTGAAATGCAGCAGCGCCATCTATTGTTTGTTGGCATGCAAAAGCGAATACTATAAACAAAACGTTGATTCAACGAAAACACAATTAAAAAATAGTCAAAAAACGAGTAAATAAGAATTAAAAACATGAAAATAAACGCAGAGGGCACTTGAATAAATTTGTTTTTGTAATTATGGCAGCTACGTGCGCAGCTGGGTTCAGTTAACAGAGAAAACTAATTAAAGCTAGTGCAACAATATCGCTATATCCATTATGATATCTAACCATATATATATGTATTTAATATATACTCTGATGATGATGATCAATGATTTCTTATTTTGGGCGCAAACAATTAACAAATAAAGTAAACAGCATATAGCTGAAATTTTGTAACTGGCGCTAGCTAGCGGCAGTTTTTGGCAACAGCAGGTTCATCTAATTGAAAAATAATCCAGTAATTTATAGAAGAACCAAAGCCCCATACAATGTGCGCACATGCAAATTGCAACAACGCGAATGTAACCCAAATACCGCACAGAATCCCAGATGCAAATAGATACAGCTACAGCTACAGCTACAGATACAGATACAGATACAGATACATAGATACAATTACATAGATACAGCACGTTATGGAAGTGCAATTCTGTTGATTTAAGTGCTTGTTTGACATGACAAGCTAGCCCAGCTAGCACAGCCTATAATCATAGAGCTCGACAATAGGCATTACAGAGATTCCAGATTGCTTAACTTACTCGTATTAGGGTTACAGTATATCAACCCAATTTAAATTGAAGCTATTATATGACAAAGTGTTATAATCTAACGCGAACTCTCACTTTTCTGAGTGGCCAATCAAGAATTTAATATCAATTTAAGAAAAATTGTATGCACTGATCCCAGGAGTGCTCTAAGAATAGCTCGTAAATTGCGAATCAGCACTTTAACTATGCAATTGTTGAGTTCTTGGGTGAGAAAACTTTTGCTTTTCATCTGGTTGTAAATTGTTGCGTTTTGTCTATCGATTAATATTAGATTAAGAGATTACTGGACTAATAAAAAGAATGAGGCTAAGAGTTCAAATTCCTTACTGCACAAAGAACTAGTTTAAATGATTTTGTTATTGCTTTAGGAATTCCTTTTGAAAAGCTTTACAAGCTTAAGTGCTAACAGTTCTTTACACTTTAAACGATGAAAATTCAAGGAAAAACTTATGGAAACTATTTGAATGTGTTTTTTATAAAGAATACATAATTTTTGTCAAAGTTAAGCCAAGACAATGTCCTTTAAGGAAAAATATATATTCTTTTCTGCATAAAATTCTAAAAGGATAACCTTAACCTAAAACTGCATTGCTTAATGGAAAACACGTTAAAATAGTTCAGTCGAGTGTGCTGAACTACGGGATATCCTTTACATACGACTTAAATACTTAAAGCATAGTCTAACTAAACTCGACATAGATTTGGAATTATCCATAGAAAACGATTCTATGGACTTGCGAAAGATATTCCGAAATTAGATTCAAATCTGATCTGCGTAGGATTCAGAGGAATCCACCAAATTTGGTGTCTCTAGCTCTAATAGTGATCGACATCAACGGGTTTCTATAAACGGATAAGCAGACGAATAACGAGACGGGTAAGCAGACGTATAAAAAGATGGATAAGCAGACAGCTAAGGAGAGGTATATGGAGACGGATAAGCAGACCAATAATCAGACGGATAAGGAGATGAAAAAGCAGACGGATAAGCAGACGGATAAGCAGACGGATGAGCAGACGGATAAGGAGGCGGATAACCAGACGGATAAGGGGATGAATAAGCAGATGGATAAGCAGACTAATGAGCAAACGAATAAGCAGTCTGATAAGGAGACGGATAAGGAGACATAAAGCGGGTCGGAAAAGAAGATGGATAAGGAGACGGATAAGCAGACGTATAAAGAGACGGATAAGCAGACGTATAAAGAGACGGATAAGCAGACGGATATGGTAAGGGAAGTGATAGGAAGACAACCAGAAAGAATCATATATAGACGAACATATATAGATTCTGATCAAGAATATATATACTCGTGCTTAATATGGCAGAATATGCTTCCTTCTGTCTCTCTCTTTTAAAGGGTATACAAAAAGAAAGAGCATACAACTATTTCTGTCTATCTTTAATAAGATCTTTAAGGGTTTTTAGATAATGCCGCCAATAACATTTTGTTAGCCGACAAAGTAGGAATACCCTTAACGCGTCACCTTTAATACGCACATGAGGTGAGAATGATGGTAACTGCATTGAAAGTGTTGCTGTTAAGAGCGTTTAAATGAGCTGACACTTAGATGAACTAATAGTTTACCCAGTTGGGTCAAAGGACATGGTTCAGTAAGTGCTATCGCAGAGGGAACTCACCTCGACAATGCAGCGCTGCACACAGTCGCGCGTGACACGCTCGAGTAGGATGCGCTCTTCGTTGGATGAATTCGCATTCAATTCGCGAAGTTCCTTCTGCCGCTGGCGCTGTTGTTCCTTTTGTTGCCTCAATTGTTCAGCCGGGGTTGGAGGGTTGGGTCGCAGCTTTGCCACGGTGCTGATGGCAATGCCCTGAACAATGCTGGCTGGCGCCGGACCGACATGTTTATTCCAAATGGATACCTTCTCGACCACATCACTATCCAACATAGGACGCATATTTACCTTCTGCCCATACCCAGCTGGTGGCACAGTATAGTTCTGGTGGTCCATCCCAGCATGGGAGCGACAGACATCACAACAAAGCGTGAGTAGCAATAGCATTACAAGATTGACAATTAATATGGTCGAGATGTCACCGTGTCCATGTCCCCAATGCAGCAGCTGGTGTTGCACGACACTCTTAGAGTTTGACCTGGACCTGGATCCGTTTTTCGATTTGGAGCTAGATGACTCTTTGCTGCCCTTTGAAGACATTCTCGTGTTCACATTTACAGCGATTTTCACGTTAAAACTGAAGCTTAAACGACTTGGTTGTTGTTGTGGTTGTTGTTGTGGTTGTTGTTGCTGCTGTTGTTGTGGTTGTGGTGCATTTTCTCGCCAAAACATAGTCAACACTTTTCGCCTTAGCCCAGCACGAATAACATCAACCTCAGCCAGGGCAATGGCTAGGTCTACGCTCTGATACTGGGGACCACCAGCTGTTAATTCGCTTGCTTCTATGTGTGTGTGCGTGCGTGTGTGTGAGTGTGTACTTGTAGTGTTGTGTGTGCGAGTATCTGAGCTGGTTTCTAATTTGTTGTCGCTCGATGTTTTTTTTCTGTTGCTTTTGAAGAAGCGTCCGTGTCGACTTTTGCATTCACATTATAAGGCACAAATTTGCTGAAAATAAAATCGAAACTGGAAAAAGTCAGAAACAAAATCGAGTCTTTTGCGCATGTAAAGTGCATACATAAGTTAATTTCCATATTATGTTAATTACCCAAAACCCAAACAAACAAAAAACAAAGATAGCTATACAGATACAGATACAAAAATACAATAATAAACCGCAGCAATTGTCCAAAGGGTTCAATGTGCCAAATTTAGATGACCCGCGACGAGTTCCAAGCTCAGCTTGTATAAAAATAAATCATATCTGAATAGATTTCAGATGATTTATTGATATATTGGATATTATTATATATATATATATAGGTATACCTGGTACAAAGTTCAGTTAATAGGCAATAGCTTTTACTTTTATGAGTACATTAAGTAAATCAAATGTTTGCCTGGACCAAAGGTTTTTTGACTTAAAACTAGTTTACAGCTTAACTTAGGGCTTATTCTAATTGAAAGTATCTAGATATATCTTCTATATCTTTATGAACTCAGATTAGATATGTGAACTGAAACCTTACAGTTATGAATAGAGTGGGTATTGGATAAACTAAAGATAGTTATTTCTATTTGACTTTTTCCTTCTATGATTATCCAGCGCATCCTTTGTATACTGAAATTTCGACAACAGGAGTAAAATTCAGTTGAACCAAACAATAATTTAGTACAAAAATTAGTTTAATTGAATCAAATGCAAACGATAATACGATTGTAGTCTATAATTATTAAGAGTACTGTTTGTTGAAAATGCATTGAACAATTCAATTATCCTGAAGCACTTTCGCACTCCACAAAAAAATATATGAAATTAAATCTGTGTAAAGTGTCGTTGGACACTGAATACAATTTAAATATTAATATCAAGAGATCCATATATGAATATTAAGATGAGACCGCATTTAATCGATGGAGCGCCATAAAAAATGTTCAACGAAAAAAAAACAACAAAAAATCAACAAATACAATAACTTTACCACAGACACAAATGCTTTTTCGAACTCGCATTAAAACACACAGAAAAAAAGGGAAAAAATAAATAATTTAATAAAATATTTAATTAAAACACTGAGTAAAGAAAGAAAAAAAAACAGAACCAGCTTAATTAACCGCACAACGAAAAATGCACAAAAATTAATTGCATTAAAAATTGTTTATAACATTTTTCAATTGTTCGATGAGCGTTCAAAAATTCTGTGTGTGCGCTGAGCTCAGAGTACGGAGCCGGCCGGCATAGTCAAAATATTATAAAGTTGTTCAGTACTTGATTAAAAACTGTTTACATATCATTGTTGTTTGTGTTGTTGCTGTTGTTGTTGTTGTTGTTGTTGTTGTTAGTCTTTGGTGTTTGGTGTTGTTCACGCGCTTTAATTCAATTTGCAGCTTAATGCATGTAATTGATTTGAACAGCTTAATTGCATTTCATTGTAGCCCTTTATAGTTACTTGCAGCAGCGAGTACTACTCCAGTGGTCCCGCGTGTTAAACTCACTCGCCAGATTCTTTTATCTATCTACATATATATACCATATATATCTAAGTGTATTGCGCGTAACGTACCTAACCGTACCACAATCGCCACATAACTGATGGAACCGGCAAACGGCGATCGACAATCAAGCTCGGATATGAAAATCAACCCCAGCCGAAGAGTCGATCGTCAAGCCGATCTCTGTGACACGATGACGCACCAGCTCGTCTCCCCACCGCTCCTCCACACATACCTCAAAAGCTTTTGTGAGAAAGCGTCACAGACGAGCCCGTAGCACAAAGGTTTCTTCTTTCCCCCATTTGGGGATGGCTCCGTGCACATCGTGCGACTATGTCTAGGGGCAAAACTGAAAGTGCAAGTGAAGTGAGTCAAAAAAGATTAATATCAATCAATTTGATATGCTCACATGCGTTCTAAAATATACCCTGTGATAGCTTATAATGAGGAAATAATATATATAAACAGATCAGACTTCACAAGCTCAACAAAATCTTAGCACTAGTATTGCATGTAGTTAATAATAGCTTATTAGTAAATCTGTGTTTCAAGTCTATTCCCTAACCTTCCTATAAAAAACTTAAGTTATATATATACATAATATCTACTAGTTGCGCATACCCGACTAGCACTTCAATTTTTGTTATAAGACGTCTTGATTGCTTGGAATGTAGTGCTTCTACGAGCTAGATTCATTATGGATTCATTACGTAAAGCCCAGAACTTAATTATTCTCGTTGCGTTGGACAACATGTTCCGAACTTTAACGACTGTTACAATATCGAGAAATCTCTATTAGCATTAATTAACTACAAATGATTTATACTTCTCATCAGATTATTAGCTAACAAAGTTACACAGAAGTTTCATAAGCTTCAACTACTTAAGTACTCTCATTGATCTTTAAACTTTTACCCCTTGCTTCACTTAATACACTAATCGGTAGAGTCAGTCCACTATTCCAGACAGAAGGTGTACTATACGAAAATTCCCGAAAATGATCCCAGGAATATTCCGTGCTTTCTGCAGGAATATCTTTGTTCAGTCGGAGTCAAACTTTAAAGCGAAGAATGTTATCTAAAACGAGATGTAATAAAAGTAGTTAAAAATTGTCTGCTAAAGGTGCCACAGACAAAGCAAGATATATATATAATTATATATATATATATATATGAAGTAACCTCATGCGCAAGACTACCTATAGTATAAAGAAGTAATATCCATGGATAAGGAACAATATCCATAGATATTATCCATCGGATCTGATATTTATCCGCAGATACAAACAGGCAATCAAGCTCTATCTTTGCATCTGCGGATAATTATCCAATCGGATGGATATTATCCAGATTGACATGCAGATTCCTGTATACCACAGGCAGCTCTGCTTTTGAGCTGCCTTCAGCTATATATAAGGGTATTCCAGATCGGCGTAAAACCCCTCACATATTACTTATCAAAATATGTTTAAAGTATGCAACAAATGGGAAGGAAATTGAAACTTTCTCTGCCTAAAAGTAAGCAGCAATTTGATAAGGAACAGAGATACGTGGAGAGCGGTCCAACCATCTAATCAATGCTGGGAAATCATGATTGGACAGTTGATAGGACAATTAGGAAGTTGTGACAATTTCCATTTCCGATTCCGGCCAATGGCTAAGGGTAACTGCCGTACCTTGCCAGGATGCTACACACTTTTTAGACGTGTCCAGGAAATTGCGATTATGACAGCAATTTAAACATTTTTCTTTACTTCAACCCTACGATTCAGTCTGATGATAGACGCTAATAGAATGCCCAGGGCATTCCAGACCAACGGGGTTCCAGCTGGGGTCAAAAGTGGCTGTCGCCGCGCTAATCTGTATACGCTTCAGTGCATAGAATTTGATAAGTCGCCATTGATTAGCTCATCAGGCATTCTGAATGAATATGACCACAATGTAAAATGTGAATTGTGTGCAGTTTTCTTAAAGGTTAATCCAGAGGACACGTGTAAGTTTGAATAGAAATCGGGAAACCACTCAGAAATAAACGCCTTAACATTGCCGCTGACTCACACAGCTCTTGCCCCAGTGCCCCCAACACCCATGTAGCATCTACCGTGCGTCGTACGTGTACGAGTAGTACGCAAAACTAAAAGTGAATCAAAATCTTATAAACAATGTCTTAACATTCCCATTAAAGAGCAAATGGAAATAGATATATATACGCACTGTATACATCTTCCTATTGCTATATAAATATATTTATATTGTATATGTATTACGTCCATATACATATAGACAAGTTGGTGTGTAAATGAACATTGTGGATTCGAGAGCTTTGCCATTTTGCATATTGATCCGAATGTTGTGTTCTTTATACCCTCTAACCAGGAGCATAAATGGGGTATATTCATGTCAGTCTACGTATCTATACGCTTATCCGAATATCCTGCCAAGAGAAGGTAGACCTCACATAAGCTCTATGTAAAAGTTATCCGATCCGCACGTATTCGGCAAAGCTGCAAAACAAAGAGATTTAATTTGTCGATCTGAACAAAAATCTATATACTTAATATTATCTATTAATATACTATACCCGATATCTGAAGATCCACAGTTACTGCAAAAGTTTGTCACTTAAAAGTACACTAATATGGATCCCGGCAACATGTAGACCATGTTACGTAGTTAGCATACTTCTAAGGGTTTGGACAGGGCAACTCGTAGTCGAGCATTTGCCGGCTGATTAGTGTTGCGGACCAAGCGATAAACATATAAAAACATCAACACATTTTATATAAATTTTAAAATTACAAGTAGAGAAAGCGCGCAAAAGTCGTAAGTACATGTGATTGCACACACACACACACACACACACAATTATTCATACACACTCACACACGCCCACATGCACACATTGTGAAAATGAAGAAAGATTAAACGCTCGGATCGCATTTGCCTCAGTTGCGTACTAAACTTCGCAAGCGTCGGCCGGCCCATAAGAAAAAAAGAGAATCAGTCAACTTACGGAAAATGGAAACGTCCGCATTGGGAGTGATTTTAGTGATGTTCATCGGCATAAGCCAGGCTGCTCCAGCAAATAATTCCTCGCAACTTCCCTGGCACTCATTGGCTGGGTATCGTTATGAGCCACAGTACTGCGGTGATCCAGTAAGCGGACGTCAACTTTACGTAGGCGAGGTGTTCACACGTCCTGGACAATGTACGCGCGTCCAGTGCCTGGGCTCGTTGCAGGTGTGGGAGGATAGGTAAGCTGTCCTCTTTTTTGCTCTATTCTTGATGCTGTTTTATGTTGTTGGTTGTTTTAGTTGCAAAGTGCCAATCGCACTGAAGGGTACTTGCGTGGTGTTGCCGCCCACTGAAACCAATCTGGACTATCCAAAATGTTGTCCACTGTACGAGTGCAAAACGTTCGAGTCGAATTCCCAGGGAAAACTGGAAAAAACCGAAACTTATGATCATAATGGCAATTTGCGTAGATCACATGTTACCGAGCTAATTATCATTAATAAGGATAGGCTAGGCCCAGGTATACCATCATCGCCTGCACGCAAATATCAGGTGTAAAGTACAATTACCGTTACAAGTAACATACATATACATTACATTAAGTATGTGTAATTTTACATTTGTATTGTGTGATTGTACCAATAAGGTCAAAATTAGTTTTTAATCAGCGGTATCGTAATGTGTGTAATCTGTTTGTGCAATAAATTTGCTAAGAATTAATAAAAATTATCAACTTAAAATACTTTTGCTGACCGCCATTTGAGTTAAACAGAGCTGTTATGCATATGCAGAACTGCCGATAGCTGCGATATATTGAAATCTTGTGCTTAAACTTTCTTTATCTTATTATTTTACTTATTTATTTTACCATGAGTTCAGCAGTTTAAATATCACTACAATATATAAGATATTAAAACATATTAATTTTAAACATGCGCCAAATGTATTGAACAGGGCTGCATTCACACATCGTAATTGCGATAGCTATTGCTATAGCTATCGATAGTTGTAAAGTCAACTCATCGAAAGACGTCAAGTTCATAGTTAACTATCGAAGTGCCTGCAAATAAAACATTCTAGAAAAATAAAGAGAAACAGTTATCAAACTTTTGGCTTGCAGTAAAACATTTTTATTTGAAGGAGCAGTACTAGTTGGCAGATAGTCACGTTTAATTAACAGTTTGATTGCAGCAAATAAGCCTTACCTGACACCTACTAATTTCACCACAACAACAAAATGTTGCTAAGATTGGCAATGTCGACGGCTCGTCCGAGCAGCCTTCTCTTGGTGGGCAAATCAACGCAGACTCTGCTTAAATCCAAGCCCAGCTTGAACAGCATACGTAGCTATGCTCGCGGTCCAGTACGCAGCACACGTGCCCCTGTGGAACAGGTGCGCGCACCCACACTCAAAGAGAAGCTAATGGGACCTCCAAGTGCCAACGGTAAGTGCATCGCCTTTGACCACGGAACGCGTTGTACCTTATGTAATAACTATATTTCATTATTTTATTTTTATTCTAGCCTATTCAATGGGCAAGGGTGCTGTGGCTGGAGCTGCTGTCGTTGGCCTCGGCGCTCTTTGCTATTATGGCGTCGGCATGGGCAAGCATACGAGTATTGCGGACAACGCCATGTAAGTAATGAAGCATAGGCATCATTATACATATGCAGAATTTCCATTCTATTTTCACAAAATGTGTGACGCATATAATAGCATTTCGTTAGTCATAATTAAAATAATATAATCAAAGTTGAGACAAAGTTCAGATAATCATTAGATTTCCATAATGTACATCTGCAAGAATAATTGTGTTACCATGCTTATTATTACTAAAAAAAATTGACAAATCTCTCTCCTTTTTAGCATGTGGCCGCAATATGTAAAGGATCGCATTCAATCTACTTACGCCTTCTTTGGTGGATCTTGCATCATTACGGCTGCTTCAGCCGCGGCTGTTTTCCGCTCGCCTCGACTACTTTCATTAGCTACCCGCGGCGGTATGTTGGTAAGTTTCTTATTAGTGGATACATAGATAATATGTCCCATTCCATAGTTAAGTCCCGTCTCTAATTAGGGATTGATTATAATCAATCCACATAGAAACACACAAAACCCACACATAAACACTGATATAAACATACGTCTCATATTTCTCGTAGTGGACATTCGCTTCACTTGCACTAGTCATTGGCAGCGGCGCCGTCACACGCTCCATTGAGTACCACAAGGGTCTTGGACCCAAGCATCTTGCGTGGGCACTGCACTGCGCCATTTTGGGCGGTGTCATTGCACCCTTGTGCTTCTTGGGTGGCCCAATATTGACGCGCGCTGCACTTTACACTGGAGGCATTGTCGGTGGCCTATCCACAGTTGCTGCATGTGCTCCAAACGATAAATTCTTGTATATGGGTGGTCCTCTGGCCATCGGTCTTGGTGTTGTATTCGCCTCTTCACTTGCATCCATGTGGCTACCACCCACAACAATGGTTGGAGCTGGTAAGTAGCATTAAAACGAACATTGTGCATTTTGGACACATGTCTTATTATGTTTACTCTTTAGGCCTGGCTTCCATGTCTCTCTACGGCGGCCTTGTTCTATTCAGTGGCTTCCTCCTCTACGACACACAGCGCTTAGTGCGCAAGGCCGAAGTATATCCCCAATACGGCTATGCTCCTTTCGATCCCGTTAATGCGTAAGTTAAAGTTGAAACTTACTCTTCAATTACAATCTTAATTTGTGATTGATTCTATTTCAGTTCAATGTCTATATACATGGACGTATTGAATATATTCATAAGGATTGCGACAATTATGGGCGGTAACCGCAGGAACTAATTATATTAAACCATGTGATGCAGTAAACCTAATTACTTACGATATACAAAAAACATATTTAAATAAAGCTAAATAGGCACACAGAGCCAAGAAAAAGTGTAACATCCTTGTTTCCATTTAAAATTGCATGAATAATCGTTGCTCATTCGATACTATCGCATAGACTATCTAAAGTGTATCGTTATCTGCATAACCCATTTCAATATGGCAGCGGCTATATTTTTTTCAACTGAGATTTTTCTTTATAAAAGCTAATTTAACCAGACATTCTATAGAAAGTAACTTATTATAACTAATTATATCAATAAAAGGAATATTTGTAATTGGTGAACTTTTGAAATGACAGCTGCCGATATATCGATATGAAAATGTGTTATCGCAGTGAAAGCTTGAATAAAAACGTAGTAAGCGACGTAAACGTCGGCAGGACAATGCAGAATTCGATTTGTGCACATCTTAAAAGATTTTAGAGCTTAAAATTGTTTGCCTTGAAACTTGATGCTGGTTGGCTTTAGCATCAGTGTAATTTATGTATAATTAAACAAATATTTTCGTTACAAGCACCAACAACTAAACAACAGAACAGAACAGAACATACTTTTTTTTTGTTTTGGTAGGAAGTATTTACGTTTTAACTTATTGTTTTGATTGCTTAGTTTGACAAAAGTGCATAAACATATTTCAGGTTCGAAATACGGCGAGAAGAGGGTACTCATCAGGTTCCAAAACGCGGCCAACTCCCGAGACGGGTAAGTGGTGAGCCGGTGCCGGCCAGACTCTCGAACCGAGCCGGCCGGGCCGCGCCCTTTGCTCTGCGCCCTGCGCCCTGCATTTTGCGTCGTTGAATCGGTTATCGATAACAAATTTTGGGCGCTTTTCAGGCTCAATTACTCAGCCGGCAGCGGCAACTAAGAACGTAGCTCAGCAGGGAAAAGTAACCCAGCCGGAGGAGGAGGAGCAGCAGGAGGATATAAACGAAATGGAGCGTCGCTATTTAAAGAATCCGTATGCGGACTTTGCAGGCAGCGAGAATACCCCATTTGCCAGCGATGATGAGCACATCAAGACATTGATATGCACTTATGTAGATGCCATACTGGAGCACTGTAATCCCAACAACGATGAGGAGGACAGTCGCGGGGATTTGTATGTGGGCAATGCAGGTATTGCATACATGTTCTGGAAACTCAACAGCTGTGAGCAGACCCGAGACCTCTATCCAGCATTGGAGCACGCTGCTTCCTTTATACGTAACGCCAAGGCGAATGCGAATCGCTACAAGAAACGCTCCGCCGAACGTTATTCGTTTTTGTGCGGCAATGCGGGCATCTATGCCGTGTCGGCGGCCATCTCCCAGGCGACAAAGAACACAGAGGAATTGTCTAATGATTTGGCAAACTTTAAATCTGGCATACCCTGCAGCAAGGAGTACATGCACACCAAATACGGATGCGATGAGATACTGGTCGGCCGTGCCGGTTACCTCTCTGGCTGTTATTGGCTGAATGATATCCTGCCTGAGAAGAAGATTACCGATGACGATTTGGTTTCCATATGCCAGCTGATTATAACTAGTGGGCGGGAGTACAAAAAATTGACCAAGGGACCGCTGCCGCTGATGTATCAGTACCATGGCACTGAGTACTTAGGTGCCGCCCATGGGCTTTGCGGCATATTGCATATGTTGCTGGACAGTCCTTGGTTCCGTACGGTGCCCATATCGGCGCCGGCTGCTGAGCTGCGGGATATTAAACGCTCCGTTGATTTCTTTCTTGAGCTTCAGGACTCTGATGGCAACTTCCCAGTGGCTCTAGAAGATCTGCGTTCCGGCCGGAACAAGCGTTTGGTTCACTGGTGCCATGGCGCCCCGGGCGCCGTTTACGTGTTGGCCAAGGCCTTTTTAATATTCAAGGAGGATAAATATATGACAGCGCTGCGCCGTTCCGCCGATCTCGTTTGGAAGCACGGCTTCCTGCGCAAGGGTCCCGGCATCTGTCATGGCGTTGCCGGCAATGGTTATGTCTTTCTGCTATTGTTCCGACTCACCAACGAATTGAAGTACCTGTATCGTGCACACAAGTATATGGAACTCCTGACTAATTCAGAGTTCAAGCAACGCGCACGTGTGCCCGATCGCCCGCACAGCTTATACGAGGGTGTTGCTGGCACTGTTTGTTTCCTGGTTGATCTACTTGAACCAGAGCAAGCCTACTTTCCGTTTATGGATGTCTTCCACTAGACAATCACCCTATATCCACATACATACCCAAATTCCAAATCCAAACCCAACTCATTTACCAATCCAGCGGCGGCCCGCAAAATCCGTTGCGATAAATCAGGGAGTTCTCAACATTTTTCTAGTCATTTTATATTTTGCCTCCTCTCCAATGCTTATTGTTTGTAGTTCTCGTTGCCTTTGCATTGACCAGACAGACGAAACAGGATCACAGATCTTAGTCCCCAGTGACCAGTGCCCCTCATGAGAAGGGATCAATTAATCAACTGAGTGCGTGGCGCCAATCACCGAACGCAGAATGTTTATTATCATTCTCATATCAAAATTCTCTGTGCTTTAAGCTAAGCAATTATATAATATTAATAATACGCATACATACAAATATTCTTATATATTCATATACTTTATACATACACAATCCATAATTATACATATACAACAATATACATATATATATATATATATATATATACATTCAGATATATCTATATATTTATACACAATACTTACATATGTACTTGCAAATCAAAAAAAAAAACATAAATACAAACATAAATATACTATGCTTTATACATCCTACGAGTAACTCCATAAAACGATCTAAATTCTATTGTCAATAAATTGTATTACGAACCCATTCTACATATTTTAATTAAGATATCCTTAAGGCGAACATCCTGTAGCAATTTTTATTCAAATTTGGCGCCATTGAAAGAAAAATCTAGACAATCGATATATTAATCGTATGTAACTCACAATATGAAACGGTCCTGCCAACCATCGATAGTCAAAAGTAGCTAAATTGAGTATTGAAAATAGCTAAAAATATATATCTCTACTTTAAATTAGCAGATTTATGTCGAAATTTAACAATCATTTCTTAACTTAATCGTTTTACTTATATCTACCAACAGGGCGTATCCTTTTCCGTAATCGAAGCAGCAGTGACCGCCTCTCCGTATTTCGTAGCAGCGTCAATCGGAAACGACACAGCTTATCTCAGAAGCCCTAAAACCAATTAGAACAGGTCTTCATCCCAGCGAGGCCAACTGCTTCAAAGAGACAACCATATAGCATATAATAAGACTTATTATTAGACTTTTGTATTAATATCTTGCATTTAAATATTTAAGGAATAACTAAGAATAGTATATAATAAGTTTTTAATAATTATATATGTAAATAATTAAATGTATAATTAATCATAAATAAAGATAATAAGATAAGACAATAAGATAAGAAACAATTAATTAACGTCAATTTAAGAATTATACAATTGTCTTTCAAAAGCTTAAATAAATGAACATTGAAAAAGTAAACGACATTCTTTTCACTAATTATGGTAAATATAGTCTTATAAACTTATTAACTCTCGTTAGAATTTATCCCCTCGCCATCACCAATCCTGTCAATGCGAATTTTACGAAAAATCCACCTCTTGTCGACTTTCAGCTACCAGGCGAACAGAACCCAACAGCTGCATGAAAATGTGACGACACTCAGAGATTCGTTAAAAGTGCGCGCCCAAAAGTATGCACCACATTTTTGCATATTCTCCCAAAATGCCCGCGCAAAAGTATGCACTTCATTTTTGCACACTGCGTTAAAGTGGCCGCCAAAAGTATGCACCACATTTTTTGCATAGTAAGAAAAATTTTAGTGCATCTACCATCTGCTGGGTTCTGTTCGCCTGGTACTTGGCAGCCGATGACATGAGATTTTTCTTGGATTTTTATGCAAATTTCAGGCACACACACACCCTAACAACAAAGTCGGTGTGTATGCCTACGAGGGGAGCTTGGTAAGTTATCGTACATGCAAGCGAGGGGAGTTTGAAAAGTTGCTGAAAATGCAAACGAGGGGAGTTTGAAAAGTTGATTTTCATGCTAACGAGGGGCGTTTGAAAAGTTGCTACGAGGGGAGATCCTTTCAAAAAGAATAAATAAAAAAGCAGGTAAATTTCAATTTCATATATTATGCCGTAAAGCTTTATTCAGCATCATAATTTTTTTTATATGCCTTATTCTCTAAATATATTATAATGTTTAATTAAATTAATAAATTGTATTACTATATTAATTTTCCATTGCGCCAGTTTCTCTAAAAAGTCTTGCAGGAGGTACCAGTGAAGCCTTTCGTCATTTAATTGGATGCATTTCCAGCCGGAAAAAGCTATTTATCCCGAGTAATTTAGCAGGTCTCTGCCTGCCATATATAATGTCCAGTAGTATCCTGTGAAAGTATGTGAAAACAGTGCGAATCGCTTGGCCGAATGCTTCTGAAATGAAAAATGTTCTTTAAGTTCTTTTATTACGAGACCATTTTCGTAAACAAACAATTACCTATATCTCAGCCATAATCCTTAAGATCCTATAAATAAAGTTTTAATACATAGTTAAAACAAAATTAGCTAAAATCCTATAAAATCGCCAGACTTGCAGCAATCCGCTATTGTTGATTTGTCTTAAGACTTTTTAAAATGTGAGATCTGACGTGATCACAGTCGAAAGAACACGCCATCTATCGATAAATAGACATACTACATATTGTATTCCAATCGTTATTCGGCTAATCATTGTACAATCAACAAAATCTGCATGCGATACGTTGAGATTTAAAATTAATTAAAAAACTATAAGTTCTTTGCAGTTTCTAATTTATTATTATTTTAATTATTTTTATAAATATTTATTTGATTTTTAATTTAAACAAAACTTACTTTTACATCTTACAAAAATAAATACAATATTTTGAGATATATTTTCGATTTTCTTTATGCAACTGAATCTGACCAGGCACATTTTTTTTTCATTGTATATATCTTTATTAAGTGAAGAATCCGTACATTCAGAAAGCACCATAACAACACAAGTATAAACATATTTACAAACCAAACCTTATGCTAGAAAAATTATAGAAATTTAAAGCGTGAGGAGCTCATTGACATTGAGATGGAGAATATCTCACTGCTGAGTGATATTCTTAGCGAAGTCTTTTCTCTTTAGGCGCCTGAGAGGTCTAGCAGGGAGTAAGCCTCTGCGAGAGCGCTCCGGTGTCTCAAAAGCCTATCGCTGTATTGGCTGGTGTGTAGTCCGATCTGCTCTTCAACGGTGTACAGATGGAGGTCTCTGTGTAGAGTGCAACCACGGACGTACCAGGAACAGTTGGTTATCTGCCTTAGGGCACGATTCTGAATTACCTGGATACGTTTGTAAGATGTCTTCGCAGCGATCCCCCAGATCTGTATTCCGTACAGCCAGATAGGCATCATACAGTGGACGTACACTGCTCTTTTGGCTCGCAGTTGCATTCTTTGGCCACATCTCTTGCTTACCGATTTCAGGTGTGGGCCAAAGGTAAGTCTCTTGTCAAGTGGGATTCCCAGGTATTTGGCTTGCAGCGGCTGGTTTATTGTTGCTCCTTCCAGTTGAATAGTTGGGGTGGATCTCTTTAAAGTGAAGCAGGGGTTCATTGTCTTTGAGGTTCCACCTTCTGCACCAGGTTGAGAAAGAGTTGATATATCTCTGAAGTCCATTTGCGGCCTCAGATGGACATTTTGAATTATAAAGGACTGCCACATCGTCCGCATAAGTTGCTATTAGTGCCTTCGCTGGGGACATCATGTGTTCGTTGCTGGGGCGAGGTAGGTCAGCAGTGAAAATGGAGTACAGCAGGGGGCCAAGTACGCTACCTTGTGGGACTCCTGCTTTCATTAGGTGTAAGGAGGAGTATGCGTTCCTGATCCTGACCTTAAAAACACGATCGTTCAGGTATGATCTTAGGAGGCAGAAGTACGGCGCTGGCAGGAGTATTTTGATTTTTTGTAGCAGCCCATCTTGCCAGACCCTATCGAATGCTTGTTGCATATCTATAAATACTGCATTACAGTACTCCAGTTCGTCAAAGACTTGCAGGATGTGCTTGGCCACTCTGTGAACCTGTTCCACGCTGCCATGTCCTTCACGGAACCCAAACTGGTGATCGGGCAGAATATCGTAGTGGCTGATGATGACTCCAAGCCGTTTGGCAATAAGCCTCTCCCACACCTTAGACAGGCTAGGTAGAAGACTTATTGGTCGGTATGACTCAGGGTCATCATCTGGTTTACCAGGCTTGTGGATCATAGTGATCGCAGCAATTTTCCACTGCTTTGGGTAGAATTGAAGCCTTAGCATTGCATTAAAGATGAGTGCAATATATAGTATTGCCGTAGTAGTAGTGATTTGATGATCTCGGCAATCTCAACATCTCTAATTGGTGGGATCGGTAGGGCCATTTGAAGCGGTGTCACTAGGCTTTGGTGGGTTTCCCTGACCTCCTCCCGTGTGGCAAAGTCATGTGGAGTAAATCTAGCCTCCAAATGGTGTGCAAACGCGTTGGCTTGTTCTTCCTCGTTTTTAGCAAGATCCCCACTAGGGCACCGAACTGGTGACCAGGCACAATATTTTTAAGGAAGCTGTAATTTTATTTGGAATGTGTAAGACTTAAACTTGGAAAAATTTGAAACCAAAGCTAAAAAAGAAATTACCGTGGAACCAAAGTTTTTAAAAATTTCCATCTTAAACTGAAAAGATCTGCAAAATTTCCAGACTATAACCTGATCAATAAAAAGACATTGTTTGGTTTTCTTTTTCTTTTTCTTATTTTTTTTTCTTTTCAATGTTAATATTAGCTGTGGATACATATATATTTTTATAATGATATCGCATATCGCTTGCCGCTGCTGCGAGTTATTAATTGTGTTCGTATATTCGCTCGCTCAGAGTTGAGTATATATATATTTAGTGAGTATACTTAGAAGTATTTATATGGTGCGTGTGGGGTTACCATACTCGTATCTCGTATCTCATCCAAAACTCAGCGGGGTTAGTATAGTTTGCGCCTTGCAATTGCTGCTCTTGTTTTCTGTTTTTCTTTCTTTTTATAATTAAAATTATGACAAAAAAATCAACAATTACTGCATAGTTTTTAAAGTTCAATAACAAATAATAATAATAATAATAGTAAAAAAAATAAAATTAAAAAAAAAACAAACACAAAAAACGTACAAATGTTCTTACTGTTCAGTAGACGAGCCTGCCATTTGTGGTATATATGTTAGATAATGATAATATAAGATGTGGATATATAGTAGTTAAATAGGATGCGTGTGTTCCAACACGAAATGCCAAAAAGGTATACATAATTGTTTGAAAAATGGTTTTCTGGGTCCTGGGAAGTGTTGCTTATAATTTAATGAATAGTTGTTGCTGTTTGCCCCACGGTGCTGTTCTTCGGGTCGATTTACTGGCAATTGCGGAAACGGCGATAAATGCTCTGTACGTAGACAAAAACGCACTTCCAGTCGGGTCGACTCATCTCCACCATATCCTCTACATCCAGCAATGGTGCAATGCCCGCTTTCTCGCTGCATAACAGTATATAAGAGATTATAAAGATGATGTATGTCCATTGATCAATTGAGAACTTACTCAGCAACGGTGAAGGCCAGCTCAAAGTTGTGTCTGCGAGTTTGTTTGGTTAGTGTACTGTAGTCAAATGCATCTGGCAAGAAATGATGTATCAGCGCACAAAATGCCAAGCCGTCTGACCAGCTCGAGCTAAAGTTGCTTATTTGGACGTTCTGCGAATTACATCAAAATATATTGTGATGAGTGCGTTCGGGTGTGCTTGGGCTAGGGTGAGTTGGTATCAACTTAGCGTTGTGCTTGTATCGATATGATATGACTGATCATCTATCGTTATCGATATCGATATGGGCAGCGGCAACGGCAGCAGCAGTAAAGTAGAGTTGGGCGATATATCATGTTACTGATATTTAAAATTAACAGTGACAAAATATCAAGAATCGGTGATAATTTCATTTCATATCTTCATTTTGTCACAGATATTTTGAAGTCGCAGTCGATAGTATCACTATCGCCCATCTCTACAATCAAGCGATATTTTTGTTGTAAAGTCCAGCCCCAAAAGCAACAGTCGAAGCAAATGGCAACAACAACAACAACAGCAACAATGTTAATAATAACAGCAGCGATTTATGTACTATATGTTACGGTAAACAAAAGTAAAAGCTGCGATTCTGCTTCTGCTTCTGCTTCTGCTAGTCTTAGCCAAGCCAAGCTGCTGCTTGCGTGCGTGGGATTGTTTTTTGTTTGTTTGTGTGTATGTATGTGTATGTATTTGTGTCTATGCGTGTGTAGATGAGTTGCTCAAAAGCTCAGCCAAAGGTTAGGCGTTGTTTAGTTTTAAGATTTTGTTGTTGGCTTTGTTTTTCTGTTTTTGTTTTTGTTTTTGGTATTTATTTTTAGTTATTCTTTGTTGGACCTAAGCGTTAGAATTTGTTATTAAATATTATTATTATTGCGTTTTATCATAACGAACAGCAGTAAAATACAAATACAAATCAAGTCAAAAATCAAAATCAAAATCATAAAATATATCCCACAAAAGGAATGTAACAAATAACGGTCTATGGCTATGGCTGTGGCTGTGGCGTTTGCGTTTGGCTTTGTTGGTTGGTTTTTTTGGTATTGGTTTGGGTTTTTTTAGGTTTTGGATACCTCATATTCCTGCGTTTTGTGCTGACACCACTGCAGAAGTTGATCCTTGACAGTGGCGGCGCGCGCATTTAATGCCGGATCGGTAAATTTGAAATACGGTTGTGCTGAACCGCCGGGGGTCGTGGGTGTGCTTGTTGTTGGAGATGATCTGAACAAATGATTCAAGGTTGGAGGGGCAGACGTTTTAGCGAAACTCACACAATTTTTTCTTTGTTTATTTTTATTTTTTGTTTTTGTTGGTTTGTTTTCATTTTTGTTTTTAATACATAAAAATTGTCCTTAGGTATGTAGATTTTGTGTTCGATTTGTTTAGCTCGTGTATGTGTGTGTGTGTGTGTGTGCGTTTGTGTTAGCAAGAAACAAAAACAAATATTACTATAAGACTATTATATTAAGTAAGAGATAAAAATAGCTAACAGTTTTTGTATATTTGTGATTTCGCCTAAGATTGTTTTTGCTTTTAAGAGAGAGAGAGAGAACAGAGAGGCGACAAGTGCGTAAGGAAGTAAGAGACAGACATAGCAGGAGAGTGAGAGAAAGAGAAAGCTGCTAGAGCTAGACAAAGAGACACATACTAAAGTACGTATATATAGTAGGATATAGGAACGCTGTCAACTATTTACAATTTACCTAAGAGATAAAGAATTAACCCTATGCAAATAAGACATTTATTGCCGTTTACCAACACCAGAAAATTAAATAAAATATAGGGCGAAACTAGTGATTGAGTATGTGTGTGTGTGTGCGAGTGTAAACGAGTATTGTGATGTGATCCTGCACCAATTAAGTACTATATGTTGTATAAGGAAAGCAAACAAAACAAATAGTCAAACTATAAGAATCTAAAACAGTGTTGAGAAATGTATTAATAAAATTGCGCGCCAAAATTTAAATTTGAAATGTGACTTCAAGTTTTGCTTGCTTTCCTTTAGCTATGTGTAATCTCTATATATGTATATAGTACTATATGAATAGGAAGAGTTGGTTAAATATAATTTTAGTTCAAATTGAAGACTTACTTTTGAGCCTGCTGCTGGGCAGCTGCCTTATCGAGCTGCTTGAATTTGGCCAGCGGTGAAATGTTCTTGGAGGCAGCGCTGCCGCTCACAGTGCGTGTGGTAACTATGAGTAAAAAATATAATAAAATAAATAAATTATATAAAATAAATAAAGTAAATAAATAAATAAAATTAGTTAAATATTTATAATTAAAAATTATTACCTTTTGTTGTTGTTGTAGTGACAACTGAGCCGCCATCCTTCGACTTGGTCTCGGTGCGTTCACTGGTCGTTGAGCTTTGTTGCTTGTTTTGTGCTGTATGAAGAAAGGTTTTAGACGAATTTTGTTGGCAAAAGAGAGAAGAAGGGGAGAAAAAAGAAGCAATAATTACAACAATTAGTCAAGTGCATGCATTCAAAATTAAATTAAAAAACAGTAGTTGAAGTTATTGAAAATGTTGGAAAAAAATACATTAAAAAAAGGTTATTCAGATTATTTTTGTTTGTATCTTGGCTTAGACTAAACTAAAACAGGCAACAAATTATACGCTACACACGGCAACGAAACGAAACATGTAGAAAATTAGCTAAATTACATTTGCAGCTAATTTTTTATATATATATATTTAATTTTTTTTATATATATTTTTAGTCAGCGCTACACAATTTCAGCTACTTACAAAAAAAAAACAGTGTAAAAAAGTAATTGCATTAAAATAGTACAAAGTTGTTGAGCGCAACGATTGGCAATGGAACACGCATATAGCTAGCGCTCGTTCCATGCCGCGCGTTCCAAAAACACACACATATATAATAATAATAACATATACAAAAAACATGAAAACGAAACGCCGCTAAAAAATATAATATTTGCGGCTTTGCTGGGCGATTTGGTGGTTGGTGTCTGTGACGCTGGTGGTGCTCGGTGGTGCTCGCTCGAGTCAAAATACTTAACAATATTAACAAAAAAAAGAAGTAAGGAACAAATGAAAACAAAACATGCAAAAAAACAACAAAAATTGAAGAACATGCGAACAAAAAGAATGCGGAGAAAGCGAAAAAAGAGCCAGCAGCAAACTGAGCTGTGACAATAATCAAAAATGGTTTATAACAAAAGGCTTTACTGTAGGGTATATGTATGTATATATGTATGTATATGTACAAAGAGACTGAGACAAAAAACAAAGAGAAAGAGAGAGACAAAATTGGAGGAGGGACAACATGGGATTTGAATATCGTGTGTGTAATGTATTCTTTTTTTTTTCTTATGTCTGTTGTCGCTGGACCAACCAACCAATCAACCAGCCAACGTAACGAACGAGCGTCAAAACGAAACGGAACGTAACGAAACAAAACGGAACGAAACGATAAAGCGTCGAAGCTGACTGAAAATTTTATACAGTTCCTGGGCTTGATGGGAGGGAAGAAACAACGGCAGGCAAAAAGTATATAAACAAAAGATAACAGTTATACGAATATATGTATGTATGTGTGTGTGTGTGTATATATATATATACGAGTAGTATATGCAGTTAGGCCGGGCGGGGGTAGCAGTGGTAGTACATTCAACGCGCGAAAAGGTGGCAACGCTGTTTTGGGCATTTTGTACATTGGAGTTGGTTTTTTTTATTGTTGTTTTTCACTCACAAATCGTAGCGTTTAACTCTTCTTCTTTATGCTGCTGCTGTTGCTGTTGACTCTCATTTTCACATTTTCACGATTTTCATGATTTTCATGATTTTTCGGATTTTTCTTTTGAATTTATCTTGTTTGTTGTTGTTGTTTCTTTTTGGCATCCTGCGGTTGGGCGCAGCGCAGCAAACTAGGCAGTGTCTGCGTGTCTTGTTGCATGTTGCATGTTGCAGATGGTTGACATGTGTGTGTGTGTGTGTGTGTGTGTGTGTGTGTGTGTGATTGAGACTGAACTTGTTTGCTTTTTTTCTTTTAGAAAGTAAACCCCGCATGTGGTCCCTCCTTTTAATTTAGTGACTCGTCGATAAACAATATTGAAAACGAAACAAAGTGAACAAAACGAAACGAAACGGTTCGGAACGAAACGAAACGAAATGGAACGTTTCGGTGACTAGAAACGGCTGGGTTGGTACGTTGAAACTAAAACAAAGCCTAATCCTACGCTCAGAACATAAGCGAGTATTAACAATAATCAGTTATCAGTAATCGGTAATCGGTAATCAGTACAGTTACAGTTCGGCTTCGTTTCTTCTATGTTTAGTGTGTGTCCGTGTGTGTCGTTGGTGTGTGTCTGTGTGTGTGTGTGTCTGTGTGTCGTTTGTGGGTCCAGTTGCGTCTCGCTGGGCGGCTCAAACTGGAATGGCTACTGTGTATCTGTCTGTTGTCTATCAATCAAACGACTTATCGATATATCGATTGGCGGCACTTTAGGCGCCCAGCATTAGCTGCTCGAATGCGTCCTCCACATTGCTCTCGTCCAGCAGATTGAGATGCGCTATGTGCGGCATTGTGGCGCTGCGGCTCAAGCCACCGCCAATGATACCGCCACCACCAGCACCACCAGACATGGCCAGACCACCACGCATGGCACCTAATCCGGCCGTGGACACATTACCGTTCGACGTGGAGGAGGTCAGCGAGCTGAGAGATTTGCGTGCCGCCGATAGCTTCTCGCTCGTCTTGGTACGATTTATAGCTGATTTTCTGTTAGCAGCTGTCGTTGTTGTTGTTGTTGTGGAAAGCGTGCGGAGCTCCTCCAGCTGTGCACCCGTTGGTGACTTTTGGCCAGAGAAGTAGGCAGCGACTGTACGCTGTTTGTCGCCCAGCTGCTCCTTGTCAATGCCAGCCTCGTAGAGCTTGGGCACGGCCAGCGAGTGGCCGGATTTGCTGCGTCTCAGCTCTCCAGGTGCTGCAGCCGCTGGCTGACTGTATCTGGGCTGAGCTGGACCGTTGGTCTGCTGCTGGCAGATCTGGTTCCAGGAATCGCATTTGCTCAGCCGATTCACACGTGAACCGCCGTTGCTCTGCTGCAGCAGCTCCTCCTCGTGGCAGCGGCGACTCAGCGAACTGAACGCGCTCACATTGTTGAAAACGATGTTGCGCGGTATCTGATCCTCTGGAGCGCCCTCAGCTGGCGCCGGCGGCTGTGGTGTCGCTGGCGTCTCCATAATCTGTGGCTTGTGCTGCTGCTGCTGCTGGAGCTCCTGCTGCATTGTGTGCTGTATGCTGGTGGTGCTTGTAGTAGTGGTGCTGCTGGTCAGGTGCTTGTTCATCTGCGGACTCTGATACGCATTGGGCACATAGTGATGCCTCTGTGGAGGACCAAACTTCTTGAGCAATGGCGCATTCTCCTTGGGCAGCGATGACTTAACAATATCTGGAGTATCCGCTGGCGCAGAGGATTTGTATTCCTGCTGCTGCTGCTGCTGCTGCTCGTAGTAAACCTGCCGCTCGCGCTGCTCCAGGACATTGCCGAGACTCTTGCGTCGCAGCTCGTTCAGCTGCTGCTGCTGTTGCTGCTGCTGCTCCAGCAGCAACTGCTGCCGGTTGGAGCTGAGTGACTGCTGCGACATGACGCGATTCTGCAGCGGCGCAGGCATTGTGGGCGAGTCCAAGGTGCTCTGGCGGGGCAGCTGCATCATGGGCTTCGGCTCGTAGCTGGACTCGCTGATCGTGTGGCTGCGTGTGCTTAATCTGGGACGCTGTGGTGCCTGTGGTACTGCCTGTTGCTGCGGCAGAGGCTGTTGTTGCAGCTTTGGCTGAGGTTGTGGCTGAGGTTGTTGCTGCTTCTGTGGCAGCTTCTGTTGCTGTGGCAGATTCTGCTGCTGTGGCTGCGCCTGCGGCTTTGGCGCCAGCTGCGGCTTGTTGCTGCGATCCACTGGCGGTGGCGCCGCCTGCACGTGCATGGGATTCGCTGTCCAGCTGGTCTGTGGCGAGGTCAACGATAGCGAGGAGCTGGCATTGGAGTGCTCCGAGGTGCGACGTGCGCGGCTTATGCTCACGCTCGACTCCTGCTCGTCGGCGGAGTCCTCAAGGGGATAGGTGACCACATAGGAGGTCTGCGTCTCGCCCATATAGCTGGGACTCGCATCGTAGTTCAGCACTGGCGGCGCTGTCGCCGGCGCATACTGCGGCTGACGATTCGCCTCGAAGGTGCTGAGCTGCGGGAAGAGCGGCTCCACCAGCGGCGCCTGGTACATCCTGCCATCCGGCGACAGGCAGCCTGGTTTGCTCGGCGAACTGGGCGCCGTCAGTGGATGAACTGGTAACTGAGGCTGGGCACGCGCTGGCGTCTTATTGTTGCTGCTGCCATTGCTCCCGTTGCCACCCAGTTGCTTCATCGTGTAGAGCAGAGATTTGGCTGCACGGGAGTTACGGCCGAAGACCTCATCGTCGCTCATGTGCGCAGTGCGTCGCCCGGCGACGGTGACCGCCGTCTGGCTGCGTGGCTTGCGCATCACTTTGATCTCGGCGCGATACTCGTGCATGTTGTGATCCGAGTCCAGGTCCAGATCGTCGTCCGTATTGTCTGTCATCAGGGGTGCGGTCAGGCAGCTGGTGGGACTGTCCACAGGACTGGCATAGTCGAAGTGACGCGCCGTCTGCGTTGGCGTGGGCAAGTACGTGGGATTCGCATTGGTCAGCACCAGTGGCGCACCCAGGGGATTCGTCAGCGGCTCCAAGGCGCTGCTCAGACAGGGCTGGCTGCGATAGTTGCTCAGATTCGTGGGACCACGTCGCACCGGCGAGTAGTCCGCATAGGTGAAGGATATATTGGTGGGCGGTGGTGGAGGAGCCGCTTGTTGTTGCCTCTGACGCGCCGCGTACAGCTCCATTTCCGGCTCCATGGCATTGGGCAGCGAGGGACGCTTCTTGAACTCACTGAACGCCATCTGCGGCGCCTTCGAACGCAGCGAATTGTGGCGCTGCACATAAACATTCGGCGACTGCTGCTGCTGGTCGAGATTGTCGCGCAGGGAGCGCTCCTCGAAGTGGTGTGCCTTGCGCTTGAAGTCGCTGTTGTCCACGCGCGGCTTGGCCACCCAGGGTAGTCCTATGGGGGAGGTGGCCGCCGTGGAGGCGGGTGAGGGCGTGTTGCTGTAACTGGGCCGCGCCTGCAGATGATGTTGCTGCGGTGCTGCTGCTGCTGTGGGTGTTGCTGGTGTGCTTGTCGCTGTTGCTGCTGGCTTGCTGCGTCCCGTTGCTGGCTGCCAAGTGGTGGACTTCTGTGCGATGGGCTTGTAGATGTTCGGCGCCGGCGGCTGGCCATGATCGATGGGCCGGAAGACGGATTGTGGCGCATGGATAAACTGATTGACGGGCGTTGCTGCCGCTGCTGCAGCTGCAGCTGCTGCTGCTGCTGTTTGTTGCTCCAGCTCACGCTCACGCTCCCTCTCCCTTTCCCGCTCTCGCTCCCTTTCGCGCTCGCGCTCGCGCTCCCTTTCCCTCTCCCTTTGCTGCTGCATGCGCAGCTCCATCTCCTGACGACGCTGCCGCTCGAGTTGCTCCTGCTGCTGGCGCTGCCTCTCCAGCTGCTGCTGCCGTTCCAGGTGCTGTCGCTCGAGCTGCTGCTCAAAGTATTCCCGCTCCAGGCGTGCGCGTTGCTCGCGCTCATAGCGTGCCTCCTGCTCCAGACGCAGCTGTCGCTCCAGCTCCTGGCGCCGCTGACGCTCCATCAGCGCCTGCGCCTGTGCCGCCTGCTGCTGCTGCAGCTGAAACTGTTGCTGCTCCCTGTGGAACTGCTGCTGCTGCTGCTCCCTGTGCAACTGTTGCTGCTGTTGATGTTGTTGGTGGTGCTGTTGCAGCTGGTGATGCTGATGCGCTGGCGGCTGGGGCGGCTTACCCTTGGTGGCAGTTGCCGCGGCGCCCGTCTCGAATGTGTGCTTGATGTTGCCGAATTTGTGCGTCCAGTTGGAGACGGAGCGTGCTCCGGCCCAGCCGAGGCCGCCCTGGTGGCTCTGCTTGTTGATGAAGGCGAGGAACTTGTGATCGTTCTCCGTCTTCGGCTCAAACGGTGGCACCACATGCTGGACGCGCCGCTTGACGCTCACCTGGACGGCGCGTTTCAGGCCAAGATTGGGCCCAGCGTTGCTGCTGCGACTGTGCTCCTCCAGCTCCGAGTCGCTGTCGATATCCGCCGCATTGTACTTGGCCTTCGCCTTGGGTATATCAATGGTATTGGCCCGCTTCATCATTTGCTTCTTGCCGCCATTAAATCGCGTGGCCGGAGTCGATTCCGGCGCGGACTGTTCCGCTGCAGCCGCATAGCTAGCGAAGCTTACGGCATAGTCGCCGGAGAGGGGTCTTCTATTGCTGCTGCTGTTGTTCGGCTTCAGCTGCATGGGAGTCACCTTGGGAGCGGGCACAAACTGGTTGGGCCTGTAGAGCTGCGTGCTGGGTGCACCGACAATGGCGCTGGAGCTGGCGTTCTTCTCCAGGGGAAGTGGAGCAGCAATGCTGCTGTGGCTGCCCTGTTGACTCTTGGAGTCCAGTATGAGCATATCCTCCATGTAGCGTCGAGCATCCGCCAGTTCCTCGCGGCTGACGCCGACTGTGTGGCGGCTGCTGCGCTGGCGTCGCTTGGCAAAACGCTGGCGATTGCCCAGATCCTGGTCAGGACTATCGCGACTGTTGTCCGCAGCTGTTGACGTGGGTTCCAGGGCATCCGATAGCTTCTCAGGCGCACTGAGCCCGCTCTGCAGGCGGCCAATCAGCGAGAGTAGCGCCTGACGCTGGCCACCATCCACGGCCAGTTCCTGGCCCAATTTGAGGGAGCACTCAAGGCGGCTGAGTGCATTGGTCACCTCCTCAAGGAGTCCATGATTCGCATCACCAGTGCTGCTCCGCTGCTGCAGTGTATCACGCAGACCCGCAGCCAATAGCCGCAAATCCTCGCCACTCTCCGTGCCGGAGTCCTCCTTCTGTGGCACACTCAAACGTTTCACTTGTGACGCACCGCTGCCCGCCATTGCATCCGGCTTGGCCGGTGTCGGTTTCTGGCTCGGATCAAGCTTCGAGCTGGTCGCTGTCTGGTCTTTAGTCTGTGCTTTCACTGTGCTAATAACTTTCTGGCTACTGCTACTGGTTTTCCTACTGCTATTGCTATTACTACTGCTAGCTGACCCTACGGCTGTTCCTACTGCGGCTGTTCCTACTGCGACTGTTCCTAGTGCTGCTGCTGTTGCTGTTGCTGCTGCTGGCTGGCTGCTGGTCTGTGGCAGGGACTCACCCTGTTGGCCGTCAACCTCCGTCTGGCTGCTCTCCTGCTGCAGCGCTGTGACTGCTGTGGATGCTACCACCTGCTTGCTGAGCTCAACTTTGGCCAATTTCTGTTCCACCTTCGAGACGGAACTGGTTGATTTTGTTTCCTTTGACTCTTTTGATTCCTTTGTCACCTTGACTGCCACTTCTGGTTTCACCTCTGGCTGCTCCTCGTCGCTGTCGTCGTCGGTCACCTCCTCAATTATCTCCTCATACTCACTGGCGCTGCTCTCCTCCTCTTCCTTGGCAGCGGCCTTTTCACCGCTTGCCTTCAAATTTTTCTGCTCTAAAACGCGCGACGCACAAGGAAATCGTTTTTTGTTTTGGTTTTCATAAGATGAGTAGATGAAAATAGTGTGTATATGAGAGAGACAAAGATAAATGTAAGAAAGAGAAAGAGAGAGAGAGAGAGAGATAGATATATATATATGTTTTTAATTCACGGAGCGTTGCAACAACAACAAACAACGTCAACAAGTTCTGGGCTGGGATTTCACATAAAGCGGCGAATGATAAAGAACTCGGCATAGGCCTAGGTAATACGAGCAAGTTATATATACATATATATATATATATATATACATTATATATGTATATAGAACTTGTTTACAAAGGGAAAAGAAACGAGAAGGAGAAAGAGAACGAGAGGTAAGACGAGAACGAGAGAGCTCTGGTTTATAGTTATAACAAAGTATTGGAGCTTGGATTTTTGAGGGGTGGAACATGTCAGAGTAACCAGAGTAAGGGTTACTTGAGATGCTTAAATGAGACAAGTAACGAGTACTAGTACGAGTAACGAGTACAAGTAACGAGTAGCAAGAACGAGAGGCACGAAACGCACAACAATCGAACGAGTTGAACGAGTGAAGGGTTTGACGAAATGAATATCAAAGAATGTTTGGGATGCGATTCAAGATGAATGAAATGAATAAAGTGAATGTATATAGAATGAATAGAGACGACGACGAATAGTATTTACGACTGGAGTTCGTTTATGGTAAGTGCAATACCTGGCAAATGTTTTTTTATGGTACTTTTAGCCTAGCTACGAGTATGCGCTGTTTTGCATATCTACAAGATACAAATACAGAACACAATCAGTATCTAAATTAGAGAGAGATAGAAAGTAAAGATAGACAGAGAGAGAGAGAGAGAGAGAGATAGCTAAAACCTAAATTGAGACACGTTGAGTCTGCGCGACTGCCATTATCCTTGGGGTTAGTTAGAGCTGAGAGGGAATCCTAGAGCAGCCTTAAAGGACTAAGACTTACCCTCGCGTTCCGCCATAAGTTCCCGTAAACGTGCACGAATCTTGCGACGCTCCTCGTATGTGGAGGCCTGTTCCAGCTGGGATCGTTGACAATGAAAGTTATATTTTTAAATTCTGAATTCAACTTTTCCTCTAAGACTCACCAATTGCCTGAGTAACTGCTCGTCCCAAATCTCCTCGATGTCACAAGTTGTGCGTATAACTGGTGTTGAGGTTGCGACCTTCTTGTTGCTGTTGCTACTGTTGCTGTTGTTGCTGTTGCTGTTGCTGTGGCTGTTGCTGCTGCTGATGTTGCTGCTGTTACCAGTTTTGCTGTAGCTGCTGCTTATGCGCGTTGTTTTCACCTACAAGAAAGAAATAGAGAGCAGAAATTTCAGTTTCGGTCTCAGATTTGTTTATCAACCGGAAAATTGTATTGCCCACACGCTTTTACAGTGCGTGCCGAAAAGCAAACGCCAGCTGTTTTGCGTTTGGCTAAATAAAGCATGATGAGCGCATACGCCGGCAACGGCAGCCAAGAACAAAATACGTTTCAGCTCCCCTTGCCACCTGCCACCTGCCACCTGCCACCTGCCATTTGTCTCGCGCCGCCAACGGCCCTGATCAGCGATGATAAGGCAGAAAGCGTAGCGCAATTGTCGTCCTTAGCCATGGCCAGACGTCTCTTCCGGCTGCTCGATTGTCGCCAATGCTTAGCCATGAGCCAATTCGTTGTTTTCAATATTCTGTTCAACAACAAACTAGCTCTCTACCTGCATACCTGGCGTATGCGTAATGCTTTAACATATTGCGCATACGCCGCATTGACACTAAAACGAAACTACTCGAAGCAAACGCAACACTTAAACAGACATCTCAGACTCTCAATTAACACCTACTCTGCCTCTTCTGTCTAATATATAGACTTAAATCATATAAGAATCAACTTTTATATATAAGAAGCCAGACCGCAATCGTCGCATTGAGGTAGTTAAACTCTGTAGCATATATATAATGATAATAAAGCGTGTGTAGACCCCAGATGAAATGATTGAGGGAATAAAGGAAATATTAAAAATTTAAATTGAGTATACGCAGCGTTTGCCCGCAATTGAAACAAAGTTGAAAGCAACGACGCAAAATCAACGCAACGCAGCGACAAATGAATAATTTTACAGGCAGTTTTCCTACACATTTTCCTAGCATTTCCTTGTATGCAACAACTGACAGCTGTCCAAGTCTCTCACCCTGCCCCGAATACGCGCTACGAATGAAAATGGTTTCTTTGGTTTTTTTTTTTTGTTTTTGGGTTGTTTATAACAATTTGACCAAATTTGGTTAGCTTCAATATTTCAAAAACAGAATTTCAGAATTTTTTCGAACATATTCGAGAGATGCCAATGGCGTTGAGAGAGACGCCAAAACACGCGTTGCTATTTTTAGTTAGAGATTATTTAAGCAATACACAGACACAGCGCATATACGCTAGAGGGAGATGGCGAGAGAGAGAGAGGGAGGGAGAGTGGGTTGAAAAATGATGAGAAAATGTTGTGGGTGGAGGGGAAAATGCTGCCATATATTTTCTTGTACGCATTCAAATAAAACGTTTTCAATTTATTGATTTCAGCATCTACTAACGATTCATTGAACTCTCTCTTTCTTTCTCTCTCTATATATATATATAGAGTATATATACGATCTATATCTGTTTAAGTCGAAAGCTAATGCATTTTATTAGTAAATAGGTCAAAAATTGACCTTAAAATATGTTGCAGCTGCCCAAAGTTAGACACGAAAACATTCAATGAAAGATCTTAATATACATATATATAATATATATATGATAAATATGCATTCTATATATTTTGTTGCTTTATATAAGCAAAAGCTGAGAATCCAAAAAAAAAGAAAGGAAGCAAAAGAAACTCAGAAAAAAATAATAAAAATAAAAAAACACAAACTAATTTGCTAAACATTTCTTTCACATTTATCTCTTTCATTTTTCAATGTGGGCCAACAGGCAACAACAACAAAAACAACAAGAACAAACAAAAAAAATATAGAAGAGGCAATGCACGACTAGCTAATACCCTGTAAAAGTATTATGAGTACCCAAAATAGTTTGGAAATTCTCAGACTCTACTTTGAAGTAAAGACAATAATCTGGCTTATAACTTTTATGTCTATCAGCTGATTCTGTTATATATATACCTTAATTATCAGCCGATTATGATATTGACTCATATATATATCCAAAATAGTTATATTATTATTATAGAAATGGTGAAACTATTTTTAAGAATTTATTTGCTGAAACATTTTAGCCTCTATTTTCTTCGCCTTTTAACTTCTATATATATCAGCTGATTCTGGCATACATATATTCAATATATTCTACCGATTATAATATAGACTCAAGTATATATTAAAAATAGTTATATTATTATTTTAGAAACTGTGCAGCTATTTTTAAAAATTTATTTTCTAAAATCATTTTCCTAATTTGGGTAGAAATTCAGCAAATTTTCTGGCACTTTGCTTCGAATATATTGTATATATATTTTACCTATATAAATTATATGTTATATGCTATTTATATACCCTATTTTAATGCCCCTTAATTTGTTTAGTGCTACAGGGTATTTGCTTATAAAAATAAATACAAAATGTTGTTGTATTTAATTGAAAAAATCTTATTTAAAATTTATTTGTATTTATTTTTATAATAATTTCAGAGTTTTTCATCAAGTTTTTTTTTGGCCTGTTGTGACGTGTTCTATTTAATTGTTTGTTGTTGTTAAGAGTGTTGTTGTTGTTGCTGTTGTTGTTGCTGTTGTTGGTGTTGTTTTTGTTGGTGTTGCTGCTGGCAATAGGCTTGCCAAGTTATTTGGCGCAATTCCGCTAAAGCGTAACAAACCTCACAAATTGCCCTAAGCAGAAGGGGTGCATAGGCGGTATGAGTGTGTGTTTGTGTGTGTGTGTATGTGTAGTGTGTGTGTGTGTGTGAATGCAACGAAGCATGGAAATCAAAATGGAAATTGCAGGCCGAATGGCACGAACAATTAAAAAAAGAGCTGCTGCCTGCAAAGGGGATGAAGTTGGCTAGAAAGAGGCCAGAAGGGGGAGAAGGGGGAGGGTAAGGGGTGGAGTAGCTGCTGCTGCTGGTGCTCAACTGACCAAAGCGACTGCAGCTAGTTGCAGCTGCAATTGTTGTTGCTCTTGTTGCTGTTGTTGCTCAGCTGGTTCAACAAATTGGGCAACTATTCACATTGGCTTTGACACTGTCGCAGCAGCAGCAGCAGCAGCAATTGCGGCAGCAACAACAGCAACAATATGATTAATGCTTTTAAATTTGTCTAGTAAATAGGAAAATAAAGAAAATTGTTGTTAAAATAGAAAGGATAAGGTAAGCAACAAAGTCGAAAAAGAAGGCCAAGAGTAAATCAATTTGGCTTTAATTTTGTGTTAAATTTTGCTTCAGATTTTAGTTGAGTTTTTTTTTGAATCAAATTGCTTTGGCCACACGCCCAAAACGAAGCCTTCAAGTTTTGCCTGTTTTCTTTTATAATTTTCCAATTTTCTAATTTTCCAATTTTCAGTTTTTCCAATTTTCCATTTCCATGAGCACAACAAATACAATGAAAAGAGAGATTTGGCATTTGGTTCATATTTTTAGAAATAATACGAAATATTTGACATGCAAAATGCGAAGAGTTGGCACAAAATGATGAACAAGCGCACAACCAGCACACACACACACACACACACACACACACAGAGAGAGAGAGAGAGACACGCACACACGCTGATTATGAAATGACAAAACAACAACAAAAGAAGAAAAAAGTAAAATAAAGAAAAGAAATGGAGAAAAAAAAAGCGAAAGAAAAAAGATTTGCAATGCTGGGAAAAGGCTGTTAAACTAACAGTTAAAAGCGGGGAAAAACCGGCTTTGTGGCCCAAACGAACCACTTGCCGCTTGAGACCAAACTAATTTTTTTCTCTTCTTTTTATTTTCTAGCAGAAAACAACAACAAAATAACTGTCTATGTGTGTGTGTGTGTGTGTGTGTGTCGACAGCAACAGAAGCTGCAAAAAAAATATTATTATAAACATGTTGCGCTCGAATGAGTTTTAGAGCTATTAAAAACTGGTTCGGAACCGGACCATGAACCAAAACCAAATGCCAAAAGCAACGGAACATTGAAGCCTACAAAAGACCCTCGCTGCAAATTAACTTCCCTACCCAAAAAACATATATAAAACATATTCTATATAACAACAAAAAACAGTTTTTTTCTCTTTTTATATTGTTGTTTTTTCCATTGTTGCGCCCTTTCGGAGGGTTCATATTATATGGCATTGTCAGTAGGTGTCTGTCTGCAGTTGATTCCCTAGATAGTTCAACTTTTGATTAATGAAACTAGATGAGGTCTGGCATATGTCAAAGTTGGGCAGAACAACTTTCTATAACATATAGTAGGTACTATAGGAAAGATTCATTTGATTAGATGAAATTTGTATGCAACTTTTCTGAAACCTTTTTGGATCTATTATAACTTGACAAGGCTGGAAAATGTCAATATGTTCTATATGACCTATTAAATACTCCCATACCTCATAGTTATCATATCTATAAATGCAGCTGTCATATCTATTAAACTTTCATATCCATAAGCTAATCTCTTCTCTCATTAAACTACCTCAACATTTAGCTACCATTTGCACATATTTTCCAGGCAATTTATCTTTCATTTTCTGATAGTTATCTGCCCATAAAGTTGCCATATAAAGAAGTTTGCTTATCATTTATCTGCCATATCTATATAACTTCCATATCCATCCGGTGATTTCTTCTATCATTAAACTATCCCAACATTTAGCTACCATTTGCACACATAATTTTCTGTGCATTTATCTGCCATTTTCTTATCTGGTCATCTTGTCATATCGCTACCAGATCCATAAAGCTGCCATATAACAAAGTGTCCTTATCATTCGAGACACATTTCTATAAGGCTTTCTTATCATTTTCATACCATTTCGATAAGTTTTTCCTTATCTTTTCGCTGCCATAAGATATGATCTCTACATTTTAACTAACCCAAAAACTATTCAATAAAAAGTTATATGAAAATATGCAACTACAATCAGATATATATGGGATTAATCTGATGTTAAAGACTGATCCAACATTCTTAGAAGACACTCAACATAAAATGATAAGCTTTATCTGCCAAGTAACCCTCATCTCAGACTTGATTCCATCTAAAAGTACTCAAAACTCTCTTTCAAAAAGCTAAATCTAAGTTTCCTATATATAATCCTGCTCATATGCCCAACAATCCTATAAACTACTTTAAAATCAGATAAGGTTTTATATGTTGAGCTGACAGACATAAAAAATGCATTTGAGCATTTCCAAAATAAAAGAAAAACTGTTTCCCCTTGAAAAGATTTTCTTAAAGTTAAAAGAAAAACGAAAAAATAAAAAGAAACAGAAAAAGATTCCAAATTGTCAGATACGCAGAGTGTTTTCTAGATATATAGAGTTGGATGTGTCTATGCTATGCCAATCGTATCGTATTAGTTGGCTTAGTAGAATCTGTAGACTGTAGACTGTAGAATCTGTAGACCGTAGACTGTAGACTGTAGACTCTATAAGCATGGTATGATGGTATTTGGTGCACAAGTTTAAAAACGGGACACAAAGACGCAGTGCAATGCACAGCATCCCAACTATAACTGTGTGTGTGTGTGTGTGTGTATATATAAATATATGTATATATATGTATCTATAGCTTGTCTGTATCTGTATCTGTATCTGGCCACTGGGCGCCCCGTTGCCCAAAATGCTCCAAGAGACGATTCCGTCCGTATAAATAGTGCCATCGTTGCGCTATTTTTGTCGAACATTTTCCGTACGCTTGCGCTCTCATTCATGCAGCATCCCCTCTGGCTGCCACCCCCAGCATTCACCCCCTGCCCCCTTGCGCCTTGCCACCTGATTTTGCTTTTGAAAATTTATTTATTTATTTGTATTTTTATTTTTATTTAGTTTTTTCTTTTTATCATGCTGGGAACGCTTGGCTTTTGGCTTTGCGTGCCTCTATCTCTATCTTTGTATCTATGTATCTATCCATGTGTATGTGTGCTTAGCTGTATCTGTGTATTGTATCTTGTATCTGTGGCTGCGTTGAGATGTATTTATATAGGCAAACGTCGTTGTCGTTCACTTTTCAGGTGCATTTTGAGGTGTCGTGACAGAAATTCTTTTGCGCTGCCTCTACAAATTATGCGCACTAAAAATAATTGAAAGCAACAAAAAAAAGGAGGAAAATATAATAGGAAAACTGAGGCAACAGCTGCCAATGGATCAGTCCCTCTCTCTCTCTCTCTCTCTCTTTCGCTCTTTCTCTCCTTCTTATAGTTAAGACAGGCAAAGCCACAAAAGCTATAGCTGCCACTGCCACTGCCACGTTCCCCCTGCCTGCTGCCTGCTGACTGCTAGCTGCCACTACCATGTTTAGAAGAGGCACACACACACACACACACACACACACATATATATATACACACACACACACGCGCTCTTTGATTATGATGATGTTGTTATTGTTGTTGCTGCTGCTGTTGATTCTGCTGCTGCTTCTTTTAGCCGCTTTGACCAAAGTTGGTTAAACACTCGCGTCGCTGGCCTTAACAGTCCAACCACATAACAAATAACAACAACAACAATCAGACACAACAACAACAACAACAACAACAACAGCAGCAGCAATGACAGCTAGGAATACTAAGTTAGGAGCCACTGGAGTCGCCAGCAACACCGCCAATTGGGTGGCTCCAAAACAACAACAAAAATATTGTAAAAAAAAAAAATAATAAAAAAAATAAACTTTTCTCTTGCTGCTGCTGCTATTTTTGTGTTAAATTAAATATAATATTATAAATAATATTAATATTTAAATTTTAGTTTTTAGTTTTGAATTAATTTTCGCACTTTTATTTCTTGCCTCTGGCCAACGTCTGCGTGTTGTCGTGTCGTCTCTTGTCTCGTCTCGTCTCGTCTTGTTTGATCGTGAACACAAGTCGCACAAGTGATCGATGCCGCCTCTGAGTGTCTACTGAAATGCCCAACCGTCCGCTGACGACGTCGACGTCGACATCCACATCAATGCGGCAACCGCAACCGCAACGGCAACGGCAGCGGCAGCGGCTCATTCCCGTTCCTGGCCAACAGGCGGCGGGCAGGCAACACGCACGCAGCACACGGCACTAAAAGAGCGACCATCACACACACACACACAGAGAGAGAGTGAGGGAGAGCAGAAGAGCGGCAAGAGAGCAACACACACACACACACAGAAAGAAAGAGAGTAAAAGATTTAGAGAGCGCATAGACAAAAGCTAATCGCACACGTGGACTGGATAGCTTGAGCTTTGGATTTTATGATCCATCAGACGATTCCACTGGCCAAACAAAACGGTATCTCAAAGATTGAAGACACGAAGACTGAAGACTGAAGAAAGAAGACAAAGAAGATCGATCGATCGATCTAACTGTCTCAGAAGCCAGAGACAATGGAAGCTACAGTTGCCAAATTTGGTATGCAGAATCTTGAGTACAATTTATGCAGTTAAGAGTTTCATTTAACATTCTATTATAATGGAATATTTCTTTATTTTAATGTAGAACACATTCACGTAGGGTATTATAGGGTATACATATAAATACATATATATATATCTATGTCATGTATATAGAGGTCAATTCATTCTAGTTCAACCCAAATTAAGCGCTTCTCTCATAAAGAATTCCTTTCCAAAAGTGTTACATATTGCTCATATGTGCTAATATACCCCTTGGTATAGTCGAGGTAGGGTATTCAGTGTGCCATATGCTTCTATAATAGATACTCAGTGTACTTAGCTATGATTATTCTTATTTATTCTTATATAGAACAGTTGCAGAAGCGTCTTCATTATATATGCCAGCTCTCTCGTTTTCTTTCTCTCTCTCTCCTCCTCCTCTCTATTTCTTTCTCTTCGCTCGAAATCTCTACCTGTAGGTCTCAGCGACAGGTGCTTAAATACCACACATAATTAGTTTTTATTTAAGATTCTACTATAAAGAACACTCGATTACTCAGCAGCTTCTTGAATACTTTTCTTATTGTATAACAGAGAGCACTTCATTAACTAAGGGTATTCCTGTTAGGTAGGGTATTAGGGTATTAGAAAGTCTGAAATTCTCTCTCGAAATTCATATAGGGAGAACTTTGGGTATCCCTAAGAATAATATTTAAACTATATACAAATAAACTATAGATCAAATTTTGAGTATTTCCCGCTGAAATTTATCAAATATTGTTTCATATAATTTCCATGCCTTTTCATAGGTTATCAGCAGGTCAGGAAATTTCGACTATACCCTACTTTTTTATACCCTAATATCATTCACAATTAGCTATAAAAACATATATATGCCTGATCTCCAAAAGGTTAAGTCAGTTTTTTGCTCTTTTCTCCCATTTCTTTAGGCAATTTCCCACAAAATCTTCAGCTTTTTTCACAGCTTTTTCTGTTAAAAATATTTGGCTTTTTCTCTAAGTTCCTAGCCAGTTCTGGCTTCTTGGCTATCTCAAGAAATGGTCACACTGCTTTGTTGTAGTAGAGATCTAAGTTAAGAGTAACTCCCAGTCGGGTAGACTCCATTCTACCTTTATTTAGGAGCTTGTTGCTGACTTACCGCTTGACTGGAGGTGCCGTTGGTGTTGCTGCTGCTTCTGGTCTGATGCTGCTGCTGCTGCAACTGTTGCTGTTGGCGCTGTCCCACGGGCAACATGCTCTCCACGCCCTGCAAGATGACACTGGCGCCCAAGAACTTGTTAAGCAGTGCGCGTGCCTGCTGATCCTCAGCACTGTCGCCAGGCTCGACGACTGTGGAAAGAGAGAGAGAGAGAGAAAGTTAAAGTTGGACCCGGAGCTGGAGCTGGGAAGGACTCACCATTGTCGGCATTGCGCATGCGTTCGAGGACATCGTCGACGCCACTGACGAGACGCTCCTCGCCGCTGGTGTTGAGGAAGGAGCGCGTGCTGGAGGTTCTAGTGGTGCTGCTGTTGCTCTGACGCAGCTGGGGCGTCTCCAGCTCGATGACGCTGCACACATCGTTCGTCTCGCTGTCCTCCGTCTCATCATCGACCAGTTCGAACTGCGACTGGGACTCAGATTGGCTCTGTGAGGTGGAGGAGGAGGATTCCTTGCGTATGAAGCGTTCGCTGATCTCCTTAACTGAGCCGCGACGTGTGGACAAGTCCATGGTATCCGGACTCAAGTCAACGAGGCAAATGTTGAATTCTTTAAGAGAGAAGGAGATTAGATGAGCTGCTGGCTTTGGGGTGACCTGCTCCACTTACCTTGCTTTGTCTCGGTGGGCACAGGCTGTGTCTTCTTCTTGAGCGCGCGTATGCCGAAGAGGGGCAGCCCATTCTCATCGGTGGGTCCGACGCCATAGCTGGAGGTGATCGAATCCTCCTCGCGGCGATTGCTGTTGCTGCTGACGCTGCCAGTGCCGCTGCCGGTGGTGGTGCTGCTGCTGGTGGTGCTGATGCGTGTGGTCTTCCCGCTGGTGGTGCTGCTGGCCGAGCCCTTTCTGGGCGTGGGCGATGAGGCGTCGGTGCCGCGCAGCACCTTGCTGCGATCTGCCCAAATGGGACTCGGCTTTTCGTTGCCCTTCGACGGCTTGCTGCTGCGTCGCTCTGGCGAGGATTGGCCGCTGCGTGGGCTGCCATTGCTGCTGCCCGTGCTCCTAGTCGTAATCGTTGTGGTGGTCGTCGTCACGTTCGACTTGCCCTGTGGACTGCGGCGTCGCTGCTGCTGAGCCGGCGTCTGGGCTGGACTGGCGCTGCGCTCGCGTGGCTTCACCGGGGGCTTACCATGTCCACTGGTGCTGTCCACCTGCTCGGTGCGGGTGTGCTGGACCCGGCTGCTGCTGGTGGTGCGCGACTCCTTGTGGCTCTTGGTCTCCGGGCTGTAGCTGCGATCTTTCGGCTGCTGTGGCTGCTCCGGAGCGCGTCGTGGCAACAAGGGACTGCGACTGGGCGTGGAGCTGGTGCTACTGCTCCTGGGCTGCAGCTGCTCCAGCGGCCTGCTCTTGCTGCTCAACGTGGTGGTCGTAACGCTGCTGCTCTCCGCATTGATCATGTTCTTCTTGATGAGACGTATCTGGGCGCGTATGCGACGACGCAGCTCGTAGCTGCTAACCGTCTCGAGCAGCTGCTCCAGGGTCTGCAGCTCGAAGATCTGCTCGATGTCAATGTCCTCGCTGACGCTTGTGCGCACTGCCTCGGGACGTGATGGACGCCTGGGCACATCGAACTTGACCGCAGCATTTGGATTACGCGGCTCGCCAATGGTTTCATCGTCCACGGAAGATTTGCGAGAGAGATGAGTCTTGTTGATCTCCAGGGAGTCGCGGCGTATGTGCTCCAGGGAGCTCTTCGTATGATCCATGTACGAGGGACGACGACCATTGGGCTCCGAGCTGGGACCCGGACTGGGCGACTGCTTCTCGAAGATGTTGCGACGCGAGGCAACTGTGCGTCCGGGTGAGGCCTGGCTGCTGGATCTGCTGCGGTCTAAAAGTGGTTCAACGTGGGTTTCAGTATCGGGTGAGCTGTCATGGATTTGGTTAGTTGGATTATGGGTTGCGTTTGTTGTTGCTGTTGTTGTTGTTGTTGATGTTGTTGTTTTATGCTTGGTGCTGTGCTCAGTGCTGGCTTTAACTATGGTGGATTTCGAGCTGGACTCGGTGCTTGGTTTGGCCGGAGCGCGTCTATGGGGCGACGTCGGCTTGGTCGGTTCAACCTCGTCCTCCTCAGCATCGACATCATCCCTGATCACCCACTGCTGCTCGGTTATGTGCTCGCGTCTGGAGATGCTGCTGCGGCTATCCTTGCGTGGTCCTGTCTCCGGCTGGGTGTCACCTTTGCTTGGTTTGCGGCGTGGCTGCTCCAGGGAAGGCTTCCTTGGGCTGCTTGTGCTGCGCGTGGGCGAACTTTGACTTGGACTGGACACAGTCTGTTGGCTGCGATAGGACTTGCGCTCCTCCGTGATGAGCGTGGTGCTGGGACTCCCACGTGGCTTGGTGCCATTCGGCGCTTGTTTTGGAGTCGTCGGCTTGCGCGAAGCAAAGACCGAGGGACGACTGAGTATGTCCTTCTGGCGCTTGAGCTCGATGGCTGTGGTATGATTCTTGGACATGGGCAGCAGCTCGCTCTCGGACTCGTCTGGTTGCGGCTCCGAGTCTGAGGGATGCTCTGGCTCCGACTCCTGATCTAGTTCTGGCTCTATTTCGCGCTCCGGCTCGCTCTGACGCGAGATATGACGCTCCATGTTGGCCACCAATCTGGGAGATTTCTGTGGTGCACTGGGCGCCAGCTTCTCGGCGGTGTCTATGAACTTGTGAACCTTCTGGGAGACGCTCAGGATGCAGTCGTCCTGGCGCAGCTCCTCGTCAATATCCTCAAAGCTGGGACGCTCGATGTCCCGCTTGGGTGTGTTAAGGGGCTGCTTGGTTATGTTCTCGGCGGTCTTGAGGAATCTGTCCACCTTCTGGTTGATGCTCAGCAAGCATTCATCGTTGGCGGAGATCTTGGCGTTCGCATCGAACTGACGGTTGAAGGGCGTCGAGGTCTTTGGCTGCTTCACCTGCTCCGCGGTGTGGGTGAACTTGGATACCTTCTCGTGGACGCTGAGCAGGCACTCGTCGACATCGACGGACTTGGTAAAGCCATTGCTGCTGGTCGTGCTGCTTGGGTAATCCAAGCTCTGGGGTGCCTCCACTGTGGGATTGTCGTGGATGTCCGCCTCGAGTCCATTGGTGTTGCGCAGCTCGGAGATCTGGCAGCCAACGTAGGCATTGGCCTCCTCCTCAAAGATGGGTATGTTCGTAACGATCAGTTTCTTGCGGGGCTCATCGTCCGGCTCCTGGACAACATCCGGATAGCGGGGCTTACCCGTAACCAGGTCAGCGTGCACGGGCGTCGGTACAATGCGATCCGGCGACGGCTCCCGGGAGCTCTTCGCATGCTGTATATCAATGATGACATTCTCCATCTCCTCGCTGTTGATCAGCTGCTCGCTGAGATTGATGGTCTTCGTGGTGAAGCACTTGCTGGGACGGCTGCGCTCCGTGGGACGTTGTGCCGCGCTGGGAGTTAGTGTGCTCATCTCCGGTCCGGACTTTGGCTTGCCATTGACCACCTTGATGACATTCTCACTGGTCGAACGTGTCACCTTGTCCTTGTCGCGACGCGTCACCCTTGGCACTGGAGCCGACTCCTTGCGCTCCGTGACCAGCTTCCGAACGGGACTGTTTAGTGCCTTGGGCAAAGGCTGGGATACCTTGCGCTCCGTCTTCGGAGAGGGCGTCTTTGGAGCCGTGTGATCTATTATGATCTCTGTGTGCACAGAGATGTTGCTCGAACGGCGACGCTCGCTGGGAACTCTGGTTGGGCTTGTTTCCGGCGATGAGGACTGTCCGTCAACGTCATCGGCTTGCGGTTTCTGCTTGCGTGGGGACGAACGTAGTCGATCCTTAATCGATGGCGAGCTCGGCGTCTCGCTTGGCTTCCGCTCCTTCTGAGTGGTGCTCCGAACTGTGGTTGTGGTCATCGTAGTGGTGCGCGTATCCTCCAGGAGACTGTCGCGCTTGGCGGGCTCACGCTTCGGTATGGACTCTTTGCGTGGACTCTTCGTGGGTTTGGGTTGGACATCCTTCACAGGCTGCTTGTTGCCTGTGCTGCTAGTAGTGCTAGTGGTGGTACTGGTCTTGGTGGTGCGGGAGTTGCGTCGCTGCGTATCGGTCTTGGGGATTTGAGACTTCTTAGTGTCGCTCTGCTTCGGCTGCGTCTCCTCTGGTTCACTGTCGTAAGGCTGCTTCTTTGTGGGAGAAGTCTTGGGACCGGAATCAGGTCCAACGTTACGTGGAGATTTGGTGATCTTCTCCACATCGGTTTTACCATTGCAATCGATGATCTTTTCGGTTACGAAATGGGAAGTCTCCGGTTTGGGCAAGGAGTCTTTGCGTGTGGGCGATGGTGACTTGGAGCTTGGCGACTTTGAAGGACGTTTCTTTATGACGATTGTCGTCTCTTCGTGCACATTAATTAGCTCAGCATCATCCTTGGGGTGCCTACTAGGTTCAAAGCGTGGCTCCTTGTTATCCTTTGGCTGCTTGCCAGGTGTTGGACGTGGCTCTAGGTCATCCCTAGACTGCCTACCGGGTGTAGAACGTGGCTGGGTTACATCCTTAGGTTGCTTCCCATATGCAGGACGTGGCTCTTTTTCATCCTTTGGATGTTTACCATATGCAGGACGTGGTTCTGTATCATCCTTAGGTTGCTTTCCATGTGCAGGACGTGGCTCTGTATCATCCCTAGGTTGCTTTCCATATGATGGACGTGGCTCTGCATCATCCTTTGGCTGCTTACCAAATATCGGACGTGGAATTCCCTCTTTCTTGGGATGCTTAACTGTCTCAGTACGTGGCTCATTCTTGTCCTTGGGTTCCTTATCGTCCTTTGACTGTTTACCAGCTGTCAGACGTGGCTCCTTCTCATCTACTGGACCTCTTACACCTTTGGGAGACTTTCCTTCTATTAAAATTTCTTCGGTTATGACAGTTTTGATTTCCTTAGTTTCCTTAACGTCCAAGGTCAGTTCACTTCGAAGTGGCACCTGGGGTTCCTCTTCTGGTTCCTCCGGTTCCTCGACTTTGATAACAGGCTTTGTGCGTATCACAATTGTTTCGGTAACACGCCTTGGCTTATCATCGTCGTCGTCATCGTCAAGACAATCCTCAATCTTAACCTCAAAGGTCTCCGTTGTGGTTGTTGTTGATTCCTCATTTTCTGTATCCTCATCATCATCAGGATTATCTGGGGATTTTGGCGTATAGTTTCCCTGGGTATCACCATCCTCTTCCATTCCCAAAATTTTCCGACAACGATCCTCGAAGGTTTCACGACGGCTCAAGCCCTTCTTGCGATAAGTTGGCTTATCGCCTGGCTCCTGACCGGGTTCTGGACTCTTCGAGATAAAACCACCATCGGGAGTCTCAGGAGTTGACTCGTCCTCATTTGGCCAATCAATCATATCTTTCGGGAACTGTTTATCTGGATTCTCGGGAGCCTTAACCTCCGTCTGACGCTCATTGGCTATAAATTCTTCATTGAGATTCTTCTTTGTGGTTGTCACCTGCTGGGTAACTGTGCTTCGGAAGAGAGCATCCTCTCTTGGCACCTGGAATGGTTGTTGTTTATCCGGATGTTGTTGAGGAGAATCCTTGTTTTGCTGTGGCTTATCGAAGCTATCTAAGGGCTTTGTGGGAAACGAAGCTGGAAACTGTCTTTCAAGACTCTTACGTGGCTTTTCGTTCATTTTGCTTGGACCTGGCTCTGGATGTGGCTCATCCTTGGGCTTGTTGGTCAACTGCTTTTCGGGAGTCTGACTCGGGGAATCTTTTGGTCCAGAAGTCGGAAGCTGTTTTTCTGGAGTTTGACGTAGGGAATCCCTGAGAACTGATGCTGGAACCTGTTTGCCTGGAGTCTGACTCGGAGAATCCCTGGGTGCAGAAGCTGGAAGCTGCTTTTCAGGAGTGTGACGAGGCAACTCCTTGGGCTTTATTAAACTTGGTAATTGCTTTTCAGGAGTTGCTTCATGAGGAAGCCGCTTTTCGGGGTTACCCTGACGTGGGATATCCTGGGGGACAGATGCCGTAAACTGCTTTTCGGGAGTCTGACGTGGGAAATCCTTGAAAACTGATGTTGGTATCTGCTTCTCAGGAGTCTGACGTGGTGAATCTCTGGGAACAGAGGTTGGATGCTGCTTCTCGGGAGTCTGACGGGGAGAATCCCTAGGAGCAGAACTTGGTAGCTGCTTCTCGGGTGTCTGTCGAGGGAAATCCCTGTGAACCGATGTTGGTATCTGCTTTTCGGGAGTCTGACGGGGAGAATCCCTGGAAACAGAACTTGGTAGCTGCTTCTCGGGAGTTTGACGAGGGAAATCCTTGAAAACTGATGTTGGAATCTGCTTCTCGGGAGTCTGACGTGGTAAATCCCTGTGAATCGATGTTGGTATCTGCTTTTCGGGAGTCTGACGCGGAGAATCCCTTGGAGCAGTTATCGGCAGCTGCTTTTCGGGAGTCTGACGAGATGTATCTCTAGGTTTCAAAGGACTTGAAGCGGGTAGCTGCTTTTCAGGGAAACTCTGACGTGGAAAATCTCTGGGCGCTGTTGCCGGTAGCTGCTTTTCGGGACTTTGACGTGAAGAGTCCTTGGGAGCTACAGTCGGTTGATGCTTCTCGGGGCTACTCTGACGTGGCTGTGATTTTTTGGGTACATCAGTTGGTTTTGGTAGGGACTCTTTGCGTCTGATATGGAGTCTACTTTCATCGATGACAATTTGATCATCGATGTGAGTCACCTGATCAGCTGGAAATTCAGTGTGCTCCACGGCCCTTTCAAATGTCGTCTCCCGCTGCACATTGCGTCGCTCAATGGTTGGCGACTTGGAGCTACGTCTGGCCGGCGTGGGCTTATCATCATCTTCATTAACATCATCATCATCATCATCATCATCATCGGGGACTACTGTGCTGGTGGTGCTGTGGTAGGGTTTTCTATGGCTTGTCGGAGTGCGATTGTTGGGTGCATGTGGCCGGTTCTTGGGCGTTGCTGCGGGAAGTACATCAACGTCAAAGCATAAACTAACGGGGATACGGTACGCGGCAGCGCTCTACGAGATCGAGACTGGATCGTGTGTTTGTGTGCTCGCTACGTTAATATTTTTTGAGTTAGTTACAACTACAGATAATACCGACTACGATCAGGATTAATTTCGAGCATCAAACTCAAAAGGGTTAATGTGGCAGCTACAGGGTTAAGAGTCAGGCAAGCAGTCAGAGGCTGAACGTGTTAGACGCAGTTTCCGTTAGTTGGCGATTATCATTATATCTATATTGTATACCCCCAAGTCAAGTCTATAACCCGCTCCGCATACTTATGTCATGCTGGACACAAGCTGTCGGGGTGTGTGTGTGTGTGTGTTGGTGTGTTGGTGTGTGTGTGTGTGTACATAGAACATTTCAACAGTGGCATTTTCGGTATACAGTATACAGTTTTTATTAGCAAGTTTCCAAAAAAATATTATTTAAATATTAAGTGTTGCATATAGTGTAGTGTATATATATATATATATAGTATATAGTTCCCATATATATAGATAATATATTGGTTGTTTAAAGTAGAAGAAGAGGAAGATGCAGCAATTTATTTTCAAAATTTTTGTGTGTTTTTTTATTGTTTTTGTTTTTTTTTTGTTACGATTTATGCCTTACCAACGGTTTCAGTACTTGTCACCGCCGTGGCAATGATATCCGCGTTTGGTGCTGCACTTGTGGCAGCCTCTTGTGGCACCTCCTGCTTATCGGACGGACCTAGCTGGTAGTACTGTCTGCGCACACAGGGTGGTTCAATGACGGCCGTGCCGCCTGCGCTCGTCGCATCGTTTGTGCTCAGCTTTGTTTTTGTGATCGTTTCGTTGGTGTTGCTATCAGATTTGTTGTTGTTGTTGTTGTTGGTGGTGGTTGTTGTTGTTGTTGTTGTTAGTGTTGGTTCGTTGTTAATAGTTGGAGTAGGAGTAGGTGGCATAGAGAATATATCGGCTGGCTTAGTAGTAGCATACGTATACTGTGATAGGTTATCTGAAGGATACATTCATATACATAGATTCCGAGATAGATATACTTTTGTTTTTATTTCTGTGTGTGTGTGTGTGTGTGTGTGGGTATTGGGTGTATATATTGTGTGTGTGTGTGTGTGTGCGTGGACTAATTCGTACCTGACACAGTTGGCGTCTCGCTGTTGCTTGGAACTGGTGCGGCAGCTGTTGGACTTGTGGGTGTTAAGGGGGCTGCAGCTGGAACTGGAACTGGAACTGCAGTTGGAGTTGGAGCTGGGGCGGTCTTAGTGGTGGGGCTGGTACCGCCAGCGGTGATTTTCGTGGTTGGAGTTGTCGTGGTTTTCGTAGTGCTCGACTTGGGCGAACGCTGCGGCATAAGATCGATTGTTTCGTTAGAACCTTGCACGTTACGGGTCTTCACAACAGTTTGCTTGGTAACGACTGATTTACCCACGCTCTTGGTGGTGCTGCTACTGGTGGGCAGGCCGGAGTGGCGGGTCACGGTCGTCGAGCTGATGCGACTGGACTCCGAGGGGGCATGGCTGTCGTGGGAGCCTTCGCGGGTATCCCGCCTGTAGGTTCTATTCGAGGAGATGCTGGAGCGTGGCGTCTGACGCTGTGGCTCCGTCTGGCTGCTGTCCCGACGATGATGGGAGCCCGTGGAGCCGGTGCTGTCCGCCGGTGAGCTGCTGCGCAGTGAGGCGGCAAACGCACGATGCGCTGCATCCACCTCGCGCTCCTTCTGCAGCTGGCGACGCGTTGTCGTCGTGCTGGTCGTCGTCTCCGTGGTGCTGCGTCCTGCCGCTGGGCGGCTGCTCGACGGCGTCACCGGTTTCCTGGGTGGCGACTTGCTCAGCGGCGAGCGACGCGTGCTGCCGTCGGGTGTGCTCCGTGCACGATCGGGTGAGCGTGCCGAGGGAAAGCCCTGTGTGCCATAATCCTCCCGAGGCTGAGACCGACGCGGACTAGCCGGAGGCTGTGCGTTCAACGGTTGTGGCCGGCGACGCTGCTGCTGCTCCGGCTCCAGGTCATCCTCCACCTGGGTCTCAATGATGTGCTCCGTGTTGGACTTGTGTGTGGCGCTGTGTGTGCGATGACTCGTCGAGTGCTGCACCACCTCGCCGTCCGGGTGATCTACACGTGGTCGTGGCTGTGTGGTGCGCACCGAGGGAAAGCCATGGGTGCTATAATCTTCGACGGGTGCCCGTCGTGGACTAGCTGGCTGCTCCCAGCTGGGCGTGGGCTGCACGGCCAATGGGGCATGATCATCGCTCACGTATTCCGTTTCCGTGGTGCGTTGCGAGCTGGTGCTCTGCTTGACATTGCGACTCTGCTCCGACTTGACCACTATGATCTCCTCGCCACCAGCGACTGTGGGCCGATGGCTGGGGAACTCCTGGGTGGGCTTGTTGGGCTGCACCGAGGGAAAGCCATGGGTGGAAAAGTCACTGGTCGGCTGACGGGGAGTCTGCGGTGTGGAGGGTCGTTGGTTGGGGAACTCCTGGGTGGGCTTGTTCGATTTCACCGATGGAAAGCCATGGGTGCTGAAATCATGGGGACGATGTCCAGCCGGCGCTGGAGATGATTCCTTCAGCTTCTGGCTGGGCAAGCGATCATCGAACTCCTCGATGGTCTCGGACGTTGTCTCCGTGGAGAAACGACGACTGGACTTTTTGACCGAGGAGAAGCTTTCCTGCTTAATGAGCTCCTCGGCAGTCGCTGGACGACGCACTGTATCCACATTGTCGACCACATCATGTGGCTCGGTGCGCTTATGAGTCTGGGTATGGGTATGCGAATCTTGAGCCCGACGCTGATTGTTCACCTGTGTCTGAGATTGGGTTTGATTCTGGGTTTGGGTTTGGGTCTGGCGCACCGATTCGGCAGCCGGTTGGAGCTGCTCGGTTTCATAGCGCTTGTTCTTGACAATGGTTCCATCGGGCAGACGTTTGACCGTGGTAATCATCTTGACATTGGGCTTGGGATACTCCACCGTATTGGAGATGATCTCGCCCGGCTGTGACATCAAGTGCTGCACATGGCGCTGGTATTCCGGCGATGCCTTGTCCATATCCACATAGCGCTTGTTCTCCTCGTGATGCTGTTGTGTCTCCACGTTCTTGGTGGTCGACTGCTTGCGGCTTTCCGAGAAGCGTTCCTCGCGTTGCTGCCGCTGCAGACGTTCCTCCTCGAAGCGCTGCTGGACACGTTGCTCCTCCTGAAACAGCGCCCGTTCACGTTGTTCCCTCAATTCCCAGTCACGCTGCTGCTGCTGGTGCTGCTGCTGCTGGCGATTGTTGGTCTGATTGTCCATGAGATAACGCGGCCTGGAGGCATCATCGTCGAACTCCGTGGTGGAGGACGAGGAGACAACCTTGGATGTCGAGGAGGACGTAGTCGAGCTCATCTTCATTTCGGTGCGTCCATTGCTCTCGTCGCCATAGACAACCTTCTCCTGGAGATGCGTATTGGAGCTCTCGGCTGCCTTCTTCACAAAGTTCTTGTCATCTCCCTGATGGGAGGCACTCGAGCTCTGCTCGTTGCGACCTTTGAACTCCGCAACGCCGCCACCATTGAGCTTCTCAACACCTGTCACACGGATGGGTAGTGGTGTTGTTGTTGTTTTTGGTAGTAGTAGGGGTAGTAGTAGAGATTGTGGTGGTGGTGGTAGTAGTAGTTGTGGTGGTTGTAGTGGTGGTGGTGGTGGTGGTACACGGCACAGAGACATACAAACAAACAAAGTTGAGATACACACAGATATAAACACAAAGGAACAACGGATGCACAGCAACAACCAAGTGGGAGCTTACCGTCTGTTTTGGCCAGTGTCTCGGTGCGATAGGCGCGTCCATCGGGTGAGACCTCGGAAGAGGTTTGGACATCCCAGCCGGTGGTATTGGGTTGAGTTAGGGTCATCGAATGGAACTTTAGGTCATGGGTTGGACTCATCGAGTCGCGCACCTCCTTTGACTTGAGACTCTGGAAATTCTGGTCCAGCAGCGCATCCCCATGGCTGGTGGCAAGGGGATCCTTGCCATAGCCGGCCAAAGTATTGCCATTGTTCTCGGCCATTGAAATTGATAACGATATGGAATCCGGTTCGTGCCTATAAAGATTCCTTAAACGCGACTCTCGCAGCTTGTAAAGATGCGATCGGATCTGCTTCTTGCGTTCACTATCCTCCGATTGCTGCCACTGCAATAGAGAATATTACATAAGTACGTATATAAAAACATATAAACAACTTATAGCATATAGATATATGTATATATGAGACTTTAGAAGAGTCTGGGGGAGTGTAGGAGAGTTGCTTAACGTCCTTGGGCTAATTGAACCGGCTCAAGTGGTGCTCAAAGCCCCCACGCGCATTTTTGGTCGCGCGCATTGAACAACGCGCCTTTTATGGACCTCGAACGACGCCTCGCACTGGCGGCCAATTAGCTAACAGTAATAGACACATAAACAACAACAATAACAACAACAAGAGTAACAACAATAAAGCCAAGTTAAGCTCAGTTGACATGAGGTTGAGGTTGAGGTTGATATGGGAATGGAAATGGAAATGGAAATGGAGATGCCGACAAGCTTTGACTCAGTCACATGAACTTGTATTGCATTTGTATATGAAATACTATATACAATTTTCTAGTCGTCCTCAAAGTATACAAATATATATATTCTATATACGAAAGATACTACTTCTAGCAACAGATCTATTCAAACTTTAGTTCTCTTATGACTAAACTTAGTTTAAGTGATAGATCTAAATCTCTCACAAGCTAATATCAATTCTCTCCTATAACTAAACCTACTTTGAGTTTATTCAAAAGCAGATTTTAAGTTATATTCTACCAACTAAACATATATTTATATGATCAGCTATAACCATAAGGTACACATACTAAATTTCAGATTTAAAACTCAATCAGTCTCTGAGTTATGACCGTGAACCTGAATTATTCAGACAGAACTTTTGAATCGTTCGACTCATACTTTGTACATAAACGATTATACTATATGTACATATAGCTTAACGATTTCCTAATTGATAAGCACATTCACATTTAGAAGGTTCTTGGTGCTGAATCTACTAATATTTATCGCCGGGGTATCAGCTGGGCCCCCGCTCACTTTGGACTACGGTTAGTTATCAGAATTTGAGAAGCGGCTGTTGCCGTTTCTGTTGTCATTAATGACGCTCGATCTATAAATAACATAATGGAAATAACGAAAAGAAGCAAACATTGCAAATATTTTACTTAGCGATAAGTATAAACGGATCGTACAAAAGAGAGAAAGGTATGGAGAGAGAGAGTGATATATATATATGTATATAATTTGTCAACATCTGGCTTGGACGAGGCTTGAAAGCTGACGGGTGTCAGGTGAGTATCGGGTAGCGATCATTAAAAACGCTGCCAAACAAATTTACTAAAGTTATTTGTGCTCAAACGGTGATATCACCGCTAACACCAGAAACTCGAAAGCGGAAAACCTGCCAAATAACATTCGTCTCAACTACTATATAACAATAATATCAACAACAACAACAACAACAAAATGGCAAACGCTTTGTTAACTGTTTTAAATTTAGATGCTTATAAGCAGCTCTATAGCTATCTCAAGAACTCAAACTCTCAACGTATTCATACTATATATACATAAATATGAACTTGTTTGTTTTAATCATAAATCAAATTTCCAATGAGCAATTAACAAACTGAATGTTGACTACATTGAAAATTATATATCGTATAAGCAGGAACAATAACTCAATAGCAGTATAATTTATAAGATCTAATAATAATAAATATATTTTTATAGTATTGAATATTGACTACACTCTGAGAAGACCGATATCTCCTAAGCTTTAAGTTTCTATATGTAAACATTACTTGATGACTCATGCCTTACCTTTTTCAGGTATTTCGTAGTTAAAGGTTTTCTGCAGAAACCAGTATTACAGCTGAATAGTATAAGACTCTAAACAATAATATTTACTGTAAACAAACAAATATGATATGTATGTTTAGATATAGGAAACTCAATCGTTTATCAGACTGATTGAAACTGTACAGTCAACACCAACTATAAAGCACAAAGAATCTAACATCCTTTTATAAGACAAACATTAAGTTGATTGCGGTCAGAGGAAGGTGCTGGATTGCCGCTTTGGGAATGCCCATATTAAAGAGAAACTACAGTTATAAAGCGCCATATATGTAGATTGTCTATGACATATGGCAGACCTCTTTTTCATCTTTGACCATTATTCAGCCGTCTCTGTTCAAAAATGGTCAAAAGAGGGCAACTTTTGCGAGCCACAAAGAAATCGAAGCGCAGCTTTCACTTAAAATCGACTCAATAAAAGATATAAAAAAGATAAAACATAAATAAAAAAACGTCTAGATAAATAATATGCGAGATAAATGATATAAGTGATAGATATACGGCAGATAAGATAGCCGCAGACTATTCTGCCCACATCGAAATGCAACGGAGTGCAAAAAAACAAAAACACAAAAAGTTAAGAAAAACTTTGCCCAGGAACTGGCTCCCAAGGCAGCAACGTTGGCGTCGACGTCGGCTTTGAGGTTGACGTCGACTTCTGCGTCTTCGTCTAGACCAGCGTCTTGAAACGCCGCCTTGTCAAATGACGTAATTTCTAAAAGGCGCACCGTGATAACCAGTTGAAGTCGGCGTTGACGCCAGCGTCGCACCTTCGCTGCCAGCAGCAACCTGTTGACGCCGACGCTGGCGCTGGCGCTGTCACCGTTTGCGTTGTTGCTGACTGCAGTCGCCCCCTCCACCCTCGCTTATCCTCCTGCGTCTAGCTACTTCTTCTTCACCATCTCCTTCTTTTGCTTCAACTGCTATTGTTGTTGATGTTGATGATGATGATGATGAGGTTGGTGATGATGACGTGACGTGCGAGATTTTGTTGATGCGAAACTGCCGCGGTTGCTGATAAATTATTTTTTTGTTATTTTTTTTTCATATTTGGTCTTTTTTTTTGTATTTTTTTCCCGTTTATTTGTGAGCTGTCGTGTCAGCTTTGGAGGTCAACAATATTTTGTATATTTTCTCTATGCATTTTGTTTTTATTATTATTATTACTGTTGTCCGTTCATTTTGCCGAAAAAAAAAATCTTTTTATTATTGAAATTAAAATTTATTAAAATTTAATTGAGTCAAATCGGCGAACGAATGTCGCAAACACAAACATGCAAACATAAAGCTTCAATCCCAAGATAGTGAAAGTTGTCAGTAGCATTAATACTTAAGAAGGCGGGGGCGGAGCCGGAGCTGGAGCCGGAGCCGGGGGCGCCTAATGATTCGAGATGTAATTAAATTTTGGTAATTTTTAATGCAATATTAATCTGCGTCTGTCTATTTAATATTTTCCTGTCATTAATCCGTCGATAACATCTGACACCTATGTGCTGGTCTATTTTCGTATATTAGCATTGCATCCCTAAGGACATTGAACTTTTATATACATTTATATATTTCTGCCTTGTTCATAGCTCCAAAATATATTGTTATTTTTGTTAAATGTGTAAAGTTTAACTGCACCAAGCAGAAATACAGGGATTTTATTATAAGCGTAACATCTCCCACTATTTCACTTTCAATAACATTAAAACTACACCTATCAAAGCTTAGAATGTTTATCGAATGAAAACGAATGTCAAAGTTCGTTGATAATTGTCGGAGTCAATCAGTCTGTCGATCTGCTGGGACACTTGCAGCGCCACCTGTTGGCTGCGACACGCATCGTTACGCCATCTGCCATCTGCCATTTGACATTGACAATCAGTTCACTTCGTTGAGGAAATTGTTTTGCACTTTGCTGTTAATTGCCCCACGCTGGCTTCAACTCGCCATCTTTTTTTTCTTTTGTACAATATTTTGCCGTCAGTCGTTATTTATAACTATTTCAATTTCATTTCAATTCTGTTGCATGCATATTAAAGTGGGCGACCTAATTGCGAGCCGAGAATTGCGATTCGCGAATTCGCCGCTGCCGCTGCGAGCGTATTGTGTCATATTCATGCTCAGTTTGCCAGCAGCGACGCCTGCAGAGACGTTGACGTCTTCTTTCTTTCCTTTTAGCACCTGTGCCGCAGCAACCGAAACTGAAACTATTTAAAACTGCGCATGTTTTTCATTTTTTTCCTACTTTTCTCTATTTTTGGGTAAATTACTCGTACTTACTTCAGCTGTTTTTATTTTGTGTTTATTTTTTTGGTTCTGTCATTTTCTTCATTTCGCTTCGGATATGACATTGCCACAGGTGAATAAAACATACGGTGTCTGTTCTTGAAATTTAGAGCACTTTCGTGGCCTCCACCATGCATATTAATCACAATCTAACTTACACATAACAAAGATATATATATAAGATATATATAAGCTGAACAAACGAGTTCAGGTGAAGCCCAGAGATAAGCCTGGGATCGCAGTTTGTGTGGGAAACTTGTCAAGTTGATCGATGGTGTCAAAGATTGGAGCAACTCCAAAATTTACAATGCAATATGCTCCACTTTTGGTTTAACTGTGCCATGGCATTAATAACTGACTTTTTCCCACGTTATTCACCAACTACTTTATTGATAGCCGGAGTTTCCACTTAAAGTAGCCTGAGGACATACTTTTAAACGAACAAATACTGTGATCCTTGGCATAGTTCTTTAGACTTCGAATAGGATGTCAAAGCGAGGACTCAAAAGTCTTAGCCAAATATATCTACCAATTCTAGACTTTTTAATTCCAATTCTATTCTTTCGAAATTGCTTTAAATATTATTATTATCATTTCCTTTAATTATCACAAGCCATTCAGAAAAATAATGGGAAATTAATAAAACAAAAAGGGTATATCAATTTTGTTGATTTCACCGCATTGTTAATGGGATTTTAATAGTTCTAAATATCTAGAATCTAGATTATACATGTACTATATATATGCTACTTTAACTTTTCTAAATATATAGATTAGTTGCACGACATATCATATACACTCAATAAGTTAACTTGGTCGAAAACCTTCATTCCCCACTGATCTCCATAGCGGAACTCAACGATGATTTGCCATTTCTCAAGTCCTAATTATCAGATTGGCCCCCAGAGGCTTGGGTGGAACACTTAACATTGTAAGCAGGAGATTATTATCTTAATTTTCTTTAGGCTATGATCGTATCTATATAGAGATAGAGAGCGAATCACTTGACAAGGCCAACTGCCTGTGGAAACTTGAAACAGGTTCCACTGTAATTAGATTCATTTAGAAATTAACATATCCCGCCCGCTAGCAAAATATATAGTACACCCCCAACAAGTTGGGGTGGGGCTGTAAAGGGAGGGTGAGTGGAATAGTTTTAACTTGGAGATCTTGATAAAATGACGACATGATTCGCAAACGCAATCATATTCGCATTCGTGTTCATATTCGTACTCGTATTCGTACTCGTATTCATATTCGTATTTGTAGTCGTTCTTTAGGTAGTTGGAAGTTGAGTTAAGTGCAGAGATAAGGGCCTTTTGTTTGTTTACAAGCTGGCGGCCAAAACTGCTGACACAGACGCCGGCAGCGACGTTAGCGTAGCGACTGCCACTGCCGCGGCTGCTGACTAACTGAGAGTTATGCAAAAAAAAGAAGAAGCAGCCAAATAAGAAAAAAAGAAAACAAGTTGTCCGTTAACCAAAGAGAATTGCAAATTATTTTGTTATTCGGTTTTTTATCTTCAGGCTCCAAGGTGTGAAAGTTATTAACCAATGCATTTGTATTGATTTGGGTGTGTGTGTGCTTGTGAGTGTGTGTGGGATAAGAAAACAAATGAAAAAGAAGCAGAATTGGAAAAATTTACCTCTCGCTCTCTGGGTGGGAAAGGGGGGTTAATCACAGTGGCTCCTCCAAATGACAGACCGTATATCGGGGCAGGTAAAAAATGTTATTCAGCTTTTTATTTATTCTTTTTTTACTGTGCCCTTTTTTCGTATTATTTCGTTACGAAGCAAAAAGCTGAATTGTTGTTGTTGTTTTCGTTTTATTTTGGGTTCGTTGTTGATTGTCGAATTTACTTTTATGTTGTTGTTGTTGCTTGCACCGGCAAACACACACAAATAAACACTCTGTTAGGTGTGACTAATCCTGTCGCCGTCTGCTGGGTTCGGCTTTGCTTGTTGACGCTTATGTTTTTAAGCTCAATTCGAATAGTAGATAAATCAAAGTATTCGTTGCGAATAAAATAAATAAATAAAGTTGAAGTTGAAGTAAAGAAAAAAATAAAAAGAATTCTGTTGCGTTCTTAAGTTTTGGTTCGTTGTTTGTCAGGCGTTTTTAACCGAGCGTCGGCACGTTGCAATCGATCGAGCACCAAAATCAGACTGAAGTTCCCCCATTCAGAATCAAAGCCGCGTTAAGTGGACGGCCAACCGGCCGAAGCTTAGACGGCACCAGCAGCAGCGACGTCGGCGCAGCTGATGACGACAGGGCAGAGCAACAGGCAGCGGGCAGCAAGACTCCAGCAGCAGAGATATGACCGAATACGACAGCGACAACAACGACGAAGATGACAGCGACGACAACGACAACAGCGACGGCGACTGCGACGTCGCAGCGACGATCGAGGGCTATGCGTGCTTGTGTGCGTGTTTCAGTTTTTGCTGCCTTGCCTTGCGTGTGTGTGCGTGTGAGGTGCCCACTATCAGTGCAGCGGCCGCTGCCAACTGCGCTGCCTGCGCAAGGCAAAGCAAAACAATACCAAAACAGCGGCTTAGGCTGAGGCAGCAAAAACTTAACGACAACAACAACAACTCCAAGCAGAGGACGAAGATGATGAAGAAGAACAAGAGAATATTTGCACATCGGACCTAAAAAGCTCTGTCTTGCCCGTGTCTAGTCTAAGACAACGGCAACAACAATAACGGTGAGTCTATTACGAGTTTTGTTGTTATACCCTTAACTTAATACAAATGGGTAAAGAAGGGTAATGTATTTGTGCAAATGATTGTAACAGGCAGAAGGAAGCAGCTTCTTTCGTAATAAGTATATATATTCTTAATCAGTATTTATAGGCAAGTCGAAGAAGCTATCTCCGTCTGTCTCTCAGAGATTATATGAGCTTGAGATACCAAATTTGTTATGAGGATTCTTGGTTAATTAACGCAGATCAACTTCGTTTCAATTTATAGAACTTTCTCCCCGCACCTCCGCAATATGAAAGACCTTTCATACCCTAATTTTCAGCAGATAGCTGGAAAGATCCCTTGAACCACTCTCGATCCGAGGTGCAGATGTTATTCAAATCAAATAATGAGCACAGAAGTTACTCAAAAAACGATTTACCAATACTCAGCGGGAGGAAGAATGGGGCTATCAGCAGCTGTGCACTTGCATGTACATGGGTTAAGGGTTTTTCATAGTCGGCTACACTCAACTACAGCAAACCTACTTATTGTTATTGTCTTCTGATCATATTTATTTCCCCATAAGGCTCCACCATAGACCTTCCTATAAATTGGAATCCGATAAAAAAGTACTGTGACTAATGCAACGGGAGAGAGAGAGAGGGAGAGAGAGAGCGACAGAGAGGGGGAGAGTATCCTGTGACTGTTCCGACTAAAAGCTTTGACATTTGGAACGTAATCTTTATGTTAATTCGTTTTCTTCATAATTCTTGTTTGCATCAGGCAATAGATGCCCTATGGGGCGTGTTCAGACCTCGATCAGTCATGCATAGCGCAAACTGTTTACAGTTCAGTTTTCCTAATGATGCGACAACTGGTTGGGAAAATTTGCATCTGCCAGGGAAACTCAATTATAACTCAAATTATAAATTACCTTTCGGATTTGTGTAGAAAGTGAATAATCCAAGCGAACGTGCCCAAACTGCAATACCCTCAATCGAGCATTCAATCAATGTTCTGAGTGTTCAGATATGTGTATATAAATATGGATACTCATTCGTTTGGGTCGATCAGATTATGGTGGGTGTTATTGTTGCGTTTGTTTCAAGTTCGAAAACTTTTTGTCAACACGAAGAGCGCCCACATGCAAATTGTAAGCCTAAAAAATTACTCATCCGAACGCTGCGCAGACGCAGACGCGGACGCAGACGTTGTGGCTAGACGGGAGTCGGTCGATAAGCGATAGACGATAGACAAATAACGTGACCAGTCAAATATTCGATTGAAAAGAATTACTCAGCTCACATTGCTCAGCTGCATTTGGCCAGTTGCCATAGATGTGGCTAAAACTGGTGGCACCAGCTACTAACACACACACACACACACATACATATATACGTGTATTGCCATAGCGGGTGTCTCTGTGCCAATTTGGCTCAGGTTTATTGATTTATTTTGCAGTTACCGTCAATCGACGACGTCGCAGCAACAGCTGCTGCCCACGCGAATCTTGTCGCAAATCATGGCCGAGAGATTGGCGCAATTGTAAAGCGGCCAACGCGCAAAAGGCCTAAACAGTTGACAATTCCCAACTGCCAATTCGCTTGGCTTGAAGCTGACCAGCTTTGGTTTCAGCTTCAAAATTCCACTTCAACTTCAACTACAGCTTCAACTTCAACTTAAAATTCAGCTTCAGCTTCAGCTTCAGCTGTGGCGTCATCAGCGCTCCCTGGGAGCCCGAGCACAGGCTGCTCAGGCGGTCAGTCGAGTTCAGACGCAGCTCGGCATTGATTCATGTGCATGAGTCATCGGCATCCATATCCAAGCCGAGCCACTTTATCAGGAGGCCAGCATCCCAATTGGCCATGCTCCCTCTCTCTTTCCCTAGAGATAGCGAGACAGAGAGAGAAGGAGAGACAGAGAAAAAGCAGCTCAGACAGCGACTCGCTATAAACGCAACGTCGCTGTCGCTGTCGACGTCTCAGTCACTGCCAACGTCTGCGTATGCGTTTGCGTCTGCGTTTGCGTCTGCGCCTGCGTGGGCCGATTAACGTCTGCTGCTATTTTTGTACAATTTCGTATTTATTATTAATTTTAATATAGATGTTTTTCTATTGTAGTTGCTCGTACATCATTATGGCCAAGATGTGAGTCGTCGTCATCGTTTTTCCATTGATTTTTATTAACGACTTTTTAACGATTATTGCAAGCAGTCTAAGCCAACTCGGCAAACGTCCCACACAGCCAGCAAGAACGACCAGGCCAGGCCAACCCCATAAATGACCCAATTTGGTCAGGTTGAACTGGGTACTGGGTTCGGTTTGTGGATCTCTCCGGCCACTTCTCGAATGTAACGATATTGTTGTTGACTGCGGTCTGGCCTGGGTCTGGGCTTTAAAGGCAATGACTGACACATCCAGAAAACACTGGAGAATGGCAATGAACTTGCAACAAGTAAACTAGACACATAGAGGGAGAGAGAGAAAAAGAGGGAAGACAGTGCAACTTACAGGCAGACAGGGATATGAGTACAAACTGAAAGTTTCATAGATTGATAGCTTTTAACTGTCTACCTGCATCAGCTGCAGTCCAGGCTTAGCCAAACCAAAGCTCAATGATATATAACGCGGTTATAATGAAAGATTTGCATTGATTTCTACTTACCATTTTCCTCAGCAATTCCTCGTTTTGTATGGCACCCAAATCGCATTCCAGTTCCATGGCAACAAACTTGCAACGTTCGGTGGCGACTCCTGCAAAAGTAATGTGAAAATGTCAATTGAAGACGACAGTTGTCTGGGTAACCGATGATGTAATTCTCTGCGTCTACCCTGCATACATCAACTGTGTTTAAGGGGGTATATAAGACTTGGTACTAAATGAGATTAAAAAAGTTAAGAGCTATAATGCTAAGACTTAGTAAACGAAGTTTTAGGGGTTTGACATATACCTGGGGGGTTATTTAAGGATAAGCTTCTAAGAATGTGGATAAGATTAAGGATAACTCGCTTTTATATTGAGTATCTGAAAGCCTATTAATCTTATATAAAAAAGTTATAGGAAACATATAATGGAAAGAAATAGAGGATTCTGCAGAGAGTATATGTTAGCCAATCGATCTAATACAAAAATGGAATGGAATAATGGAAAGGAAAATTGGAATCTGAAGAGTCTACTACGCAATCTGTCGTAAAGTTACCTAAAGTTACAGAAAAATGTGGAAAGAAGTAGAGACATAGAGAAGCAGAATTCATATTGGGTATATGTTACTCGATCATTCTTGGAACTTAGCAAAGATTGAAGAGTATCGGCTAGTCGTTCAAGCTTGTACTTACGAGGAGGAGGACGAGGAGGAGACTTTTATGTCTTCTTCTCTTGAAGTCGCAAAGTTCTCAAAAATAATACCATAATTTGTACGTCTGCCAGAAGTGAATGTACAGGGTATTTGTTAGTCGATCAGCTGTGAATTGAGTGCTTGATACTTGCTGCCACAAAGAATGCGAATGCATTTTTTATTTTGATTCATTTGCAGTTGTTTTTTTTGTATTCTTTTTTGTTGTTGCTGCGGTTTCTCAAGTGTACGTACATAGATTCGTTAATATTATTTTCAATTTATCATGATTTGTGCTTTGCGTGTTTTGAACATTTTTTATTGCACTCCGGCGTGTCGACGAGGCGAACCAGATCCCCCAAGTCCAAGTCGACAAGTCGAGAAGTCGCCAAGCCGCCAAGTCCCCAAGTCTCCAATTGCCCGAGTCTCCCCAAAACAAGTTGTGACATTTCCCCCGTAAATGGTTAAAATGAAACAAGCCAAATGACAATTCGAGATGTTGTTGTTGTTGTTGTAATTGTTATTGTAAGTGCATTTGTTTCTTTTGTTGTTGTCCATTGGATTGACAGTTGTGATTAGTTAGTGCGGCCGCCAGCGTCGCATTTTGGTTTCAGTTTTGGTTAACATCAACGATGTTCGTTCGAACGGCAATTGAAATCCACAGCACGTTCTCAGGGGTGGATCGGGGTAAGATCATGGCGGGACGGGATGGGGCGAGGCAGTTGCGGCAGTCCGGCGGCCAAAAGCCAAACAAGTTCAAAACCGCAATTGGGCAAATAGGCTGCTGATTGTCAGCCAGTCAGTCAATCGACTTGCCAGAGAAAGAGAGACGGAGCCGAAGCTGGAGCCGGAGTTCGAGTACTCAATAAATTGCAGTCGCCGCTGAACTTGAATAAGTTGGGCACGAAACCCATACAAAAATAAACTAAGTTCATTCAAGGAGAACCCTTGGCTATTCCGGGACTCATATAAAATAAATCAAATCGACTCGATTTAAAATTAATTTCTGAAAAATCTATGAATTAACCCAGCTGTAAAAATTTGACCTTAAATTGATTTCAAAACTTTTAACCCATAATGATAATTATTTAATTATTTGTATTTATTTAGTTTTTTATATATATATTTTTTTTTGTTATTTTTACTTGTTTTGCTTTTTTTTATTTATTTTATTTATTTTATTTATTTTATTTATTTTATTTATTTTATTTATTTTATTTATTTTATTTATTTTATTTATTTTATTTATTTTATTTATTTTATTTATTTTATTTATTTTATTTATTTTATTTATTTTTTTATTTTATTTATTATTTTTATTTTATTTATTTTATTTTTATTATTTCTGAATATTTCTGTTCATTAATGATTATTTATTTTTATTTATTATTATTAATTAATAATTAATTAATATTATTATTATTTAATTGATCCTTTTCCGCGTCCAATCCTATACTATATATAAAAAATCCTACTATCTATATATAAACAGTATGCTGTACTCGTATGCCATTTAAAGAAATGCCCTTAAATATATGTTTAATTAATCAGAGACTTGGCAAAATTTCAGTGAAAATTAAAACAAAAGGCAGTTACTTCCCATGTTTAAGGGTTATGTATACAAATTAAAGCATAGAGGTTATATGTAGATATTCTATTAAGGCATGAAAAGTTCCGAAAAAGGTCAAATTTAAATGATTTAAATGGCATTCAATTTGTATTCACACATCTGTAATAAGTCATAGATTTCCATATGTTGTTTTTCTGCGTGTATGCTATCATTCAATTTGTTAGATCAATTGAATTATATACATATGTGAGAATCGCGTAGGAAGGCGCGTGGCCAATGCCCCGAATGAAAACGATAAACGATAAATGACAAGCGACAACGACGGACTCATAAATTTAGATTTGATTCAAAATGTTGTCGCTGGCCTGTCAATTAAAAATCGTTTGATTATCAGAAATAAAGCGCACGATTTTGGCCAGAGACGATCGTAAAGATCGTAATATGGCTTTGCGCTTAGCTTGTATCGATTTTGATTTGGATTTTAAATTCAAATTATTGTTGGCCTGTGCGCGTTACATTTGATTTATGCGACGCCCACGATAACTCATTAATCGATAGGTAGATGGGAGAAAGAGACCAAAAGAAAGAGACTGAAAGATTATTTAGAGTCAACTCATCGCAGTCAAAATTGATTTAAATTAAAAAACAAAATGATTAAAAATTAAAATTCATTAAATAATAAAAATTTAAAAAATTTTATCATAAAATAAAAATATATAAAATATATAAAGATAAATATATAATATATATATATATATAATGTATAAATATGGAGTTTAGTTGATTGGGGAAGAGGATTGGAATCATTAGAAAAAAGGTGACAAGATTGATTACAGAAAAGATTGAAAAAGAAAAGCAGAATTCAGGGCGGGAGATACAGAGGAATATAATTTTTAAGTCAATCTAAACTATATTTTTATTATAAGAAGACTGATAAGGGCAGTTGATTCGAGATATCCCAAAAGCATGTAGTTTTTATACAGAAAAAGTACTCCATGAGGAGTTCGAGGGAAGGGGATGAGAGTAGATCCCAGACAGAATACAAGAAAATGTTTCTATTTGATCCTGATATTATTAAAAGGCGATCACAAACAGGATCAATGCTAGAGGTAGATAAACATAAAGCTATTTGGTGGTATAAGATCAGAATAAAGCCAAGGACACGTTAGACTTTATGAGCTATTAAATGAGATATACGCTTAGCGTGTGTTAATTGATTGATTTCCCGCCAGATGGCGCCAAAGCGTCAATAGGAAAACCGCAAAACGCTTAGAGCTCTAGGTGTGAGTGTGCGTGTGTGTGGGTGTGGGTGTGTCTATGGGTGTGGGTGTGTGTGTATATATGGGTATGTGTATATATGTGTATGCAATTTTCTCTGCTCACCTGTTGCTGTTGCTTATCGGAAACTTCGACAACGTCGCGGCTTTGTAACTGGAGACAAACAAAAGTTGAAGAGAAGAATAACAAAAAAAAAACAAAAGAAAAAAAAAACAGAGAAACAACAACAAAAATGTTCTATGTAAAAATTGAAACTGAATTATTATTAGTTATTCTTTTTTTTTTGTATTATCAATTCACGGAAAGAGATTCAATTTCGCGTCTGCGTTAATTTTCCAGCAACTAAATTGATCGATGTCGATTTATTTATTTGTATTTTTGCTTCTTTCGGGAAAGGAAAGGGGGGAAAAACCTTTGATTGACTTGTGGTTGCAGCAAGTAACTGTTTGTTTACTCTTATTGTTATTGTTATTGTTATTTTTGCAATTGTTGTTGCCGGCACACGCGAATCGAGCGATATCAGTTTGTTATTGAAACATACACAAAAGCGAACAGATCGAATCTACACTCGTCAACAAAACACACGAGCTAAGAGTGTTACTTCAACAAAGTGTTTATTTATATTTGCAGAAGTTGTTAACTGTTTGTTGTTGTTGTTGGTAATTGAACTGAAAGTGAAGCTGGGGGAAAATATGCGCACAACCGTTTGGCACAAGCGGAGGCTCTTAACTGATTGTGCAAGCTGCAGTTGTTACCGCATTTAGACTCGTCTCCGAGCAGAGAGATAGGCGCCAACAGCGGCAACAATGCAACAAAAGCCGCAACTGCTGCTGGAGCTGGGGTCTGGGTCTGGGATTGGGACAGGTACAGGGACAGGGGCTGGCACTGTTACTGAGACTGCGACTGCGAATGAGACTGAGACTGCAACTGAGACTGCGACTGGGGAGCTGGTGGGCAGGCGGTCATCTTCCAGTTCCAGTCCGGATGTGGTTCGCCTCGTCGCGATTTCTGTGTGTGTGTGTGCGTAACGGCCACAAGGAATCGAACAAGTACAACAGCAGCAAAAACCACAAATCAGATATAACCTTCAATGTAATGGCAACTGTTTCACTTGCCACAAGGACTGCTATTGTTTGCTCTGATTGGTTCCTATTTTCCTTACATACAAAGTATACATTATGTTAACTGAACATTTCATTATGACTATAACTCTCAGAAACACATGAATATATTCGCACATATACATTTAGATTCTATAAGAATATATATAATTTGTCAAACATTTTCTTTATCTTGTCAAAAGAAAAGTCTCTTTCTGTGTACACAAATCATAAATATCTGAATAAGGTTCTCTTTTAGTACCCATATTATTCGGATCATAGTTACTATCGCCGATTGGAAAAATAAATTGCACTGTCCAATTGGAAATTCATTGTGTTTCATGCTTTCCTAAAAATAATATCTATATTAAACAATGTTTTGGGGTATAGCTGCGAAGCTTCAGTCAAAAGAACATCTTGGGTTTTCTCTCTATAATAAGACGAGACATTAACGTATTCGCTACTCAAGTCGTCCAGACACTACATCCTCAGGATCTACCCTTTCATATATTGGCTGTAAAACACCCATCCAAGCCGAACACTCTGACTTATGCAGTGTAAAAGAATTTATATAAATTTTTCTATGTCCATTTTTGAAGTCCAAGCAGCGATTTATGATATATAAATAGACTTTTAGTAAAAAAAATTTAAAAAAAAAAATTATATATAAATGTCAAAAGATTGTAGCACTAAGTTTCAGGATCAAGAGTAAACCTTAGATTAAAAATCGAATTAGCTAAATTAAATCTAAATCTAGGGCAAGGCAACTGCACAAACTCTGCGTACACCCTAAGTAGGCCTTGAAACGATCTTCTCAAATGTTTAAATCGGTTTAGGAGAAGGCGTAAACGATCTTATACGATGAATGTTTGTAAATACACCCAACTCTCTTTTTAGACGGTTTCTTTTTGCACGGTTGAAATACCGACTTTAGTCCAGATCGTCGCAAACAAAGTAGCTATGTAAATATTTTTTCTTTATTTCTATTCTAATTTTTCTGTTCTTAATTCTGGATTAACAGATTTCTTTTGTTTTTTACTTGCTCTACCAATTTTTCACCAGTATGAATTATGTAATTTAAGTTTTAATGCTCAATAAAATGCCATATGAACATACAATTTGTATGCATATCTGAAATGTTATAGTTTTCAACATTTTTTACACGGTTTTTCGAAGTAAATATAGTTATTTATTTCATCTTACACGGTTTTCAAATCACATGGAACGTATCTCCCATTTTACTATAGGAAACGCCTCTTTTTTTACATGGTTTCTTTTTACACGGATTTCTGAGGAACGTATCTACCGTGTAAAAGAGAGTTGTCTGTTCAGAAATTTCTATTCATAATTTATCAGTGATTATTTATAATTTTACATTTATTATTTTTATTATTGATTTTACAGTGAGACTCTATTAAACCTTCAGCAATTCCAATTTTCAGATGCAAGAACATAAATTTAATTATTTAATTTTTAGTTTTTAATTGAAAAATAAAAGAAATGGCACAACTATTCTGCAAATTAACAATTTAATTTGAATGTAAGTGAATGGGATAAAAAAGAAAAAAGAGAACTTAGCACTTGGCCTGACAAATCCTCTAGCACTCTACAATGGAATTGTGTTATGAAATTCAATTAAGCCGAAAAAACGTAGAATTAGTCCTGATTTCTATAGGATAAATAAACAATATTTGATTAATAATGGGATATTTGGAAGAACACTTGGAACGGTTTTCAATGAATAACAGGAACTAAAAATTTGTTCAGAAATTTAAAGATTTGAAATTGGAATTGTAAAAGCCGAGGAACAAAGTGGTTCCAATTTCGAAAGTGTTTACTGTAGGTATTACTGTAATATATTAAGGATTTCTATCATCAACTTGACCGGAAACAAATATGTTTTAAGGCAACTTCAAATTTTTTTTTTACTTTGGCAACAGTCGAAAATAATAATATATCTCCCGTCATCCAAGAAATTTCAATCTTTTACCTCATATATACATATATATATATATATTTTTATATATATATTCTGTCGATATATATATGTACACATATATATATATTTCAAAAGCTTCGACGTCTCCACTTTGGTTGAGATTTATTATGTTTATGGAGCATCGTTTGGTTGTGGACCGAAAATAGTTTCTTTAACAGCTGGTTTTCTGCTCGATGAAAATTGGATACTTTTAGGGAGTACAAAATGTGAGGAGTTCCGGTAAATGACTCCAAGTGTAGGGGGAGTCCAGAGTAGTTCTTTTTTTTTGATGATGAAGGACGTTATACGAGTGAGTGTGGGGGAACTGGAACGTGGGATTTACATGGTCTTTGGATTACGACGGCGACGACGACGACGACGACGTGGACGATACTTTCTCTTCGGCTCTGGCTTGGCCTCATCCCCACTCGATGATGTGGATAGCATGTAACCGCTGGAGTCGAAGCTACTTATGCTGCTCGCATCACTCCCGCTGTCCTCCGATCGCACCGCCTTGGCCCAATCGGATTCGATTATTTTGGGTACTGACACTGAGGGTAATTCCATCAGATCTGCCTGTTGTTGTTTGAGGGGTTTTTCATCTGTTTTCATTGCTCTGAACTCCTCCAAGTATTCTATCTGGCCGATCTCTTCACTATCATCTTCTTGTATAGTTGACAACGCCTTGGGCGACTTGAATGATTCTTTTGATTTATTCATGTATGACGAAGAATTATAATTTCCTTGTTTAACTATTTTTCGAAAGTTTTGCATGTTCCTCGAAAATATATGATTGCAAATGAATTTAGCTGTGAACTAAACACTTATTTTAAAAACTATCCAATGAAAATTATGGCTTTCGACTCCAAACGAAAAGCTGATTTGATATCTCTAACTTAACTGCGAGATCACACCCAAGCTTTGCTTACTATGTTTACTTCAACTCTAAACAAATCCAACTGGCCAGCACAGACGAGTCTGTATCAAATATCCTCAGCTCAGACTTTAGACTTTGATCAAAAGTATTACTAGATCTCTGATATATCATATTTCAAAATAGAGCTTAAAGCGCTTAAGAAAATTTGATTCGATTCGAGAATTTCGCACGAACTTTTTTGTTTTTCATAAATATTTTTTTTATAACATTCACAAACTTCTTCTAGATAAAGTTATGTTCAAGCTTATCTGGACGTACGGCTATCACCTCTGGGGCAGAAGATTGAAACTTTTCAGTCCCGTGTCCTCAAAGGAACAGTTGGCGCCGATTGATACGATCGCAACACAGTCATTCATAGAGACGGCTGAAGAGGTTCCACCCCTTGGACATTCCCTTCAGACTGCCCCCTTAAACTCCAACCCAAATGTAACTTCAACTTAAAGGTATCTGTCATTCCTTTCCAAGAAATCCCTGTCTAAACTCTTATTTGTTAATAAAATTTGCTTAATATCTTTATAGATAGATTGCAAATAAAGTTAAATTTAAAAAATAAAAAATCACAAAATAATAAATTAACTTTGATAATGGTTGAAAGAAATCAGTATCGGCTATATAATGCTATACATATATACCTGAACAGTAGGATGAGCGAAGTCAATTAAGCTTAGTCCATCTGTTCCTTTCTGAGTCTTTCTGTCCTTTTAGATCTCTGTCTCTCTGGCGTTACCCCTGACATTTCTTGGACTTTGACTCAAGCAGATCTAAGAACAATATCATATAGTTTCCATAGTATATTTTCAATGAAAATTATGTATAAACTTCGGAAAAACCTTCTTGATTTGCTTAACTTAACTAAGAAATAGATTCGAAAAACTCAAACAAATGCTTTAAATTTCAGACGAAGATAGACTTTCAGCAGATATTTATATATATATATATATATATAGACTCACCCAGGATATGGATCAGTATGAATTAGTATGGAGAAGTACAGTTGGCACTGAGGATGATTGGTTGGTTGGATGGATGCTTTACCTTGTCTGTTGTTGCCTTGTTGCATTCAAGAAACTGCATAAAAAACAAACGCCTTATCGAAATGCAAAGCGAGGCAACTCGCAAAAAAACCAAAAAAAAACTGTGAATACCCATGGTCAGTGGGTTGTGCAGTTTTGGCTAAAACCACTGACTGGATATGTAGAAACCAGTGGATGCGACGATGATGATGCAGCCCAGACGCAGTTGTTGTTGTCGTTGTGCGTGTGCATTGAATGTCAACGTCAACGTTCAGTGTCAATCAAATGAAATCGCATGAAATGCTGCAAAATTCTAGGAAAACATTTTAAACATGCAACTGGCACAAGGAGAGCAGCAGCAGCAACAACAAAACAACAACAGAAACTCCTTCTAAGTGTGGGGTCTGATTTACAACACTGGCAACATTCTAGAAACTGTTGCAAGTTTGAAGTTGCAACAAATGCAGCTCTAACGCTCGAAGAGCGCAACAGCTGCAGCAGCAATGGTTGCAGAGTGAAAGTGAAAATACTGATGCAACTTGAAGGTTATGGCTGTCCTTGGAAAACATCATCAGACGTCTGGATTGGGTTGGGACTTGGGTTGGGTTAAGTTGCAGCGGGTGTGCGGCACGCTGACATCAGCATGCAGCATGTAGCATGTAGGCTGGCAACTGAAGACGGCGCGCGTCATGTGGCAAGTGCCATAAAAGGATGGGGCAAGTTTTATGGCCACTATGCACACACTCCACACACACATACAATCACAGAGAGTAAATATCACGCATGAAAAATGCACAAAAATTGATTTTAATTTATTTTAAGTGATTCACTGAAAGACCGAAAATGAAACTGAAATCGAAATCGAAATCGCACGAGCTTAAACCTTGGAACTCCTTAATTTGTCGCCGACAACAACAACTAACAATTAAGCATACTCTAGCCGAGAGTGCTCTGCCACGAGATACCCTCTAACCAATCCTGGGTATCCCTAAGCAGGCTTTAAGCTTAAATGTTACTGCTTAACCCGAACTGACTTTCAATCTGCAGTTGTATCTCAATTCTGGTAAAGCATCCAAGAACTGAGATCAACTTCTTCTTTGCAAGTTATACATTTGGTTTCTAGCTCCTGGAATCTTTTGGATCTAGAACTGGTGATAATATGGGAAATAACTGCCATACGGATAGGCGGGTTTCATATTACACTAGGCTAGGGAGAGCTGTTAGAATTTCGGATACTTTTTTTGAATCTGTGTGTAGAATTTCCGAAAGATGTTCCAGCTTGCACATGGCCTTACCCAGGCACCATATGATTCTATTAGTGGACTCCAAGTAACATGAAGTCACCCAAAATATGTCTATTATTGTACTTCAAAGAAATCAGAGAAGCTGCCACTACAACCTATTTCTGACTTTCACTGGGATCAACTACTATTGATACTACACTTGATAAATATAATTTTATTATCCGATCTTTATGATGATTTGATAAGCTATCGCTTTAAATTTGTGGTCTTAGATATACCAAGCATGTTTCAGCTTTTGAAAGATTGAAGCTTCAAGTATAGACTATAAGCGCTTCATCGATGTATCTTTTCAAGCAGATCAGGATTATATATGTATTATAGGGTTAAAGAGGCAAACTTAAAGATCAATGTGTACTTACAGAGGTGCAGATAGATGTTCAGATGGATAAACACTTGAATATGGCTAGATCGTCTCATGCATTGATCCTCTTTACAACTAATGCTCTTTAAAGCCTGAGATGCATCCTTCTGTTTGTTAAAAACCCTATACATCAGTTAATACATCACTTTATACATCAGCTAACATCACTTTATACATCACTTGTCATCACCTTATACATCACTTATCATCACCTTATATATCACTTTTCTTTTCAGCCATTCCTTAACTAAAGTATAATTGGTATTTGATAAGCCAAAGCAAGCTTGAAGTATATTTTGAAGTTCCACATTTTTCCCTAGATTCATAAAGATTGATAAAAAATATATATGTAAAATATATAAACATTATTGTATCCAATATGTATCTTACCATATCTATTTTCACTGTACGTTACTCTTTTGATGAGTGTTCATCGAGTTTAAAAACATTTAAGCACTTTTATTGATACTACAAATATGATTGTATATAATTTGTTATATATAATAATTTCTTATAGCTAAAGCTAAACTAATGCCATACTGTCTGCAGTTGATGCTGTGTGTTTAACTAACAACTAATCAGTGCTAAATACAACTTAGTTATATTATTAACGGGCATGCCCTATATATACCATATATACAGTATATATATAGCTCTATATATTATTATCAGTATTATTATTTATATTTATGTATCGTTTCGTATGGTCGAGAATGTCTTCAAGATGATATCAATATGAAAGCAACAATTGAAAAAAAATAATTAATAATTATTATTATTGTGTGCAAGTACCGTGTATGTATAATATTATACATAACTATCTATATATATGTATATATATAATCTGATTAAGTTACCTAGTGTTCATGAATTGATGAATTGAATAAAATCACAAAACAATATTTAAAAAAACATGTTGGGAATGGCCTCAGTAAAAGAAAACGTATGAAATATGAATATGAATGAACCAGTTCAATAAAGTACGGATAATTCTTATGGAGATTCATGAGTCAAAGAACCAAAGAATTCTTAAATACATATATAAAAATAATCACTCAAAGTTGAGAGTAAAGTTCTTAAAAAGGTTCTTCGATTGATCACATAAAACACTATAAGAAACGATCAAGTTATAGCTAATATTTGTTACTTCGAATATAAAGTTTCTATATAAAGTTCGTCTCATTCTCCATAGTAAAGATCTATGATATGTGAACTGAACTGGCAAATACTATAAATTCGGGACAATGCGCACGACTCGTATATAACAAAGGAGGCGTTTTGCAATTTTGGCACAGCTTAGACTTAAATGCTTATATATCATATCGTGTTATATTATATACTAATACTATATACTTAAGCTAATACTAATAGGTGTCTTGGAAGTGTTCTATATGGAATTCTTAGTGTGGCAATTCAGTGAGGAAGCATGGCCTTATACACTATATACTAAACATATACAATACATTACATAATATGCATGCATCATCATAATCATCTTAAGGACTAACCAATGGAAGAACAGGAAGTTCGATCTTAATGAATGAAAATAATGAAATTGCATTTGCGTTTGCAGTTTTCTTTTTGTTTTAGAGTTCAAGCAGCTCGAACACACAAAATTAAACAAAACAAGTTAAAAAGTCAAAAAAGTTAATAAAAAAAAAAAAAAACAAAGCGAATTAAAATCGAATCGAATCAAATCAAATTGCACACACATTGAGATTTTTGTTAGTACTTAAAGAACATGGAAGCGAATGAGAGAAGTTATTGGCTGGGATTCAGTCCGTTACGCCCAGATGCACCAGCTGCTGCATGGTGCGTTGGAGATAGGTGGGATCTGGGAACATGTTGAACTGTGTCTTGTGATCGACGCTATTCCAAATGACCACATCCTCACGCCCTGTGGTCACCGAGCGTCCAATCGAGAAAAGCAGACGCCGATCGAAGGCAATCTTTAGAAATCGGAGCACCTTGCGACCCAACGGACAGTCCGGCAAGTAGCAGATGCGTGGAAAGCCAACCGCAAAGAAGGCACGACCTGGATGCGGATGCTCTGCTGTCTGCAGGCCCGACGCAATGCTAAAAATGTGTGAATTAGAGAGAGATAGAGTTAGCGAGAGTAGGACAGTTGATGTATTTCCTACTCACTCGTATACAATTTGTATGGTGTTCTGGCCCTCGTGGCCAGGCAAACTCTTGCTAATGATGCTCCAGGACATGCTCCCTATGGGCTGGTTGCCCACCTTTTCGCCATAGACAATGCCACACACAGGGCACTCGATAAACAGGTTCTGCTGTATGCGCAAGAAAAAGATATGAATTAAAGCGAGATAGCACTATAGAGGGACAATGAAAGTGAACGCGAATCGCAGCTATTCAGCAGTTAGAGAAGGAGAGGCGAAGGGGGAGTAGGATTAGGATAACGATTACTCACCTTATTTAGCTCGTTTTGCTGTGCTATGATCATGCCATTGAGGCACTGCAAGTGCATCAGATGCTGGCAGCGACTCAGCGATATGGCAGGATTTTGTGCCGAGTGCACCAGCTCCTCCATGCACATGGGGCAGGGCTGTGCATTGGGCCATAATGGCGGCTCTACGACCTTTACAAAGCGCGATATCATATCACTGGCTGGGTCCACGCCCACAATCGAACCAGCGATTGATTGCTGTTGTTGTTGCTGCTGTTGCTGCTGCTGTTGTTGTTGTTGCTGCTGCTGCTGCTGTTGTTGCTGCTGATGATGTGGCATTGGCAATGGCGGCGGCACCGGCGCACGTTCGCCCAGCGACGAAGGCGGCAACGATGGCACAAACACCTCATCACTGCCCAGCGAACAGTCGAGCAGATCGTTCACAGATATGGCAAAGTTACGGCTACGTAGACTCTCCTTGCTCTCATGGCTGAGATATGTTGAGACGGTATCAACGCTTGGCCGGCGTCGATGCGACTTAACGCTATTCGTGTCCGTATCGGAAGCACGCGTGCGAGACCGTGATCGATGGGAGCCCATGCGGCTGCTGCGCTGCGACTGCAGCGAGCCTTCCGAGCAACGGCTGTGGTGGCTATTCATCGAGGACGTCAACATGCTCTTGCTGCCATGGGAAAAGTGGGCCTGATGCTGCATCAGATGCAGAGTTGAGCCTGCCACGTTCGAGCCGCAGCTGGAGGATGATGTGCCTGCCGTCATATGGTTGTTACTATTGCTGTGGCTGCTGTTGCTGTGGCTACTATGCTTCGTGCTGCTTCCAAAGATGTTCAAATTGTTCAAAATCTGTCGCAGATTCGTTGTTGAGATTTCGCTATGTTTCTTGTGCGGCTTGCGCTGTGACTGCTGCTGATGCTGTTGCTGCTGCAACTGCTGTTGATGTTGATGTTGCTGCTGCTGTTGTGTATGCTGATGATGCATATGTGAAACCTGCTGGTGTCCATGCGAGTTGCTCACGGACATGGGCAGCGGATGCTGCTGCCGATGCATGGGCGGGAGCAGGGAGCCCATTTTTGGCAGCGTATTGTTGCGCTGCTGTTGATGATTGGAAGCATAATCATTGCCATTGCAGTTGCTCTTAAACTGCAGCGCCTGCTGTGGCGTCAGCTTCACCAGTGGATACGGCGCCTGCTGTGTGCGGCGTATGCTTCGCAAGGGGCCACTCGGTTGTCGCATTTGCGTCAAATTGCAAAAGTTAATGGTGTATGGCAGGGTTATGTTCGTGTTGCAAAGATCCAACGTTTGTTCGCCCTGCAAAGGATTAGGTTCTCATTAATAAACAATCTACACATAAACTTAAGTTTGTGATGCATCTTGGATCTTGACGAAACGAACACGATATAGATGAAATTTTGTGCATGCTACTTACGCGTGCCCAAGCATCCTCAATGATGCACTGCACGTGCATGTTGTAGGGCCTCCAGTCGCAGTTGGTGTCGGGGCTGCTGCTACCACCGCCCGACCACTCCCATTTGGTGCCTTTGCCTGCGGGACTACTGGGTGCATAAAGCATACGACGAACACCAATTGTAAGCAGTCCAGCCTCTGATTCGGTGTCTGACTCTTGGGTCATGGTGCGCACATTGACATAGTACTGTTCCAGGCTGGGATCCGCATCGCTAAGCATAACGCGGGTGAGTTTCTTGGCATGGGCACGTTCCAAGTGCTGCGATACGGCCGGCGAGTAGGGTAGCCATTTACCGCCGCGCGACTCATACTCCCAGACGCAGACGGCGTGCGTGTGATTGATGGCTCCGTTGACGCCGCCAGCAGCACCACCAGCCGCATTGCTGGCCATATTTAATTTGTTTTTATCACTCACTTCATTTTTACTATTGGTTTTAGTTGCTTTTATCAATAAGTGGGCTTGGCTTATTAGCGATTTGTTTATAATTTTCAAATTTCGTTTACGTTTTCGTTCTCTGTTTATGCATTCAAATTCGGCTGCGATCGGTACTGACACTGCGACACTGCGACGAAGATGGAACACAAAATAAACAAAGAAATTAAAAATGGTGGACCTAACTGGGAGTAGGGGAGGCGATGCACTTTAGTACCTTTTACTGCACGGCACACAGCGTTCAAATGCACGGATTGCACGGCACAAAAACCTAAACTTAAATTGGATTGGACTTTAAGTAATTTATATAGAAATTTTAACATTTGGGCGCAAGCGCAAATGATATTGCAACAGGTAGGGTAAATTATAGTTAATACAGTGTGACCGAACTGAAACTGCACTGCAAGTTTTTTCTCTTTTACAACTTATACTTCAGTATATTTTCCTCAGGTATTCTCGCGTTTGCCACTTCAGTGAATATACCGAATACTATCGGTGAGCGCCATCTAGCGGCTAACACGCTGAAACCGCTAGAAATGCAACCCTGCCATTGGCTAGTGTCAACTTTGACAAGCAAGCAACTTCCGCCGCTCTCGCAATTCCTTTACCTTTCTGACGGGCAGACGTAAAGCTGGTCTTTTAAAACGACCCGCATTATAATCTGCAATTTTCGTTAACATCTTATAATAAAACTGCGTGAAAATGGTTGTTAAGAAGGTAAACACCGCTACCGAGCCAAATAAGCTAAACATTTAATGTGCAAAGTGCTACATATTGTTACGAATTTGTTTTTTGTTTGCTTTGAGTTAAAACCAATTTTTTTTTGTGTTTTGTTTGTGTTTGTGTTATATGAAGTGAACATCAGCTGCATATATATGTTTGTACACTGCTGTGATATACTAAAGTGAATCTATATCTATATTACAGCCCAGGCCAAAGAAGAAGCCAGTGACCAAGAAGGTTGCCCCAGCACCATTGGCTGTCAAGAAGCCAGTAGTCAAGAAAGTTGTTAACCAGCTTTTCGAGAAGCGTCCGAAGAACTTCGGCATTGGTATGTATTAAAGCCTTCCCCAAAGCTGTCAAGCCGTACTTATGTCTGTTTCATTTTTCAGGCCAGAATGTTCAGCCCAAGCGCGATCTGTCGCGTTTTGTGCGTTGGCCCAAATACATTCGCGTCCAGCGTCAAAAGGCTGTGCTCCAGAAGCGTCTGAAGGTGCCACCACCAATCCACCAGTTCAGCCAAACCTTGGACAAGACCACAGCTGTGAAACTATTCAAGCTGTTGGACAAGTATCGTCCAGAATCCCCATTGGCCAAGAAGCAGCGTTTGAGGAAACTCGCTGAGGCTAAGGCCGCTGGCAAGGAAGTTGAGCCCAAGAAGAAGCCCAGCTACATCTCTGCCGGTACCAACACCGTCACCAAGCTCATTGAGCAAAAGAAAGCTCAGTTGGTTGTCATCGCTCACGATGTCGATCCCCTAGAGGTAAGTCATCTGCCATCTACTGCCTGAACGGTTGATAGTAGGGCAAGTGAATAATAGTCTTAAAGATAGATTCAGATATCTATAGTGTTCCCTTGTTTGCGTCGCGCCCATATAATGATGTTAAATTGAATTTCTTCAACTGAAGCGTTTTATAAACGTTTTCCATGTGGTCATTTGACAGCTGAAACTGCGACTATAATCACCTCTTTCCAATTTCCTTATCTAGAAGCACGTGCTTAATATTTTTTTTCTGTTTACAGTTGGTGCTCTTCCTGCCCGCCTTGTGCCGTAAGATGGGTGTCCCTTACTGCATTGTTAAGGGCAAGGCACGTCTGGGTCGCCTGGTTCGCCGCAAGACCTGCACTGCTCTGGCCTTGACCACCGTTGAGAACAACGACAAGGCTAACTTCTCCAAGGTTCTGGAGGTTGTCAAGACCAACTTCAATGAGCGTCATGAGGAGATCCGTCGTCACTGGGGCGGTGGTATCCTCGGCTCAAAGAGTTTGGCCCGCATCGCTAAGCTCGAGCGTGCCAAGGCCCGTGAGCTGGCCCAGAAGCAGGGTTAAGTAGTAGTTGCAGCCAACTATTGTATACCTAAAAGCTAGTGGACGTTGACTCATGTTGAGAGTTGATCCCATACAAACAACAACAATAAACATTTAAGTGTACAATTTTAAACTATTTTTTTTCTATATGTATAGTGGAGTACTAGTGGCACTTGAACGGGCCAAGTCTCCGCTTGGCGTTCAATAAATTTGTAAGCTATCTAAACATTTTTGTTTTTGCAAAAAGTTCTATTGGCCAGCGGGAAGCCAACTTAAAAGAACTTAAGCTAGAATAACAGTTCGTTGTGGTCAACATGTTAAAAGTTAGCAGTGCTTTCTCGAGTTTAACATTACTTCCGCTGTTAAGCTTAACAGTGAGGTTAGGCTTAGAACTGGCGCCACAATTTGAATTCCTACTTATCTTATTTTTTGTTTGTTTTATTTTTATTGGAATATGGTTCAAGGCAACAACAAGCTAAGGAATATTAAGTATCTTATAGATTAAAATGATCATATCTTGGAGCGTTCTGCTTTAACTGCTCGCAGCTTTATGCTCTGAATGGCCTCGTTTAATATACTTAGCACCATATCAACCTTCTCCAATGTGGCATTTTCGCCCATTAGGCCAATGCGAAACACATGCTCCACCGTGGGTCCAAGTCCACCGCTAATTTCTAGATTGTACCTGCAATAAAAAAGAACCATAACTTCGGCGTTTGATCTTCCTTTCTGGATTTCATATCACTCACTTGCGCATCGCATAATCGGCCACCTTCTTCCAGTCGACGCCAAACGGCACTTTAATTGTGTTAACAGTGGGCAAACGATCTAACTCTTGCTGCACAAACATCTCAAGCCCCAGTTCATCAATGCCCAACTGCAGACGGGCCGAGCACTCCTCGTGACGATGCACTACTTTACTGAGACCTTGGGCACAAAAGAATGCCAGTGCCTCGCGCAAGCCGTATAACAATGTGGATGAGATGGTATGATGGTAGATTCTAGGTGTGCCGTAACAACCCCAGTACTGTCCAATGAGCAGAATGTCAAAGTAGTAGACCTTCGACTTGCTCTTACGCTGCCTGATGTGGGTCAGGGCGCGTTTACTAAATGAGATGGGTGTGAGGCCGGCAGGACCGCCCAATGTTTTTTGTGAGCCCGTGTAAGCCACATCCACTTTCCACTCGTCCATCAGAAAGTGGGTACCACCCAGTGAAGCTACCACATCGACAACTAAAAAGCAATCGTGTTGCCGACACAAGTCGCCAATTTCACGTATATTACGCTGCATGATGCCCGTCGAGGAGTCACCCTGCGTCACAAAGAAGACACGCGGCTTGTGTGTATCAAAGGCAAAACGTATCTCCTCCATTGTCAAGGCACGGCCAAAGCTCGCCTCCACATAGCGCACGTCGGCGCCGTACCGGCGCGCCATATCCGCAGCGCGATGCCCCCATACGCCCGTAATACCCACTAGCACTATATCGTTCTCCTCAATAAGATTACAAAGCGCCGCCTCCATGCCGCTGTGTCCGGCGCCACTAATGCACATTGTGGCATCATTTAACGTCTGGAAGATATACTTAATGCCCTCCTTCACCTCGTCCATAATCTGTGGAGCAGACAAGAACAAGCAGGTCGTTAATTATTGCACTTCGTACTCCCAGCGAATGCAGCGATTGCCATATCTCATGAGCCATTCCGCGATCATAATCAATCTGTAGATGCACCCAATAAAATCCCAGTATTTAAATGGAACAACAACTGTTAACACCTAACATTAACATAATATTAACATTTCACTAGGAAGAAAAGAAAGAGGGAGAACAAGTATTCCAGCATCTTACGATGCATTCGCCTAAGCTGGGACCTGATTGATAATGCGATCTTTATATAGATCGTAAGTATATAATAAACCTTTATATACAACAGTAACTGTTTCTTAAATGTTTTTCAAATATGTTTTCTACTAACCTGTATGCACTCTGGATGCATGTGTCCCAGCACTGGATTGCTCATTGCCTCCAGCACACGTTGTGAGCAATTGGATGGCCCTGGACCCATTAGGGTCTTGCTGGGCACAAAAAGAGGTCGCTTAAGCACAAGTGGTGGTGGTACCTCCATTTCGTAACTGTTGCAATTTCTTATTTTAAACGATTTTCAACGATTCTCGAGATTTACGTAACTCGATCAGCAGAGCTGCTGGCTTATCACAAGAAAAACAAAATGAGGAACGATTATTGTGTTTGCCTAACCAGATCCGTACTCGCTGAAATCTAAAGATCTAACTGAAACACATTGACAACGACTCGTGGGACTTTATAGGCGGACGAGTTCAGTCTTTCTTATCATTGTAAATGCGCTAATGAACGCACTTGAACAAATGGTAAATGATCAGCTCTCTCCCATTTTCTCTCTTATCAAGATTGGATGAGTGTGTTGAGATGCTACTACGTCGTTGGTGTAATTTCATGGCATATTTTTATACCCAACCAAAGGTTACAAAGTGAGAGTTATTATAAGAATAATGGTATCTCCATGTGCTCTGGACAGTTATCTAATAAGTTCCATTGGCCCAGCGGTCGGCAAAGAAGAGATCTCACCTGGTCTCCATATCAGATTTTTAAGCATCAAAATATTGATAGAGCGCATTGTTGTTTACTTGTTGTTGTTTTCTCTCGTGTGCAGCTTGTTTATAGATTATTGATTATTAATATTTTTCTTTTTTTTTTGCCGGAATTGGAAAGCAATAGAAGTAGTACGGAAATATATTTTTCAATGGCGTCAGACGCCAAGGTCAGTCTCTCTTACCCAAAAAACTAATATACAATATTTATAATATCATATTATTGTTTTTAAGTTGCTTCACTAAATATAACGATATATTTGCTTTAATATTAAAACTGTTTTTTTACATTTTTATATTACATCCTTAGTTTATTTACAAACTGCAAAAAGCTGGAGCTCGACATCTTTGTCAGGTTATGTTAAGTTTGTATTTGAATTTCTCAAACAGTGCTGCAGGTGGAGGCACAAGTAACTGCCGATAAATATTTTTATCGATTACCAGCACTGTTAATGGCGCTGCCAAAACAGAAAACATATGAAATTTGACAAGTTGGCAGGCATTGGAACACGTGCAAACCGTAAACAAAATGCATATTTTGTAAGTTTTAAAGATATCTTCATAAATTAACTAACAAAATGTCACGGATTATAGTCAAACAATTACCCAAGCAGGTAAGTTAATCTTTAGAATTGTGTCAACAATGGGTTAATTATGATAAATCTTCGGTTTTTTGCAGATAAGTGAGGATAAACTGCGCACTATCTTCGGCGCCAAAGGAAATATCACAGATCTGCAGCTGAAGTACACGCCCGATGGCAAATTCCGGCAATTCTGTTTCATTGGCTACAGCAACGAGGCGGAGGCACAGGATGCTATTCAGCACTTCAACAATACCTGCATCCAGACGAGCCGCGTGCGCGTTGAGTCATGTGCGGCGCTGGGCAGCGAGGAGAAGCCGCAGTCGTGGAGCAAATATGCGAAAGACAGTAAAAAGAATCTGGATAAGCTAAAGGAAGCAAAGCAAGAGGAGGCAAAGAGCGACAAAAAGAGTGAAAAGAAGAAACAGGACAAAGTTGATGAGATTCTGGGCAAGCACAAAGATGATCCAGCATTTCAAGAGTTTCTGCAGGCGCACGACAAGACGCGCTCGCTCTGGGCCAACGATGCGGGAATTCTCGGTGATCAGGACGACAAAAAGGCAGCAGATGATGAGACTGAAGCGCCAACACCTGCACGTGACGACAGCGGAGTGGATGCAGATGATGTTGGCGAAGAAGATGTAGAGGAGGATGATGCTGCTGAGGACGAAGAGGAAGACGCACAAAGTGATGAAAAGCTCGCTGAGAAGCCGATAAGCGACTTGGAGTACATGAAATCACTGATGGGTGCCAAGTCAGACTCTCAGAGTACGGAACAGAAAAAGACAACAGCAAAAGCAAAAGTAGATAAAAGCAACTTGGAACTATTTACCATCAAAATACACAACGTGCCGTACAACACCAAGCGCCAAGATGTCATCAAGTTCTTCAAGCCGCTGAAACCCTACTCGGTGCGTTTGCCCAGCAAGGTGCATGGCTTCTGCTATGTGGGTTTTAAGACCGAGCGGGACATGGCCAAGGGCATGTTGAAGAATAAAAGTTTTATCAAGGGCAAGCAAGTGTTCTTTTCGGATTTTACGGAAAAGAATAAGGTGACCAAGGCAAATCGCAACGGAGAAGGCACAGACGCAGCTAATGAGGCGGGAGCTAAGGGCAATGCCAAGTGGCAGCAACAACAGGACAGTTTGCGCAGTGAGGAGAACATATCTGATTCGGGTCGCATATTCTTCCGCAATTTGGCATACACCACCACCGAGGATGATCTCCAGAAGCTATTCGTACAGTACGGACCCGTGGTCGAGGTAAATGTGCCCGTGGACAAGGTGACACGACAGATTAAGGGCTTTGGCACTGTAACCTTCATGATGCCGGAGCATGCAGTCAAGGCGTTCAATGCGCTGGACGGCAGCGACTTCCATGGACGCCTGTTGCATCTGTTACCTGGCAAAGAGCTGGACAATGCTAATCCCGATCCGGAGGAAGACGCGAATCTATCTTTTAAGCAGAAGAAGGCACTGAAGCTGAAGCAGAATGCTCAGAAGTCTATTGGGTGGAACACGCTCTTCCTGGGCGCCAACGCTGTTGCCGATATTCTGGCCAAACAGTTCAAGACGAGTAAGGAGCACATTCTAGACACCAGCGATGGCGGTAGTAGTGCCGCCGTACGTCTCGCGCTCGGCGAAACCCAAATTGTTATCGAAATGAAACAGTTCCTCGAAGATGAGGGCGTGCGTCTATCCGCCTTCGATGAGCCCACACAGAAACGCTCCGCGACTGTGATATTGGCCAAGAATCTGCCAGCAGCCACGGAAGCATCCGAATTAGCACCCATCTTTAGCAAATTTGGTCCCATTGGTCGCCTTATACTTCCGCCCAGTGGCATCACCGCACTCATCGAGTTCTGCGAGCCATCGGAGGCACGTCAGGCCTTTAGGAAGCTTGCCTACAGCAAATTCAAGAATGTGCCTCTCTTTCTGGAGTGGGCGCCTGAGCATACGTTTACCACGACGCTTAAGGGTGAGGCCATTATACCCAAATCTGAACCCAAACCCGAACCAGAAGTTGAGGAGAAACCAGCGATTCAGCCTGAACCAGAAGTGGAGCCAGTGGCGGAGGATGTGGATGATGAACCTGAACCAAATACGACCATATTCTTGCGAAATCTTAACTTTAAGACTGAACAGGAAGCGGTGGTGGAACACTTCCAGCACATGGGCACAATACACACCGTGGAGATAGCCAAGCGCAAAGACCCACAGAATCCACGGCAGTTGAACTCCCTCGGCTATGGCTTCATACAGTTCAAGAAAGAAGCTGTCGCCTTACAGGCGCTTAAGGACATGCAGCTAACCAAAATCGATGGAAATCTGGTCGAACTGAAGCGCAGCGATCGTGTCCTCAAGTATGTATTCCAGCTGGACACTGATTACCCATCGTCTCTATAACCATGTTACTTTTCCACAGAACACAAGACGATGGAGCACGACGTCGCCAGATAGCACAGAAGAAGCAGACGGGCACAAAGATTCTGGTACGCAATATACCCTTCCAGGCACATTATCGGGAGGTGCGCGACGTATTCAAGTAAGTATTTGGGTAACCCAATGGCATGGCAACAATTCTAACTGGTTGATCTTTACAGGGCTTTTGGAGAACTAAAATCACTGCGCATACCCAAGAAGATGACGCCTGGCGAGGATGCACATCGTGGCTTTGGCTTTGTCGACTTTAGTAGCAAGGCGGAAGCGAAACGCGCCTTCGAAGCGCTCAGTGCCAGTACCCATTTGTATGGTCGTCGTCTGGTGCTGGAGTGGGCCTCTGTCGAGGATCAACAGGATGTGGAGGAGATACGCAAGCGCACAGCGGCCAAGTTCGATGGCGACCAAATGGCAATAGAGGCCAAGCGCAGCAGACGCGCCTTCTTCGATGTGGAGAGCAGCATAACGGTAAACCCCGACAACGAAGAAGAAGATAAATAATGTTAGTCCTGTAGGATGTAAGGATATTTAAGGTGTACATCAATTAGATATGTATCTATCTGAATGTAAATGTGTATATAATTTTTATCATAAAGCACCAATTAAATCAAAATCAACCCGATTTGTTTCACTTTTTAACCGCAAGACATGCAATTTTGGGTAGGCTAAGCAATTGCTTGCGTTCTTAAAAGAAAATTGTATAATTTGATATAAAGCTTAAAGTATACGGATAAAAATTAATTACACTAAAGTAAAAAGGGGTGTATACGATTATGGCATACCCTTTAACAAGGTCCAACTTATGCATATGCAGATGATGCTCGTCTTATAATAAAATTGCTTACCTTTTTACGTTTTCGTTCCTGGAAGAGTTGTTTCTATAGCTTCACTAGCTTCATCCGTGGCATTGTACAGCTTTTCAATATGCACGTACACTAATCACACACCAAAACTTGGAACACACACAGAAGAACCTTCGTGTCCAGTAAATCTCGAACCATCCAAAATGTTCTCCCTTGCAGCATAGACCTTATGCCCATATAAGATGTAAGATTAGCCATGAAATGGTTCTAATAAACACCACCGTTTAAATTTCATGGGCATATATTTTAGGATTATATAGAGATATATATAATTATAATGAAATATATATCTAATAATATTTAAACATATATTTTATAATCTAAGAACTCACTTTGTTTCAACATTTTTACGTTATCGATCTTAAGATTTCTAGGCGGAAAAGTTAAGCCCTGTCATTTCATTAAACTAGAATCAGAGATCTTAACTTCACCGACTCTTACGTTCAAGGGAAGACTTTTGTGGTTGGTGGCTACTCTTTGAATTGGAGTATCACAAATGGACTGGCATCAAGACTTTTCCTTGACAACATGCGTCCTGGTGGCTGTGCTTGACAGCCAAATCCTTATCGTTTCACAGTAGGGTTCCAAGTTCGGGGTGTTCCGACTAACAGTGATACCAGCTAAGGTTAAGAAGGAACTCACCACATACACAAAGACAAATAAATAACCAGATAACTTATACACTTCATCCAATCGACATCAACATTAGATTAAGCACCAAGGTGCTGCCACTTTGAGCTACACAAATGTTCTTAGATTTATGTCAGGATAAACGACACCTGCCAAAATTGTAGAAACTATGCACAAATACTGAAAACACCTTTTGATAGGATAAGGATTAAGCTGGAAGAGCTGTAACCTGGAGCATAAGCAAGAGGGACACATTTCTAAATAGAATATATTTTATTTTACGTTTCTGTTTATATAAAACCTAAGTAATTAATACAAAACAAGACGAGAAAAAAAACATATAAATTTTTAAGCATACACATACACATATACTCGTATCATCATCATCATCATCATCATCATCATCATCATCATCATCATCATCATCATCATCATCATCATTATTATTATCATTAACATTATCATTGTAATCATCATATCGTATTAAGCCCGCAAGACGGTTATTTTTATCTCTTTTCCTTCCTTCCTTCCTTCCTTTGTTTTGCTTTTTCTTTTTAGTAATATTTATAGTACTAGTTAGTAGTTATTATTATTATATCATATATATATATATATATATATATATATGTGTGTGTGTACTCGTTATAGCGAAAATATTTGCTGATTTTCTTTCTAGAAGTTTTCTTTTCAAAATTATTTTTGCAATTATTGCAGAAAGCGGGGGGTGCGCTTGAGCAGATCGAGAGTGTCGCAAAGACGACTACTGGACACGACTCTTTCTGCCCAAATCTATATATATATCTATATATATATATATATGTGTGGGTGTTAGATATATTCTTGAATAGGTAAAGCATATAGTCTCTACAAATATTTATACGAGTATACGAGCAAGCAGCTAAAAGCCTTGAGGGTATGGGAGGAAGTGCGCAACGCGGCATTGCCTGGACTAGGACCAGCAACAGGATCAGTGTTGAACACTTGTGTCTACGCATGTATACATTTTGTGGTTGTTTGGGTGTGTGTCTGTGTGTTTGTGTGTGTATATGTGGCCCGCCATTGAGCACTTTGTTCAGTTTCTTAGTTTAATCAACGCAAGGTCTTTGCTCGCCTTTTGCTCTGCGCATATCCTTTGCCAGCTACGCGCCTGGTATATACAATCATCAGCGCTTGGTCTGTGTCTGTGTATTTATGTTTGTGTGTGTGTTTGTGTGGTTGGTTGTGCAGGACATGTGAGCGTTTCAAGCATAGGCCATAGTAATACATATGTTTGCATAAACTTTAAATATTTCTGTGTTTCTTCTGTGCTTTGTTATTGGAATTAATCCTTCTTGATGCGTGCCTGGAGGAAACAATAGAGTATGCCCGCCTGGGCCATGACATCCACAGTGCTGGCCGCCAGTGGATCCTTCTGCTTAACCTGCGTCTGTCCGGGGCGCAACAATGTGGGACCAAACACCATCGCCAGATTGTGCAGTGACATCTTGTTGTCCGCCTCCTTCTCATGCACTCTACAAAATCAGATATAGACACAGGATTGGATTAGGTACAATTCAAGAATTTGGTTTATATTGTTTACAGACCTGATTAGATGATCGAGTATCAGATTTATGGAGGATTTGTTTGCCTGCGGCAGCTCCTCGTACACCTTGAGCAGCTCATTGATGCGTGTGGCCTCATTGTTGTTGCTGAAGGCGCTGAATGTCTCAAAGAAACGCGGATATAGCGTATCGGAGAACAGTGCCTCCGGCAGCTCACGTAAGAATGTCTTCAGTATGCCCGTGACCGAGTGTATGTCCACCTCGCGCAGTAGCTGTTCCGCCTCATAGGCATCTATGTTGAGATGATGGATTGGGATTAGATTTGATTTAGAATTTTTGATCAGATTACTTACCCGATTCGAATGCTTTCTTTAGCTTGGCCAGATCGGAGGCGGAGCCGCTGACGCGATAACAGCCAACCTCCAACATGCCACGGCGCTCCACTTCGCGTATGCACGCACAGATAATAAACGGAATGTCGCGTTTCTCGCGTCTGTTAATGAAGGAACAGTTTAGTTTAGGGAAAACAGTTGGAAACTCTGTTTGACTCACTTTAATACTTGACTCATTTTGGCACCAAAGAGCGCACCCGGCTTGGTGGTGGCGCGGCACAGCTCGCCGGGCACAAAACGGAAGCTGGCGCTCAGCTCAAGCGTTTCGCTCAGCTTTATGTTACGGGTCTGCGTCGTCTCAGTTAACCAGCTGCGGCTCAGCTGCAGGCAAAGATGAGATGATTACCATGTGGCATGTGACAGGTGACATAATGAGAACCTACCTTTAGTATGTGCTTGGCACGGAGCAGCGGACGCTCCTTGGCTTCGTAGAGCAGCACACGCACATTCTGACTGCCCTCCAGCTCGAGCATGAAGCTCTCGTTCCACAGCGGGCACTGACTGCGACAGATCATCTTGGTGGTGGCCTTGCGGAAATAATGGCCATACGAGTCGACCTCAATGCAGATGTATAGATCGGCGACCTGCTCCAGACCCTGGAGGCCCTGTATGCCCATGTGCAGATCACCAACGAGCAGGCTCTCATCGTTTGTATTGCGCATCAGATAGGAGCCCATTTCAGTCTTCATGCCCTTCTGCATGGCCACAATGAAGGCGGTCACCTCCAGGGAGTTGATCGTATTGGCTCCAGGCAGATTACATTTTTGCTGCAGAAGCCAGAAAGTGTGATGAATCGGAAGAGAGAAGAGAGAAGAAGAAAGATTGATGACAAACCTTTAGAGACAGAATGGAGTCCATCCATTGTGTGCGTTCAAAGTCGGAGCTTAGGAAGAAGGTCATGATCTTGTTGTTGGCCTTATTGCCCAGCCGCAGCACCAGATTGGGCGTGGCCAAGACCAACTGTGACTCAAGATCGGCCAGCTTGCGGCGATACTTGTCACCGGTGCGTACACCATTCGCCTCGAGTATTAGCTGATCGCGCACGGAGCGTAGATTGCGTTTCACTTGCGAAATGTTCGCAGGACTAGATTCCTTGAGGTCCGCACTGGTGTCGGTCTCCTCGAAAATAGTGATATCCTTTAGGGGAATGAACCATTTGAGCTCGTAATCGATGCGATCCCGACCCAGGGCCTTATATTTGGCGCACGCAATGACGTCATTGAAGAGGAACAAGTGTCGCAGCTTCCGATGACCATCGACTAGCTCCACAATGAAAGAGTTGCGCACCATGCGACGCAGATTGCGATTGGATTCTGTGGGCAGACGCTGATTGACCACATTGAACTGATTGAGGAACATTTGTATGATCTTCTGCGCCTGACGCAATGGCTGATGATCCGGATGATTTGGCGGTGTCTCCCGCAGCAAATCATTAAAGACCAGCGCATTGATCTGCACCCGTGCCACCGGCTTATGCAGCAAATCCTCCAACGTCAGCGACTGTTCCGTCTGCAGATTAACCACAATGGTCGACACAATCTTCTTGAACTGCGGATTGCTGGCGCTGCACTTCTTCACCGTATCAATCGCCTGGCCATAGTTGTGCAAGAAGGCGCTGTAAAGATCAAACATATCCGCCAGCCGCTTGAACGGTTCTCCAATGAGCACATCGCCACCCTCGTGCGCCACAATTGTCTTCAAGTCGCCCAAAAATGCTGTGTGCACCTCGTGCAGCTCATCGATCTTAAAGAAAATCGTATTCTCCTCCTCCTCCTTGATCACAGGCTGTGATGTGCCCAACGTAGCATGAATTGCCCGCTTGTACTGCAAACGTAGTAGAAAATAAAGGATTAGCTAGCAGAATACTTAAGGATCTCAAGGATCACTCACCTGTGTCATCTTATTCAGGCATTCCACGTAAATGGTCTCGCTGTGTATGATAGAGCTCAGTATGGAACGTATTTTGGCGCCACGCGCATTGCCGCAAACCTAGGAACCATCATGGATTGATGAGGATGAGGCGCAACGGAGGAGGAGTAGAAGAAGAAGATGTATTAATAGTCTGCGAGCTGAAGCCAACAAATTGAATTTGATGTCATCTACAGATGGTCGGATGAAGGGCATTACGTACTCTATCCACAACCCTTACACCATTTCCACCAACATATCAAAACAAAGCCAGCGATAATATGCACATGGAATATATTATTATTATATACATAAAGTATATAAGGTATATAGTATATATATATATAAAGGAACAGTACAATATACGAAGAATACGAGTATGTACAGCTAATGGGAGACACTGGAACTCTATAGGATGTACGAGACTGAGACAGGTATATAATATAAGTTTGATATGTACATGGAAGCAACAGAGACAGAAATAGGGCAGGTGTGTGTATGTGAGAGAGAAGGATAGATAGGGAAACATACAATACGAATAATGCACGTTGCAACAAGCAAATGGCTTCTATGAAACTAGCTAGATCTTATGTATATATAGGGATATATATAGTATATAATATTATATATAAATCTGTAGAAAGGATTATTTTTCTATATACAAATCAAGAATTGATATAAATTAACAGACAAAGATTGATAAAAGCCATTTGAGTATCTACAGTTGTTGCTGGCTAATTGGCAGCAAATGAAGTACAGTGAAGCCTGACATAAAGTACAGTGAAGCCTGCTTTAACGGACACTTCTATGGAGCAAGTTTTTCTTATTCAAAAATCGCTTTTCTGCATCGAATGAAACCCATTCTTTGGGGTACACAAATTGTTTGTTTAAGCTAAGCTTCACTGTACCAGTTGCATATATGTTTATGAGCGCAATTTAACAGTACATTAATTCATTTAATGAATTTATTGTCGCCTGCCAATTGGCAGCTGTTCTCTGTCCAATTAGCATCCAATTGGACAGCAGATTTTTGCTTTGAAAAAAAACTGAATTAAATTATAAATTTATTAAATAATTGGGAACTTTATATGAATGTATCAAATATATAATTTATCCAAATTATAAAGAGTAATTGGTGAAGTGAATAAAAATTTAAAATGAATAAAAAAACGAATATATTCGCTGCCAATTGGCTGTCAACAGCTGCAGATAATATCAGATTATGATATCTATAATTCAGATTGTTGCAAGATCTTAAGGATGTATATATATATATGTGTGTGTGTGTGAGTGTGTGTATAGGAAGAACAGTTTTCAATTCGTAACTATAAAAATAACTAAAAAAAAACACATACAAAAACCAATCACATGGAACATTTAAAGAAGCGCATTCGGATAAAGCTATTATACAGATAAAATATGTACATAAGCATATACATATATAAGACATACATATATATATATAAACGACATACACATATAGATATATATATATATATATAGTATATATAGGATATACGATAAACAAACACAACTAGCAAATAAATAGACTCTGACAGAGAGAGACAAGGCTTGAGAAGTGTTTTGTACTCACGAGAATCGCTGAAACTAAGTTCTGTTGAGTAAAAGTAAAAAACGAAAGAGAAGAGGATAAAATAAAAGTAACAAAATAATAATAAAAGTAAAAGTTATAAGCATCGAGTAGCAACAAAAGAATTGAGAATAGGATATATAAAAAAAAAAACAAAAAATTAATAAAAGAAATAGAAGAACATCGAAAATGTTGGTTAGTAAATCTTATTAAAGTTTTAGTTGCCATATTATATAATACTTATAAGATATTAAATATTAATAATCTCAGATCGAAAATCTATATAAATAAATGCCATGAAATGAAAGCAGCTGGGAATAGTTTGGGTATTTCTTCTCACTCGTTTAAGTGGAAATCTGTTTAATAACTTGATTTCATTGGAACTAGGGAAAGATATAGTATATATCGGATATATGGGATTCCTTTAGGTCTTAAATTCATATAAAGCTACCTTTGAGATACCCCAAAGACTGCTGTGTAAGCCCACTACCTCCTGGGAATGATCTATTAAGAGCTCCCTTTTTAGGGAGAATTTAGGGAGGGTTTCCTAAAAAACTCCCTCACTCTATGAATTCATAGATGAGATCTATTATGCCCGCTGAGATCTACTATTTCCGCACCCAGGAAGGCCTATATCTATAAATATATCTTAAGCTACACACCCAGGAAGCATCTACAGAATGCGATCTTTATGAAGTCATTTTCCTGAATAGATCCAAAGAAAGAATCACGTTCCTAGTAATTATTTTCCAGGAACTTCAATTCCAATGAGCGTTTTCCAGTAACCAAATAAAGTCCTCTTTTTGTATAGATCTATACGAAGGATCTATTAAAAGTCACCTTCCTACTAGTTATCTTCCAGGAACTACAATCTCAGTGAGCATTTCCTAATAAGCATCTATGGATGTAAAGTGAGGTTATATTGAGAGTCACGTGTAGTCCTGGTTAATATCTCCCAGAAGATACAATCTCAGTACGCATCTATTGAAAATGATTTTCCTGTACGGAGCTAAAGAAAGAATCTCCCCTAAGTCGCATTCCCCAATCTATTAAAAACCTACCCCAAGTATCTTTAATTATTTATCTATAGGAATTAACTACTAAATTCCCCTCCCTGTAGATATCTATCAAACGTTTCCCCTCTCCGGCAGTTACCGAAAGCGTCCCCCACATATATGAAAAGGATATTTTCCCACGTAAGAGATCAATAGGAAGCTTAGGGATATAAAAAGAGGTCTGTGAAAGTAAATGAAAGTTGAACTCTTGTTGATGTGGAATTGAGATTCCAGGATGTTAGCCAGGATATTGGAAGCACAGCGTTAGCTTTGCCAAACAATTAGAACTCGATTAGCCAAAATGCGTTTGTTAATGCTGGTTAAGGGTGGAATTGGGTGCATCCCCTGGTTTGGGTGCTGACATTAGGCGCTTAGTCATTATGTAAATTAGTTGCATCATCGCAAACGGAATCGCCACTGCGATTGGGATACGATTGGCATCGTAATTAGCCATTAACAATAAACGTTAAGCAATTAGTTAGCTGTTAGCTGATTTTAGAAGCATGATTCAATATGGGAAGCGCTGCTGGGATGGGGTTTAAACAGAAACAGAAATCAGAATTGAATGGAATCAAATGAAGCCATAAAATATGTAAGGTAAACATAAGCTTAATTAGCAGCTGATTGGCTGGAGCAGACGAACCTTGCGTAATGCACCTGGCGTCTGTGATGTGGATGTTGATTGTTGTTCATCGTGTGAAATGGTGCGCAATATGGGCGGACCTTCGTACTCGCCGTCGCTGTCCAGTGAACTGGAGCGCGTCTCGTTGCTCTGGCTGCAATCAAAGAGGGGATTAGCGAGGATCGGATGAGAGCGAGAGGCAGCCTCGACTTACATGAAGTAATCAATGTTGACATAGTTGGAGGTACGGCCTGGAGATTCGGGATCCGTTACACTCGTCTGGCTGCTCAGCTGTGCCATGGGCAGCGTGCTGCCCGGCGTGGATAGATCATCGCGACTAGACGAGGAGCCAGTGCGTCCGGGCTTAATGAATACATACTCGCCATCACCATTGTCCAGCGGCACACTGTCATAATACGGCTCATTGTCCGCCTGATGTGCAGCCTTAGCGCTGTCCGAGCTAAGCGACGACACCGACTCGTAACTCTTGATCTGCACAAGCAACAGAAGGATTAGAATTTGGAGATAAGGATTAGTTTTTCTTGGACACTTACAACTTCCGATATGCCTTGTGATGCGAGCGACTCCTTGGAACCGACGCTACGCTGAGCCGCAGTTGGCGCCTCGGCATCGCTGGCCTGCAACGAGGCGCGTGACTTCTTCTCCAGGCTGCTAGTCGAGCTGCTGTCCGCTGCCGTCAGCTTGGCCGTCTTATTGAGGCTGCCCGTTGGTGAGGCACCCACAGTGCCCGCTGCTTGGTTGCGCCCTGCTGGCGTTAGAGCACGTTGCGGTGTGGATGCAGTGCGTCCTAAGCTGCCGCCACTACCATTGGCACCACCGCCGCCATCGCTGCGTTTTGCATGCTCCAAACTCTCTGTCTTGCCAATCATTTTACGTCCCAGCTCCTCCATGAGCTCCGGCGTATTGGCCAGCTTGCTCAGCTCAGGCGTTGTCTTCCTGTTGGCGGCATACTTTGACTCCACATTCTCCGATGGCTTCTGCCGCAATATATCCGATGGCTTTATATTGCGCTCCAGCGAGCTGGCCGGACTCTCGCCCGAGCTGCTGCTAGGCAGTGGCATTCCACTGCCCGCATAGGGCATCTCACGCTTTGGCGAGGACGACAACTGCTGGTTGGGAATGGTTGGTGGCTCCACGCGTCTTATGTTCTTTGGCGGTGGTCTGTAGGTAGTCAAAAAAGGACAGAAAGAATAGGTTTAGTCACTTCTATAACTCGTGCAGGGTATCGGCTAGTCGCACACTTCGAAGTGGTCTCATTATCTGATTAGCTTATATGTTCCAATTGGAATTTCCTTCTAGTTTCCTTTTGCTTTAATATTTCCTGTTCCATATTCTTTTTGGATATTTTAGTCTCTTCAATTTGTTTCCTCCTTTCTATTGACTCCCCTCCATGTTCATTTTTTCCCTATCATCTATGTACCTGCGACCAAGTGTCCTCTTTTGTCACTTCAACGTCTTGAAATATTACTACAAATCATTTATTCATATCCTCCATATTCACTTTAAGTCTTGATTGCGTTTCCTCCTTCATTTATTACTTTTCTCTCACAAATATCCTGTCAGATATATCCACAAATCTATCTATATATCCACTCCCCCACTCTTCTTGTAAGGCACATTCTACCCACTTTTCGGGATTCTCCAATTCGCATTATTGACTTTTCCTTATCCTTTTAGCACCTACGAATAACTGTTCTCCATTTTTACTTTGAGCTGTTGAACTATTACTAACAATCTTTAATTGATACCCTCCATGCTCACTTGATTTCCTAATTGTCTATACTCTGTCTCTTTTTACTCCTTTCTCACCTCATCTCATCTCATCCTGTTAGAAACACCCACAATTCCCTTAACTATGTCCACCATGCGCACTTTATTTCGAACCAACTTTTATGTGAAAAACCTCCAACCCATCCATGGTCACTTTAAGTCCTAATCAACTCTCTTATTTGCTCTGCTGCTAAGACACCTTCCACCCACTTTCTGGCACTCTTTTTTTCCAATTTCCACTTCCCATTCCCTCGAGATTTGTGTCCTCCATTGTCCCATTAAATTACATCTCATTGCTTAAATTACAATTGCCTGCAACTTTTCGAGTTTCTTTTGATTTTTTGTCTAGACTTTTTCAATGGGGTTGTAAGTCTGGGGCAACTCCTTTCACTCACCTTGGTGGCATCTTCTTTTTGGCCTCGAGATGCGCAGCATACGATGAGGCGGACATGGCGGGCGATGTCAGCGATGGCGACAGTGGTGGCGCTGTGGCCTCCGTTGCTCCTCCTCCGGTCTTGCTGCGATCCGGATAGCGGGCGAATGTTGATGGCGGCGTTGGTGTGTCATTGACCGTCGTTGTCGCATCATCAATGTCTTTGTCTTTGGCCTCCTTGACCTCGATGACGGTAACAAAGTGTGAAGTCGTCTTGCGCAGCGGCTTTGTCTGTTGTTGTTGTTGTTGTTGTTGCTGCTGCTCCTTTTCAGTGTTGTTGCCCGTGTCTAACAATCCAGCAGCAGATGCTAACTGCTTGTTATCATTTTGTGCTGTTGCTCCTGCTCCTTGTTGCCTTTGTTCGTTGGTCTTGAGGGCGCCGCTGCCAATGGATGCCGCCAGTTCGGTGATGCACTGCTGAAGTGCACCATTGGCGTCCTTCTCATTGCCGCTGTCTTTTTTATCCTCACGCTCGAAGCTGTGCTCCGTTATGCTGCGCTTCCCAGTGGGCGGTGCCGAGCTCAACCCACCGCCCCCACCCACACCACCATCATTCTTTGTGTGTGTGTACTTGTTGTCTGTACTCAAGGACAGCCTGTCCTTATCCTTGCTGGCCGATGACGCACTCGAAGCCTCGCGCAAATTCAAACTAGATTTCTGCAAAGTGAGCAAAAGTACAAATTTGATTATGAATGCAATTTTAACGACTCTCGAAAATATTCATATTCATTTCAAGGATATAGCACTTCCTTTTCATGGCTTTATATGTATATATATATATAGCATATATATACATACATATAAACACAGATATTTGTATCGTATTTTTATGAATAATCTTTATCATCTTTTGTTTAAGAAATCTTCTTTTATATGCTTATTTCCTACTAAAGTAACTATTGTCCTTAGTCTTTGTTGTTGTCTTAATCCTGTATATATCTTATATTTCTTCTATTATCTACCCACTATATATATTCTATATCATATAATGTAGATATGATGTATATTATATAAAAAGAACCTATATATTTAGATCTATATCTTAATATCTTTCTTTCAAACTTGTCATAAATTTAGTCTGTTTATTTCTGTGTTCAATTCAAAGAAACCAGTCACCAATCGATGCATAAATATATATACAATATATAGCTTATATACATAGATATTGTATATATATATATATATATCTATATACATCCCCAAGTCGACTGATTCCACAACTTAAATCTCATAACAAAAGCCGCTGAGTAAGTTTAAAGTACTTCTTTTTGAGCACTTTCAAAGCCTTTTGAGGTAGTTAAACTTCTACGAAAGTTCTTAAGGGCCGTAAAAGAACAGATGTTAACTTGGCTAACTAAGTTGGTTCTTTGTAATTTGATTGAATGATTAAGTTAAAAGAGAGTTGATTAAGCTGAAAAAGGTGAAGAAAAGATTAAAGTCAAGCAACCAACGGTACAAAGCAATGCGATGCTGATACACAAAAGAAGCCAAAAGAGAGCAGAGTCATAAATCAAGAGAGGAGAACGAAATAGTACAGTGGAGATACTTAAAGCGGACAGCTAGCTACACTCGAACGCAAAAGCTATTTTATGTTCAGTTTTCAAAATAGATTTTCTTTATTAACATAGATTATAAATTAGCAAAGGAAAGTGTTCCCCCTTGATTACTTTCAGTCTGCAAGTGCACTATATCGAGTAGCTACTGTGTAGACAATTTGTCAGCGTCAATTGAACTGGTTCAAATGTCAAGAGGCTCAAAAAAACTGCACTGATTCACATGCTAAAGCACTGGCAGTGACAAGTGCAAAGATTCTATACAAATGGCAATTTAGCCAAGGGACAAACGGTTGATTAGCATCAAAGGCTAACTGGCCACCTCTCTCCCTTTCCCCTCCGCATCCCCCCTCTTCTGGTTGGGTTCAGCACTTGCTTATGCGCGGCACGTAACGCATTTCTCTAACACGTTGAGCGGTTCCATTAAAAATGCCGACAGCAACAACAACAACAACTGAAAAGAAGGCTAAAAGCAAACAGACGGCCAAGAAAAAGAGAAAAAAATAAACAAAAATTACTGACAAATAAGCCAAACTTGGCGTGGAGCATGTGCGTGTGTCGGAGCATATATAGTTTTTTTTGGTCAAATTGTTTTTGGCTATGAAAAAAGTGAAAACTACAATAAGAAAAAGAGAGCAACTTTTTAATTTGTTTTTTTTTTGTTCGTTTTGTTCGATTTTATTTTTTTGTTGAAGTCGAAATAAAGAAAATTGGCAACTAAATTGTATTTTTTTGCGTTTATTCATTTATTTCGTATGTTTCTACATAACTTTATGAATGTGTGCATATGTGTGTGTGCGAGTGTGTGCAAGTTAAGGCGTTGCTGGTATGTTGGGGGTGGGCCAGTGCAAAGCAGCAGCAGCAGCAGCAGCAGCAGCAGCAGCAGCCGGCAACAGTTTTATGTGCGTTTGAATGTGTCCAAGCGAAGCGAAGAAGAAAGCGTGCAATAAAAGTTGACGGCGAAGGTCGTACACACACGAACACGGACACGTACACACGTAAACACCCACACATATACGCACACAGACTGTGAGATATACACGTTCATATATATATATGTATGTACTCAAGCAGACATTGATACACTTCTACCCATGAGATGTCTGGGTGCTGAGCTCAGCTTTTGGCCGCGCTCCCCCAATCGTGTGCGCCATGTCGATACAATTATTTAGCATATTTTCAATCAACAAATATACACACACACATACACGAATGCACGACAAAATGGTTTGAATGTGAATCATAAGAACAACAACAATTAAAACAAACAACAAAAAAAAGAACAGCAATTAGAATCGAATTGTTGCTAAGTGTGAAATGTAACGAAAATAAGTTCCCAAAAGGAGAAAAATAAATTCCCTCTTAAATATTTTGAAATGTTCATATTAATGGGGGCTTCATAATATACGTGTATGTTATAGCTTTAACAGAAACATTATGTTTACATACGTAAATACAAACAGATAAGCAGATGTATATGTTATGCTCCTCAGAAACGAAATGTTAGACACTGAAAGCTTTCATAGGCATATTACATTCACATACATACAAACAGATAAGCATAACATTTACATATATGTTGGTTGTATGTGAGTGCTATGCTCATATGCCAAATGAAATGTTAGACAGCTCTTAAAGGTTAACAGACAATAGCCTTTAACAGGGTTCAAAGGGTTTAACATTTTGTTGTCTTCTCATAAAATCATTTTTTCTTAATAGATTTTATGAATGAGGAATAAAGTTAGAATAAATGAAAAAAGTGTAAGGCTTACATTATTAAGTTATGTTCTAGGGCGCAATAGAATAGATCTTATACTGTTGTATTTATATAGTTTACAATACATCAGACCGCACTTTAGGCTAATTTTCATAGGGTTCACACTAAAATCGTATGATACCTTTTGCTGATCAGTGATAAAAGTACACATTAAAGAAAGGAATGTGCAGTGAAATAGTTCCCACTCCAAGTAGCAGGTATTACGCTAATCAATTCGATTAATCACATATCACTTGACCAAAAAAGAAGGAACAGAAAAACTGGTTCTATAGAAAGTACAAGTAGCAGGTATTACGCTAATCAATTCGATTAATCACATATCACTTGACCAAAAAAGAAGGAACAGAAAAACTGGTTCTATAGAAAGTACAGACAAATGTACTCTGAGCACACTTCTCTCTTTATATTTGTATCTCATTCTCTCCCTTTTAACTCTTCCCCTCTGTCTCTTAATTGCACTTTAGTTTAGTCTAGTGTCTCGTTGTCTTGGTTCAGGCGCTGCTGATAGCCGCACAAACAGCTTATCAATGGAGAGAATGGCGCACAGATTTGGATTTGTCGTTGGCGTTGTGGGCCCAAAGAGGGCAGCAAAAGAAGGGCATTTTATGTATAGAGTGTGTGTATGTACAGTAAGGGCTGCCTAAAGCGATCGTTCACAGATAATATAATAATTAAAGTATCTATTAACAGCAGCTGTACGCTAATCGAGCTTTTACAGTACACGTTAAACACACACACACACATGCATGCACATACGGTATGTGTAAGTTTAATTGATGTTCTCTTAACGGGTTTTCGTGCGCTCTTTTTGTCGTTCGAGTGTTTTTTGTTTATTTTTAAACTTTTTTTGTTTTTGTTTTCAAGTCCTACATATTAATGAACACTTCTTTATGGGCCTCTTTATGTGTGAGCGTGTGTGATTGCGATAAGTTTATTGATTTCAACTTGTGATAAATACGAAAAAACTGTGGCCGGCCTTGTTGTTGCAGCACACACTTGTGCACGTACACATACATACACAAACACATAGACTTATGGCTAATTACGCACCCCTCTGGTCCATAATTTGAATTTCTCTTTGAAGGAAGACATGCTCCTTACAGCAGCAGCGCCACTGTTACAGTGTCTTCCTCTCTCCTTCTCTGTCTCACAGTTACTCTTTATTCCTCTCTGTTATTGTTGTTGTTGTTAGTGTTGCCCACGCAAATGCAATTGCAAACTTAACGAAGCGACACGAAGACACGACACGAGAAGGCACGAATCAATTGACTGCCGAGCACCGCCCTACGGCGGCAAGAACAACAACTAAAAAAATTAAGGCAAAAGGCAAATCGGCAGCGGCAACAGCGACGACGGCGGCGACTGCGACGCAGATAGTGACAGTGACGGTGGCGACGTTGACGTTGACCACAAAATTTGAGTCAACGCGAACACGTTAACACTACACACGCCCAAAAAAAAACACAAATTTTTGTCAAAAAAAACTTCTCTCTTTCTTCTTGTTTTAATTATTTTACGTAATTTGCGGTTTTATAATTATAATTTCTTTTAATATCTGTTTAGCACTTCGTTGATTCAGCTCTTTATTGCTTCACATGCGTAGCCGGTTGGGAGTGGAAAAGGGGGAGGTGCACCTTGACCGTGGTACCGTTGGGCCCGTTTTTGGATGTTGTTATTCACCGAAACTAATGACTACTGCCAACTAGCGACTCGCGACGGCGGGCAGCGACAATGACGGCGCTTCTCCGGGTTCAGAATCAGTCGGAGTCAACGACGACGACGACGCGCAAAACCGAAAGAAGCACAATAACACAGACGCAATGTGAATAGAATGGCTGTAGATATATATATGTACATATGTATATACATATATGCATGTACTATGTGCGTGTGTGTGCGTAGATAACGGAGTAAATTAAAGATATGGAAGTGGTAGCAGAGACGAACGCGCAGACCAACGTACGCAGAGCATACGGTATACGCGTATATGAAGTGCAAAAGGAGTGGAAGTTGGAGTAGGCACAGGGTTAACAATGGGACCAGCTATAGAACAGCCCGTATGGAAATCTGGTACCGATCGAACTGGTTCCGGATTGTATATGCATTCCGCACATGCATATGTCCGGGAATAGTGGAGAAATATGAAAGTTTCGGAATGATTTCGAATACACGACTTGACCTAATGCAACAATTCGAAGTGTAAGCAAAAAGGTCCCTACAGAAGATCGGGAACTCGGAGCTAGTTCCGGAACTGTTCACGAGATTTTTGCATTTCAATTAAGGCCACGTAAACGTAAAAGTTTAAGACCTGTTACAAAGCAACTTTTCAAGGAAATATGCGCACCTTCAGGGTCAGAGACTCAATAGATAGGCTTTAGTGTTATCTGAGCCAGGAGTAAAAGATAAGAGGAGGATCAGACACTGATATAACCCATATTAAAAGAGTAAATGGTGTGTGTAAAGAGCTGTTGTGCACCTCTATTGTTGTGGGCAAACTGAACATTTAAAGGGGATTTCAAGAGCGGCCATGGCTGAACAAATGGACGCTGGCAGCGCTGCCAATAGCTGCGCTAGCTGAACTGATAACAAATGATAAGGGAAGCAGCGAATGAACGGCAACAAAGGCAATGAGTGGACTGTCTACGCCCCCTGTTATTTGCTGTGCGCCTGCTAACGGCTAACTGTTAACGCAATCAAGAACAGCAACTGTTGCTGAAAGATCACAACAAGAACAACAACAACAATAACAATAACAATGATAATGATAACAATAGCGCAATGATAATAACCATCGAGAACAGAGCCACAATACGATGAAATGATGAATATGAAATAATGAAAGAATATTACAAATACTTACAAAGTCTTTGTCAACGCCAGCAGTTGCAGTTGCAGTTGCGCCATTGGCAGCGACGTTGGTGTTGTTGCTGCTGCTGCCGCTGGGCGATGTGGATGCTGCAGTTGGACTTCCAGTGGCGGCTTCAAAGAGTGTGGTTGGATCACCGCCAGATTCGCGATACTTTTCCACATCGGATAGCAAACGCTCCAGATACTCAACGTACAGCGTCTCCTGTTCAAGCTCTTTGCTCAGTTCGGCTATTTTGAGCTTATGGCGCTCGAGACTGGCACGCACATCCTGCTCCCATGCATCGGATAGGGAGCTTTGTGGAAACCGTTGCATCCACAAGCGTTGAAAGTCATCAAAGACACTCATTGTTTTATACACGGCAGCAGTTGCAGCTGCACCAGCTGCTCCCCCCTTTGTAATGGTTGTTATTTTTTGTGTCTGTTCTTTTTTGTTTTATTTTTTTTTTTTTTTTTTTTTTGCTGTTGCCGTTACCGTTACTTAGAGCGAAAGCTTAAGCTTTGACTTAAAAGCTTTTTATATAAGAAGGAGCGATAGTTGTGCGTTGTGCGGTGCGTTTTGTTGCGTTGCGTCGCCCTGACCTGCCTGTAAAGGTGTATGCATATGTGTATGTGAGCAAGAGAGTGTGTGCGGGAGAGAGCATACGAACGCTCTCTGGATCCTGGATCAACAACAAAAACAACAACAACGGCATCGACAACAGAGCCAATGGTAGCGGCAGCGGCAGTGGCAGTACCAGCAGCAGCAACAGCAGCCAACGAATCATCGTTAACAACAACAACAAAAACAACAACGACAACAATAACAACGGGTGCATCACGACTTTGAAAGGTTTTCAATTTCAGTTTTGTGTTTCTGTTTCGGTTTCGGTTTCTGTTTTGTTCTTATGCTTTGCCTGTGCTGTGCTGTGTTGCACTTGCACAAGTTGTTGTAATTGTTGTTGTTGCTGTAGTTGTGTTTGTATATGGCTGTTTAGTTGTTGTTGTTGGTGCTGGGCTGCCCTTTCTCATTCGTTTGCCTGTATGTATGTATGCCTGTGTGTCTGCTGTGTGTAAATGCAACGAATGAGAGATGCTTTTTTTGCCTTTAGTTTAAGTCTTAGCCAAGGCCAAAAAGTTGTTGTGCATCTTCAGCAGCATAAGCTACGTTGGCCGCTACGAAGACGCAGACGCATTCATTTTCAGTTTTGAGACACACACACAAGCACACGCACGTACACACACTCATGCAGTTACAGTGGCAGTGCCGCTCCTGCTGTTGTTGTTGCTGTTGCCTTTCATGTTGTTGTTGCTGTTGTTGTTGTGACTGCGCCCCAGCCTATGCCACAAGCACACTTACATATGCAGATCCTTCTTGGGGTCGACCGACGCGCCAATTGATATTTATTTAATTTTGTTTGCCATTTCACTGTACATTATTTAATTCCAATTAGATTTCGCTTAGTAAAAAAAAATCACTTCGCACACACATACACCCGACAACACATACGAGCAGATGAGAAGACATTTGCATATACATATATATGCATTTGTATTAGGGATGTAAGAAGTACATCGATGTATCGACAATATCGATAGGTACGCGCGACGCTATATATCTTCTTTTTATCACCAATAAGTGCATTTTACAGCACTAAACAGCCGAAGTATCGATAAGCAGCAAATCTATCGAGAATATTATTGGACAGTCTGCCACAGCGATGACCCTGATAATAACTAGCAATAAAAAATGCTTTATAATTTATTTATTAATGCGATGATACGATTAAGCAAATTGACGCTCTTATTATTGATTAAGAACTATCGAATTGTAGTTTTTATTATTTCCACTAAGATTTGGGGTAAATTGTCAATAAAACATTTATTTTGATGCGGTTAAATAAAAACTTGAAATTATCAATATGATAAAATATAATTATATGGTTTCTGAAGACGTCACAGGTTGTTCCTCGAAAGTTATTCATGGTGTGAATGAGGTGCAGATTTGCCAGCAGAACATCAATAGTTTTATTTTTTAATTAACCTGCTTATTTTTAGTTCTTTCTTAGAAGTTTCTCTGATTCTTTATTTCCCTGTTAGCCCTTTTGATGTATATTTGAATTTAAAATCCTAAAGCTGTGACTGTCGTTAAAAAAAACTTATCGAATACTCCAAATCGAAACACCCACGCAGTCAGTGTTGGTAACAGGCAAATGTTTTCTACCTTAATGTTAACAGCCTGTAACCGTTATAATTCGAATTCATGACTAATCGAATTTCATATCTTTGGCTAAAAATAATAAGAATGGATAAAAGTATCCTACGTAAGCGATCAAAGTGCGCACGTGTACAATGAATTTTATCAAGAGCCAAAAATGGTTTTCTTTTGTTTGCCTAAAAATAACAAATAAACTAATTAATTTGTGCCGCCAGCTGATGAAATAAATATCCAATACAAAGGCGAACTAAATATAATATATCAATTCCTAGAACGAGTATGTGCAATGCTAATGGAATGTTGGTTAAGTTTTAACATCTTTGAAATGATTAATGATTTATTTCAATTACAATTTACTATTCTGACCTTAAGTTATTCATGATATTGGAGCTTTATCAGCACACAGATAATATATCTATGTATATAATTTGGAGACAAATATCTCGAAATTTACGCATTTGGCGGCAAGCTCCTTTGGTCTTGGCCCACCAATTAGTCAGCCATCAGTCAAACTTTCTACCCAAAACGTGCCATGACGTAGCAATAACCATGGCTATAGCCTAGAAACAGCCCAATACCTAATACCAACAGGTCTAGATAGCCAAACCCTCTTATCTCGTTGGATTACCATAGAACGCTATTTGCCGGATATGAACGTGGATATTGCTTAAGGCATATAAAAAGCGGAGACTCTCACTAACTATCTTCATATTAAATACAGTAATCGGTTCGCGTTCAAGACGCTATAACTTAAAATATAAACCTAATTTAAGCGTTTAACTATAAGGATATATACACACAGATAGAATGTCGTAAGTATAAATTATACCCAAGATTAAGGGAAATCAAACCAATCTTTAGCCAGTTCCTATCACAGATACAATAAGAGATCAGTTCCTGTATACAGATAGATTATATGGGCAGAAAGTTTAAGGAATCGTTTATTATACTGGGTGACTAACATGTTTACCAGAAAGAGATATGGCAAATCAAAGACAGTCCACAATCACTAGCCATAATGTCTCCTCCTCTGATATTCCCAGCAGTGGGTTATAGCTGGGGGAAGGAGGGTTCAAACCAGGTCAATCCCTACCTATTATATGAGGTGATTAATTGGACACTTAGGCTGTCAATCCAGCTGAGACTGACACGGGTTTAATGGGCAGAAGAATTCAGTATGACTCAATTTTAATTGTCCTTCGCATGGACGCAAAAGGTGATGCAGGATTCATCTTCATCCAGGGCACAACAGGACCATAACTTAGATACAAAGGGTTAAGTAGGGCCCTGTTCTCGGCACGCATAAACCTTTACCTCGGCGTGGAGTTGAGTTAACAACTGGAAGCTAACAAAACAAGCTGTTATCTAGGAGGAAGCACCTTATCAGCAGGCGGACTACCTATAATCTGCCGATCTTCACAAGCGAAAGTGTTTTGGTTAAGTGATTTGGGAAGGTAAAGACATTTATCCAGGGTGAATCAGGGGAGGATCCAAGGAAATCCTTATTCCGATCTCGGCTCAAAGGGAAATCCAAATTTGTAGATGGTGCAGGAGGAGCACCGAGATTTGAATCACTTCAAACAGAATTTAAGCTAATAGAAAAAGAAAACCCAAAAAAAGTCACTTTATGTTGTTTTGTGTAGTGTGTAGACGCTAGTCATTCCATTGGCAACGTGGTCAGGTAGGAGCAATGGTAACGATCTTTGGGAGCGTTTCCAACGTTTGGCAGCCCGTTCTCATTCTGATCTCTTGGTTCAACGCACAGATGCTGCAAGAAATACGCTATCTGTTGGATACTGCTGGTGGTGGCCGTTGTGGGCATCACCTTGGGCTTGGTCTTTGGTCTGCAGATGACCCCTGAGCGTCGCATGGGAGCTGTGGCCTCCAATGGCGTCGGCTGTGCCGAAATCGGTGGCAATATACTGGACGTGGGCGGCTCTGCCGCCGATGCAGCCATTGCAACGATGCTCTGTGAAGGTGTCATGCTGCCGCACAGCCTGGGTGTGGGTGGTGGCTTTGTGGCGACAATATACTCCAAGGAGACGGGTCACGTTGAGACGCTGATTGCGCGTGAAACGGCGCCAGCGGCAGCTACCCAGGACATGTTTGTCGGCCAGACGCAGGTGGCGGGTGCCCTGTCCTGTGCCACGCCCAGCGAGATCTATGGCTACTGGCGGCTCCATGACAAGTATGGCAAGTTGCCCTGGCGCAGCCTGTTCAAACCCACCATTGATCTCTGCCGCAGTGGCATCGAGGTCTCCCGCTACCTGGCTGGCGTGCTGGCCAATAACGAGGCGCACATACGCAAGGAGCCCTCCATGGCGGAGATATTCATAAATCCCAGTACTCAGGACGTCTACAAGGAGGGCGAGATCATGTACCGTCGCGTGCTGGCCAATACGCTCGAGATTGTCGCCTCCGAGGGACCAGAAGTCATTTATCGCGGTGGACGCGTTGGACGCATGCTCGTCGAGGATATCCAAGCGATGGGCGGCATTGTAACCGAGCAGGATCTGCAGGATTATGAGTAAGTGCCAGTCGAGAGATCTCTCTGAACCCTTTCCTAAAGTTCCCTCTCTACTCTCCTCCGACAGAGTGCGCTGGGAGAAGCCGCTACGTGCCCGCTTTGACAATGGACACGAGCTGTTCACCTCGCCTCTGCCCACCAGTGGAGCGGTGCTTACGTTTATACTGAACGTGATGGAGCCGCTATATACGAGCAGCAGGGATAAGTACTGGCATCGTTTGATCGAGACCTTCAAGCATGCTTATGGACATCGCACGAATCTGGGTGATATACACTTTGAGCCTATGGTGCGGGACACGTATGAGAGTCTGATAGATCCGGAGTTTGCGGCTGAGATACGCCAGCTGATCTTGGATGATCGGACGTTTACGAATATGTCCTACTATGGAGCCAACTTTACGAACGTTGAAGATCATGGAACGGCGCACATTTCGGTGCTGGCACCAAATGGAGATGCCGTCTCGGTGACGAGTACGATAAATGGGCATTTGGGTGCCAAGATACGCTCCAGACAGACGGGCTTTATACTCAACGATGAGATGGATGACTTCTCCACGCCCGGTGTGGTTAATACCTATGGCATACCCGCCAGTCCGGCCAACTATATAAAGCCGGGCAAGCGTCCGATGTCGTCGACATGTCCCAGCATTGTTTTGGACACCGAAGGCAATGTGCAGCTGGTGGTGGGCGGCGCCGGTGGCTCCAAAATAACCACCTCAGTGGCTCAAGCGATTCTGCGCTACTTTGTGCTCCACGAGCCCATTGAGGATGCGGTCAATGCGGGACGCATACACCATCAGCTGGCGCCCATGTACGTCGACATTGAACCAGATGTGCCACAGCATACGGCCGATCATCTCCAGAGAGTTGGCCACAAGATCAACTATCTGCCCGCCAACAAGGCCTTCTCTGCCCTGACCGCCATCGGTTACAAGGACACCGAGCCGCATCCGATCTGCGATCATCGACGTGTCGGCAGTGCCGTTGTCGTCGAGCCTACGAATTGAATTGGATTAATGTGATTTCTCTTTAAACATGATCCTAGATCCGTGTCCGTGATCCTTGATCCACACTCACACACACACACACACACAGCCGTGTCGACATCTGTCAAATAGTTCTCCGTTTTTTTTACACATAGTTTTATCAATAAAAAATTCTTCGTATACGTTTCTTAAACTCTAATACAACTCATTTTACGGCGGATACCACAAACGCTTTTGCGGTTTTACTTGGCTGAAACCGGCCCAGTTAGAGCTCCCATAGATCAGATAGCGCTTCGTTTGGTGATATGCCGGAGGGAAAATGGGGATGAGGGAATGTGAGGCAAATTTGGAAATCGGCAAAAAGTTTTATAAAAAAATATATAGTGGACTTTTAGGGGAGAAATCATTCCAAATTTGTCATGCAGAAGCTCGATATAGATGTGGACGATACGATAAGATGAGAGTAAATCGTGGCTATTATATAGACAAGATGCTTACTTATATTATATGATTATTGTATATATGTGGATGAAGTGCAAGAAAAGCATCGGAAAAAAGGAAATGCAAGAAAAATGAGTGAGAAGAGAAAGGAAAGAAAATAGAAAGTATTACAGAAACTAGAGATATATAGAAGATATATGAATGATAATGTTATGTATATAAATGTATATGAATATGGATAGAAGAAAGAAGAGCAGAACAAATAACAGGCAAAAGTGAAGAAGATGAAAAGGAAAGTTCAAGTAAAGTTCAGTAAAATGTATAAAGAGAATCAGAAAGAAAGAAAATTCAATCCTAAGACTAAAGACTATTGTCTTATATATAGTGGATATGTATATCAATATTATCAGAAGTAAATATCAGACTATAAAGAATATAAATATAAAAACATTGAAGCACATTAAAATTTTACTAACGTTAAGATTAAAGTAAAAGGTATAAAAGAAAAAATATATTATACAAATAGAAGAAAGTAAATGTAGAAAGACTTATAAGTAAAATGATATTTATATATAATATAATATAAAAGATTAAATAACACAACATATTTAAAAGAAAGTAAAGAATGAAAAAGACAAGAAGTGAAATTTTTAGAAATTTTCTGAACCAAAATTCGTGTGAAAGATGTAATATTAAATATAATTAGTTTACGTATATCAGTATGTGTATGTTTATATGTATGTATATGTATATATGTATGTATAAAATTGTATGTAAAATCCATGTATATATTATTTTCAGCTGGTGCAGTACAAAAAAAACCAAAAAAAAAAAAAAAATATAACAGAAAAGTAACCTTTACCTTTTTTGCAAATTTGTGTATAGTATATAAGGTGTTACAATATAGGAACATACACGTAAAAAAATATATATATGCTACATATATAGGGTATATTGAGATATTCAATAGGTTTGTAAACGTACAATGGGTACCAAAAAATATGAATTTTCTTTTGTTCTTTCAGAGTTCGCTTTTCTTTCGTCATCTTTTCACTAAACTACGGCACCGAATTAAGGTATCAAAATTAACAAATTAACAAACGGCAGCGCCAGCTAAATTCCAGCCAAAGTGAAACATGGGATTCAAACTTGGATCAGTTGATGGAACATAAAATATATAAAAGGCATCTAAGTTAGGGGCGGGGGGGGATCAATCAATCAATTGTGGATAGGTGAGTGGCGCTGCCTAATGGTAAGATAAGTGGAAAGTTAGGAGGTGGCACACATATTATTAATTTAATTATTATGCTTGAAGATTTAGTCATCGTCGTCGTCGATGCGTTTGGTGCGCTTTTTGGCAATTTTTCGCTTCTTTATCATGGCTTCCATGCGCATATCCTCCAGATCCTCTTGTAAGCCTGCCCAGACAGAAAGACAAAGATTAGCTGTGGACTTTAAGGGAATATGCTTGGAAATTGGCTAAGAACTCACCTAATTTCTTGCTGATGAACTCTTCGCGTTGGACTTGAGCAAAGCTGGACTCCATTTGATCATCGTCATCGTCCAGACCGCGATATCTGCGCTTGTCATAGCCAAAGATGTCGCGTATATGCGATGATATATCCTCCTCGCAGTCACCATCATCGATAAAGTCATCCAGCTCCGAGTCATACTCAGAATCATCTTCATCATAAATGCGTCCTGATAAAGAATCAAATATTATAACAGCTATAGATATGATATCTGACAGATATATCTAAACATAGATCTTAAAATTTAACATATTTATATCACATCGCAATTTTAATTACTTTAGTAATTATTAATTATTCAAGGACGATTACAAAAGCAATTAAAACAATTTGAAATTGATTCAAGACTTGAAACGCCACTCACTTTTCTTGTCAAGCTCGGATTGTTTGCGATTGGGAGGCGGCGCGCCACGTCCACGTGCATCCGGCGGTTGTGGTCTGCGGGCTGCCGCCCGCTGGACATCGGGCGGCGGGAATGCTCGCGTCTTGGCTGGTTCCCTTGGCGGAAACTCACGCGTGGCGCCACTTTTGTTGAGTGCCGCATATGGATTTCGAGGTGGAGCCATTGCACTTGTCTTTGAGCTGGTCTGGGCTGAGCCTGAAGTAACTGTAGCCGTTGGTTTGGCAGTGGTGCTGGCAGCTGGTTTTTTGGCGGTTGCCGTGGAGCTGGTGCTGGTACCTGAGGGCTTTGAGACTGCACTAATTTTAGCGCTGGAACTGCTGGCGGCAGTGGACGCAGGCCGTTTAAGGCTATCACTGGTTGTTGTTGATGATGATTTGGCTTTGGGTTCGGTGGAACTAGGCGCAGGTGATGATTTCGTTGCGGGCGCTTTGTTCAGCTTTGGTATACGACCAACTGGCTCAGGGCGTTGTTGGCTGGAGCCGTTATCCTTCCGCTGATCCTTAGACTTGGCTTCGGTCTCTCGCATGCGATCTCGTTGCGCCCGCTGCTCCTTCCAGCGCTGTCGCTCCTCCTGTTCGCGCTTCTCTCGCGCCGACAGTAGTCGCTCGGGTTCCTTCTTCTTTTCGGGCATGGCAACGGCCAATGGCTCGTGCTGTTTCTTCTCGGCGAGCCGTAGCAGCGCCTGAAAATCCATGGGCGGAGGTTTTTTGATCTTGGACCTCTTCTGTTCCTCCTCAGCCCGCTTTTTTCGCTCTTCCTCCCGTCGCTCAGCTTCAGGATCGTAAAGTGGCTTTGATGACGTGCTGTATGCACGTGCCACACTCGCTTCTTTCTCCGGACGCGGCGTGGTAGAGCTGACACGTGTTCGTGTGTGGGATTTTGCCTCCTCACGTTCGCGGGTAATGGCTGCCTTGACGCGCTCCTTGGTGCTGGACAGATCTCGCACAGACTGTGGCCTGCTGGGCGCAAAGCCCTTATCCTCTTTCACGTCCTTGACCTTCTCAATGTACTTCTGATAAAAGGCGTTTGCTTCAGTCGAAACATACCCATAATCATCTCCATCCGGCTGATCGCCACCACCTAATTCCGGATTGTCACAATCCTCTAACACTGATTTGTTGGCAGATTTTGTGACTTTCAGCATTTTACGTATTTTATTCTTAGACTTCTCATCCCGCATAGCCAGTAGATTGGACAGCTTCTCGCGCTCCTGTCGCTTCCGTTCCATCTCCTCCTCCTCCCGCTTCTTAAGGAACTTTTGTATATTGTTGGACAGCTGTTTGCTCTCCTTGCTTTCCTTTTTCGGTGGCGCATATTTGGTGCTGTAGTACTTGCCCTGCGTTGAACGGTTTAAACGTTAGACACTTGTTGAGATTGACCATATTGCCCCCAATTCCCTGCACCACATTTTCGGGTCACTGTCTGACCTACTTGGAAATCCAAACCAAAAGCTTTAGTCCAGTCAAATGCTTGGTTACACCATCTAGATGGAGACAGCTGCCATATGTGTATCATCATTGTCAGTAGGTAGTAAGCAATCACCCAAACCAAAGCTTTAGGTACCCATATTTTCAACAAAAAAAAAAAAAACAAAAACTCAAAACGAACCTCTTCCTTAGTGGCTGCATCATTTTTCTTCTTGGCGTAGTGCAACAGAGCACCGAAATCCATTGTGGAGCTCCAGTTAATCAATCCAGCAACTGTTCAATGTTTACTTTTTTTTCAAAAATTTTAAAGCGTTTTATTTGTTATTCTTTGTTCAAGACGTACGTACTTTATTGACTGAAAACTCTAGAAAGACTAATTTTTAGTGACGTGCCAAGTGGCGATAAGTGAACCGATAATTCCCGACAAGTATTTTACAGAACCTCTAGGTTATATGAACGCACCTGTTTCTTCTAAGTGAACTTTTTCGTGATCATTTCGTTCCCCCTATTTCACTCTTGTTATTGCACTGTGATTTGTTCCAAAACTATCGATTGCATATCATCAGCTGTTTCATACAGAACCAAAACACATGAACAAATAAAATATCGATAGGCTCAAAATATGCCAGAAATATGAATGATTTTACATTGGCTTATTTAATATATATATTCAATATGAAAAATACGATTTTGATTTTTGTTGCAATGTGGTTGTATAGTTCCAGATATTTTGAATAATTTATATTCAGTATTTATTTAACTAATCTTGATTTATCAAATCTTACAATTGCTACATAATAACGACATATACCGCAGTGCAATATCAAATAATTATTTAATCGAATCGGACTACTTCTCAGCTTTTAATAATATTTTGATCTGTGAAAATACCTTTTATTCAAATGAAGTAGTCACAACTTTTTTGGGATTAGATAAGTGAACTGAACTGAAATGAACTAAATCCTCTAATCGAACTGCATACAATCACAAACAAATCTGGCAAAGAGTGTACAAAATCTATTTCAATAGAGCGCGGTCACACTGGTGTCAGTTGATTCTAATTATCCACAGCTGACGGAGTGTGCGGGCGGCGGGCGCTAAAATCTCGGTGTTTTTTTTGTTAATGCCTTCTAAAAGAACTGCATTTGTGTATTAAAAATAGCCGCTACGCAAACAAATAGTGTACTATTAAATGTAATTTTTATGCCAGGTGCAAACAGGGTAACAGGTATGTAAAAAAATGTACAGAACAACAAGTATTCAATAATTAAATTATGGTGTAAGTGTTGTTTGTTGTGTTTTTGTTTCCCGAGTAGCAACGTAGCGCAGCTACAGTTTTTTCCTGCATGAAGCAATTAAACTTCAATGCTTCAATCTCTCAATACTGAAAGAATGCAGTAGCTAACGAATGCTAATTATGTTCATACAATATGGAGTTATATGTGTATATGCAGTCAAGTTAAGATGCTGTCGCCAATAAAGTTGACGGCAACGCCAACACCGACGTCGACGCCAACTGTGCTATGTTGCCTTTCATTTTCAATTAAGTGCCATGCAATTTACGCTCATAATTTGATTTATGTGCGCCACAAAACCGGCACTAAAGAACTATGTAAAAGCGTTTCTATTTCTGTATAATTTCCAATTGCGAAACGCGCACAAATTTCTGTTGTTGCTCCTAATGTGTAGGTAAACATTTTGAGTGCGTGTGCGTGCGTGCGTTTTCTTCAGTGGGTGAGCGCGGGTGATCGGCCGAGCGGGTATAAACGGGTGAACGGGTATTTACGTATGACTTATGTATATGTATATGTTTAAGTATTTGATTTTGTAACGGCTGCGGCTGCTGCTGCGGCTACCTTTACGCTGTTTCTCTGTCTTTCATTCTTTGGCCTCTGTCACGTACTGCAGTTTATTGTTCTTTGTTTCGCACTTGCCTTTGGCGGCCAAATATTTACGCGCACCCGCTTCTCCCTCCCTTTCTACCCCACGCTTTGCTAGTGTCTTCTTCATCTTCTTCAACTTCGGTTTCTTCCTCTTTACACTGTCCATCAGCGGGTTTTTTTTTTAAAAGTTGCTTCGTTGATTTGCAATTTCATTGCGATGACTCAAAACCTCTCAAAGTTTCTCTATGAATGAGTTTATGAATATCTGTATGTGTGTCTAATTCTGCGTGTGTGCACTATCTAGCATTTTATTAGCACCTTGACTCTTGATTCTTATCGGGAGTACATGCATGAATATATATATATACTATATATATAATAATAATAGATGAACCTCATCGAAAGCTTGACAAACAAAGCGATGCTGCTGCCATTTAAATCGGCTTCACGCTTCGCCCTTTCAGTTATTTACCTAGTTAGTCAACATGCAATGAAAGTAAATATATATATATAATATAAATATATATATATATACATATATGCAATAGTCGACTAAGATATACACTGTCTAACAAACAAAAGTATATAAAAAGGTTAAAGTTAAACACTAATAAAAGATGTTTACATTATCTAAATTCGGTATATATCTTATGATCTTAAAGATCAAAGCTGAAGTCAGTTGATTTCTTTGATTCGAATGTTGTTTTAGATAAAGAATATATATATATATATCTTTATATACTTCTGCATTTTCCATTTTCACTTCCCACTTATTCAACTGTGAACAGAGTATTAATAAAAAGCGTGCCAAAGTATGCACATAAGTATATATAAATATATATATAAAGATATATACCCCAATAGATCGGATGCCCAAATTGCTCACATAAAAGCTAAATTATGTTTATATTAATTTATTTTCATGAAGTCTCTTTTTATCTAAACAAATCTCAACAAATATTGCTCAATGCTGTTAAAGATATGTACATAACACACACACACATACACAAAAGTGAATAAGAGAATAGGAAAGAGGAAAAGAGAACGAGATAAATGTAGTTCCGTACCGACTTTTATATACTCTCAAAGCTCAAACAAAGTCTTAAGTTATAATTTACAACCACCTCCATTAGATGTACACATTCTATTACACGTTTCCAGATTAGATCTTAAAGGGGTCATTACACTGTGCATCACATCAAGATAATCGCGTGTACGTGTGGTTTTACACTATGCGACAAACAAAGACAAACACGAGACTCTGATATTGAACAGAAATTGGTTAAATGACCTTAAGTGAGGTCTTCAATAATCAGAAATTTGCGCAGAAGATAACGTTATAGATATGCTCATATTTTATCAATCGCATTCATAATCAGCGTGTTACGCAAGATTTATATATATGATAAGTGTTTACACTTGTTATTCATTCTTTGTCTTATGAGTAAGCAATATATATAGAGAGATATATAGAGGCGATCAGCTGGTTCGCTTATGTGCTATTTTATTATCTCGGTGGCAGATGCACTTGCTCCATTTTCAGCGCGTGGTTGACACTGTGTGCTGCTCCAGTTCCTGCACCTGCTCGTAGGGGAGCTCTTGGTCTGAGACCTTCTCATCTTTGGGTGAACTACAATTTATGGTTATTACAACTGTCTTCAGCACCAAGCATAAGATGGCTCTGGGTGTTTGTAGAAAAGTTTCCGTCTTGTTTCAATCCTGGACAGAGCCTTTGATACAGGCACCTTAATTTTTGACTGCGACAGTGTAAAGTGTTCCAAATGGAAGACGTTCTCCCTGATGCTTGAACGTTCCACACTTCTGTGGTGAATTCACATTGGCGGCACAGCTCACAGCGCTTATCCAGAGATGCAACCTGCCCCACGCTGTGATCATGCTAGCCAGATGGCCATCGCCACAGTAGCACTGATCCGTAGTACATCCGGGCAGACTCCGGCAATAATATTACTCACGTTTTGAGCCATTGACAGACAGCGTGAATCGCGACAACTGAATCGGTTGTACGGTGCGTCTGTGGTGCAACGTCTGTGGTGAAACATCTGTGGTGCGCCGTCTGTGGTGCAATCCAACTTAAACAGATCCTCTGACATTGTCACTCAACAAACAGAAGAAAAGCTGGAGTTTATAATATGATCTGAAGCTCACAAACAGTTCCTATAGTATTATATATTGAAGTTAATTTTGAAGTTAATTAAACCCTTCAGAAAGAAGATTCATATATTTTTATAGCTTAAACTGTTTGCGAATTATAACAAGAAAGAATATATGAAGTGAGCTCTGTTAATCGAAATAGTTTTCCCCCAATGTTTACCTTATTTTTATTTCAGTAAACAACTGCGCATTTGCTTGCTTTTATTCTGCTGACCAAACGCTGTGGTGTATGTGTATTTGTGTGTGTGTGTGTGTGTGTGTGTGTGTATGTATGTGTGTTGAAAGAGAAACTCTGATCGCACTTCACACAGGCATATAAACAAAATATTTTTAATACCCTAAGTTCAGTCATAACTGGTTGGAAAGAGTATATAAAGCCCATATATCTGTATATATATTCACGATCAGCATTGAGGGAAGGCTGATGTTATAGATAAGACCTAAAGATAGTAAATTTTGTATGTATCAGACTATTAAGAGACATATAGTTCCTATATGGATAAATATATAGAACTTTAATGTGATTTATCCACTATTATCCGGTTTGATGAAGCACTGGATAAACTCAGCTGCAAGGCTTTTGATCCAAACGATCGCTAAGCCAAGTGAATGGGAAGTTAGCACAATCCATTTACAGGGTATATCATAGTCGAGCAGCTTTGTCACTTGTGCCTTATTAGGAGCACCGAAAGACCTAAAAAAAGAGACAAAGTGCAGCTCTTGTTGCTGCGGGAATAAGCCGGTTAGAGCGTTGTGAGTCACCATTTGGAAATGCCCGTAAAGAGTGTTTTAATTGAAAAGAGTTATTGGAAAACGGTTATGGGACATCGAGGCGTATGAGTAACTTGTCGAATTGATTATCTATATGTGATTGTGTTTATGTTTTGTATATTTTGTTATTTTTTATTTGTGTTTGTATTTGTTTTCAGTAGCGTGTGGACGGTGAAATATTTGAGAAGCGAGGAAGCGATAGCCGAGAAGACGACAAGAAAGCAAAGGGCCCGCCGATAAGTGGAAGTAGCTTATTATATATTAAAAGAGTCGCCGCCTGGACATGAACAAGGCCGGCAAGCATATCCAAAGCGGCGGCACAGCCCTCAGCGGCAGTGGCAACACATCGCTGGCCAGTGCCACAGCATTGCTTGGTTCACCATCCGGTGTAAATGGCACAACAGCAGCAGCAGCCACGGGCGGTGCGCCGACTTTGGGTCTACCAAATGGTTCACTGACCAGTTCGATGAATGTGTTCAATTCCATAATGAGCTTTCTGCCGGATAATCGGCCCATTACCTCACTGCACATTGTCGAGGACTTTGAGCGGTAAGTAGAGCCGAAAGAGTATAATAAATATACTATATATATGAATGTGTATATATAGCTAAATATCTATTTTTGTATACCCTGATGTTTGCTCGAAAAGAACCTTCAAGTTGTAAACCCGCATTAGTTTCTATTCGGATAATAAAAATATAAAGTTTTCGGGAATTTTTTGTGTGTAATAACCTGTTTATAACCTCCCTCTTGGGAAATATGTTTCCAGTAATTTAAATTCCATCTTGTGATTCGCAATCGGATAATATCATATATAAGAGTTTTCATACTAAATATGTAACAGGCATAGAAAGCGGAAAGATCTTTCGAATAAATACCATCTCGATCCATTACATTTGTTTGTTTATCTAACGGAAAGTCTTATCCGAGAAGAATATACAATCGTCTTTTGATTCGCAATTTCTCAAATCAATCGGATAATATATAAATATCAAAAAGTTATTTACCCGTTGTGTGGATAATACATATTATATATCAATTAACAAATGCAAATGAAAGGGGTATATTAGAATTGGGATAGTAAACATTTAACAGGCTATATACCATCTCGATCCGTTACATTTGTCTGTTTATCCATAGGAAAGTGTTTATCCGAATGGAATATACAATTTTCTCCAATTTATGGGCAACTTTTTGTGGCAACATTACATAACAATTAAATAATTAGCATTATCCATTGAACTAACTGTAGTCTAGTCTTTTATCCGTTCTGCGTAGTTGAACTTACGTTAATGTTGTCTCGCTCTAACATTCTCTTCTCGTTGCTTGCAGCTGCCCAAAGAACTTTAATGCCATACATCGCACATACGACCAGGATGCGGATGCAGATCTGTGGCGCGACTACAACATTTTTGGACGTCAGACCACACGCTATCTGTGCCTCTCCAAGTCCGAGGGATTACCAGAATATGTTGTGGAGACGCTTAAGTAAGTTTTCTTTGTTTGTTTAAAGCGAAGCTTCTTATAATATTTTGGCTTATTGCAGAGTCATCGCGGAGAAGGTGGCGCCACCGAAGGAGTTTCGCTGCTTTCGCGCACCGCTGACACAGATCAGAAGGCCTGGCGCAAGCGTCAGATAGCGTATAAGTTATCCAAACGCGGCACTGTTACCCATGCGGTCACTGATGTAATACTCTGCTCCAAGCTTAAGATAGCGCCCGAAGGTTTCAAGCTCGCCGGCGACATTAATGGTGTCTTAATTTGCTATAAAACGGGTGCCATACCAGTCCGCCTGCCGCCGCCAGTGCCGATTGCCGCAGTTGGCAACTGTGAGGTGGAGCAGGCGCTAAACCGTCTCAATTTGAATGGTCAGCGTAGCTCACGTGGACCGGTGAGTCGCTATACACACACATATAATATAAAGTGTCCATAATAAAGATTTCGATTGCAGCTGCCAGAGGTGCCTGCAACGACTGAGAATCATGACTATGAGGAGATACAGGCGCATTATCAAATAAACTCGCCACAGCGACCGGCGCCGCCACGTCCAGCGACCACAGCGACGACTGGACGCAGTGGTACTGGCACTCTGGGCACCTACACTGAACTGGAAGGCGTTCCATTTGCCATGAATGCCATGCTGCAACGCAGCCAACCCATGACTGATGTAAGTTGCTTCACTTTTGGACAGATTATATAATCGTTTAATTATCTCAACGATTTCTGTTTAGTTGCCTACACTGCCCGAAATCTCAAAGCTACTGAAGAGCCTCGACTATGACTTCCAGCTGGAGCGCCAGGTGCTATGTACCATGAAATCTTCGGCCTCCAAAAACCCGTTCTTTAAGTAGTTCTTTCTAAACGATCCCACTACAAAAAACAAAAAAAAACAAAAAAAACTGCAAAACAATAAATAGAAACCATAATGTAATTCAAGTGTTTTTAACCAATATACACCATTTATATATATATATATATATACACATGCATACACAATGTACTTATCATAATGGAGAAACACCTGATTTGGATTCGTTATTGATATATGTTCTTAATAGACCTCACTCAGCCCATATAGATTCCTGTGCCTTTAATATGTATCTTATTTTATGTATGTACATTTACCATATGCATTCAGTCTTTATGCGAGTCATATACATACATACAGACATACCTACATATATACCTTATATACCATACAAACAACATATATACACATTATACACACATAGAAAGATAGAACCTTTATACATATATATATATATATATAATATATATCATGCATTAACAAATGAATTAAAACCCAGCATTGTGATCTTAAACGAATGTTTGTCATTTTTTTTTTGTTAAACTTTATAATTTAAAACTGAAAAGATATCCCCAAATCAAACGAATTTGATTTCTATTATTATAATATATATATATACATACACGCAGCTACTTATACAAACCTCCCCGCTCCCCCTCCTCCTTAAAGTGTAACACGAAAAGAAAGAAAAATATTTATAAAAAAATGAAATAAAACTAGTTTATTTAAGAACTTAGTCTAAATTTTATAGCTGAAACAAGTCAAGCGAAAGTATTGAATTAAACGGCGAAGGCAAACATAAATATACACACACATACATCATATACACATACATATATATATATACTTATGTACTAAGTAGACAACTTAGTTTTAGTGAAAACCAGTTGGTATTTTAAAAATAATATTATATGTGGTAGCTCTAGAGAACCTGTAGACTGTACGACAAATGTTAAACAAATTAATGGCTCTTCCTCTTACCCGCGCTTCCTTCCACACAAGAACAACATCAACAACAACAACAATAATTATTATTATTATTATAATAATATTCAACATAATATTATTAATAATGAAAATCACAATGTTACGCAGCTGTTCGAAATAAAATCATTATATAAAGTATTCACATACTATGTTGCTTGATCTTTTATTTATGGCTCTTCGTATACAGATTTATATACTATATAATATATATTTATATACCGTTATCATCTTCGTTTTCCCTTTTGCGCCTTATCAAATTGAAACTTATGAATCGCATCCACCATGTGTGTTTTATAGTTATGTATAAATTTACTTAAATGGAATTACGCAAATTATATAATAAACAAATTAAGTATAGCTTCGATATGCCGACGAATATATAAGCTTATATCTTATACAACACGAAAGAGAAGTTTATAGTACATTTTCTAAATAAAGTAACTGAACAGAGAGTAAAAGATCTTTAAATATTTGTATACTTTGGTCTGAACAGATGATATTATGGCTGATAAGCTAGAAACCATTATGAATTGTATACTAGGACTCTTTAGATCTGTTCTCTCTTAGGTCTTATTATAGTAAAATACAAACGATTCTTAACAGTTTATCCTTATATACTATATATATTTATCTTATAGTAAACCTCTATCAAAGATCTTAAATGCAATTCCAAAAGACTCAACTGTCATTTGAAAACAGACAAGAACATAACGAATCAGTTAGTCGAACTGTTCAGTTATTTTGTATATATATAAGTATTATAGAATCAATACATAACAAAACTGAAGAATTCTGCAAGGATTCTATATCAAAGAAATATTTCAATATGTCAATAAATAAATATTATAAATCATATTAGGTTTATGCAATCTTTGTATTAAATTATATTGCAGTGCAGTCGCGATGACTTGAACAAATTGAAACGAGCACTGTTCACGTTATCGAAACAATAGCTTTATATGAGGAAAACAGTTATACTGATTGTTGAAATAAATAAAATAATCGTATCTTAATAAAATATATGCTTAAGCGTGTATGAAAACATATAAAAAAAAACAACAACAAAAGTTGTTCAAGTTAAAATTTAGTTTTGCGTAAGTTTTTTAGTGCTCATGGAAGACCTATTCAAATTGTCGAGTGTTCGAGTTATTAAGTGTTTAAGCTATCAAGTGTTTAAGATAAGTGTGTGCATAAATTACCGAGTGTTCAAGTTATAGAGGGTTCAAGTTATCGAGTCATCAAGCCATCGAGTCTTTAAGTTACCAAATGTTATAAATTTAGAGTACGCATGCAACAAAAACGTTGTTCAAGTTTTCCAGTGCTAAAGTTATTAAGTGTTCAAGTAATCGAGTGTTCGAGTTACCGATTGTTCAACTTATCGGGAGTTCAACTTACCGACTGTCAAGTTTTAGAGTACCAAGAAACAAAAAACTTGTTCATGTTATCGAACGCTTAAGCTATCCAATTTTCAAGTTAAAGAATGTTCGAGTTACCGAGTGTTCAAGTTATCGCGACTGCACTATATGTTTTAGATTTGTTCTCTCTTTAAGAAGAAGTTCTAACCAGAAATCGAATCGAAGTATTGCGTCACATTCTAATGTAATCACAATAAGGCGCAACGCATAAACGTAGTTAAGTTTATAGCAAGTGTCAGATATCTGGGGGTGTTGCTCTTCTACACTAATGTTATAGGAGTATATTGAGAGACCAGTATCTGGGCTTGGACTACACACATAATAATGAAATATCAGCTTAGTTTCTATATATAAAATATATTGAAGTAGTATATATATATATATATATATATATATATTGTAGTATATAGTAAAATCGTAAGTTAATTATGTACATTATGATTATACGTAATGCGTATTAGTCACGTTGAGCTCTGGCATCGGGATAGTGGGAGTACATCAGAATAAGTTATGAAATAGTAAATCCGGTTGGGATAGCGTCTTCTTCAGATTTCTCATGCTTAGGCGGCTCAGGCGACGATCGGCTGTGCATCTGTATAGAGACGAGTAGGCAGTGGGGCAGTGGGAAAACAATGGAGCGGGTCGGATGGGGATTTATGGGAAGTTTTTTTGTGTTTGTTTTTCTTTATAATTTGTTGAATAAGTTCGAGACAATCTGAATACCAAAGAGCAAACCCCAACACCAGCCCTCCCTCACCCAGCACCATCACCATCACAAGTTGCTCCACTTACTCGAATATACGACCCTGGTACTCGATCATTAGCTTGACACAATCGGCCAGAGTTTCGCCCTCCTTAAGCAGCTCGTGGATGTCACTCATGTGCACACCCTGCGGCACCGTATGGAAAATAGAAGGTGTTACCGATATGGAGAGCGTCTCAGCGCTGATCTGCTGCAGCGGCACTTTGGTAAGCCTAGAGACGATATATAAAGAAGAAGAAAGTTGAATGAGATATAAATACATATTAATATATAATCTACTTTTATAGATTTTGACCTACTTCAATCAGTTCTTATCCAAACTATATACTAGGTGGTTCACCCCAATCAAAATATCCCTTGAACGCATTTATATTTACATCAAACAACTTTATGGCTCTTATTTATAGGCATTTATAGGAAGTAGTCAATGTATAATAATGCGATTTCAGATATACTTCAATAAAACTATTCCTGAACTTTGTGGTTCTGTTTTATATAATCACAACATCTGTTATAGTGTTTAGTACTATACTATATATCAACACTCTTTACAATCTTGACCGATAAATTTTAAAGTGATCGGAAATGGTTAAACTTTCAATAGTATAAACATTTATATGCAAGTTTCGTATACCTCTAAAAAGTCATTCCCAGAACTTTCTATAAAATATCATAGGATTTAACTTGGCTTGACTTTATAGAAAATATTTTATCGGAGCTACTTTATATCTACATTATATATGGAGAAGCTACTTTATCGAATCAAAGGGAGTTAAGTTTGAGAGTGCTGTTTTTTAGGATTCAAAGAGGCTATCTAATAGGATCATCTAGAGTTACTTTAAAGAATTAACAAGGGCTACTTTAAAGCCATTTTTTTGAAGGAAATACTTTATGGGAACTTTTTTATAGGAACTATTTCACAGAAGTTACTTTATAAGATCTAAAGAGCTTACTGTATAGGAATAAAAAGGGCTACATCATAAAAACTTTTTATAGTAAATTTTTATAATAACTCTTTATAGGAACTACTTTAGAGGTAGTACTTAATTGGACTAAAGGGGTTTAATCCATAGGAATAAAAGGGGCAACATTATAAAAACCTTTTATAGTAACATTTTATAGGAACTTTTTATAGGAACTTATTTTAATAGTATTTTTTTAATGAAACTATTTCATAGAAGCTTCTTTATATAAATCACTTTCTAGGAACAAGTTTATACGAACTTCTTTATAGCATGTTCCTTATAGAAACTCCTTCAGATGATATTTAATAGGAATTACATTGGAGCAACTACTTAACAGGATTATAGGGAGATACTTTATAGGAGCTACTTTATAGCACCAAATGGAGCTACCTCATAGGCTCAATAGGAAGGTACTTTAAAGGATGAAAAGGGACTAATTTAAAGTATGAAAGGAGGTTCATGTGTTTGAAAGGATTAACGAGATCTACTTTATAGGAGATCAGAGGCATATATAGGATCAAAGCTGGAAGAAAACTTAACCCCTTTCTATGTGTAGGGTATATAAAGGCGTTCTAGCTTACCGATTGAAGTGTGCAAAAATGTAATCGATGGTGTCGCGATTTATCTCTGGCAGCGAGCGGATCAGTCTCTTGAGTGTGTCAAGTTTTTGGTTGAGCTCCGTGAGCACTGCGAAGGGATCAGGACAGATGGAAGAATCATTAAAATGGATTATGGAGTAGGGAATCCCCAGCACAACTTACGCCACTGATTTGGCGGGCCAATGAAAGTTTTCGCTTCGTTGACGCTAACGAGGGGACTCTTGATCTCGCGCAGGAAGAGCTTGAGCACGCCGGTCAGGGTGTGTATATCGACGCCAGGCTGATGCAGTGCATCATAGTCATTGGCATCGATGTTAAAGCGGAGCGTTTGAATCTTATTGTAATCGCCGCACTGGCGATAGATGCCCTCCACGGGGTGCGTGGAGCGTCGGTACTTCTGCTCGATCAAATCACAGCAGTCGACCACGATCCGTGGCACAGTGCGATGCTGGTCGTGCTTGAGCACCAGCTCCAGATCCGTATCGAAGCAGGGTTCATCGAAAAAGATGCGCTGTGCGCGCAGTGTTTCCACGCTGGGACGACTCTTCCACCAGTTGGACAGATTCATCCAGGCGACTAATCTGGAGGGACGCACCTGCACGCCGCCAGTGCGTTTGGCACCAGCAGAGGCGGCAGCTGCAGCAGCCGTGGTGCGCTTCTCCTGTGTCAGCTCTGCGAGCTGACGACTTACGTCTGTCAGCTTGGCCTCCAGCTCCTGGCTGTAGCTGGTCTGTGCCTGTAGATCCTGTTCCAGCGTATGCATGCGCTGCTTAAGGTGGCGCCAGTTCTTGGAGCAAGAAGCACAGCAGTCGCGACTGCCGGCACGCTCACGCGCTTGGCCTGGACTGCCGGCCGACGATGAATTGGATGAGCACATGTCGAGGCTACTGTTGGATATCAGCACACCCGTCGACGCACCATCGTCACATCGGCTCAAATCCCGTGTACTGCTGCTCTTGAGCAGCGTCAGCCTGTTGGGCCTGTTGCGCAGCTCTCGCAGCAGCACCACCGCCTCCGGCCGGCCAGCCGTACTCAGACCAGCTGTGTCCAGAGCTATGTTAGAGCCGGCTTTGACCTCCACATAGTGTGCTGCACGCACGTGGTGTATGGCCGTTGATCCCGTTGAGGATGTCGAACGATCTCGGAAACAATTCATAAGTCGCTTTGGTGGATGTCGTCGCTCATGTGCATAACCAGCGGCATCAATGATCAAGTGCGTCGAGTCCGGTGTGCCAGGCGTTACTGGCATATTGTTTGCCCTTGCCTGCATCTCGGGCTCAGTTTATCTCGAACTCCGACTGAGACGTAGCTCTCAGCTGGCGTTTATCAATTCTTTGTTATTATTTTCGTACTTGTTGTTGTTCTTATTGTTGTTGTTGTTGTGCGAGCATGTGTGACCGTTGGCTTCTCCTGGTGTGTCTCCGTCTCCGTCTCCGTCCCCAGCTTTGACTTTGGTTTCTGCGGTTGCAAGTTCTTGATGACGTCAGAAGGGCGAACGAATCACTTATCACCCCGCCACGCCATGCTGCGAGCTGTGTGGAAAAGGCAGCCATATAAAAATACTATAAAATTAGCTGCTGCTACAGTAGAGCCTCAATAAGATGTAAATTAGCGAAAGTGTAGTACAGTGAGATCTGCTTAAATTTAAAATACTTCAGCGGAAACAGAAATATGTGTTTCTTTACTCAAATTTCTCTATGAAATCTTTCGGAATTTTCCCCGATTGGGAATCTTTTGTAGTCAGGGTCTCCCATATATTTCTCTATATAGAAGACTTCCAAAACAAACTCTACTTCGATTGGTTCAACTTCACGAGACTTTACTGTAGTGCGCCTACCTCTTTCAAGCTTATCCAAGTGCCAATTTCCGTTGCGCGTTTTATATGTATTTATGGAACTTGCACCACTGTGCAAAATACTCCGGCTCCGGCTCTGACTCTAGTTGTGGTTGTTCTGGTTGACCAGCCAATGCTTCTCTGTTTTTATTTTATAATCTGTGTTTTTTTTTTGTAATGCTGCGTGGAGCTGCGTCAGACTTTGTAGCTCCGTTCCAGAAATATACGAAGCTATGACGCAGTGGGAGCACTCATGGCTACTATTCACAGGCAGCTCGGGTTTCCGAATCGAACTATTTGAAATCTTAGTTCAGTGCGGACTCTTATCGGCAACGGTTGCCCCGACACCCAACGCGCTACATTTCACATTGCCCATTAAGATAAGATAAACCCGCACCAAAACAAAAATGCCAACAAATTGGCGATAAAGTGCTAAAGAGCAAAAGACTTGCCTGATCGCAGCTCCGCATGGTTTTCCCCTCCGAGTTCCCCTTAATCCATAACATGTTCGTAGTCCCAACATGTTGCAACTTAGCTGCAGTCAAAGCACTCCTGCCCCTTGATAGAACACATGCCACTTGAGCGCATTTGGGTTACTGTCACATTCGCTCCACTTCGCTTATCGATAACATGTTCCTCTGCACCTGCTCCATCTCTTCGGGGTAATCAACTGCAAGTCTCCAAGTTGATAACATAAACAAATCCTCTTCGATCATATAACTACTCGTTTACTATTATTATTATAAACAATTATTATATTTCTTTATCAAATTGGAGATCTCTTTATCAATGGGTGTGCGTCTTTGATATTGTGCAGAGAGTTACATTTGGTTTGTGTCCAGACTAACAATTAGCTCTGAGCTGTCAACTCAAATATTAGACTTGTCTTTACAATTATATAATTTATATCTAATGTATAATTATTTTAACTACTTGGAAGCACCTGTTAAGGCTCCTTCGTTGAAATTGTGACAACGTAACAAAAGATCTCTCTGAGATTTGTAGACAACAATCCAAAAATGTAGAATCTAAATTATATTCAAAGCGAACAATCTATACAGATTTTTCTATATATACGAAATGTAACATTATTTATAATATGCTTCTATATCATATATAGGTTATATCATTTATAAAAAAAAATCTGTTAAACATTTGATCCTATTTATATCCAATATGGACAGCAGCTCTTAAGGCTCACTCTGTGAAATTGTGGAATCGTAAGGAAAAGTGTCTTTACGATTTAGGGAAGATTCTTGATTAGTTTATCAGTTAATGTTATACATCGATTAATTGGATCTCCATTACCCGTGATAAACTGTTAAATGGAAGACTGAATGTTGACTTTTATAAGTAGTTTCAGTTTGGGATTGGGATTATCCCTAATAAGGTTCCGAATGTCACGGATAATCGAGGTTTAATAGTATGTACAATTTTTACATTATGTACTTATAGTTCTAAAAATATATATCAACAAATGGTATACGATACCTATATATATATTTATATATATATTATAGTCTTAAACTAAGACTTAAGATCGTTTGTATATAAGGCTGACTTCCGTTTTTTGTTACTTAACACAAATATTTATAGCATACTTTTTGGAAGCTTTCAAATATCAGTTATAGAACTGCTTGGAAAGACGTAAGGGTCACAGATTGCTTCTATACCTGGTCGGGTTAATGGAACTTATATTAAATGAAAATAAATAGTTATTACTGCGGTAGTAAAGCTTGTTGGGTTTCTTCAGTGTCGGTCTGCGGCTTGGCGAGGCCACGTACTGCTGTGCCATGGGACTTCATGTGGCCGCTGAGTCCGGCGTATTGGGCGAATCCCTTGCCGCATATCTTGCAGATGTAACGTTTGTGAGGCGAATGGATTTCTTTGTGCTGGCGCAGGTACTTGGCACTGGTGAAGGTCTTGTGGCAAACATCGCACTCCTTGTCGCGCACATTGAGGTGACCCTTGATGTGATCTTTGAGCGCGGACTGCTCGTAGAAGGTTTTGTCACATATATCGCACTTGCCTTTGGGGCGCTGCTCGTGCCGCCGGCGATGGCGATCGAAGAAGGAGTAGGTGCTAAAGCGACGACCACACACATCGCAGCAGTAGGGTTTCTCGCCCGTGTGTGTGCGACGATGCACCTGCAGGTCGCAGGTGTTGGCGAATTTCTTGCCGCACTCCTCGCAGGCCAGCTGGTAGTCGTGGGTGTGTCGCCGCAGATGAATGATGCAATTGTCGCTTCGGAAGAAGCCGCGCTTGCAGATGGGACAGATAAAAGGTGGACTTTTATCGTGTTCGGCGCGATGCACCTTGAAGCGATCCACGCTGGTCAGCACTTGGTCACACTGATCGCATTGGAAGGGGGGCATATGCTCGTCGAGAAACTGCATCTGCTGCTGGTATCGATACTGTGGTCTGTATTGACTTCTATTGCGCGAGCACTCAAAGCGACGCTTCTTCTCCAGCGCGCAGGCTTTGCGTAGATGGCGAATAAAACGCTGGAGCTGGGAGGGCTGCAGCTGTAGCTGCAATTCGCTTTGGCATAGCTGCATCAAAGTCTGCTTGGCCGCCAGGCGCACATGTCGAAGTCGGCAGGTCATGTCCTGCATGTTCCAAAGCCGATTACAACGCTGATAGAGTTCTATGAACTTTTCATTCTGCTCAGCCGTCAGCTGTGGCACAGGAAGCAATGCATCAGAGCTGCTAACATCTTCTCGTGGCCTGGACACACGCTTTCTACGCACACTGCTGCATAGGAAGCTCAGACGCTCGTGATACCATTCAGCTGGTGCAGCATCCTCGCTATGCTCGATGCGGCGCTGCTCCAACGTGTAGGCGGTGCGCAGCTTTTTCGTGTAGTCCGCAATCTCCTTGGCATTGAGCTTCAAATCAAACTGCATGTTCAGGTGGCGCGCAATCTGCTCACAGGCTTCGCCGCGTCTCTTGTAGTTTCGATATTCCACCATGCCCATGTCCCAGAGCAAGCGAGCGCTCTCATACTGATTGATCAGGGAAAGCATTATCGGATGCTGGCGAAGCCAAAAGAACGATGTATCTGTAGGCTGTAAAGGATTAGATATAATCTTGCTTTTAATAAACTTAGGGGCCACTTACCGCAGTTGCTATATCCTCCACAGTGCTTTCCAGCGATGTGACACTATCGCTATCATTACAGCTGAGTTCAGAAATGAAGTCATGTTCCTGCTCAGATTCCGATGCAGTCGGCTCAAGCTTTAATACCGGCTCTGAATCAAATTCCGATATGCCATCTATTTCAAACGAAGGTTCCACATCTAATCTTGGGTTGTCCTCGATCTCGGATTTCACTGCAGCTCTCTTTCCTAATGGATCTGCCTCTTGCACTATTTTAACATCTTCTGCAGCCACTTCTGGTGTTATCTTACGTTCACATCGCAGCGATCTCTTATATGTAGGCACTTCCGGCATACCATCTATCTGATCCGCATGTTCGTTTACCAAATGAAGTTTAAAATCCCTAAAAACCGTTGTCTGATGGGCGCAATAAATACACTTAAAAGCAAAGCTGCGTGCGTCATGTTTACTTTGCCACACGATGTCGCCACAGCGCTCAAAAAATGGTGGCATTGCGTTATCAGTTCTGATACGTGCCGCAAAGTTATAGTTTTGTTATTAGCATTGAAGTTGCTGGTTTATCGCCCGATAAGGAATAGTTGTTTTTTGTGTACGTTCAGCGCACCAACCGATAGTCTTCAATTGCAGTATAAAACTATCGATATAAATAAATATACTTTCAGCCATAGCTGATATACTAAAATATATATTGTACCAAAAAATATATAAAAAATGCATTCGTTCACAAACTTTGAAAGCATGGCATTTAATGTTATAAATCACACAATTCGTTAGAATACCATAAATAAACAATTTGTAATAAAAATATGCAAAGAATAATTCATCAGCTTTTTATGCATTTGTACCAAATGTGAAGGGCTATGTATCTAGTACAACATCGATTTTACCGGTTATTTGCCGGTTACATCAAGCTATCGGTATAAACAGATTTCTTGAGCGCGCATTTTGAATGCTCATTTGAAAGATTAAAATTAACATTTTTTGGTCAGTTAATGGCATATTAAAAGAAAAAGGCAAAAGTGATTTTTTGTCACATAACATACATATATGCGGGTAAGAGGCAATAATTTCGCTAACAACCGATAATACCCAAAGCTTTGTAGATTTAAAAGCTACAATTAACTGCCAAATCATGACAATTAATAGTTTATCAATTTGTTGTTTAATTTGACATTGATCGCCAGAAAGTTGTAGAAATTTGCTGTGCACCAGCAGCTGGCGTAAATATATATATGTATACATATGTATGTATGTCTACGTTCTCTCTTTCACACGACTCTTTGGCGACTTTCATGTGCAAGGGTCTGCTGTAGGTCAACAATGCACACAAACCTATGTACATATTGTATGTATTTATATATTTATTTATATATGTATGTATGTACACTGTTGGATGCGCCGCTGTTGGAGGCGTTGACAGCGACGCAACGCTACGCGACGTTTTCGGCTTTGACCGTTGCGGTCACCTGTTACTTTCACTGCGGCAAGCGCAACATCAACGACAACGGCAAAAGGCAACAACGAACACGTTTTGTGTGTTTGTCCCATTGAGCATACAATGCAAAGCTATTAAAATTACAAAAACGCTTCTATGGTTGGGGGAACTGTTGTTTTTTTATTTGGTTTTTGGAATGGATGGCGCAAAATGACGCCTGGCCTTAACCAATAATCGCATAAATTAGCGATTCCCTATGCAGCGGGCAGCGGAAGTCTTTTCACTTGGCGCTCTCACTTTCATTTTCACTGCCTTTCTGTCATTAATGCCACTGTCAAATATTTAATAATTTGTGCTAAAATGTGAATTAAATGCCCCCATCGCATACATAATAATCTGCTGACAACACCAGCGCAGTAGCAACTATAGCAGAAACAGCAGCAGCAACAACAACAGCGAATTTAACAGCCACAAAACTGGACGCTGTGGAATGCAAACGGCATGCGAAAAGAAAACGAAGTATGGACAGACAGACATATTGACTGACTGACTGACAGACAGGCGCAGACATGTTTTGGCCAGACAAAAAGCAACAATTGAGATCAACAGCTACAATTGAGAACTGCCTATCCTCTGGTTTGGTGTTGAATTTGTTTTTACTTATCTAGGTAATTCTGGTATTTGGTCATGCACACTCACACACACACAATGAAATGGACACAGTATAACGCAGAAACACACACACACGCACACATTGCATTTGAGAGCGCGCCCAAAAATGCAATTGAGAAAAACCCACGCAATAACAAAAACCCAAAATAGAAGCCAACTATAAATGTGATGAAAACAACAACAATAAAACGGCATGCCAATGCCAACACAGACACACTAGACGTCACCTATACAAGCATACAAACACAACGCATACCACTTGCTGTGTTGTTGTTTACCTGCGACAAGAGGCTGCGACGCTAACGTCGACTGCGCAGCCGCAGCATCTTACTATGCATACAGCTGCAACGCCATTCCATTATTTGGCACTACACTAACAAAAATGAGACGGAAAAATGCATGTGATGAAATCTATGTATAAGTATGAATATAAGTCGTGCCAGTTTAAGATATAGAAGCAAAAATGAATACAAGGATAATTCCTTAATTCAACATAAGCAAAGGATATTTTCAAGTATTACTAAGATTCAGAGGCAGAATCAATACAGATTTAAACAGGCATTTCACATGGAAATTGTTTCTGTCCTTGAAATATATAGGAGAGAGCAGGATATAGTAATAGTAATAAAATGTATATTATTGTATATTATTATTATTATGATTTCAAGTGCTTGACTTCAAGGGAGCCACAAAATATGTTATATTTTTTTTATACTCGTATTCGCTAAAATTATTTACATTTGTTTTCATAACGTACTTGTATATGTATGTATGTACATATGTATATACGGTGCGTATTTTCCCTATTCATATGCTAGGATAATATTTTTGTATATGTAGCTTGCTATTAATATTTTTTGAAGTGTAGCGTTCAGCTCACCCCTCGCGTAGGTACCTGCTCCTATTTCTCTCTTCATCTTTGGCATACCAAAGCAACAAAACAAGAAAAATATCAACAGGCTTCTACAACAAAAGGAACAACAACAGCACATACACACGCACACACACACACATAAAAGCACAGACATGAGTCCAAAAACGCCGTCGCCGACCAAAAGCAACAACCACAACGTTGGGTAGACTTTGTTTTTGTGATTTTCTTCTTGTTTGCCATCCGTTGTTGTTGTTGTTGTTGTGTTAGTTGTCTTATCCAGCAGGTAGAAGAGCCGGGCCGGTTGCATTTTCAGCGCTGCCTCAGCTGGCGTCGACGTCGCCTCCGTTTCGTTTGAGCTAAGCTGTTGAAACTTGGCTCAGAGTTTAGGCATTCAGTCTGCTGTCGAACGTTGTCTTGAGCGCAGTTTGTCGTTGTCGTTTGTCGCATTAACAACGTCTCAACGTGCGCGTGTCTCTGAGATCTTTCTCTCTTGGTGTGTGCATTTGTGTGTGTTTGTTGTTGGTGTCTCGGTTACTGTGCCTGTGTTACTTGCTGACTCCGTTCCCGTTTGCCGTTGCCGTTGCCGCTGCTTGCTAAATTATTATACACGTATTTTTTTCGAGTTATATTTTTTTCTGTGTCGCCGCAGCAGCAAACTGGTTGCTGGAATTAGAAGCAGCAGCCGCGCCAGAAGCTAGCTAAACAGCTAGCTGTGAACAGAAGTGGCAGAAGAGTAACCACAACAACAACAACAGTAATAATTCTAAACAACGACAAAGAACAACAACAACCAAAAGAACCGTACTTTTGTTGCTGATTTTTTCGGTCGGAAACTCGTCAAAACCACAAACAGCAAAAATTAACCGTTTAGAGGTCTAACAGTAACAGCAGAAGGAGCAGTTACAGCAAAAGGATCAACTGCAGAAGTTGTCAAATACACAGCACAAAAATAAAATGCCCTGCTCAGCCGTAACGCTATCGATAGCGACAATCTGTGCGATTATCGCTACAGCGCTCCTCGCGATCGCCTTCTCCACAGACAATTGGCTGCACTATGAAGTCAGACGCAATCAGATACAGGTTAGTTTAAAGCGTTAACAAAATGAGCATCAGATGCAGCTCTCCTCCTCCTCTTCATATCTTCCATATCTCATATTCCTATGTCTACAAAGTGTTATAAACATGTGTGTGTGTATCTCACACCCCCGCTGAGATAGACACAATGGGTTCAAATCGAATCAAGGCCTCGTTGTGTTAGAAAAAAAAAAAACAACAACAAAAAAACTGTGCAGTGCACAGGCAGCACTTGAAGAGGAAGAAGAAGTAAACGAAACCGAAGAAGATGTTAAACCCGAACTCAAAATGGATGTTGAAACTATGATACAATGGGCATAACTCTCTTTAATGTGTGAAAATTTTTCAGATTATATAAGGGAAAACTAGGAATAGAGCAACTTTTAATATAGCACATATAGAAAATTTGAATCTTATTTTATATTTTTGTTAAACAGGAGCTGAAGGAGCTCAAGGAGCTAAAACGGACATTAGGGTAAAAAACTTATATAGTATATTATCATTAAAATTGGAAAATCAATGGAAATAATATATACTCAGTTTGGTATTACTAGATGGAAGGAAATAACATATAGCTTAGCTAAATTTTTTTTTAACTTAGTCCTTGATTTATAGCTACATATTTATATTTTACACAACAAGTCTTCTAGGTCTGAGAGAGTAACATAATTTTAGACCACATTCAAATTTTTAGAATCTATCGTGTATTTTCCACAGTGCCTTGCATGGTGCTCGCTGCAACGGTCAACGTCGTCGTCGGCGTCGACTGCGCAGTAGTCTTAACAGTAAGCAACGCGCGTGTTGTTGCTTAGCGAATGAAGAAATAAGGGCAAGGCGCAGCGTGTGAGGCATATGGGAAAGAAGAAAGGTCGAAAGCAGACAGCAACAGGCAGGCGCAGCGGTGGCAGAGCACGATCAAAAGGGGCGGCCAGGCGGTTGGGCGGTTAGTTTGGCCGTTAACGCTAAAACTTTCTACGCGAGCGCTTAGCCAAGCCAAGCGACTCGACTGCGACGCAGGTGGGAGGCGGGGACGCAATAAAGAAGACGATGAAACACATGAAGAAGAAGCAGACAGCAACAACAGCAATTTCTCATTTTGCATGTAATACACACAAAAAAACAACAACAACAGCAACTCATAGGTGCAACAGTACAGTGTGGAGTAGAGACAGAGACAGAGAGATCAAGGAGCTCGACAAATAGACAGAGACAGAGAGAGAGAGCGCCAAGATCAACAGTCTATGTCTATGTATATGAGTGTGTGTGTGCGTGTGCGCGCATACCTCGCATACCTAAACAAGTTAACAGCAAGCGAACAGCGGGTGCTGAAAATATTTGCACGTTTTTTTTTGTTTTTTGACTTTGGCGTTTGACGCTTGGGCTTAGCTCTTGGGTTTCGCTTAAAGGTTAATCCTATCATCAATGCTGCAAAGCTGCCAACTCGTTTTACGATTGAAGCTGAAAGTTGCATACAAGAAAGAGAGAGGGAGATAGGGAAGGAGCAAAAGCAGTTTCTAAGTGCATTTTAGTTCTACATTTTAGATAATTGCTTTTCACAGGTACATACGTATATGTATATGTATGGACGACGTAGTTAATATTTGGTTATCGTGATGTTTCACATTTGTTACACACCGACAAAGTTATCCATTTCAAATCAGATGTTTCGCTAGATGGAAATAGGTGCAGTAATATAATGGAAAATGCATTGCCTTTCCCGAAAACCTTTTTTCTATAAAGTGACCGACAGTACGAGACTTCGTCTGTGTACATAGGTACATGTCTACATTATTAACAATATCATTAAGGGTCAGGTGGCGTGACTAATGGATTCGAACTACCTGAGAAACAGTAGAAAAGGAGCAAACTATGATATATTATCGTTTTGATAGGATCTAATAATAAGCAGTTCCATTAGGGTCTAGACCGTATAATGAACTAAGTGATACAGAAGAAATTGGGTTTAACGACCTACACGTAAGAACATAAAACGAATCTTTAACGTATTGTAATATCGCAGCAAATCTAGAAAAATAAAACTTAGAAACAAAAGTATAAGCGAAATTGAACGGTAAATTGGGTACAGAAAATTCATTTATTAGTTCAGTAAATCGGATCTCTACTGTACCATTCTTTTTATAGAATGAACTTGAGTTAAATTAAACCCAACTTCAATAAGAGCTTTAATTTTGTATCTTTTCTGTTTCATTCTGAGAATTCATTCTTAGCGGATTACTGTTATCAGCACTCTCTTTCGCTCTCCTCGCTCTCTCTCTCTCTCTCTCTCTCTCTCAGTGTTTCTCTCTTTCTCTCAGTCTTTATCTCAATGCTTTGTTCTGCGGCCAAACAAAGTTCAAGCGCTGCCATCGAAATCAAGAACTTCAACTACAACTACAATTACAACAACAACTTTGCTGTCTGATTGTCATTGCTTTTGTTCGCTGCTTCTTCCACATCTCCTTCTTATTCTTCTTCCTCTGCCTGTGCCTCTTCTTCTTCTGGTTTCCAGTACCTGTCTGCGTGCCAAAGCAAAAATTGTATTTATTTTTCTGCCTTAGCCAAAACCAAAAGCATTTGGCTGAGGATTTCGTTGCAGAGGGGGGAGGCGGGTGGTCTGAAGTTTGTTGGGCAGATAGGCAGGGGGCACGCACACACACATACACACACACACACACACACACTCTAGGTGTGTGTACAGATAAATGTATATTTAAAACAGGTTTTGAGTTTTCACTCGTTTCACGTTTTCAAATCGCTCAAAATTGGTATGCGGTACCCGTTGTGTCGCTACCTCCTCGTTACCCTCCCCCTACCTACTCCTCCCCTCAGCTCGTGCTACATCTTGAGGCAGCCCTAAGTCGACATTGTTGTTATTTCGCTTCTTTTTACTTATTGTCAAAGCTAAGTCGGAGTTGAATCCACGATCCAAACCAATCCAATCCAATTCGATCCGATCCGATTCGAGTGCCGGATCGCCAATCCAATTGATGAAACTGCGCTTTTGGCCAGCTCTTAGCTGGCTTGGTGGTTCGTTGGCTTGTTGGCTTGTTAAAAGAGAAAACCCTTCTACATACATACATACATACTTACTTACTATCCATTGCATTTGTTTTCATGTCTTGTCTTGTCTTGGCTTGTCTTTTCTTGTTTTCTTTTCTTTCATTTCGCTTCGTTTGATTTCGTCTTGCTGCATTTCATTCGGGGACTGCCTCGTTTTGGAACTGCCTCACGTTATTTTACGGGCATTGCAACTCAGCTCCAAAGCCAAAAAAGAAAATTACAAAAGAAAATTAAAGAAAGAAAAAGAAAAATGAAAAGCTGTTGTAGTTGCTGTTGTACTAGATGCGGTTTTTACCTTTTTCTATATATTTACCCGAAGTTTTCAGCTTATTTTTCGTATTTTCGTATGAATGAATATCGTGTCGCTATACGCTTAGTAAGCGCTTTGATTTGTCAAGATGATAGACAGAAAAACAAATTAAACGAGAAAAATAAAACAGATGTTAATTTGAAACTGGATATTAATTAAGCTTTTGCCAAATTACTCATACGCCACATGTGATTAGAAGCAGCAGCGACCCAGCAATATATAGATTTCTTTTTTATATTTATGCCTTAAGAAATCGTTCGTTGAGTCAAACTACAGAAATTAATCAAATATGTTATAAATTTTAATTAAAGCAAGTAGAGTATCAAATTCCTTGAATATTATTTAGAAAAACATTGAAACATATTTTTAAACAAGAAACTTGTTGCAGATTTCAAAGCAATCTAAACCGAACAGATATCAGCAGGCCTCAAAGTAGTCTTATTACAGATCCGTCCATAACTTAGAACCAAGTATCTTCTAGGTATCGAAACTAACTCCTCTTCTTACTGATATGTCTCATAATTAGTTCCAGTCTAAGTCTGTGTCGCCGTCTCCGTCTCAGTTTCAGCGACTGCTGTCTACTGTCAGCCATCATTAGCCTGGCTAAATGGATAATTTTGTTTGCTGACATCATGTGAAATTCCAAATTGGTATATCACATTCTATATATATATATATATATATATATCCGATTATATAAGTACGGTTAGAGCCGTCGCCGTATGAAAGCAACTAAACCCAGCAGCGATTTGCATAAAGTGAATTGCATTTGGCGTTGGGTTTCAACAATGGCAACTGTCTTAATCATAGCACCTGTGTGGGGTGATTACTTCTTGGTTAATGTAGGGCGTGGTCAAAGAGGCAGATCACCATATAACAATACGAGTACATTTCTCGGATATTTAAAGAATGTCGTAAGAGCTTAAACAAATGTTAAATTAGAAAGGCTTCAAAGTATCAATAAGTGTTTAAGCTGTATTTATTCTATCTTAAAGTCTATTTGACAAGATGAAAGATGAGTAATCACATTCCTAGTGAATTATGAATAATTGAATAAGAATAGTTTATTGACTCATTTAGTTGGATCTTTTATACTATTTTATACTATTTTTTTTGGGCTTTGAGTAAGATTTGTTATAGCGATTAACTATCATTATTCATTCTCCCTATTATTAATCTCAAGTATTCGTAACTCTTGATACTATTTGCAACGTTTCGTTATTATTCCTTTTCAATACTATTTTATACTATTTCATGCTGTTTTATGCTACTATTTTATACTATTTGTTACTATTCTAAAGTATTTTATACTATTCTATACGTTTTGATACTATTTTATGCTACTATTTTAAGTTTTACTTTTGTATTTCAATACTTTTTCATATTATTCAATACTATTTAAAGATACTTGTTACTCTTCTGTACTATTAAAAACTATTCAATTCTATTCAATTCTATTTAATACTATTTTCATACTATTTCACACTATTTGTTACTATTCTATATTATTTTATACTATGTTATACTACAATTTGTACTATTCAATACTATTTCATACTTTTCTATACTATTTCATACACTTTTATACTATTTTAATACTATTTCCTACTATTATAATACTATTTGTTACTTTTGCATGTTATTTCATATTATGGTATACTACTATTTGAACTATTTCATACTATGTTATGCTACTATTTGTACTATTCAATACTATTTCATACTATTCTATACTATTTTGTATAATTTTACACTATTTTATACTATTTCCTACTATTGTAATACTATTTATTACTATTGCATATTATTTCAGATTATGTTTTACTAATTTTTGTACTATTTAATACTATTCAGTACTATTGTATACTATTGCATACTAATTATTAATGTTCCATTTTATTCCATACTATGTCACACTACTATTTCGTTATATTCAATTATTTTCAATACTATTCAACACTATTCTATACAACCCCATATTATTCGACAATATTCTCTTTTCTTCTACTAAAATTCTATAAAAAATAATCCAAAATTTCAAGATCTGAGTAGCTGCATAGAAAATTTGCTCTGATAATGGATTTATAACTCTGCGAAAAAAAGATTGTTAACTGTTTAGCTACTGGGCACAGCTTCTGCTGTTGACTTGATAAATTTGGTGTAAAAGTTTGCAAAAGATTTGAGCGCTTTCGCTATGCTCATTATCATAAGCTTGCGATGTTCTATGGGCCACAGATTCCAATCTTTCTCACACATTTTTTTTCCTCTTTTTCTTTTTTGTAGCTCACTTATATCGCAATTATTTTAACCACTTGAGCGTGCGATTTCAAACGCTTTCGCTTCCTACAAGCTACAAAAGAGCAAAAAAAAAAATAAAAAAATAAAAGCCAAATAACTCGATAAGCATTTTGTTTGCTTCGCTTATAAAATTTTTTTTTAGATTTTTCGTTGAATAAACAAAATATTGAAATTGAATCATTGAGATTAAATTTAATGTGTGAGAGCTTCTTCTTTTTTTTTTGTGTTTCGAATTTGCTTTTATGATTATTATTATGTTGATCAGGGCGACTTCCGCGTGCTTTTCGCAACTTCGTCTTAACTTGCCATAATTATAATTATAATTATAATTATATTTTTAAATTATATCGTTTAGGCTCAAGTGTTGAACATGTGCGCAGAGCAAGGCACATTGAGAGATTGCTAGATTGAAAGAAGATCTGCTGTCAATGTCGAGCTCCCACGACCTTTTCAGAAACAAGAAATACGATTACTGATCTTATAAAATAAACTCACACAAAACAAGAAATAAACAAGAAATAAACTTAAATAAACCACAAAATTGTCGCAATTTTTTTTCTGTGTGTTTTTTTTTTGTCTGCATTCCAATTCGAAATAGATAAATTATTCCGAGTCGAAAAAAAACCTGCGGAAATATTGGGAGTTTTTTTTTATTAGCATTCAAATGTATTTAAAAAGTTGTATAAATTCTAGCCCTGACCCAATAAAGTGTACTAAACTTTACTATATATATATGTGTATATATATATCTTTCATCGATCTGAGTTCCAGAGACACATTGAACTATTCTTATCCTTCTTCCTAGGGTATAGAAGGCCTCTGTCCATTTCCATCTGAGAAACTTTGACTAGCGAAAGTCGAAGAAATATAATGACTACACTTCTTCCAGGGATATATTATGATATAACCAGATTACAGAGTATCTTCTAGTCGATATAATCCGCTGTCTAGTCGAATCTTATAGACTTATAGCACAGAGCTCAAGGATTTGCAACTCTTTTTGATTTATTCCTAGATTTCATATGTATCTGAACATAGGACACAGGGTATCTCTCAGTTAATCAAACTCTCAATACGAGTTCCTATTTCGGGATTTTGTTTTTACTTTAATTTTCTTATATGCCGCACCCAAAAAATACAAAAAAAAGAGGGAAAAAAAAGTGTCGCCTGCAGTTTGACAACATTTTTTTTTTGGTCTTAAAGTTATTCAGTATTGTATTCGGCTGCTGACATATCTTTAAACCCGATCGCGGCCTTGGAGAGCTGTACAACTTCAGTTTCAGCTTCAGCTTCGGCTTCGGCTAGAGCTACAGATTCAGCTTCAGCTTCAGTTTCGTATCCTGCACACGTAGAACTGATCCAGTTTGCCACTTGGTCGTGGAGTTGTCTGGTTTTTTATTGCCGCCTTGCACATGCTAGTCGGATTGGCTAATCACCAACATCCGTTCGGTGGGGCAAGTGGGCACTAGGTTGAAGAGGGGGGCAAGGAAGGGGAGGCTAGGTGGCATGGCAGAGAGGGTTGCCTGGGTATACCACATGCTGAACAAACCCGTTTGACTGTATCATAAAAATACTTGTGCCTTATTAATATCTGCAGCAGCAGCTGCCCAGACCACAGAAAACAGGCGCCATGTGGTTGGTCTATGCTCTGGAAACTGGAAATTTTAGATCCACCGATAGGGTTTGTCCATGTACAGTACAAGCAAATGGTATGCAGTACGTCTGGAACTAGTATTATATATTTATAATGGATAATCTCACATTCTATGAGACTTATATATGATCTCTTAGACTGAACTTAATCTCTGCTGCAAAGGTCGATACTATAGAGAGGTTGATCTGATGGAAATAGAGATGATCTGCTATTGTATTAGAATCTTCTCTCCATATAACTGAAATCGTTATATATAACTATATGAACTTCAACTAAGTAGATAGATCACATCCATTAAACTTTGCTCTAATTGCAGTTGGCCTTTGCCTAAAGATCAGTTAGATCAAGAGTTGACTTAACGATCAATGCCACCGAGAGGAAGCTCTATTTGTAGTAGCTATAAGTATAAGTTAACCCTTACTTGACTTCTTCTGAGATACGCTCTATATTAGATAGATATAGAGTGCAAGATCAGTAGATCAGTTCGAGATCAATTTTGATAAGTTGAACTTTAATTGCGGCAGTTCAATTCCAATTTGAATCAAATAGATCGTTTAAGTCTAGCTCTGGATTGCTGTTATAGACTAAGAGATCAGTTAGATCAATCAGTAATCGAACTATAAATCATTAAGTATGAATCTTGAGCCCTACAATTAATGCTAGGAGATCGATCTAAGTAGACCTACTGGAAAGTCTATAGTACAATGTGTTTCTATGGCCCTTGGCAAGCTCTAAGATGTCTAACCCATCGCGAGCTGTGCACTCCAGGATAACTGCTACTGGGAATAACTCCAGGTGTTACGTAAGCTAAAGGTGTTCATTTAGGAACACGTACGTCTAAATCTTTTTAAGGCCAAGACGAAATTGAAATATATCCGACAGTTTGGAATAGAATCACGTTGCGCACTTGAAATATGACGACATATTATGCTAATCAGTTTCTTATATACCTTCTCTATATACAGAAATATATGTATAATGCTTGCAATTGGCAACATTCAGGGTACTCCCCTGCCCGTTGAGCTGCCCTGTAAAGAAAAAAGAAAAGAGAAAAGTGTTTTGTCTGGGCAAGAAAAACACGCCAAACGTGTTTTACTTTATGTCCGGTACTTAAATAACAATGAGCCAATGAGAAAACTTAACAAATTTCGTTATCGAAACAGGCAAGAAACGTGCAAGAAAAGGGAGAGAAAAGGGTGCTGGATAATGGAGGGGTACAGGGAGGGGTGTCTGCTTTACCATATTGAAAACTCGAATTCGGAACTGGAGAATTGAATTTATGTAAATTGTAGACTTGTGAAAAGTGTTTCTTTTCGCTTTGTTCGGTTTATGTAATACCCGAAATGAAATGAAATGTAAAAGGAAAAGGAAAAACAGAAAAAGAGAAATAAAGAAAAAGAAAAGAAAAGCCCAAAAACTGGGAACTGGAAGGTGTTGTCCGCCCTGAACTCTTATGAAATGTTTGAAACGCTTCGCTGGGCTCGGTTCACGGCGACCACAGTCCGACCCGTCCAGTTAATGTTGTGTTTCTGGTCTGGCCAGGCCAGGTCTGGTCTGGGCTGGTCTCTTATTAGCGCACACACCGGCACCACCCCTACCCGCCCGATCTCTCTCCGGTCTTCCATCTTTCCAGTCGCCAGCGGATTAATTTTGTAACTTTCTTATGAAAGTCTCTCGGCAATTAAGGGCTCCATCCGTACCCAGCCTCCACCTCTTCCTCCTCCGGTCACAGCATTTTGGTTCGTTTGTATTGTATTATAACTATTACGGCTTGCAACCAAAGAGATGACCAGACTTGCATTAGAAACCCATTCAACTCGAGAAATCAGTCGTGTGTACCCGGGCGCAGCCCAGGGCTTAGCTCCTCCAAACAAGATTACCAATTAGCCAGAGCCATTGATAGCCAGCCCATAATTATGGAGCAACGCACAACTGGACATCTATATAATATTTCTTTGTAATGGAACTCAGACTTATAGAAGCACATTATGCCTAAAGATCAATCGAATGAGATCTCTGTGACATGAGATCGAATGAGCTCTCTATGAGAAATGCAATGAATAGGGATAGTTCCTTGGGGTTTACTTCTGATCAGTTCAGTTCATATCTATATAAGAGAAATTGGAACTTATGAACTGATTCCAGTTCTTGTTTTTACACATAATCTAAACTTCTACCTAAGTACCTAAGATCGTTTTTAACCTGTTGAAGTTGATCTTAAACTTAGAAACGGAGATCAAGTCAGGCTGAATCCACGTTTTAGCTATAAAAATAACTTCAAGGTCGATGAAGTCTTTCAGATATATCATATAACTTATCATTAATATTCTATCCAATGTTGAGCTTAGTCGAAGATCTTGTTTAACTATCTAAGAGAGAGTCACACCCCAAGTTCATTGAATCCAAACAAAGATTTTATCTGGGAAATATCAAATAGGTTATTTTGACCTCTAAAGTGTAGAATTAAGCTATTATTACCTGACGACTACTTGACAATGGATAACCTTCAATTGTAAGACGTGTGACGTATGACGAACTGAGAGCTGCCACTTGATCTGATAAATATATGTATATATACTCATATATATATATATATATATATACGCAAAGATTGCAAACCTACGAGAATGAGACGCCCATTGTCAGATCTATATGTACATATGTACATCCGTGTATCATTAAAACGTAAGATGAACGAATGATGATCGACAACAAACATCAGAAACAACAACAACAACAACAAACTTCATAGAGAACAACAATCGAAGATAGAAAATAATTTTGTTTAAAGCTAGTTGAAATCATAAGCGGAGAGTCTGAGAGACGCCCACACGCGGAACTGGTTTCTTTGGGAACACTGAGATCGGCGACGAAACGAGAGAGGCGGAGACAGAGACAGAGACTCATTGGATAATACCTATAATAGACCTATGTACATTTCCGTCTATTGAAAGTGGGTGGCAATGATACGCATGGCTTTTTATTAATAAACGTTGAAGGCCTTGATGATAGGGTGTTCCAATGGAGCTCATAGGATTTCCCTTTTTTAAACGTAGAGATTCGCTGAGACGTAGCACTCAGATTATGTAACCAGACTTTGAGACATAGCAAAGCGGTTTGCCGGTTAGACAATCTACGATTTATATATATGTATATATAATTTGATATGATATCTTTATGAACTAAGATCGTTGGATCTTAGGAAAAACTATATGTCTTTAGGAAGATCTTTTGCCTCAAAGAAGTCCTTTTGATATTGTGATCTATGTTTGGAGAGCGTTTGATATTCTTATTAAATATGAAACTATTCGTTTTATATTATAGATATATATAGTATTAGATGCATATATAATATACTAAATATATAGTGTAAGGCTTTCTTAAGCTTAAGGAAGATTATTTTGGTATCCTTGTTCAATGGAGCTCAAAGGACTTTCCGCTTTCTTGAATGGATGCTTCCAGATTCTGCAAGATGAAAATAATTGTTAAGATTGATGTCTGTCTGTACATTGTTTGGTTTTCTTCACAGATTTCCAGATTTATAGAATATATAGAAGACTATTTAATAGTCTTGTAAGAAAGTTTAGGAAATCCTTTTAATCCTGGAATCCTTTCAATTCTGTCAAATCCTTTGTTGGGTTTTTTTACTCTTAGACTCTTTCTCTTTTGCAAAGAATATCAATTGAACCTCATCCCTGTTATCCACATCCTCAACCGTTATTCTGAAAAGTATCCCAATTTAATTGAATTCTTTTTTTTCCTCCTATTTTTCCAGGCATTTGCCGCCAAGCACTCGGATGCGGAATCACTGCTGCATAATCTGAATGTCAAGTATTATTATTATACTCGTACTCGCGGACTGTTCCGGATATGCTATCCCAAGGAGCGTCCTCCAGTAACTGCAGGTAAGTGATTGAACTCACGTGGCATCCCATAGAATGCATTTTTAATGTAAATCTTGTTTTTGTTAGTGCCCACGTATCTATCGCCGATTGAGACTCACTGCTCCAATATCGATTACTTCCCACAAGTGGAGGATGATAAGATCTCGAATGAGGATGCCACGTCGCGTCTGCATTTGGCACGCTCCTGTATTGCGTTGTTTATCATTAGCTTTGTGACCATCTTCTGTGCTTTCTGGACGGGTCTCTCTGGCTGCTGGAAGCGTTCGTCTGGCGCCATAACAGCCACATCGATACTGCTGCTGGTCACCTGTCTTCTGGCCGCTGGTGCCATGGGTCTTTGGCATACGGTCGAGTTCTTTGAGAAGGAGAAGGTTGTTGGCGAGGACTTCTATCAGCAATGGAATACGGTACGTAACCATAAAGCTAACCCAAAAGAGTTTTACTCATCTTTCACTTATTACAGGTGCTGCGCGATAACACAAAGATCGTCTATGATTGGTCGTACATTGTAGCCTGGACTGGTATTGGCACCTGTCTCCTGGCAGCCATTTTGCTGTCCGGCGCCGCTGTCTGCCTGCGCAACGAGCGCGAGAAGGAGGAGCAACTGAATCTGCAATATCTGATGCCCGGTAAGCTATAAACGAATTGCATTCATTTAATTGATCAAGAAACTAATTGAATTTTCTATTTTTACAGTCTACTCCCAGAAGCAGCCCCCGTACCCACCCTATGCCAACTACGCACAGCCACAAATCTATCCGGGACCATACTACCATGGCTCTCAATACGGACCGTATAACTACTAGGAGGTGAAACGAATTGCATAACGAAACAGCGAAAAAAGCATATTTCAATTCAAGCAATATCATTTAGAAATCACAAAAGACAAAAAGCTATCGAAATGTATCGGGTTAGGTCGAATATCTCCCAGTTTCAACTGTCAGCCTTAATCGTAAACGGCAAAGAATTAGCGGTATAGCTATATAAATATATATATAAATTTATATATATAACATAACATAACATAAACACATATACATAAATATGTTATACAATTAAAATTAACAAATATTTTTTTGATTTAGTTTATAGTCTATAAAGCGCTATACATGCATATATATAAATACATATATATATATATTTATATGTATATATTTATATTGTGTATAGAAATCGTGGGTCTTGAGTCAAAATGCGTCAAAGTAAATATTTGGTGCGTCAATTTCGCAAATACAGAGAAATTCAGATTTAATGAAACGTACTTACATACATACACGGAGAAAAGAACCGAGAAATATTGAAATGAAAACAATAAAGATTTAATTTATTGTAGCATGTAACTTAAACATGTAGCTTATAATAATAATAATAATAATAATATGTAATAATAATAATAATGTATGTAAGCATAATATCTTGTATATGTATATGAATGTAATGATTATATATTTACAAATGCGCAGCAAGCGTCATTTTGTCTTCCAAGTACATAGCAAGTGCGTGTGCATGTATTAAGCTGTACTTTAATGAATAAAAGTTTCTTACGTTATAAAAATAACATTTGTCTCTCATTCAAATTTACCACCTTCTGCTGCATTGCTTACATATCGATTATTTGCTATGCGATAGTTTAGTTGATCAATAAATAACGTTGCATATTGGATATTTCATTTAAGCTTCACTTCAGTGGATACAATTTTCTTATTTGAATTTAAATTAATCATTGTTGCTTTCATATCGATTAATTGTTATTCGATAGCTTAGCATATAAAGTCGCATTAGCGATAAGTGCATGCGTTCAATATTTTATGGTATTTGGTATTTAAATACTGTCTTGACATACAACCACTTGCCGCATGCGGTCACACAAAATCCCACAGCTGGTCACACAAAATCGCTGAACTGGTCACATCAAAATTCCGTAAAATCGTCACTCAAAACCAAGAGAAAAAATATTGCAAAAGCCAGCAGCAGGAGAATATATACAGTCGAAAAAGTGCAATAATCGTGTGCGTTTAACTTGGCACAAAATAACAACAACGATAACATAATGTCCGGCAACGGTTTCGATGATAATCCCTTTTTCGAGCCCAATTTGGATAATCCATTTGCGGTAAGTCTGACAACAAAAATTTTTGCTGATGAAAACCCCACGCACGCACACAGACACAAATGTCGACGCATACTCTTACTCATTTGTGTACGTGTGTAAGTGCAACGACGACAGCACGAACCATACTATATACATATATAATAGATTTGTGAGCGTGTGTGTGTATATCTCTGCTTGTGTGTGTGCCGCCTACGCTTTCCAAGCTCTGTTAATGTGTGTGTTTTCATGTATTTTTTTGCGATTAGGATCCCGCCATACAACAGGCGACACGCATGTCTACCAATGTCTCACTGGAGGATTACAATCCCTTCGAGGAACAGGCTAAGCCTCAACTCCAAATCAACTCAACCAATACGGCGGCTGTTGTCCAGCCCCTCTCACAGAACATTCCGCCCCCGCAGCCCAGTTCGCTGGGCGCATCGGCGCCAAGCACCAGCATACAAATCACCTCGGAGGAGCTGCAGGTAAAAATCATTGAGCAACCATATTGAAGTGAGATTTCTTTAAAAGACAATTCGAAGCGACATTAGTGATATGAGAGAAAACGATATAAGCTTCAGGCATGACGATGGTATATATTCTATACGTATTTGAATGGTTGTTTGCAGGGTGCAATCATATGTCAAATTCAGACCAGGGCCTGGCCGCTGCTGGGGCTGTGCTCCAGTTAGCAACCAGCTGGGTTGACTCGCATTACAATTGTGCATGCGGTTGCTGCATTACTGCGGCTGCATCTACATCTACATCTAAAGTTGCTGTCACAAAGGCGTCCACTGTCTACACCCGGTTACACGAGTGTGTCTGTCTGTGGGCGTCTATTGAATGACACATGATAACAAAACTATTCTAAAAACTTTGAGCTCTGCTCAAGTTCTTAACAATTTCATCATTTGAATCTCATAATGTTCGCAGCGCCGCCAGGAGGAACTGGACCGGAAGGCCGCCGAGCTTGATAGACGTGAGCAACAGCTGCAGGGCAATGTGCCTCACTTGAACAATTGGCCACCTGTATCCGATAACTGTGGCTGCATCAAGCCTTGCTTCTACCAGGACATTGAGGTCGAGATTCCACCAGAGTTCCAGAAGCTGGTCAAGCATTTGTACTACATTTGGATGTGTAAGTGTATAAAATTATTATGCCCATTCGCTGCCCATTTTCATTATCATCGCGGTATTGTTATTAAAATTATTATTATTATTGCCTGATAAGCCAAGCAACACCCGGCGCATTAGTCATACGCACAACCATTACTCTGATCGCTTGAAAATATATAGATATATTATATATATATATATATATATATATAGTACTTAAAAAACCCCTATACAATAATTAGATTAACTTTCATAAAGCTTGGATTATTGTGTAATGCGTGCCAAGAGCAGCAAATAATTTGCTATGATTGATTTTGTTATCTGCCTGGGAAAGTCCTGAAAGCGATTGACTAAACAGTTTAAGTTCTAGGTTAAAGTAGTCATGTTATGATAACTTTGCCAAAAGTTTTAGATATTTTAAGATAACGTTTAACCTACTTTTTAAGAGCAATATTTAGGTCTGTAAATTCCGAGTCCATCTCTTATCTCAAAAACATTATCATAGGCTGTGCGAGATGGTATCTCAAGAACTTTGGCATTATCATAGTCTATAATGATATATGGCCTCTTGATAACATCAGAGACTTTAAGAAATGATTTGAAGATGTTGAGTTGAATCTGTAAGGCCTTAAGATTGTTTTGCTTTGGGTGTGTCTCAGAATTAGATCTTGAATGATGCTCAGATTTGATATATTATACAGAAGATTTTGATATGGAATTATGTTCTTATTCATAATATGCATAAGGATTTTCTATATGCTTAAGAAACGATTTGAACTATCAAAATTATATGTAGAAATAGTACACGACTATCCAAAATTTATAAAAGAAAAGTATCTGGAGTACTAATCCTTTATATATAATCCTCATTACAGTCTACACCATGACGCTGTGCGCCAATATAATCGGTGGTCTTATAATTCTCATCGTGGATGGCCAGGCTTCCAATCTGTTGCTGGCCATTGTCTATACTGTGGTCTTAACGCCTGCCTCATACGTCTGCTGGTATGTAACAAGGATGCACATATTGCGCTCTCACTCTAATTGATACACACACTCTCAAACTATATATATCTCTCTCGCTCTTTTCTGTGTGCTTTTAGGTTTCGCCCTGCTTATAAGGCATTCCGGAACGATTCGAGCTTTAATTTCATGGTATTCTTCTTCATTTACTTCTTCCAAACGGTCTACACGGTGGTGCAGGCCATCGGATTTAAGGATCTTGGCTACTGTGGTTTCATAACGGCTATAACACAGTTTAATGGCACAGCTGCCAATGTGGTCTGCGGGATATTCCTGTTGCTGATTGCAATCTGCTTTGCAGTCACCGCTGCCGCCAATGTCATGATGATCATGAAGATCCATACCATCTATCGCAGCACTGGGGCCAGCATGGATAAGGCCAAGGCTGAGTTCACCACAGAGTTTCTGCGCAATCAGCATGTGCAGCAGGCAGCGTCGTCTGCCGTCAATACGGCGGTCAATTCACAGTTCAACAATAGTAGATACTAAACAGCAAACAATCGATCAATCAAACATTCAGTCAATCAATCAATCAAACAAACTGAGAGAGCACAGATATAGGCAGGCGAATAGCCAATTAATTGAATTAATTCAAGTCAAACAGCAGCAACAATTCAATCAACTGTTTCGATTGTATTTGATTAACAATCTACCATAATAGACCATAACAACGCCCCCTCTATACACACATATATGTATATCGTATATAGATATATACATATATATGATATATATTCTTTATAAAGAATACATGGAAAGGCTTAAAGCGAACATTTTTGAAGCATAACTAAAAACTAATTTTTGCTTTGTGCATAAACAATTCCTACAATGCCGTCGTCCTTATTACAACTTAGATACCGTACTAATATATGATATGCACACATAAACAGATATATATATATATGTCTGTATATATATATATATTTCGATAAGTATAAATTAAACCAAAATTTATTAAAAAAAGAAAAAAAAAAAAAGATTAAACGGCACCGTTGCCTTCGTAGACATTCTGGCCTAAAATTGCTGAAAAGGCAACCACAAAGCAATTAAAACTCACGCGAAACAAAGAAAAACAAAAGAGAAATCAATGATAAAAATTGAAATGCAAGAAAAAAGCAAAAAAAGAAAAATCTTTAAAAAATTATAAAACTCTTTAAGTCTAAACGAAAGATAAGCTTCAAGAAATTTTTGTGTCCTAAGAAATTACTAAGTTATGAATTTATAGAAACAAAAAGAAAAACAAAAAATGCTTAAATAACACTACAAAGTTGTCCAGTGTTGGAAAAGACACTGGGACGCATTGGGTCCCTGCTCGGGCGCACGAAGTTTATTATAATTAAAGCTATTTGTATGTATAATGAAATATGATAAAGATGATAATCATAATGATGATTAATAATGATGATAATGATGCATATATGGATTATAGGAAATGCTGCTGATAATGATGTTTTCTAGTTCTTTAAGTCGAAACATTTATGATATGCATACACCATACCACACACACACACACACACTTCTTTACACACATCTATGCATCTAAATGTATTTAAAGCATAAATTATATAAATCAAAAACCTTTTTCTTTATATAGCAAAGAATGCGCATAGTCCCCAAATATTAGTTAATATTATTATTCCCGATTGCTGAACCCAGTTCTCGTTCTACTCGTAGTACCCAAAACTCTATGTCTTTGTGCCCACATCTAATGTCGTGTCGTGTATTTTGTAATTGTAATTGTTATACATATAATATATATACATATATACCATATATATATCTATCTATAAATGTATATATATACATATATATATATTTTATATAGATATATATGTGAATACAGCATACTATAAATATTACTAAACTAAATTGAGTTTCTTTTTATTTTCTTTATGTTTTGTTACTTCGTTTCTTTAGCTGAAAACGAGCGATGATAGATGAAAACTAAAAACAGAAAACAAAAAACAAAAACAAATACAAAAAAAACATATAAACAAAACATAAATTAAATATTGTCTACTTAATAATCCAATCCTTTATAAGTAATTCAAATAAACATCAATATTTATAGACGTAAAGCTATGCAAAGTGGAGACAATTTTATATAATGGATAGGAGTCTTACGTACTGCCAGATGGTGACACGTGGTGCTTCATAAGGTAAGATATCCCTAATATACATATATATATATATATATATATTATATATACAGTAGAAGTCCGGCTTAACGAACCATTAAATGCAAGCCCCTGTGTGTTATTTCGAGTACTCAACTGAGGACCCTTAAACGGAGCTTACGTTAAGCTTGGCTTCTACCGTATTATTATTTGCTATAAATATCATTATTATATTTTATTTATTTATTTATTTAATGTCAACTATTAACAGTCGACCAAAATTTGAAAGTAACAGTAATATAAATTTTAATATAAATTAAAACTGAAGTTATATAATTTAAATTTAAAACGAAATATTTAAGTAAAAAATTAAAGTTAATATCTGGGGTGTTCAAAATGAGAATATTAAATGATCCAACATTTGTTGCGAGGATTGGGAAAAACCCAGAAAAACCCAATCAGATCAATATATATAGAAGCATAGTATATTAAGTATTAATGTATAAGAGAATTAGTAAATGGGGTTTACACTGTTACTAATAAATATACTACTAGAAGTGAATAGTATATAAAAGTAACAGTATAATGAGGAAATAAAAGGAAGTAAGATAATTTGAAGAAACATTATCTAGAAAGAAGGTTAATTGTTCCTACTAAGATATAGGAAAAGAGAAGATTTTAAAGAAGAAAGAGAAGTTGCATTTGAGATAACGTTGTATAGATTATTATAGTTAACACATAAAGCGTGGAAAGAGCTGTGTAAAGCGTAATCTGTTGTGCATGTAGGAAGGGACAATGGGATATAGTTCCTAGTACAACGACGAGGAATAGTAAAACTAAGACGACCTAAAAGGTCGACATATAAGTTATAAGTTATATATAGTATATGGAACATATCTTGTTAAGTTCTTTATTCAAAATTATCTTTTACACAACAGAAGTGCGTTTTGTCTTCAACTTCATCTGCTACTCCTTTTTTTTCGACATCACAAACAATCCTAAGAATTACCCGTTCTAAGTGAGTCAACGGCCCCTCTCCTCGATTCTCAAATGTAGTACTTAAACTCATACTAGACCAAGCTTTTTTTTGTGTCTTCTGTGTAAATGTGTATGTGTATATGTAAGTGTATGTGTGTATGTATGATGTAAGTATGTTGTATGTATGATGTAAGTATGTACAGTGGACGATCGGCTTAACGAACCATTAAATGCAAGCCCCTGTTCGTTATTTCGAGTACCCAACATAGGACCCACTTTTGTAGCTATAAATGCATTAAATGTTCTTATTTTTGTTAACAGAATAGAATATTGGTTCTATTGTTCTTTAAAAATAAAGAATAGTTCACACTTTTTTAAGCGAACCTAACGAAAATGTCTAATTTATATGTAAGATACATAGATTGATAAATAAGTTATTCTTATTTCATAAAAAATTCTCTAATTAAAAATTGCTGCTTCAAACTGAAATTCTTTTAAAACTAAACACATTCAATACATTTTTCAAAATAGTTAATAGCGTTTCGATTCGAAAAGGCAACTAACATAGTAAAATCTCAAAATGCTAAGATCCTGTTTTTTACCATTACATTTTTAAATTCTATCATTGTTTCTTTACATTTTTGCCTTGATTTTATGTTATGTTCACATACGTTTTCCCTTTTCGTTCGTTAAATTGAGTTTAAGAGATCGATAAATCGCGGATTCTTTAAACCGAGAGAACGTTTAACCGGACGTCTACTGTATATATATATATGTGTATATAGACATTGAACACTGCTGCTGCCTACCCCTGATCTAAACTTTGATGAATCGCTTCTTGAATAGCGTCTTGTGATCCTTATGAAATTTCCAGTAAAATTTAAAAGCAAACATATTAAAAATTAAATATATTTATTTATTTAATTTTTTTATGTATTTCTTATTTTTTTTTTTATTAAATTATTTAATTTTTTATCTATTTATTTAATATTTTGATTTAATTTTTTTTATTTATTTCATTAATCTTTTATTTATTTATCTAATTCTTTTTATTTATTTATTAAATTCTTTTTATTTATTTATTCAATTCTTCGATGTATATTTTTAATTTTTTTATTTATTTATTTAATCTTTTTATTTATTTAATTCATTTTATTTATTTATTTAATTTTTTTTATTGATTTGTTTAATTTATTATATTTATTTATTTAATTTTTTTATTTATTTAATTAATTTTTTTTATTTATTTATTCAATTTTTTGTATTGATTTATTTTATTTATTATATTTATTTAATTTTTTTTAATGTTTTTATTTATTTAATTAATATTTTTTATTTATTTATTCAATTTTTTTTTATTTATTTAATTTATTATATTTATTTAATTTTTTTTTATAATGTTTTTATTTATTTAATTAATTTTTTATTTATATATTTAATTTTTTCATTTATTTATTTTTTTTTGTTCTTTATGTTGGAATCGACAGATAAAAGTCTATTATAAATTGTTTTATATATAATTTTAAAAGTAATCTGAAAATTAAAAAGGTTAAAGGTAAGACGTCTGGAGGTATTATTAAAAATTATATGAAATTTAAGGATTGGGGAAAAACCAGAAAAAAAACAATCAAAACAATGAATTAGTGTTAGTATCACGGAAGATAGAAAAGTGAAAGTTTGATTGAACGAAGAGAGTTTTCAGAAGGAAAAGATTGGAAATGAGAGTTGTAAAGCGAACATAAAATGCGAAAAGGATTGTGCAAAGCATAATCAGTGGTGCATATAGGAAGATATAGGGGAAGATAGTTCCTAGTAGTTTTTTATACGAAGGGACTAAAGACATGAGCAGTATTCGAGAATAGGAAGTACTAGTTATACGTAAAGTAATTTCGTGGAGAAAGGGTCTTTAAATTCTTTCGACCAGTTCTTATTGTTGCCTAGAAATATAGTTCATAAAATCAAATATTTGCTTTAAAATTGTTTTTAAATTTCCCAAATATTTGACATAAACTTCTGGAGCGGCATATGCTATAAAGTAGGAACCTTAGAACTTTATGTTTGTTCAAGATTCTATATACTATATAGACCGAAAATACGTTTATTATTTACAAACGTTTTCTTAGTCTTATATCATTAATATGGGATCGTGGATATTTATATATATTATTTATATTTTCATGAATTTATATAAAAATATTAGAAAGAAATGTAGTTCAAATTGAATTCTACTATTTTTATGTAATTTTATGAGAACATAGCATGATATAATTTGCTTCTTATGACTATCCTGATCCCTAAAGTTTACCCATTATCAGGTTATACATAGATTTCCATATACATAAAAGGTTTTTTATTTTTCCTTAATAAACTTTTATCTATTTCTTATCAGACAATGTATGAAATAAAATGAGAAACATCAAAAAATGTATAATTGTATATATATCTATATACATATATATATGCTATATATACCTATGTCTATTCATTCTGTATATTTCATAAGATATAGATATCAAACGTTGGAGTTATGGCTGTTAAGGATTATTCTGTTTTTAATACATACCGGTACATATTTTATTAAATATTTAAAGTTAAAGTTTATATATAGTCGAACCTCGATTATCCGGGACTCGATTAACCGGAAACAATTGTTAACCGGGAAATTGGTTGTTCGGTTTTATACCTCTATTGACTGTGATTTACGTCTATTATCCGTGATACCTATATGAATATTTTGAATTTTTGAATGTAAATTGTGACACCTATTACCCGGGGTTTTCGATTTTCCGTGATGTGCTCGACTGTATTATCATTATTATATTATAATACTACATTATATTGTAGGTCTCATGTAGTGTTATATATTATTATTAATTATATTTATTGCTCGGAATAAGTGCCTTTTTTTGGTTCAAAATGGTTTCTACTTCTTCCGGAGGATGCAGCAGCCATTTTGTATTTACTTAGGAATAATAGGAATCGTATAAAAAGCCGTAGCGCATGATCTATTTATACTGTTAGTAATTGTCATGGAGATTCATCCTTTGTAGCTTTCTGGGAAACTGTGACGCCAATAGGTTGCATCAGAGCGGATGACCCCACTTACTTGGAAGCTGCACACAGACCAAGTTGATCCCTCTGCTGGAACCTATTTTTCTAATGAAATCGTTTAAAATGTCTATTGACAATTTATCAACGGTGAGCAGCCTTGAAAATGTTTCAATAGTTTCTTGGAAGCGCACCTTTTCCTGTGGCTATTATCGAAACCAAACGGGTTTATTTTTTGTGACTCGCTTTCCTAGAAGTGGAGGTGGCGCCGCTTTGAGCTTTTCTAAGCGGATTTCGTTAGCCAATGGACTAGGCCATCCGGTTTCCATGAGCTAGTAGCCCCTTTTTGTACGGCGTATTTGCCGCAATGTAAGTTAATCTGGCCCCTAATCTCTGCCTGCATTCGGGTCTCGCAGCAATATGGAGCTCGGCACAGAAATCCACAAGTTTCGCAGTCTGTGCTAAGCCGCATTGCCTTAATCTGGATCTGTGTAAATGTGTAGCTAAGGGAGAGGGGAAGCAGGGATGGAGGCATCATGAAGTGTATATATGTATAGTATATATTTGCATATTTATATGTATATATATCTATAGAGTTCCTGGTAAAATCTGAGCTGCAATTTTTAGGTAAAAATTATGTTAACTAAAATTTTCGTACTACAGATTGAGCGCGGGATATCGGGACAGGTGTTACCTAGGGGAAACTTCTAAAGACAACCGGATAGACAGGACTGAAAAGGAGTTTAAAATTGTGAGCCCGACCGGAACGAACGTTTACCCGGATCGATTTAAAGTTCCGCCAGTGTCTCAAACTCGCATATTTCGAAAACAAAGAAGAAAATTCGAAGGGAAAACATAAGAGAAAAGCAGTAGCTCCGTCGTTTAACTAAGTGCATCAAGGGTGAGTCATATGTTGTGTCAAAGGGTGCTTGGATACAGGATAGCCTCGAGGTAAGCACACCTGCTGGTTATCCGTGGGGTCGTTGGAATAGAAGCAGAACTTTCAAATCGATTGAGCTGATTTTTCCCTATTATAAGCAAGCTGTTTATCTATACACCAGCCCTTTGCCTGGCTAGAACTTTGCACACCTGTCACAACTGTCGTTATTTGCAGAAATTGGGCCAGGTGTGTGTGGGCTGTGGTGTGTGTGTGTGTGGTGTGTGGTGTGTGTGGGCATGAGGATTGGCATATTTATAAGTTGAGCGCTCGTTAAAGACGTTTTGCCACATGAAATGCAAATTTCATTTGTATGCGAATGCGAAATTAAATCAACAGCAAATGATTTTGCCAATTCATCTAACTAAACAGAGGCGTACATAGAGAGGGGATGAAGAAGCGGAGGAGGGGTTTACGGCAGTGCTAAACTTTCGCTACGGAAAAAAGACGAGAATTTTATGCAGGGTTCATATGAAAAAGTTTCAGTGCAAATAATATTTAAATAAATAACTTGTTAGCCTACTTCCAGCCTCTGCCTGGTCACGCCCCCTTTTCCGAGAAATGTGTGTATATATTTAAAAGTATCCGCCGCCCAGCCACATCCCACAGAGCTCGTTCCGAAAGCCATAACCCTGTGCAAAGTTAAAGCTATTTTGCATTCAAAAAATTGCCAACAAATACATTGCACATTTGCCAGGTGTAATCGTGTGTGTGCATCTGTGTGTGTATATATATGTGTGTGTGTGTGTGTATCTTATGGTCTTCCTTGAATGGGCACATATGAGATTCAGCAGCAAAATCTCGAATTTATGACACTTGTCACGACTGCAGCTAGAACTCGAGTCGAGTCGAGTCGTTGCCTTGGCAAAAGTGTTGCGCATACGCCACGTTGTACGAATATTCGTGGCATGTTGCAATATGTACGTGAAAGTGGTCGAGCAGCGGCTGCATCAATGCGAATAATTGTTGAACAAATATGCTCAAGTGTTGGTCGGCGTTAGCGGCAAATCCTTTTTGGTCCACTTCAGCCAACTGATTGTGCCACGGGGTCACGTGTTGCAGCTGGAACATTTCGCAGGCTCAGCTACCCAGCAGGTGGCAAGGTGGCTATGTGGCAGCAAAATGGTGGCGCTAATTGCTGTTGACGATTTGCTATTGATTGCATTTTCACGTTGCTTGCGTGCAAAGGACATGCGATGCAAGGTAACCTTTAAGCCAGCCGTAACGAGCACCACGTTCTCTCTCACTCTCTCTCCCACTCCTCATATCGATTTCATGTCCTTGTCCATGTCCATATCCACCAGGGGGGGGCCAACTCAAGGCACTCGAGCTAAGAATAGACTGCAGCATACTCTAACTGACTTCTTTTTGACTGCGACTACAACAATTACGTTTTACCGGACATCCGCTTCAGAAGCTTGTCAAATATGCGGTTCAGACAGGATCCCAAAGTGCATGCCAAGTCAGTTGGTTGACGCTGAGACGTTTCAAAGCCGGAGCAGCTTTGCCTTTTGTTTTATATATTTTTAGCACCATCCTTCCGCTCTGCTACCTCTTGATTAACTTTATCCTTTATGCCATTAAAACTAACCTCTAACCAACTTTCGAGTGGGAGTTTCCGTCCACGTTTAAATACATAATAGCCGGCCCCGGGCCGAACGAGTTCTCTAAGTGGCCAAACAGAGTAATTGAGGTAACATGATGACTGCTCTTAACTAGGATGTGGATGTGGCTGTTGTCTTAGCCGAAGGCTTAACAAAAAGCATTTATATGTCAATTTATCAGATTATTCACATTGTTTATTCAATGTTTGAAATTGATTCGTTTAACTAAAAGCAGTTTTCAAATGAGATTTAACTAAATGAATAAAGGATGTAGGATATATAGTCCTGGTCCCAACTTCACACAGTTCACACACTCCTTTCCCTCCTCTTAAAGTTTCTATCTATTACCTAATCCAACTCCTTATTTTATATATATATATTTTCAATATTTATTTGCTTTTATCTCCTACTCTTCTGCTCAGCTCCTGCCAGACGCCATCAACTATCCTGATGGCTTACTAATCCTGAACGGTTTCACTCAGGGATTAACTAAGCACCTAATTGGTTTGCTTATATTTAGCCAACAACTAAGCAAGCAGCCAGGACGTGCGGCCCCGGCTTATCCCAGCATTTGTTTAGACCTGTGATTAATGTAATTGCCCCAATTTTTTCTGTGTCTAAATAAGCGCTTCTGCCCCTGCCTAGTATATAGATATATATATATCTTTCCTATATCTTTTGTGCTCCTAGATTTAAGTCCTAGTCTAGTATCATTTCGTTTGAGGACTTGGCCTAAAACATCTCAGTTAAGAGACCCTCAAGTAGCCGCAGAGCGTTCGCATTCATAAACAAAGTTAACTTGGGCTTCTCAAGATTATTATTCCTGGAAGCAAGGTCACATTGGCCTGCAACCTGCTGTACTTATACAGCTTTAAAAGCCACGTGCTATTTGCCTTTTCTTTCAGTTACTTACCTTTACTTGGCCCCATTTTCCTTTCTTTTGCTCTACTTACCTTTACCTTACTCTACTTACCTTTCCCTTTCCCTTTCTACTTTCTACTTTCTACTTTCCGCTGAGCTGCTTTGTTACGTCTTTTTGAACTTGGAAACGCGTCTCTGTTTTGTACAATGCCGAACCCTTCTTCCTTATTTCTATTGATTATACCTAGTTACAGTTTCAATGTTATCCCAATCGTGTGCGACAGATTTAATTTACAAACACTTTCCAAGGAGCAAGTGATTGGCAGAGAGAAAGCACCTCCTCTTTTTGGGAGGTGCTGGAGCAACAGGTTGCGGCGTGAAACTCTATAAAGTTGCTCGTTGAGGAGATGTTGGTTTGCCGGAAGACGCGTGACAGATTAATCAGGCAAGTGGTCCACTTCTGTCCGATCTATCAGCTGCAGGATACATTTGTCAGAGGGAAGTGTTGCTCATTTGGAGCATGGATTAATTACATGTTTCGCCTCCAAGTGCAATGTGGGTTTGGCTCAGCTGCTCCTGAGCCTTGGTCAGTGGCAAATTAGGCAACAGAAATGTTGTTTGGACAGCGTCGCGTCGGGGCAATTTTTCACACTATACGGAAGTATTATTTGGGTCACATTTCCTGCTGCTTTTAATTAAAATCTTCTACGGTCGTCGTCGCTTTTGCCGGAAGTACAAATTTGTAGACGCTACAAGGCGCAGAAAAGTGCGACTAGCAGGCGGCTGTTGTGCCCCACAATCCCACCCCGTTACCCACTCTAAGGGCAATCTTATTTTTTTTTGCTTCGTACACTCTTCCCGCAGCTTCCCACGCGGTGCGGTCTCTCATCTTTCCGAGAACAGATTTGGCTTAGTGACTTGAAGTGAAGCCGAGGTAAGACGAGCGCGACCCGAACGTGAACCGAACTCCGACCGCGCAACCTATTGCCCTTCATAACGGCTACTTGGCTGGCGGTGAGGAGAGGAGGGGAGAGGTGAGCCGGGGCTAAACTGCGGTACGTTGAGATGCGATACGATGCGATGCGATGCCATGCGATGCGGTGCGGAGCGGTGCGGTTTGATGTGGCGAGGTGTGATGGGTTGAACTAAGGTTAGAAGAGGTGTATCGAGGTGAGGTGCTTGAGGTGTTTCCAATGGTGGGTTAGCCAGGGGGGTTAGACGGCAAGCCGTTTCGTCAGCGGCCAGATGATTTCAACTGAGATTCAAGATAAAACACATGCGCGCATCACGTTTGCCGTTTGTGGCGCTTCTGTCTCTGTTTCTGTTTCGGTTTTTGTTTCTGTTTCTGTTTCGGTTTCTGTTTGTGTTTTTGTGTTGCCGTTTTGCTCTTCTCAACGTCGCATTCGCAGCTTTCCAAAGCTCACACACACACACACACACTCTCACAGAAACACACACACACACATTCATATACAGAACGACAAAGTGACAGAGAGTGTCAGAGAAAGAGAAAGAAACAGTATGGCCGCAAGGCCGCATAATGCTGAGCATTGGGTTGGCATCAACGCTCGCACACAAATCACACACACACACAGACACACACACACACACACACAGATACACACAGACACAGTTAGATTGAGACTCAGATTTAAGCGGTGCACATGGCACTTGCCGTTTCCTTTGGGCCACTGGCTGCTGCTGCCCCATTGTTTTTGTTGTTTCGGGCGCTTTTTGGCCCCAATGGGAAATGGGCAGCACCCGCAGCGGGCAAATAATATTTAATATTTTTCTTATTCGCGATATTCCTCGAGAGTTTTCGGCTGTTTGGTCACATTGGCAAACTTTGGGATTATGTTTGATTTATTTTGTTGTGGTATCTCTGCGCGAACATTGGACTTTCATTAATATTTGTATAGAGATTTTTCACCAATTTTTCATCACAATTTCATTATGGAAATCAACAAAAGGGAACTTAAATATTAAATAATTATTCATTTATGCACATTCCGTTTGTTTAAACGCTCAGGCTTATCATTTTTTTATTTACTTTTTCATATAACTAAATGAAGTTTTTTGTATACAACATTTACTTTTTGCTGTCATGCATCGACAGCTTAATTAAATTGTAATCCGGGGTACTTAAAAAACGCTGCACTCGGTGTACTATTTTGTTTACCCTTAAGTCTTAAAGTATATATTTCCGAGTTTAATCGAAAAGAAAACAGTTTTTTAGTGCTATATAATGGCAGCTTCATCGAGTTGAACCTAAAAAAAGAGGAAACAGTTCTATGAAAGGATGTTATCTGTTTTTTAAAGCATACTTAAATGGATATATATATTTAAGAGATGATTCGGAATCGTTTTGAATACTTGAAAATAAGTTTTCTTTGCTTGAATTGTTCTATAACAAAACTGAAGAATTTGCAATGTGTTTTAAAAGAACTTTGAATAAAATACAACTGCTTAAATTTTATATTCAGCATGTTAAAAGAATTGAATTAGTCTTCTTGTGTTTATATTTTATTATACTTTCATTCAGTTTATATTATTTCATATTATATTCATATATTCATTATACTATTTTTAGTATTTCCATGGGAAGCTGTATAAAATAACATTATAGTTTAATCTTTGTGTCAATTTACCTGCAGTTCTCAGTTCAAGCGTTAAGTTAAATCCATAAATAAACTTCAACTATACTAGAAAAGGGTAGAAAATTGAGGATAAAATTTGTTTTCTTTTAATTTTATTTATTTTCTTTTATAAAGAGATGTAAAGTTTTATATATCTTATAACAAAGTGTAAAGAACACAAGAAATATAGTAAATTGATAAATTGGTAAAACCTCGGCCTGACTCTTCTCTCTGATTGGCTAATCACCGCATAAGCTTAATCAGTTGATTGAAAGTTGTGATAAAGTTGAATTTTTCACTTTATTAAAGGCTTTATTTGCAGCGATTCCCCAACTACTAACGCGGTCTTTCCTTCACTCTCTTTTTCTGTCCTACGCTTTAAAATTATTCAAGACCCAAACCTCTTAACAAAACCTCAAGTGATCAAGAAGCAAGCGTATTGAAGTCAAAGTGTTCAGTTGCAGCGCAAGTCCTTTTTGTTAAATGTTGTAATGTTTTTTATTTATGATAATTTTATTCTATTAACTTAATAAATATGAGCACACTTAAGGTTCTATCTTAAGCTAGTCTCTCTTAGAGCTCTTGGCAGTAATAATTCTTCTTTAAGAGGTTTTCTTTACAAAAAAAATTTTATTTATATACTATGAGCAGCGAAACTCCCATTGTATTGCACTCACTCGTTCACTCTTTCTCTCTCTCACGCACTGAGGCAAGCCTTGCAAGTCATTCAAGACACGAACCTCTGAGCGATCAAAGTCAAAGTGTTTAATTGCAACGATTGCCCAATTAATAATGCTCTCTCTTTCTCTCTCTCCTTGCGCCGTTGATGTACATTATTCAGGACACAAACCCATCAACACATGCGCGCCATTTCCCAGTGGGTCATCGGCTGTTTGTGCTTTCTTCAATGAACATGGGAACATGTCTAAAGTGCCTGCTTGGGCGTTTGGCTACAACTTTTTGTAACAGTCGCGCACATCTTGCTATCTGTCATACACACACACACACACATATATATACTTTAAGAGACACACATACAGGCAGAAACTGATGTGCTACTCTCACACATACGCAACACACACACAAGCACACACACACATAAATACACCGAAAACGCATAGTAAAGCACATATTCAGACACACAGACACCGAACATTGTTCGCATTCGTCGGCTACTCTCCTTTCGGCAGTTCGTTCGTTCAGTCGTTCGTTCGTTCGGTGGTTCATTCGATGGTTCGCTCGGTGGATTCGTTCGAGGACTGCTGGCTGATAAGCTCGCAAGCTCCGTTTAGTGCCAAACTGTCAATCGTGTAGTGCGGTCATGTGGTGCGGAGCTGTTTCGTGCGCTCTTCAACTGTTTTTTGAATAGTTTGTTCATATTGAAAGCAGCAGCAGCCGAAGAAAGCCAAGCACATAAGGTCCAACTATTCTTTTTTGTTTGTTTCAACAACAATAAATTTTAACAACAACAGCAACAACAACAACAATAGCAAAAACAACAACAACACCAACAATAACAACAAAGTGTATTCAAACAGTGCGAATCTTAAGCCGAATTTGAATTCCTTCTCCAAAAAGTATTGAAACAAATTAATGACATTTGTGTTTGACTTCAATTCCAATTCCCCAAATTCTTGCGTTCCGTTACAAAGTCTTTAGCCGTTATTTGTGTGCAATTTTTTTTGTGTTGTTGTTGTTTTTGAGCCGCGAGTGCAGAATCTTAAGAAACCGAATTAGACGAACATACAAAGTGAGAGAGAGAGCGCAAAAAGAGAATAAGCCAAAGAGAGAGGATCCCAGCCGAAAATGATGATGAGCTGCTGTAAATGTACGTGTTAAATGTGTGACCAACAAAAATCCTTTACTATCTAAATATATTGTATACATATTTACAATTAGCTTCTTTATATATATATTTTTTGTATTTTTTAAGTGTGCTTATATATATATATATATATATATATTGTGTGTTTGTGTTTCTGTTTCTGTTTCTGTCTTTGTCTGTGTGTTAAGGTGCAAGACAAAGTTGAAATCGCGCGAATTATGCAAAGCTTCTATTCGCTCTATGGTTTTGTTGCTAGTGTTGCTGGGTGTTGGAGCAAGAGTAGGGGAGGGCTCGAAGCTGACAAGGGGGCAAGGGTCTTCGGACAGGGATGTCAACGTGCTTACCACAGTTGCCTTTTGTATTGTACCGTTAATCCAATTTGTATGACAAACACACATGAAATCAAGTCAAGGCAAATGCTCTTTGCTACCAATGTTACGTGTGTGTGTGTGTGTGTGTGTGTGTGTGTGTGAGTACGTGTGCGCCAATTAGTTGACAAATTACGCAAAAATAATGCCAACTACCAAATTTAATAGTCTCAGCAGCTCTTTAATTTTTATATTTTTTGGGGGTACATGAATATATTTATACTTTTATATATATATATTTTCTATACATATTTATATACATATATTATATATATAAATTTATATATTTATTTTATTATATATATAGTATGTAATTATATATTTATGTAACAAAGCAGCAGAGCAAAAAATTTGTCACATGCCCCAAAAGCCAGAGCTGAGGCATTGCCAAAAGCAGTTCCGACATTCCCAGTCTACTGCCCCTGCTCCTTGCCTTTGGCTTTCCCCATCCTCCCCCCTTCCCATTCCCCTGCCCTTTGCCGCTCACATTCTCGCTTCTAATGAAGTTGTGTGTGGCCGCAGCAGTAAGAAGAAGAAGCACAAGAAGCAGACAAGCAGCACACACCAAAAAAAAATTACTCAATCGTTTTGACTGTATGCGTATGTCTGTGTGTGTGTGAGTCTGTGTGTGTATGTGTGTGTGTGTGCCACCCTCGGGTTAGGCCTTTGGTGCTGCCGTTGCCGCCTCCAAGGATGTGAATGTGGATGCTGCTGCTGCTGCTTGTTCACGTTGTTTTTGTTGTAGCCGCCTCTTGTCTGCGCCTTGTTATTTTTCGCTGCGGTAGCTATGCCTTGGGCCACTAGAGAGGCGGATCGCTGGGTGTACGGGGAGGGGTCCTGCGGGGGGAGGAGGGGTGTCCAGGCGGCGGGCATGAAGGCCAAGGAAGTTACTTTCTTGAGCTAGTGACCAGAATACAATTATTGTCGTGTATTTGATTGGCTTTTCCATTTTGATTTTTTGGTTGGATCGAGTGAAACCCAATTTGTTATGGTCAATTCGTAGGGATTAGTTCTTAGACCATTATATCGATAGCTGACTAACTTTTAAGCTATCGATAAAATTAAGATTAACTTAATTATATTATGCTCAAACACTTCGAATAACTCGAAAGCTAATGATATTCCAGTCACAAATACTCGAAACGCCAAGCACCAATTATATTAATATATTAATTAGTGTACTTTAGCTTTCGATAGATAGATATATGGAAACAGATAGATCGATATACTATATATCGCATTGATGCCCTAACATATATCGAGATAAAAAGTGAATCAAAGTCATGTTTTATGATATATGAAAGAGCTTTATGTAAACTATTCAAAGCGAATCAGTGATCACTCTTAAACTCAAGATACATCATCGATCACTTATGATTGATACTTGAGTGTCACAAGCTTATCGATATGATAAACATCGATAGGCAGTTATATAATTGCAAGTTTAAGCTCTGTTTTGTAAGGAACCTGGTCGGATTTCAGAGTTCATCTGTCACATCTGTAAAGTTATATAGATTCACCTTTGGGAACCAAATATAATTACATATTATCGATACTAAAACATGATAATTCATATCGTAAACTATCTAAAAAGATATATCTGTTATCTAAAGGGTATATTTTAGGAGCAACAATTGCTGCTGAGCACAAAATTTGATAGTTTATCTAAAGACACATGCAGAGTATCAAGTGGAGGTCCTGGAGCTCGCATTCAAGGCTCTTTGTTCCTTGTTCCTGGGTGAAAGTTAAGTGAATATTGAATAAGGACAAACAGTGGAACTGGCGACATCTTGTATAGTTCCTTTATCGATTACAATGTGGGGGGAGGAGAAGATTAAATTGCTTGAGAATCGATAAGCGATAAATATTTAACAATATCGCCATTTCTATGCTGAGCTGTGCTTATTGCCTTCTAAAAGTTCTTAAAGCAATTGCTGAGATTTCAAACTGCAACAATACACACACACACACACACACGCTGCGGTACACACACAGACACACGCGCACGCACACGCATATATAAAGTCAATTGACCCATTCGATGAATGACAACTGACACCACCCATAGAATGTTACACATACGCCCCGTATACGAGTACGTATGCTGTGCGGCGCCTGCCACAAGGATCAAAGTTAATGTTTGCTCGTCTCTCAGCGCCGAAAGTCTCTCGACTGTCCGCTTGTTTGTTTGTTTGTTTGTTTGTTTGTTGTTTGCTCGGTCGCTTGCCTCGTTCGCTGCTCCTTTTGTGACTTTGATGGCAAAAAATTGTGAACGATGAACGCTGGAAGCTGGTCGAGCTGGTCGAGCTGGTCGAGGCTCGCTTTCAGCTATTTTTGTCGTAACAGCGAGAGCTGTGAATGAATGTCATAATCGATAATTGAATGCTGAAAATGTGGCTGCTGATGATGCTGCTGTCCATTCAGGCTCTTTAGCTAGCCGTTTGGTCAGTCCACTCCATAAATGTGTTTAATTAATGCCAATGACACAAACACAAACACACCCACACACACACACATACTAACACAAACAAGAGCACGCGGTGAGCAGAGGGCAGTCGAGTGAATGAGATAAGTTTGGGGCAAGAGGAGAGAAGTAACAAAAATAAAAAAAACACCAAAATGACACTCGCAGTCACATTGGAAATGACGGAAAATAAACACCGAAGCAGAAGCGGCAAAAGTAACACACACACACACACACACACACACAGACAGAGGCGTTAAAGAAAAATGCCAAAGAAGTCGACGTCGCAGGCGACGGTGACGCCAGCAGCAGAAGACGCCAGCGAAAACGATGAGCAGCGGCAGCAGCAGCAGCAGCACAAAAGGCGACGACATGTTTGCTTTAAGTGTGTGTGTGTGTGTGCGGTGTTGGTGTGTGCGGCTGCTGTGCGCTCTCTTGAGTTGTCCTCTATGTCTGTGTGTGCGTTTGATAATAATAAAAACGTAGCAGCAGCAAAAGCAGCGTCAGCGCCAGCGCCAGCGCCAGCGCCAGCGGCAGCGGCAGCAGGCAAAATACATGTCCATGCATAAGTTTCTATGCTTGTGTCTGTGTCTGTGTGTGTGTGTGTGTGTGTGTTTGTGTTTTGCGGTTTGTGTGTGTGTATGTGTGTTGAGTCTAAAGAAAAAGAAAAATGCCAAGAAATGAAGTGTCTCTCTTTTTCTCTGTGTGATGTCGTCCTTTTGCCTTTGCCTTTGCCTTTGCCTTATGTCTGTTTGTCTGTGTGTGTGACGCGCCCACATACATACATATATACACACACACATACATACATACGTACATATGTGTGTCCTACAATTACATAATATGCGCCGCGCATAGTTTAAGACCCCAAAAATATAAAAAAAAATAAGAGAATCATTAAAGCCTTTGAAATTCATCAATTTCCACCGAAAAATTCTCGTCCTTTTTTTTTTTTTGATTTTTCGTGGAATTTTTCTCATTTTTTTTTTGGCTATCGATTAAATTCACCGGCAACTCCAAAAAGCCTCGAATGAAAGTGAAAGGGCGCCCAACGTGTTGTCTCCATTGCAGTGTCTATGCTCTCACATGGCGGCCTAACACAGCCTGTGTGTGTGTGTGTGTGTGTGCGGGTGTGTGTGTGCGGGTGTGTGGCTGTGCGGTTGTTGTCTGTGTGTAAATTTGTCCTACTGCCCTAATGAAATTAAATGCATGTCCCGACGAGCTGCCGACCCGCACAAAATGCGCCACTCCACGCTTTATGCATGGGCACAGCCACTTCATGTACTACTTACACACACCATGCACACACACACACCCACCCACACAACCACACACACACATGCATCTGCAGTACGTGCTATTCCAGCCATTGTGAACTGTAAGCAAAGGGCACAAGCGAGAGGGTCACGAGATGCAGCAAGTGTAGAAGGACGCCGCGCATTATTGCAATTTTTGTAAACACACACTCCCACACACACACACACACACACGCACACACACAAGAAATCATCGTGTGCACCCTTCTACTCGATTCGCATATATATTTTTGGTACTTCTTTTTCTTGTTGTTGCATTTTCATAAATTGCATTTAGCTGGCAAGTTTTGACACTTTGAGTTGATTTGATTTTTATTTGATGGGTGTGGAAGGGTGTGTGTTGCGGTGCGTTGGCAAGGCTATGCAACGATGTGAAGGTTAATATGCTGTGTGTGTGTGTGTGTGTGTACAAAAGCCCACACACAAGCTAGCGCACACACATCACGTTGTAAGCTGGACAAATACTTCGTAATGCACTTCCCCACACAAGAGTTAAACAAGTTTAACTTGATACAGTTCATGTGACTTTGATTCAACGCTTTCCTCATATTCGGAGAATTGCTAAGCGGCTAATAGCAGTCACTTACACACACACACAAGCCAGTTAAGTAACGGCCAGGTTTTGCGAAATATCATGTAATATAAGCTGCAGCTTACACCCACACAATTTGAGACTGTGAGCAATGTGAAACTAGTTTCCTTACAGATAGTTGAGTTAATTAAAAACCTAAAAGTTGACTAAAGTTCGTAGAATTTGCATAACTAACCATGGGAAATAGCTCAGCATTTGCTTTGTGGCATTTCAGTTGAGGTCTGAGACAAATTTTGTGTATAAGGTTTCACATCGGATAAATTATATAAGTGCTCATGCTAATTTTGGATATTTTCCACTCGTATCACATTCATGCCAATCGATAAATATGCCATGATGTCACAGTGTTTTAAACATTCTGCTTTAGGGCTTTTTAAAGCACGTTTTCTTAACTATTATTTGTCGTCAGTTTGTCGATTGAAACTTATAACAAATACCAATTTAACAGTTTCACAAATGTGTTTTACGACTTAAGTTGATCTAGTATATCCCTCTCTCTCTCTCTCTCTCTCTCTCGTTTCGATAACACAAATTTATCGAGTGTCAGTGCGAAGAAAGCAACAGTGCAATGGCAGATAGAGCACTTGTTGTGCGTGAGTTGATTTTGAGCTGGTTGAGCTCGCATCTAGTTTATTAGATGCTCTAGTTGATTATCAGCCGAGTCCTGATGCTTATTTGCACGTTCTGCCAGTTTCCGGGTGTTCTACTGCCGCTGCTCAACCGCGTGACTCTAACGCGTGGCGTCCATAGTAGGGCTTCTTTGCGTGTTCCAACGTAGCTCATTTGCCACGTTGCTTTATTGCCATCTTTATTTGCCATTGGCCGTTGGCGCTGTCGTTCCCGCTGTACGTGCCTATTAGCCGGAACGTGTTTCATTTCGACTCTGTGACTCCAGTGTCCAATGAGTATGCCAATGAGCATGCCAATGGTCTTGTAATCCTCAACTGATTCTGATTAGTGAGCTGCTGCTGCTGCTCTCTCTCTCTGCAAACTACCTACACAATAGGTGATCTAAAATTTCAGTTACTTGCATTACGAATAATTTGAAATTGGAATTTGAATCGGAATCTGAATTCGAATTGAAATTGGAATTGGAATTGGAATTGTGCTTTCCCTTTGGCCAGCCTAGTCCCGAGTATACAATCTATTCTATGATCATTTTATACTCGTTAACCTCGCACTTTAGTTCCTTATTCTGGGTAGAATTTTTGCTTGAATTTTATAATGTAATTTTGGACCCTTTTTGGACAGTTCTGTTATGTTCTTTTTCGGAAAAGTGAATCAAATGGGACACACAGAGAGGAATCAATCACAATTCAATTTGTTTGCCCTCTTCTTGTAGCTTCTTTAATAAAATCTTTCGTGAATTTTCATTTAATTATGAGCTTTGAATGTATGAAGTACGAGAACAGTAAATTGATTATTTGCATGAGTATACGACTATACATATGAAATTTTTCCCCATTTGCCATTTTGGGGCACTCTCTACAATCAATCACGTTGATTTTTTGCCATAAGAAAAGTGGCGCCCGAGCAGGGACATGGCCCATTTTCGGGACTGAAACCGGTTATCATCTGGACCCAAATTGAAAGGCAGAAAAAGGCAACGAAAATATAATGTAAATAAATAAAATTGGAGACTTGTCTGTACACACACACACACACACACACACAGATAGATAGAGCACTGAGTCGCACATTAAAGTCATGGTAAATGCACACTGGGGACTGTACCCCGCGCCGCCATTTTGAATGGCCTTTTGCGTGCGTCGGACATGAGGCATGTCAAATAGTTGTCAATTATTTTTATTACAATTTCCCTTTTGTGTTTGCGCCTTGACTTGGCTATAGCCGCTTTTACAGTCACGCCTACTGCACACTCACACACACACACACACACACACGCAGTGCCTCCTCTTGTATATATTTTTTTAAATTTATTATTTGGCTGCGCGTCTTTTGTTGATTGCCACGCAAGCGATATCGTCCTTGTTGTCCCTCTGTAGCTTCATGCTGAGGCTCAAGCATAGGCTTAATTGGCATTCAGCTGAGTGTGCCAATGCCTGTGTGTGACTGTGTGTGTGCGTATGTGTATATATTTTTATAATTTGGCCATTTCTCTGCGCCTCGCATTGCATACACATTTCCGTTCCTTGCCACTTTTTATGCTTTCATGCGCATTGTGCGCGCTTTTCCTGTCATTCGCGTAATTGTATGAGTGTATGAGCATGTGTGTGTGCGTGTGTGCAAGTGTGTGTGTGTGTGTGCCATTTCAAGCAGCTCAGACTGAGAAGCGCGTTACCTTTTTGTCGGCAGCCTTAACAACAAATTCAAATCCAGCGGAAGTAATTTGACGCACACGCAAAGGGGGGTAGGGGCCCAAGGATTGGGTTAGCAGGTGACCCCCTAAACATATACATGTATACAAGCTGCAGCCACTCGCAACGCTTTTCAAAAAGGCAACCATGCGACAGTGGCAGCAGCAGCAGCAGCAGCAGAAGCAGCGGCAGAAGCAGCGGCAACACTTGAACAAGTCGCGTCCACGTTCATCATTTTGAATGGGAATTGACAGGCAGCTGCCAACTGTTGGCACTTGGCAATTGAGGAACTGAGCAGCTGAATGGGATGGATGCTGCCAATTATGTGCGTGCCACTGAAGTTTGTTCTCACACACACACACACACACACACAAACATACACACACACAGATAAAAATACATTCATATTGCTGAGAAAATGTGCTCTGCATACTTTCAGGCGTCGCTCAGATTTTATTTGCCTCAATTAAATATTTCAGCTAATTAGCTTACACTTTACACACACTCACACACACACACACACACAGAGAGAGAGACACACAATCGCACACGTGTTGATGATTGATGTAAAGCGTTAAATAATTATGTCAGTCAGTCATTCAGTCATTCAGTTCAGTTCGTCTTTGTGCAGAAATGTAAAGCCTACGAAAGCCTCAAAGGGTCTCTCCATTCCAAATGAGGCGTGTGGAATGCGAATAATTTACGAAATGCCATTCGAACGAATGAGGGCGAGAAGAGGGACTAAGAATACCGTTAGCTTTTGCCTTCAAGTGGGCTGTGTGATTCGTGTTGACTTTTGTAGTCGCCTCAGAAGGTTCGATTGAAATTTGATGAGCAAATCGCACGAGTGAATGCAATTGAAATTCTCATTAACATATTCGTATTTTGAATCTTTTTTCTTTGCTGTCTTCTCTCTTTTTTTCCTTATGGATTGTGATTCGATTTAATCATGAGTATACAACAAATAATCGATGCATGTATTGTCATTGACTTATCGATGAATACTGCTTAACAATCGTTATACAATCAGGCAGACAGAAAGACTTATAGAATCTACATAAAGTTGAGCTTATGATATTTAGCGATTGTTATCGACTCAGTTGTTGTAGTTTGTTGTTTACTTATCGATTTAGAGTCGAACTGATCGTTACGAATAGACGCTTATCGATTTTTATCGACTGAGTTATTGTAACTTGTTGTTTATGTATCGATGAATACTCATATTGCTCTATAATTGTTATACAATCACGCTGTAAAAGGCCCTATTACAATCTAAAGTAAGCTGCGCTTAAGATACTTATCAACTGCTATCGATTAAATTTGTATAGCTTATTGTTTGCTTATCAATGAATACTTATAATGTTCCACAATCACGCTTAGATAAAGCCTTATATAATCTACAGTGATCTTCGCTTAAGATACTCATCGATTGTTATCGATTGGGATGTTATAGCGTATTGTTTGTTTATCGATTAATGCTCGTATTGCTCTATAATTGTTATGAAATCAAGTGGACAAAAACCCTAATCCCAATCTCAAGTAAGGTACGCTTAAGATAATTAGCGATTGTTATCGACTGAGTTCTTGTAGCTTATTGTTTCCTAATCGATGAATACTCGAACTGCTTTACAATCGTTATAGAATCACGCTTACAGAAAGCCTTATTATATCTTAAGTAAGCTGGCCTGAAGATACTCATCGATTGTTATCGATTGACCTGATATAGCTTATCGTTTGCTTATCGATGAACACTCATATTGTTCTATAATTGTTATGAAATCACGTGGTCATAAAGCCTTATATAATCTACAGTAAGCTGCGTTTCAGATACTTATCGATTGTTATCAGCTGAGCTCTTGTATCTTGTTGTTTGCTTATTAATGAATAGTCTTACTACTTTACAATCATTATACACTCGCATATATTTTATTATATCTTAATCTTATCTTTATTATATCTTAAGTAAGCTGCCCTGAAGCTACTTAGCGATTGTTATCGATTTTGCTCTCGCATATAGCTATCGATAGGACTACAATAAAACATTGCCTAACAATTAGCTTTAAGTAAAAGCCAATCTGCTCTTGGTTCTTGATGCTTGAGTTACGAATACTTGTCGGAACTTATGTTAGCTGTGTTCATCGTATCTATCGATAACATACTATCGCTTGCACAGTCCATGTTGATTTGGAAGCTGAGCGACCAAAAGCTGTGCTTCACTTAAAAGCAATGCGATTAGATATAGCGCTCGCTTTTGGGCTTCATCAAGTCGATTGTCTACTTTATATTCTCAAATTGCTTTCAATATATCGATAAATTGATTTAAGACTTATCGAAGTTGAAATCTCGGCTTTAATTTCAATCGATACTCACCTTATCTTCAATCCAACATCTTCTACAACCTTTGTAGTAGATCATTGGAGTTCATATCTGTCATCGATGTTATCGGTTTGTTAAATTTATTGAAATTTGGTTAAATTAAAGCCGCCGGCTGCTGCAACCGACAACTGCATCAACGCAGGAGGCGTTTGCGGAAAAATTGTGTAGAAAACTGGAAAAGTGGCAAAGCTGGCAACGAGCGGCTATTAATTTTCATTGCCGGCACCGGCACCGTCGCCGTCGCCGTCGCCATTAAAATACTTTTCAATTTTTCAAATGGGGGGCACAAATTTCTGACATTGAAAAATTATCCAAAGCAAGGGATAAACGGCACAGCGGACACCACGTGGTACGTACATATATATATACAATAAAATATGTGTGTATATATTGTATAATAAAAAAGAAGAGAATAAAAAATAACTGAGAAAAAATGTGGCAGCATTTATGTGACCCAGTCACGCCCTAATGAGAGGGCCAAAAAGCCAAACAGCTGTCCGACCCGTTGATAGGAAAATAAAAAAAAAAAACGAAACCCTTAGTTCCTTGAGGCTATCAACTATCGAGTGATTTGGGTTAGCAAGGATACGCCAGGACCGCCAAGACGTTGCTCTGTTCTTAAGCAATTCGATGCGACTCTCGCTCAGCTTGCAACCTACCCCTTGCCTACCCTCAGCCATTCCACAAAATTCTTGCCCCATTTCTGGGCACAGCTCTGGCCTAGTTACGTCAAGTGGTTGGGGCAAACTAGAAGCTCAGTTTCACGATGACTTCTGCTGCTTTAACAACACTGATTTTCATTTGCCTTCAATTATTTAGACAGTCATAAAAACCTTGATTGTCCGTCCCAGGCTCAACTCAATAAGAGATGCCAGAGCCTGAATAAAGGATACGGCCCAAAGGATCAACTTTGTTGAGTCACTTAAAGCAGGACAGGCCGAAGCTTTAAAATAAGTGAAGCAACTTTCTGCCAAGAATTACTTAAATATATCTTAACTATATGGGAAGTTTATATAAGGATGTTCAAGACTAAGGACTTCAGGTAGAGACTAGTTAATCCCAGGTGCTTCTTCCTATCAGCTGGATATATTATTATACAGTATATCTTACTTATCAAGAGATTCATTCTATGGATTTCAATCGCTTTGTACAGATTTTGCAGAGTAAAATCCATTCTAGGATTTATCTGAACTCTGATATTAAGTATACGCCTTGTACGGCTTGTGGCAAACAGCACTCAATGGCAGCAGGCAGCAGGCAGTTGGCCATAAACATTCCATTGGCATCGCCTGGGACGCACACACACACGCAGATACATCAAACAATTACCCAACAAACTGTCGGCACTTAAAGAGAGACATCGCCACAGGAGTGCCATCCATCCGAGCACACACACACACACACACACACACACACACACACACAGAGACAGACAGAGAGTTAGTATGTGAAAGTAAGTGAAAGGACCGCAGAGCCGCAAATCGAAAGTGAAAGTGCATTAAAAATTCAACGGCTCGTGCGAAAAAAGAAATCTGAATCTCTTCAAATTGAGCGAAAAAGGGGAAGGAAACCCATAGATATATATATCACAAACTGATGATACTTAATGCAATCCCCAGCAGGACTTCAATGAAGTCCTTGCAACATATGAGCCGAAGGTAGAGAATGTGATAAGCCAACGGATGGGAGAGAGAGAGAGAAAGACATTCAATTTCCCCAGCGTTCACTTTATATTTCGGAGATGATAATAATTGTATTGTGCTCCGTTACGTCAGCTGCCACACTGCCACACTGCCACACTGCCATGCTGCCACACGCTGCCACACGTTGCCTTTGCCATGTGCAACGCCTTGGGAACATGTAATTGCATTAATCTTTGCTCCAGCCACACACACACATTGAAAACAGTTTTTAATTGAATTTTACATGTAGCCGGGCGTTCTCACATGTTTCCATGCAAAAGGAATCAAATGCCACACATAACACACACACATGAGCACACAGACACACACACTCAAATGAATACAACATAAATCAACCTCAACTACAGCTAAGCATTACTCAATCCGATTTGAATCGTTCGCAGCAGCAAGAGAAATATGTCTTTGCTTACACCGTAGCTTGAATACCCTTTACTTAACTCAAGACAAACATAACCTCAAATATAATTAACTTATTTGAGGTTAAGTCAGACCCTAACTAGGCACTTTTGCCTCTAGCCTCTCTTAAAAAGACTTCATCAGTGGAAAAAGGTATAAATATTAAAAGGAATGTATAAGTAAGCTAAACAACTTAACACTTATATAGACTGTATATAAAGCATAATACTATATAGAATCATAAACTATATATAATAATAAAAGTCCACTTTCTGCACAATTCAATGGGAAACATTTCAGGATTCAATCCAGAGTTAAAGGACTCGAACGTCTTGCTTCAACTATAAAAACTCAGAGATAGTTAAGATTTTATTGCTTCCCCCAATGTGTCAGAAATTTAATGCGTACATATATTTATATATATATGTATACATATAATATAATATAAGTGGTATATTGGTAGAGTATAAAAGATATATAGCTGTAAATAAACGTATAAATGTATAGACCTTGGCGAATGCCTTTGCGAAAAGCCTTTCTCAAGTGGCAAAATTGATTACGCACCGAACGAGAGTTAAGTTGAGAGAAACAGCTATGAAAGTGGATGTGAAAGTGAAAGTGAATGTGGAAGTGAAAGTGAAAGTAAATGTCGAAAGGGAGGTGGGGCTGATGCGGCGTATGAGCGATTTGCCTTGAGGACTTCCGCTGGGAAAGCAATTGATACAAAATCATGGCCACAATTTGCGCAAATTGCTTTATCGCCGAGATGGAAGTGTCGGGGCAGCAGCAACAACAACAACAACAAAATAAAAGAAAAGCGCTGACAAAATGTTGTCATGTTTATGCATGAGACACGCACACACACACACACACTCGCAGGGCCAGACACATGTAAGGACGAAACGCATTTTCAATGCTCTCGCACCACATGGGGCATGTCAGACTTGGCAATTGTTATAAGGCCTATAACATTGCTCATTTCTAGGTGTGAGAGTATGGGTGTATGTGTGTGTGTGTGTGTGTGTATGTACAGGGTATATTCAAGTCGAGCTTTGTAAGGCTTTGACGCTTTTTGCTGTACGCGTCTGTCGATTGTTGTACGAAATTTTATAAATTGAAAGAGTCGTAAAGGTGGCTGCCTTGTCGCGTGTTTGGGTGGGTGGAAGGGTGGGTTGGGTGGTTGGTTGGTTGTTTAACTGTAACCAGACAGCAGCCATCGGCAACCAACAGCCGTTGGCCTTGTGTGCTGGCCATTCCCTGGGCCTGGCTCTGGCTCCGGCTCTGGCTCTGACTCTGGCTGTGTCTCTGGCCCTGGGCACATGCAAATGACGCTCCTAATTTATGCTGCGGTTCGGTTACACATTTACATGCGACTCGGTCTGGGTCTGGGTCTGGGTGCGGGTCTGGAAGTTCCGGAGTCTGTGGGCAGCTGTTTGACCTACTGCGGCATTTCGAATCACTTAAGTCCCTCAACATGCACGAGTCAACATTCGGCTAAGCAGGGATCTATCCTGATGCCTCCGCATCATATTCATAACTTAAACACAACCGCAACCAGCAGGCTTAAGACAACCATCTAACAGCCATTGGAATTCATGTAAACAAAACGAAGAAAAAAATAGAATGAAGAGGGGAGAACACAAAAACAAAAACAAAAGCAAAAGCAAAGCAGAAACAAAACTAACAACTAGACAAGGGTAACAAAAACAAGAATTGGGCTACTCAGTGGCCAGAGTTTGACATAAGCGATGATGAGGGATTGCTACCCAATGAAGCATGTCCAGCTGGAGCTGAACTAGGCGAATGCTGAATGCTCTTACGACTTTTTCAGTCTATGGTTAAGGATTTGTGATGAAGGATTTCAGTGTTTCTTATGGAGTCGAAAGTGCAGCAGATCCTTTCATCTCTGCCTCAAATACCACAGGAAAAAGGACACGAAATGTTTATGTAAAAAAGCGGATTTAATAAGACTACGCAAAGGTATTTCAATGTGGAACGTGTCAGTCCACAAAAAAAGCGAGTACTTAACATGGATTTAGGCAACTTAAAATTTGGGTATACCAAAAAACTAAATTGTATCCTTAAAGTTGTGCTCGCAACTTCTGGAAAGTTCACAGGAAATACATATAAAAACTCATTAATTTCTAATGTAGAATTAATCTGCTGGAAAAGAGAAGAGACACCTTTGGCATCAGTTGACTTTTAATAAGATGGGAGCAAAAAAAAAAAGAAGAAATTGAAGTTTATGTAATGAGAGCACGTTGAAGTGCCATGAGAGTCCTTTGTTGAAAGGACACTCTAGCAGGGATTAAATTTTAATGAGACTATTTCATTGCATGTTAAACATAATTTGTAAACTCTGAACGAGCCAGGGGGAACTTTGACTGGACTTATTAGCCGTACGCTGGGGGAGCTCTTATTGGTCAGCTGATGGCAACGATTAGCAACGTCTGCCACGCGTCCACAGGCTCGGACTTGGACCGTGGACCGTGGACCGTGGCTTGGATTGAGGCGCTCTAATTAACCGCAATCTCGGCAAGTGTTGTTGGGGGAATTGCCCATACGCCGCGTGTGCTGTCCTCGGTGGAGAAATTTTGCTTTGGCCCAGCTCGATTGCAATGTGATGATAAGTTCTCTTCTTATTTTTCCTGTTTGTTACATTTCTTGAATGGATCCGCTGTGCTGGAGGCGGGCAACGGGCAACGGGAGGCAACTTTGACAAGTGGTTACCATTTTTTAATGTCAGATTTTGTGGCCACGCAACGGCTGATGCTCCTACGAGGTGGTCACAAACGGGGCAGGGCTTCTGCTTTCACTGACCATTCAAGCGTAAATTCTGAAAATTGAAATCACGAGTAGCAGGAGCTGATATTGGGCGCACTGGCTGCCTGCTGGCTGACTGTTTATCTTCCACGTTGCCGACTGCCGTTGGATGCTTCATTGACTTTTATGTAAAGAAACGAAAAAACAACGGCAAAAAAATGAAAGAAAAAAGAGTGCGCAGATATGTCAATATCTGCCTGTGTGTGTACTATATACACACACTGTGTATGTGTGTGTGTGTCTGTGTGTGTAGGTATAACGGGCATAAATTCATTCTCATAAACTCGCCCTTAGCCCGCCGTTCCAGGCCAGGCAAAACTCATAAAACTTGTAGCGGACACTTGGACTAAGCCGTTTAAGCGGCTGCCAGAAAGTGTTAAGTCTGTTGCTGTTACGCCCTACGCCCTACGCCCTACGCTTTGTGTCCTTCGCCCTATGCCCCAACGCCTCACACCCCGACACCCCACACCTTACGCTGTCTGCCGGTGAATGTTTGAATGCTTTATAATTACATTTTGTGTGCCTGAGCTGCTGTCGTATACTCGTTTATATTGTACACTCTTCTGGCTTTTATATAAAAGCCAACAGGTGCAAATGGCGCCCGAGCAGGGAGTTGCGGCGAGTAAACGAGTCTGCCTTAGCTTATTTAGTTTCGACTTTTATTGAAATGTTCGGCTGCGTTTACGTAATGGATTTTGTTTTGTAATTGCATGAGTTTTATGTCTTCCTTTTAATGGCAACATCCTTCGGCTGGGTTTTAAGCCTTTCCCTCTGCCTCCGTTCGGCTTAATGTCAATGCACATAAATCAAACAACAAAAAATGTTGATCAAAATCTTATCTACACTGCCTGCGACATGTTTACAGTCTGCATGCCCCCCAGCATACTTCTCCTTCATACTTCTCAGTGTGTGTGTGTGTTTTGTTTTTAAAAATACTTATTCTACCCCAGTGCGGGTCTACGAAACAGTCGAGTTCCAGAGACCCGAACTCCTAACTCATGTCTCGTTTGCTCAACGAGTGCGTAACCGTAATAAATCTCGATGTCTGTTTAACAAATAAGATATTTTAGGCATAAAATGAAAGCCATGTTATGAATGCGGCTTACAATTTGCAGTTTACATTTTGCCATGTTACATCCCAATCCCAATTACTGCTTTCCATTTCCAATCCCCTACCCCCCGCCCCATATCTATCCCTATTGTTTCCGAGCTCTCTCTGTTTGTCTCCTCCCCTCCTGCTATGAGCTTAGCATCCTATCGATTCAGCTGAATGGCCGATTGTTTTGAATAGGTAATCGGATTGATAAGCATTGATGCAATTACTTTATCAGCCGTGTTGCCCTTTCAATGGCCCTTACTCAAAACTTGTTCATTCGATGGCTTTTGATTAACCATCGATTGTTTCCTTGAGACTCCTCTCTCTCTCTCTGTCTCTCTTTTCTCTTGAGATTGTTTCTTGTAGCAAAATTTAGTTAGACGTAATTGCAGATTGGTTGATTCAATTATAAAAGCTTGCAGCAGCGGATTGTTAACTTGATTGATGTTCTTCTTGTGATTGAACTGAGTTCTAATAGCTTGATTGATTGCTTACTTTCTTCTAAGGAATTGATAAATGTAATTAAAGTGAGGATTGATTGAAGTCATTGTTAAATTGTTGACTGATTGTTAATAGCTTCCTTCTTATAAGGAACTGAAACAGGTAACTAAGAAAAGGCTTGATTGAAATCGTTGACTAATTGTTAACTGCTTGATTGATTGCTTAATTTCATACCTGAGACTGTTTTGTGTTTTAAAATTGGAGATAGGTTGATTCAATTATAAAAGCTTCTCTCTAAGGATTGTTACCTTGATTGATATTATTCTTGGGATGTGATTAAAGTGATTCCCAATAGCTTGATTGATTGCTTACTTTCTTATAGGGAATTGATAAAACTGATCAGGGAAAGGATTGATTATAATTATTGACTGATTGCTTATAGATTGATTGATTGCTTAGCGAAAAGATTTATAGAAATTATGGTTATGGCTACTGATTGTTAATAGCCTGATTGATTGATTGTCTTCTTATAGGGAATCGATAAAAACAGATTAAGGAAAGGATTGATTGAAGTGATAGCTAAATTGTTGAATGATTGCTGATACTTTGATTGATTATTTACTTTCTTATAGAAAATTGATAGGAATTTATATTAGGGCGAGGATTGATTGAAATGATGACTGTCTTATTCAAACTTTGATTGAAAGATTCTTACCCATTTCAATGGAATGATTTGCTGACTTCCTTATTAGGAATTGATAAAACAGATTAGGGAAAGGATTAGGAAAGATTTGTAATAGCTTCATTGATTGCTTAAGGAAAAGATTGACTAAAGGGCTTCTTAAACTGTTGACTGATTGGTAATAGCTTCTTGCTCATAGGAAATCGATAAAAAGTAATAAAGGAAAAGCTTGATTGAAATTGGTGATTGATTGGTAATAGTTTGATTGATTGATTTTTAGTGAATTGATGGATAAATTGTTGATTGATTGCTATTAGTTCGACTGATAAGCTCAGTTCCTTATAGTGAAATGATAAAAGAAATTATAACTTTCTTAACGTGGAATGATTGAAAGAATTCTTATCCATTTCGATTGATTGATTTGCACTCTTTCTTATAGAAAATTGATAGGGATTGATATTAGGGGAAAGTATTGATTGAACTGATTTAAAAGATAACTTCTTAACGTTCTTAAACAGTTCGATTGATTGACATCAACGTAGTCAATGAGGAATGATAGAAACGATTACATAGTTTAATGATTTGATAAACTCGTTTGTTTGTGTTATTGTGAAACTATTCATATATATTTGAAAAACTAGTTGATTGCCTGTTAGATTGACTTGTTTAGTTAGCTAATAAAGTGAGCGAATATTGAGTGTTTGCTTTGGGAATTAGCTTTATTTGCTTTGATTGGATATTTGTGGATTTAAATCTGACGGTTTTAATTGATAAACGAGATAATTAATGAATTAATTGATAGCCGCAATCAATCAAATGTAAATTGAACATCAATTAACTAATTTACAGATTATCCAGATCCAATTACAAGCAAATTATACTTCGACGAAAGTTCATGAACTTCCGATAAATACGCCAAACATGCATTAAATGAATGTACTTCTGTTCGTATATGTGGACAGACATATGTCTCTGCTCAGCAGGGAGCATTACTTAATTGCGGTAAAGTTACGTATTCAATTGTATATTAGTGGCTTTTGTGGTGCTCTGTCTCGCTCACACTCTCACTGTGTGTGTGTCTCCTGCTGTGCGTCTCTTGCAGTGTGTGTTTATTTGTTTTGCTATTCAATTATAATATTAATATCATTACGCAATACTTAACTATAACGCAAACAAGAGCAACGAGTGTATATGTGTGTGTGTGTGTGTGTGTGTGTGAGTGTGTATATAACAGTCTTAACTTAATTAATATAAAGTTTTGTCTAATCCTTTGTAAACGATTCTGCCGCAGGCGACAGCAACAACAGCCCAAACAACAACCTGAAGAACAACAGCAACAACCAAAGAGCAGCAGCTACTTGTAACTAAATTGACATGAGGCCTTAACAACAACACGACAACAACACAGCAACAACCCCAACAACAACAACATCAACAACAACAACAGCAACAACTGACGAGCAATAGAAACGCAAATTACAAACAATTAAAAGCTGAACACAACGAAGGATCCTCAAGGAAAAGGCTCTCAAGAAATGTAACATTTAGACACACTGACACGCCCACGCACACAACAACAACAACAACAGCAACTCAAACTGAAGGCACAACTACCAACAACAACAACAACAACAACAACAACAAACACATAACAAACACAACAACAACAAATGAAATGTCTGCAACATTCATGGAAAACTGAAAAACTGAACAGCAGTTGGCCGTCAGGGGCAGAAGTGAACCTAGAATTGAGGCGTCTCTTACACTAAATACACGTTACACAGGTTACAGCAACCGCAGACGCAGCTGCAGCGGGAATACGAAACGCCATTGCCTTTATCCATCCATCCATTGGCGCCTCCAACTGTGACAGCATCAGCAACAGAAGGAAACAACAGAGAGAACACAATACAAAGGCGGCAAACAAAGCGGCAATAAAAGAAGTGCGCATTGTTTTTCTCCATTGTCTTTCAACGGTCACACACAAACACAAACCACACAAACCACACACACACACACACACACATAAAACAAACCCAACCCGATCCTGCAACCGCTTGCACAGTGTCCATCGCTGTGTGCCCTGTACGCTTGAACGGTGTCATCGTCGTCGTCGTCGTCGTCAACGTTGTCATAGTACGCCTCTGGGCACTCAATTAAGCCGCAATTCAGCTGAACGCAACGCTCAAAGTGACAACTTGCCACGCCTACTGGCACCACGTGCAGGAGGAGAACGGCCACGTTTTACGTACAAGCATACCGCACGCCAATAATCCAACGAAGCGGGAAAACAAAGTCGCGTAGAAGCCAACGTCGTCGTGGTAGAGGGCAGGCCGTCTGGCCAACATTGAGTTGATGTGACAATGAAACTGAGCGTCAGCGCGTATCGGGCGCATGCATCCGCACACAAAAAGATCCTCTCCAGTGGCTATCATTCCCAGCTCAATTACGGCAGCACTGGCGCCGCCGCAGCGTCCTCCTCCTCATCGTCGGCAGCAGCAGCGGCGGCCACTGCATCGGGCCTATATACGGTAAGCGAACACCCATCAATAAGCGATATAATGCTCCAATCACTTTCCTTCATTTCCATGCACACACCCATACGTACACACACACATATACACCCACACCTATAAATATACACCCACACAATATTATAATAAAAAGTAGAAAAACGTATCCACAAAATATTTGTGGTCCATAACTCTTACTCATATTTTTGTTAGGTTGTCATTGAGACATTTCAGGAAGGACGAAACGAAGCCGGAGGAAGCTTTTATAGGTCCTGGTGTACGCGTGCGAGTATACGTTCCTGACTTCGTTCCCTATAGTTAATTCCCTATAGTTCGAGTTCGAGTTCGAGTCCAAGTTCCTGTCAGATGCCTTTGCCTTCCACTCCAAAGTTGTCAGACCGAAAGTGAAGCGTGTGCAGTGAGAAGCAAGAGGCGAGAAGCGACCAAGGCGCATAGGCGAGTCGCAATATCCTATAAGTATATGTATATATAACTTATATTTGCTTGATTCGCTTCGTTTTCACTGCAGATATTCTTAACGACTTACGCTTCTCTTTTTACTTGAAGTTTTGCTTCTTTCTTCGCTGTTGAATTTGGTAGATTTGAGTATATCTTCTGCTTATTCACTTCTCCTTTTACTTCTCCTTTACTTTCTTTTAACTTAACTTAGCTTTTTACGTTTTTGCTGCAGATATTCTTAAAGCTTTCAGTTTGGACTTACGCTTCTCGCTTTACTTGAAGTTTTGCTTCTTCCTTCGCTGTTGAATTCCACTTTCTTGTGTAGATTTGAGTATTTTACTGCTTATTTCCTTAACCTATTGCTTCTCGCTTTTGTTTTCTATTAACTTAAGTTTTCTCTCTTTGCCTAAAGTTTTGCTTCTCTCTTCCCTTGAAGTTTCAATTCCATTTTCTTGTGTAGATTTGAGTATTTCTACTGCTACTTTATTAGCTTCTTCTTTTGCTTTCTTTTTACTTAACTTTACTTTACTTCTCGCTTGACTTCGCTTCTCGCTTCACTGCGGCTTACGTATCACCAAGAGATTCACATCTTCTTTTCTGCCTTTTGTTTTTGATTTCTATAAACTTAAATTCGCTTTTTACTTTACTTTGCTTCTCGCTTGACTTCGCTTCTCGCTTCACTTTGTTAAACGCATCTATTTTTGATATCATTCAGAGTATAATATCTTCTTTTTTGCTTCTCTCTTTAGTTTGCTTCACGCTTCACCCACATTTTAATCAAGCATAGATTAATCTGTAATATTTTCGCTTCCTAATTTATTTCTTCTTTTTATTTTTTGATATTCCCTTTTCCTATATTCGAGTATAATTCGTTTCTTTCATTGCGTTCATTGCTTTGCGTGTTCGTTCGCATCTTGATTCAGTTTTGTTATTGCTTCAACACGCTTTATTTTCGCCTGGAGCATCTACTTTGATTTCAACCATAGATTCATACGATTATTGTAGAAAATAATCTTGTTTCCTTATTTGTTTCCCTTAATGTGTTTCGCTTCTCGCTTCACTTCGCATTTTACTACAATTTGCTCATAATTTATTTTCGTTTATTATTGCGTTAACTTCTTCGCTTCTCGCTTCTCGCTTGACCTCCCCTTTCAGCTACAGATTAATCTGATTATTGCATTTTCTCATATTTTCATATTATCACTTCCTAAATCGCTTTAGTTTGAGTGTCAACTGCTCTGATATGCGTTGGATTAATCTGAGAATCAACCAGACAGCTAAAAAATCAACCAATATCTAAAAACATCTTTGAAAGTACATTAAAGCTCCCAACAAGCAGCAGCTGCTTTGCTAGCTGAAAGCTCTAAGTAGATACCTAAAACTTAAAGCTGTTTTTCTTTATTTTGTAAGCAAATTTTCTACTTTATGAGCTTAAGTTTCTTCCATATATGGAAATACGAGTATATACATATTCTTGTTAACTTTTAAAGCTGCTTTGTAGAGCATTTGCTATTCGGCTCGGTCAGATTTTGTATCTGTTTTTTATGTATATTTTTTTAGACGCTATTAAAGTGCACATTGTATGGGGTCATGGGAATTGGTCGTAGAGTAGAATTGCGCAGGAATCGCTTGAATGCAGTCATGCAGAAGTTGTTTGCTATGAAATTGTGATGTGTATTCAGGATATTATTGGTTTATGCTCCAGGATATTGACGGATATGGCTCATAATCGTACGGGTATGCCTCGCATGATGTTTCAGGCATATCCGTTTTGCCAGCGCTTAATTAAATCAATTTCAATTTCAATTTTAACGGACAGTAAAACTTCACAGACCGAAAGAGATAGTGGGAGGGTTGGCGTTAGGAGAGGAAATTAAAGGGGGGTGGGGGTGGTGGGTTGTTGGATTGGTAAGCGAGAAACATTTCACTTTTTAGCCATTAAAACTTTAGGCCATAAATATTTATGGAATTGACGCTATGTGCATTTTACAGCTGCCAAAACCAAAAACCACAACGAATTCCAATCAAGTTCTGTGCCACATTTAATTGCCACAGCCACCAGGCAGCAGCCACGAGGCGGCAGCAACCATTGCCATAGTTTTTGGCTCAATTTCGTAAGTTGTGAGCCGCTAACAAGTGGAGCTTATGCCGTAAAGCCGAAGAGAGTTCAGCTGCCAGCTAATTGGTGGGCGCAGCTAGAACCCAAAAAGCAATTCCCGAAGCCTTTCAAAGGATTTCTTATGTGCTGGTTATGTCATCCCTTTAGAGCTCCCAAAATTGGATATCTCTCACGCTGCATTTAGAAACTGTCCCCAGTCTCTAATAAAGAGTTCTTCCAGCTTTGTAGGGAAGTTAATATCAATTCTAACGATAGTTCTTAGTTGTGAATACTCTTACAGTCGATACCATCGAATTGAACAAACGTCGTCAAAGGAAGTTAATAACTTTCTGTCTTTTTTCTCTGTAAGTCTTACACTTCAATAACAACCTTTAGATTATATGTGCATAAAGTAAGTGCTATTGGATACTTTCGATAGTTCTGAGGTTGGCTGAGCTTCTTATCATAATTCTATAAAATTACACAAGAGTTGAATAACAACTTTCATACTCCCATTGAATCTTACTTCTATCTTAACTCAAAGGAGCTACCAAGTCTTAATCTCAATAACATCCTTTAAATTATATGTGCAAATAGTTATTGCTATCGAATTACACAAGATAGTTCTTAGTTGGGTCCTAGTCACAATTCTATCCAAGAGCTGTCGAAAGAGTTGAATGACAGTTAGTAACAGCTTTCTTACTCCCATTGTATCTAACTTTACAGTTTTCACCCAACACCCTTTCTATAATATTATTTCGATAATATCGATACTTTTGTTTAGTTAAGGTCCTACTCACATTCGATACAAAGGATTGAAGCAGTTGCCGTCTCCTTGAGCTATTTGTGACTTGAGCCAAACCAAAGGTGGACGAGTTGTTTCTGGACACAAAAGCCAACAGGCCTTAGGAAGTCCGAGTAGTTAGAGCTAAATAATCGTTCGTATATATTTGATTCATATTCTGTTGATTAGGAACTTACTAAAGTATCGATATATATCAGTAAAACTATCGCTATTCTTGAGTATACTGAATAAACGATAAGTTTTTATCTAAAAGTTGAGCTACGCTTTAATATAAGTTCCGTTTTGATACAACTCTTAGTTAGATTCCATGCATGAGTACTATCTATATATATATATCTATATACTATATATAAGTATTATATCTGAAGATATCGTATGATTTGCTTTATTTCTAAACCAACATATTTGCTTACACTTTAAGACAAAACACTTAACACAAACCTATAATATATTTCCTACATTGAATATATCGAACTACTATATAAACTATACATTTCAATCATAGCTATCGTCTGCTGATATAAGCCGATATATATTGAAAATCACATTGGGATTTCCTTAACCCATTTGACGCGCTTTCGCTTGAGTTTGTTTTTCTTCATTTTTATTGAGCTCCGGCGCAGCTGCTTAATAAGTTTTCAAGAGAAACCTCTTCTCGTTTGCTTTTTCATTTTAATCTTATATTATAGTTCCATTGGGATTTACCTAGAGTACTCGAAAAGAAGAAGAAGAAGAGGAAGAGGAAGCCGTAGAGGAAGAAAAAAACAACTTCAAATAAACTAAGTGATATTTCATTTGCCGTTGCCAGGGGAAACAAGGCGAACAAGTTAAATAACTTAACTTCTCACTTAATTCAGAGCCTTTTCAACTTGCCAGCTTGAAGGTGCTCACCTTTCCATCCTTCAGCTCCTGCGGGCAGAACGCTGCTGTGTTATCCTGGTGTCATCCAGCGGCGACGCCTTCTCGCTTTCTGTTCAATATCCTTGTGCTGTCAGCGCCCAAGGCTCGTTATTTTATGTTAGAAATTTTAATACTTTCGCTTTGGTGCCAGCAGCAATCAAAATTTAATTTTAATTATAAGACCCTGCCGGTGTGGGAGTTTGCCTGGCCCTTAGGGTATGAGGGGTGGGAGGGACTGGGGTAAATCATGAGCTTATGTGCGAGCTGTTAACGCGCGTAGAGTGCTGACCCAAATGCAACTGGGCAAATCGAATTAGGAGCTGAATTCATAATTGCATATTGAAATGTTGATCAAACTGATTTCCATATCCTTTTTCCGAATCCTTTCCATTGCAGATGGATACGCATGAGCATGGCGGCAAGTTTGCAAAGGATATGGCGCGCTTGGAGTGCAACAGCGATACGGACGTCATCAGTCCAACCGGCACCAGCAGCTCCGGCGGCGGTGGTGGTGCTGCCAGTTGCCTCCCACCCGAATCCTCCACCCATCATAAGCGTCACCACAAGGGCACCTCGGCAGCGGCAGCGGCTGCGGCAGCGGCGGCAGCTGCTGCATTGGCCAACGATGATGACAACAACAGTGCGGCGCATTCATCGGACAGCAAGAGTCCCAGTCAGCGGTAAGCTATCCTTAAACACACACTCAACACACACAAACAAACACACTCAAACACACACATATACTCATATATAAGCCGCAGACATACAACAATATCAACAGCCTCTTTCACATCAAACACTCACACACACCTTACGCATACATGTGTATAACTTGTAACTTTTTGCAAAGAGCCAAGTTAAGTGCTTGACAAAGAACAAGTACAACAACAGCAACAACACCAACAACAGCCACAACAACAACAACAAAATGCAAACATGAAACAATATAAAAAGAATAACAAATCTTTGGCAAGCCAAAGTTGGAATACTCTATCAAAAGTAATACCCTTGCAGAATATGGAATGAGTCTAAGACTTAACGTAGATCGATATTGAAGGTATATATATGATATAGGTGTACCTGAATATGATATACGTAAAGGATATGTATCAGAAGAGTAGGCAAATCATAGATACCTAAGGAAAAACTAAGCAGCATAAGGACACGCGCTCGCTGTAAGCAGTCAAAGGAAGCTGGGATTATAGATATATAAAAGGCAGCTGATAGTTCAGTTAAGGCACATTTTCTCCTCCTTTGGTCTGCTCAAAGCTCAACTAAAGTTAATTTTCCACCAAAGGGTTTGTCTGTGACTTATTTCCAGGAAAATTTCCTTTGAATCCTGTTCAATTCTATTAGCTTCGCGGAAAGTATCAGCTTTTTTTTGCTACCATCTGACGCATTGCATAATGCTTAAAAGAGGTTGAAAATGTCTCAATTAGTGCTCTACATATTTGTTGATAAATTTTTAATACCCTCTGCAAGGGTATTACGACTAAAAAGGAGCAGGATAAACAACAAAGAAAAACCCTCGTTATGTAAACGATAATTGAAATGTGCTCGCAATGTTCAGTTCACACGGCTATAAACCATAATCATAACCCGTCGTTAAGCTCGAGCAATGTTTATATCCATTCGCATACACACACACACACACGCATAATACACATACACACATATATATATTATATACTATATACTCTATACTAGCATACGTACAGCAGTAAGCGCATAATTGATTGCTAACAGTAAAAAGTGTAGCATACTTTGTTGGGCTTCGCAGCTTTTGATTTTAACGTTTTTTGTTATATTGTTTTTGTGTGTTTTGAGTTTTTTGTTGGTACTCGCAGTTGATGCAATGTATTGACATATTGAAATATTGAAAGAAAGTTGTACCCGTATTTGTATATCGTACTCGTACTCGTACTCGTACCACTAATTGTATAAATCTCTCTTTGAGTTTCTGTTTTTGTTCATAACTATTTTTTTGATTTTTTTGTTTTTTCGTTGTTCATAAGCGCGATAAACACATCGTTTGTATTGCATTTAACTCGTATTTACCATCGAAAAGCAATACAAACTCGGATCAATGATATAAGTTTGTATAATCAAAAGCAATTAGCGACCATTAAGCTGTCAACTCGGGTTATATTTCGCATCGAACTACGAATATTCCTTTCCCATTAAGTGGGGTGGAAAATCAACCAATTTCCAAATTGACATTTCGATTACGACTGAATTTCACAAAAAATAATTGCTGCCACTCATATTCTCGGTAGAAAATCACTTTGCATATATAATAGTATTTATACAGTTAACAGGAATTGGTAAGACTTTTTTTTTATATATGCATACCATAAAGTTCAGCTGAAAGCAATTTCTCAATTTCTTATGACGACTTATAATATGATATCCTTTTGAGTAAAAGTTAACCAAAGTTAAAGCTTAATTAGATTCATAAATGATAGTTACCGATTCACAGTCAGCACAATGTGATGATAGCCCTGAGCTTATAGTAAGTCCTCTTATATTCGTCTTTAGTTAAATCTGAGACTAACTTGACTCTCTCTCTCTCTCCCTCTCTCTCTCTCTCTGATTTCTGTTGACAAGAGGGAAATTAGTTAAGTTCTAATGACAATTAGCTGGAATTATGTGCTGTGTGTTGAGAGTTTGTCCAGTGATTTCACTAATTAACCAACTTACATAGCCTTTTACGGCCATGTCGCCTGGGACCCTGGAGACCCATTTGCCAGTTACGATAACTTTCGGCTTGAACATTTTGCTGGCAATTGTGGCCAGCTTTACGAGTAGTATATGCAATCCTCTCCAAATCCGCATCCGAATCCGAATGTGAATTCGAACGCCAAGCCAAATGGGCTTTAGTTAAGTGAATTATGTCATGGCATTACGCTGACTGAGTTGTTGGCCAAAACCTGTAAGCCAAGGGTGTTATTTTTTTTTTGTTTTTGTTGTTTGTTCGGGCTTGTAGCAGTATTGGGTGATTGGTTAACTAGGTTATATCGTCCTGGAGTGGTCTTCGTTACTTTTTTCTTTTTTTTCTCTGGCCTTTCGTCGGGGATTTTAGATGTAATTGGCCATGTCAATGCAGCGATACGTGAATGCACACTAATCCTACACCAAACAACAAACTGAATGTGTATTGTTTATATTCGGCTAACCGAATATTCTATATCCCTGCAGATTTATTTCGAAACTATATTGAAGACTATCACTTTAAACAAGGTTATCTATTTGGGTTAGATTTTGATTAGCTGAGTTCACACTCTCCAATTTTATCTGCAATTATCTAGAATAATTTATCTGAACTTGACCTAAGATCTGACGGATAGAAGCTACAATTGAGGGATTAGTTTGAATCTATAGTTAGGCAAGTAAAGTTATATTAGGATATAGTCCAGTTGCTTTAACTTTCTGTAACTACATGCAGTTATCACTAAGCTAGATTCTAGGTACTGTCATGTTACCATCCAGTTTCTTTTCAGTAAGCTACGACTGTATTTCAAGTAACTTTCCAGTATGTTTCTATCAACTTTCCAGATACATTCCAATTAGTTGCAACTAACTTTCCAGTTCCTTTCTAATTAATTGCTTGTTACTTTTCACTAAGCTTCGAGACACTTTCCAATCGGCTAAGAGCTACTTTCCAGTAATCTTGCAGTAACTTTGTGGTAAGTCTCCAATGACTTTCTAGTAACTTTCGTGTATCTTTCCCATATCTTTCTAGTTACTTTCCAGTAACTTTCCAACTTCATTCTAGTTAATTTCCAGTAACTTTCCAGTTACTTTCCAGTAACTTTCCAGTACCTTTCTAGAAACATTCTAGTTCTTTTTTACTTAATTGCTGAGAGCTCTCCACTAACTTTTTAGTTCCTTTCCAGTTAATTTCGAGTTCAGTTTCGAGCTACTTTCCAGTAATTTACCGGTAACTTTCCAGTAACTTACCAATATTTTTCTAGCAACGTTCTAGTTACTTTCCAGTTACTTTCCACTTATCTAACAGCTACAGCTGGTAACCTTTACCTTATCGTTGTATTAGCTATGAGATACTTCCCAGATACCTTCCAGCTTCAGTACCAACTATTTTACTTTATAAATGGAAAATAGGTTATTTACTTGGAATAGGAACTTGGCGTATAGATTCTATATCTTCTTAGGATTATACACTAATATATAATACAAAGTACTATCTACAAATCCGAAAGGTTTCAGTTCCGAAATATGTTCCTTTAGATATATTTCTTTTAGAGTCGCTTCCGATAAAAGTGAAAGAACTTTCTTTTGATATTTAATGCATGTGGGCTTTAATATATGAAGGATCCATCAAGTTTTATAGTCAGAGATCACTGCAAGGATATAGAAAATTATATGTACCTTTGTTATTTGTGATATTTTGGTGTATAACAAATTTTAACCCATTGTAAGATCGGGCAACTCATCGCTAACCAGTGCCCAGAGTAACTGCAACAGCACCAAAATCCGTAGTTTAAGATTGTACACAGAGAGGGATAGACTTATATTAACGCCAGCACAGCAGCAAGAGGTGCAGCAACAGGAGCTCCAGATGACAATGGAGGAACAACATCGACAGCCTCCCCGCCAGCGCCGCCACGTCAGATTGCATCTAAACAGTCCGTCCTCCGATTGCAGCTCATTCTCGCTTATGGCCGCTAGCGGGAGCGCGAGCGCGAGCGGAAGCGGTAATGGAAGCGGCAATGGGAGCGGTAATGGGAGCGGTAGTGGTAGCGGCAGCCTGGGGGGGAGGCTTAAGAACTCTGCCAGCTCCAACCAGGTAAAGACACTCTCATCGTTTATCAGTGAGCATCCCGAAGAATTGGTCAGCTACGGCGCCAATAAAAATAACGAAGACAACAGAATCAGCGTGAGCAACCCGAACGATCCCAGCAACAGCGGAGGGAACAGCAACAACAACAACTCGAATCAGACAACAAAGTGGAAAAGCCTGAGGGCTGTCATGGCATATTATTGTTCACTGCGACGAATCAAGAGGAACGGTGCTTTTACAGTTATTCCCAGTGTCATTTCCCGTACAATCCCAATATTAACTAACTAATTAACTATCTAACGTTATGATTAATACATGTGTACTACTACTTTCTTGCATTGTGTGTGTGTGTGTGTAATAATAAACCCTCTCTCCCCAACCACCTACCAACCACCTCACCAAACACCAAAATCGTAACACTTACCCGATCCAATCCGTGAATTGAAACTATATCAGAAACTAACCCCAAATTATAAACTCCCAAAAAGTATTTATTAGGCAACAAAAAACTTTAAAATCAAAACCAATTTGTAGTGTGTGTAATTTCCCTATATGTCTCTCACTCTTTGTCTCACTCTCTCTCTCTCTCTGTTTCGCTGTCTACCACTAGAAGAATATCCTTCAATATATCCTTCTCATATGTGTAACAAAATCTTATCCAATTTTACGTATGCCACATAATAATAATAATAATAATAATAATAATAATAATAATAATTGTGACCGTGTCTATCAATTGATGTGTAAACCGAATGCCGACCACTCTCTCTCAATCTCTCAATCTCTATATATATATATGCATATCTCTCAATCACATTCTCCAATCCATATTCTCTCTCTCCACTCACTCACTCTCATACCATGTTCACTCGCTCACTCGCTCGCTAGCCTGCCCGCTCGTCCTTCGCTCTCTAATTGACCAACTGCTCTGTCTTCCCACTCGCTCTTTCTCATACTCTGTCTCTTTCTGTCTATGGGGCTATTGTCCGTGATGCGTATATTTAATCACAGGGTGGCAACGCTTTTAAGTAGGTGTTGCTACTATCTTCATAGAGAATACTTTTCCCCACTTTCTTGGCCACTTTTCATCAAGTTTCATTTTTGGTTCGTTCTTTTTTTCCTCTTTTTTTTTGTTTGTGCTAGTTTCAGAATATGTTCATTTTTGGCAAAAGGGGAACTTATAAAGTTTGCCAAGCTGGGGCCAAAGTGCAGCTGAACACACATACACATACATACAAAGTACACACACACACACACAGATACAGAACTTTGGGAAAAATCTGAGCAAACAGCAAAAGTTGAAGTGGCATCAGTATGTGTGTGTGTGTGTGTGTGTGCCTGTAGAAAGAGAATCGATATGTTTAAGCTACTTGCTGCATTCTACGAAAACTTTTGACACATACAGACAGTCATGTATACACACACACATATATATATGTGTGCACACATACAGTTGAAGGCAATGCGCCTATGCATATGCTACAATACATTGGCATTGTGCATGCCAAATGAGAAATTGCCTTCTGAATGACAACTTACAAAGAATTTGAATTTAGAAAATTGCAAATTTATGTAGAAACCAGCCCACACACACACACTGTACACATACACACACAGTACGTACTAACACACAGTTAAGCTAGGTACTTGAGCGGGAGAAAGGCTGTTCTGGTGGCAAGGGCTGGTGTGTTTAACTGTCAAATGACCTAGAAATGGTTGCAGCATTTGCAGTACCTCTAGCCTTTAACCCCGCCCCCTTGCAGCCCTTTTTGCAAGCCTCCGACCCCCACCTCAATCCCTCCCTCTTCAATGAATTTATGCATTGTCAACTTTGGGCACTGCCAAAAGAGCTGAGATGCACATGCATATGCATGCCCCCTGCTCTCTCTCCCTCTCTCACTCTCTCTTTCATACATATGAACATAGCTGACGCTGTCTCTTTCCAACTTTTGTGCAACAACTCATGTGGTGCACAGTTAGGTAATTCAGTTACAAGTGTCTTCAGCCTGTCCCAATCGAAATTCATTGTTCGATCTGATGCCGCATTGCGACTGTGTTTTAATTCAGTACCCACTTCAGTTGCAATACACACTCACACACACACACATATACACATGGATACATACAGTCAGAGATGTGCGTTGCATAAATGCATTTGACATTTGTTGCATTTGCGTCATTGTGTCAAGACGCTCTGTCTTTGATGCGATTGTCCAAAGCAGCTTGCAACCAAAAATAGCCACTCCTTGGGTTGACATTTTGGTGGCGCCCTCTACTGGCATCACATGGCAACCTAGAATGCATATATGCAAAAATAACTTTAACCTGAAGAATGCATAAGATGCATATGAATAGATGAATATGAATATGATTTTATCAATTTACTTAAAGCGATCTTTGAATGCAAGTTCTGTGTGGGATTTGCTGGAGGAAATGTTTTGGCAGCTGCTTTGGGGTGGACTAGAAACAATTTTATACTGTAAATCTGATATAGACACTGTATTAAACGTAGTAGTATTCGATATTGAGAGAAGTGCAATGAATCATAAGTTAAAGTGACGGACCCAGAACAGTTGAACGAACAGTCAAACTTTGCAACTTTGGCAACCTCACCTTGAGGGCTTCTGGTTGCAATTACCAGGTGAAGTTCATAAAGTTAGCTTATGCTACTAGAAGCGTAATTGATACAAAATTGCTTTAGTTTAAAGCAGTTAAAAGTTTATAGTATACAATAACAGTAAAGCATAAACATATCATTAAAAAACATTCGTGAGCTTTAAGAATATTTCGCATTCTCTTTAACTTATTTTGATATTCCGATTTCACAACAGTTTTTATGTATGAAATATTTTAAGTGGGGGTGAAAGGTGTAAGAAAACATGTCCGTGCACGTTTTACATATATATAAATTTTACAATTTTATCATTCTAGTTGTATTTCTATTGTTAAATTTCCATTGCCAGTTGATTGCACACTAAACTTGCATTGTGGTTTATAGTTTACTCAACAGGTGTCGCTTTGCATTTTTTAGCAGCAAAATAAGTTTAGACGTGCGACAAGGTCAGAGTGTGTGGGCGTATCGTTCTCACTCACACTCTCACTTCGTATCTAGCTGATTGTGTTGAGGACAGCGTAACAAATCCGAGAATTTTCATTGCCCATGTGAATTTCCAGGAATAATCAAATGCGTGTGGCAAAGTGAGCAAAGTGCAGAGGAAAAGTGGAATAAGAGCCATAGCGCATAACAAAAGCCAGTAACGATGCGACAAGCCAGTAACCAGTAACCAGTAGCTGCAAAATGGAAGATGGAAGCCAGAAAGCAGGTTCTGATGGTTTAATGACTCGCTGTTACATTTTTGCCTCTGCCTTTTGATTATGTAGCTAAACTGTGATTTTTATCATTATGGATTTTTCTTGGAAGAAATTCTATAGTTTCAAATGCCAACAGCAGCAGCAGCAGCAGCAACAGCGCATAGTGTTATCCGTTATGTAGTTACTTAAAGTATCAAGTATGCAGCAGGAGCTGAAGGACATAATTCAGCTTTTGCTATGTCCTTGCGTGTGACACTGGCAGCATAGTCAGATATGAAAGAGGACACTGAATGGTGCTTATGGATTTAAAATTGAGTCGCTTCTCGCAACGTTTTGCGGTTTGGACACGTTTTGTGCGCTGTTTGAATGCCTTTTGGCAATTAACAGAGTTGTGGTTAACAGCTGGCCACAATGGCAACCAAATGACTGGCCAGTTGTTGGTGGAGCCAAGTCAAGTGCTTTTGGCCAGATCGAAAGTCAACAAACGAGCAATTGGCTATTCGAAATTTCCGTTGGGCAAAACGCTGGGAAAATTGTTTGGTCATGTCGCCGTGATATTTGCAAAGTCTGCTGCCAATTGGCCAATGTTCCACATGTGGTGCAACCCAATGGGGCTGCCACATCTGTGGTGTCGAGGCGTTAATTGAAATCTGAAGCTTGGGACGTAGACGTAGTTGTAGTTGTAGCTGTAGTTGTGGCCGCAGCCACAGTCGAAGCCGCAGGCAAGGCCCTGGCCGACATCATGCAGCCATTAAGCAATTTGTATGTGTGGTTGTGTGTGTGTGTGTGTGTGTGTTCCGATGATTTGTGGTGCAATAAAAAATCGTATTTAATAGGTGGAACAACCACAAAGCTTAAAACTCGTTCAGCTTTTGTGTTAAAGCTAAACAAAACTAAATAACAAGCTCATTTTCAATTTATAACAAATCGAAACTTCCTTTCCTGTGTGTGCGTGTGTGTGTGTGTGTGTGTGAGTCTTATCGTACAGTAAGCCTTTTTTACGCTTCATGGCACGCAGCCCGCATGTAGCCCCAAAAAAAATATAATAAAGGAGAATAACAGGCCAAATTCCAAGTCAACGAGCTGACCGTTAAATGAATTGCCTGCTGTGTGTGTGTGTGTGGGTGTGTGTGTGCGTGTGTACGTGCGTATGTGTATGATAGTCATTGTGATAGCAACAATAATGAAAGCGAAATCCGTGAAAATGCTCCCTTGAGCAATGCTGCAACAATATGAGTGAAAAGCAGGCAAAAAATTCCAGTAATCTGGTTTAAACGAAGTTTAAATACCCTTGAAATTTATGTTTAAAATGTGCTGTGAATGCTACCAATTGTCGATGATATATAGTAGACTGATTATACTATATATTTTATGAGCTGAGAGCCTTAAATTTATATTGTAACTGTTCACTTTAAGCTTAAGCTTTAAGAAGTCAAAAGATTTACGTAAGAAAAGTTAATCTTATTGATTCAGCATATATAGGATATGGTATATCTAACTGAATAGATTTGTTATCCTATATATATAGCCGTGTCTGTGTGTAGTAAACACCTCGATAACATCCAAATTTATGTTTTCGTACTAAGTAATTTTAATTATCTCCTGAATTTGTATATAAAAAGTGTATTTTGACTTTGATATAGTGAACAACCTCAATACTGTGAACAGGCCTTGCAACAAGTAGTTCACTATATCGAGACACGACTGTATCATATATAAAAGTTAACCATACTTGAGTACAAGTCTGAGTCCAATATAGTAAAGGCTAAAAATATAATCTCTTAACTTAAGTCACAAATTGGGTTGAGTTTCTTGCTAAGCAATCGCGATTTGAATATCGAAAGGTTGGTGACTTGGCTAAGTAAACAGTAAACTGTAAGTTCAGCGTTGATCTCTACGTCTCTCTCTATCTCTCTCTCTCTTTCTCTCTTTCTGCCTCTGTCATAGTCTTTCTACCATTCTTTGATTATCACTTTCTCTCTCTCTCTTTCTATCTCTCTCTCTCTCTCTCTCTCTCTCCCACTCTATAATCTGTTCATTTATGTTAACAAATCAAACATACATACATACATACATATTTATCTAAACAAACACAACAACAACAACTGATAAAATGTTTTACACGAACAAATGAAAAAAACAAACAAAAAATTTCAAAACTCGTTTAGGAAATCGCGTATCGGAGATGGAGCCTCAGATCCAGATTCCGATTGGTAAGTCTCTTGCGTTGCTTTTGGTTAACTCTCTCTCTCTCTCTTACTCTCTCTCTGTCTGTCACTTACACACTCACGTTCTGCACAACATCACACACACACACACACACACATATAACACACACACAACAGACTAACAGCTACGCTTTTTAATTATGTTGCAAAATTGAGTTGACTAATACTGATTGATAATAGCGATAACCGATAACCGATAGCGATAATAGTGATAAGAATGATAAGGATAATGTTGATGCTGATAATTGGCATGCGTGCGCTTTTTTTGCAATTGCGTTCTGGGCCACAAAATCAACAGACAAGCTAATACTCTAACACACACCGAACACACATAGATTATAGTTTAGTGGGTTATCAGCGAGCCAAACCCAAATCGCACACCACATTATCTACACACACACACACATTCACATTCACACTCACACAAAATACGCTTAGTTGCCATTTTCAACTGCTTTCTTAATGCAACCCTTACGTGTGGAAGCATTTGTTCGCCACACACACACCACACACATTATCACACACACACACACACTCACAACCAAACACGTGTATAAAAACCATGCCACGCCTAGTTTTTGTTATTGTTTTTGTTTCCGTTTCTGTTTCTGTTTCTGTTTCTGTTCTTTTTTTTCATACTTTTAGCTAGCCGCATTGCAAGCTGCGTTCTTCTTTTGTACCACATGACGTATGCGTTATATTTGGTAGCATCAACAAAATATACCAAAAAAAAAAAATAAAAATGTATTATACCAACAACAACAACAAAATACTAAGAAACGCTGTAAATAGTATGCGAATTTGCAAAAGGATATTGCAAAATTTTTTAGACAAAAATTACGTTGAAAATATTTGTAGCTTTGGCATTTGGCTTGTGTATCGTATGAAAAGAAACTAACCCAAAAAAAAAACCAAAATCAAACAAAATTAATGAGAAAACAACCCAAAAATTGTATGTATGAAAACCGTATCAGAAAAATCGCTGTGTACGTGCGCAAAACTACCGAAAAAATACCACAAAAAACGAAAATTTAATAATAAAACCAAAATTACTCTTCGAATGCGTTTTGTAAATAACTCACATAATATAAATACTAAATATATACTATGTACTATATTATACAAACACACTTCGTATGTATATATATATATATATCGTATATGTATATATATATATAATATATGTATATAATGCAATAGAATACAGTTATCCATTTCGTAGAAAGGCAATTCAACTTTTATACTTGTGTTGGCGACTAGCGATTTGAGCAAAATCCACGGCAATCAGTTCCAGTTCTAGTTCCAATACCAGTTCCACTTATCCCTAAACCACAAATATATATCTATATATATATATCTGTTATCTATCCCTCATTTCATTCACACAGTAGATTAGTTGCTTAATCACTTGTTTAATACCCTGTACCACTTGAACAACTCACAGCCTAAGAGAGAGTCCTCACATCCAGCTACCAAACTCAGAGTCTATAAGTTCTAGACCTGGAAAATTTGGTGTATGACTACTTTTAAAGCTTATATACATAAACTATGTCCTACTTTGTATAAGTATATATATATTTTAGTTTCCTTTTAAAGATCCAAATCCAAATCTAAAGACACGTATTATTTGCCCCCTCAAAAAAACATTTTCTTACTTCAAGAAAAAGTCTAGCTTGATTGACTTATATGAAAAGTTATTGTTAAACTCTGGTACAGGGTATCCGTTAAGTCGTTCAATTGCGACTTTAGCCACTTTTCCGTCTGCTTCATTTATACCTTTTAGTTTTATTTTTCACTCAAATTCTTTGGTTTTTCTCGTGTGACAGTGCTTTTAGCAACTTGCTTGTATCCTTTGGCCGAAAAATTTGTCTGCATTCGCAGACAGTGGCCCATTAAGGAAGAGAAAAGGCAATCCACCCCTACCCTAAACCTATTATGCCATTATGCCACACCCACCCGCACGCCCACAGCCAGTAGCGCCCTTCCACTGCAGCAGCGCCTGCAGCAGGGCGAAACTGAATGAAATTGTTTTGTGTTCCAAACGAGATGAAAACCATTTCGTAACTGACCAGATGAGTTTTTCCTTCTGGACACTCAAACTGCTTTCAAATTTAATTTTCCGCCCACTTGCTTTTTCATTTCAATGTATATTTATTTGCCTGCCCTCCAACCGACCACCCAACACCCCCCCACCTAATCCTCCCACTCAAATTACGATTCCGTTCACTGCATGGCCAAATGATACTATATGAATTGTCTGCTTATACTCTATAACTATATATCTGCTTGTAAATGCATTTAGCTTAATAACTATCTAACAATAGATGTACTTTTATATGTCCATCTATCTTCTTATATATATATATATATCTTTCTCTCCAACTATCTGTCTGTACAACTGTTTATTCTATATCTTAAGCTCGTAGCATAAAAATAAAAACATACTTAAAAAACGAACAAGAAAACGAACAAGAAAAAGAAAACGAAAAAAGAAAACCAACGAATCCTTTGCCGTTTTTGCATGCCTGATTGCTGTTAGTTACCGTTAAAACCGTAGACGACGAAGACGCTGAGGATGCCAGAGCCAGTGCCAGAGCCAGAGCCAGAGCCGGAGACAGCAACGGAGACGGAGACGGAGATGTAGAAGTAGACGGAGCTGGATACGCTTGGCTGGCTGGCTTCCTATACACAATAGTAGTTGTAGTTTCAGTCAGTTGTCGGTCCTCGTCTCCGTCCAGATGTCTCGTACTTAACATAACCATCACCTGACCACCACCTGAACACCTACTACATGTTTTTAGTGCGTGCTTTCTGTCTATCTGTGTCTCTCTGTGTGTGTGCCTCTCTCCCTCTATCACTCAGTAGCGTTGCCATATCGTTGCGTGCCGTTTAAGTGCGCTTACGTTACGGCTTTTGGGTTTACCGTTTACCGTTAACCGTTTAATGAATGTTTATTGCTCCTACCACGCATTGCGTAAGTGTTTGTTCGTAAGTTATGACCTTATAGCACCTTATAGCGCACCCCTAGTTAGACGTAAATATAACTAGACAAAGTCAATAGATGTTATCCTAGTAAAAATTCAAACTAAAAACTAACTTCTATCGCACGCTTTGCATTACCCTCGCTCTGTTGCGTTAAATATTATTCTCTCTATCTATCTCTCTCTCTCCTCTCTTAGTTTTTCTCTTTGAGAAGAATCCCCGTAGTGGCTTGATATTTTCATTTATAACCCGCAGTAGCTGTGTAGCAGTATTAGTTTTGTAGTTCAGTAGTTCAGTAGTTTAGTAATGGAAATTGATGTGATTTTGGCTGTGGACTTGTGATCCTTGAACTTTGTGTCTTTTGTGGCATATCCTCGTACAGGACACGGTCAAACCAGCGCTGGATGAAGCTACGCACAACCGTACAAATCTCATCGGCCATACAGAAGAAACCACCGCTCAAGCGCGAAGACTCATTCCTGAAGCGTTTCTCAACTAGACAGATACCCGAAACACAGGTAAATCTTCGACTAAACCTTTAACTATATATATATATTGATTCCTTCCCTTATAATATAGGAAACTGTGGAAGATACGGGCTCAGAAAGTGCCTCTGGAGACGTCGACAAAACTGTTAAACGCAGACGACGCTATCTGCAGAAACGACGTTCCGTTGTGAATCCAGATGAAAATTTTTACTTCTATTGGTTAATGATGTTAACTATATGTGTTCTATATAATCTATGGACCCTAATTGTGAGGCAGAGCTTTCCTGAACTGCAGGTAACTTAAGTTATCCTTACAAATAAAAAAGTTTCCCTTATCATTTCCCTCCCACTTCCGTACCGAATCCCGTACCTCTACCCTTAAAAAGCAAACCATTGTTCCTTGTCTTATGCGCTGACGACCCGCGCACGACTCCAGACCCGACCCCTCCCCCTGAACCCGGCCCATACCTGAGTTACGAAAGGAAACACCTTTTGTCAAAATGTTTGAAGTTTGTTATATGAACCGACTTGCTACCTAATAATATTGCCTAAAAGCCATAACATTTTTCAAACAATGAACTTTATTATGTTTCTTATGTTTACCTTCTAGAAAAAGGTTGAAATTGGGAACTCTGACTTTATTTTTAAATTGACTAAAGTCTACTTAAGTAAAGTTTGATAGGTTACCTAGTTATACGCCTGGTATACTCTATGACCAGTCAGCTCAAAAACTATCTAAATTAAAGCTGAGAGTCTGATAGGTAGGCGGAAAGTTTTCCTAAGTAAAGAATGTTCTAGTTACCCTACGGAAAAAGACTTTTCTACTAGAAGATAGTCTGTTTAGTTTGGTTCCTTAGGTTAACGTAAAAGAGAGAAGTTTCCTAGTAAGCCTAACCTGTTTTTCCTAATTGCCTTCAGCGAAGTCTTCCTAGGATCAGGGAAAGATCAGTTCAGACCCCTGAAAGTTTCTTATATAAGTTTTATTCTTTAACCTTTTCTAAGTACAGGGTATTAATAAGCCTTAATACCTGAAAGTTTTTGTTTTATCTGCTGACACTTTTCTTTTGGCCTGGTCTCCGTAATGACTCAATTAAAAGACACGCAGCCATCTCATAAGCGAAATGGTCGGTTGGCTGGTTGGTAGATTGCTTGGTTGGATGATTTGGACCTGTGCAAATGTTTGTTCACAGCCCAGTTAGCTGGTGTTTGTCATCAGATTAGAGTCGTCCAAGGGTTGGCAAACAAAAGGCGGCCAATGTGTATAGGATTGAGGGACTGTGGGCATGGCATGTGATACACTCGTCGTCGTTGACCTTTAAACCGTAATGTGGCACAGTTGTTATTGTCGCTGCTGTTGTTGTTGCTATTGTTAGCCAGCCCTTTTTGTCAGCTTGCCATTTGGGTAGGAGGCCTCAGTCTCAGTCTCATTTTCAGTACCAGTTTCCATACCCCATACCCCATTTTGCACTTTTCCACTTTCCATTTCCCCATTTTACTTTCATTTGCATTTGCATATGCACTGTTAAAATAGTCGTAATTGCCCTTGACCTGAGCTTGTCAATGTGACTCGCTGACTAATTGAAAACCTCAAATGAAACAACTGCACTTTAGATTAAATAAATATATACATATATATATATTACATATATTACATATATTACCATATATTAATATTAAATGATGTTATTTTTGGCCGACAGCAATCTGTGCCTACCTTTTGGCTCATCTGCGATTCAATGACAGATGTTGTATTTATCTTAGATATAATAGTTCAATTACGCACAGGCTATCTGGAGCAGGGCCTAATGGTAAGTAGCTTCTCAGATATATATCTATACTATACTATACTATATATCCTTGTGATGTAGGTATACGATGACAAAAAGCTGGCCTGCCATTATGTGCACTCGCGTGAGTTCATCTTCGATATGATAGCGCTGATACCATTGGATCTGCTGCAGCTGAAGATGGGCACACATCCACTTTTGCGTTTTACGCGCTTTTTTAAAGTAGGTTTCGATAGCTCTGAGATCGATAATATATATAACTGAATTATTGTTCTGTATAACTTTCAGGTATATCGATCTGTGAGATTTTATTACATCGTAGAGAGTAGAACAGTTTGGCCAAATTTATGGCGTGTTGTTAATCTAATTCATATCCTGTTAATTTTGGCCCATTGGTTTGGTTGCTTCTATTTTTTACTTTCCGAGGCGGAAGGCTTTCAGGTAAGCTTTAACTGATTCGACTATATTTAAACCATAAGCCTTAACCATTTCATTTGTAGGGCGACTGGGTGTATCCGTATAGACCAGGTGACTATGCGACCCTGACACGCAAGTATCTGGGCAGCTTGTACTGGTCAACGCTGACCTTGACCACAATCGGGGATCTGCCCACGCCGGAGACGAATGCAGAGTGAGTACGAGCTGTGTGCCAAATATATACGAGTAGCTGGCCAATTATAGAACTTTAGAGCTAAGACCTGGGTTTATGTCTTGTTTCTCTACATTCCATTTGCATTGCATTCCATATATATATTAAATATATAGACCGAACTTTTCGGTGGACGGCCCAAGATCAATACCAAGACGTGGCATTAAATCACGACTGCTACAGTTTGGCTCTAGCTATGGGTATGAATGTTATACGAGTATATAATATACTATCATGAACTTGAATCAATTTAATATCATTCAATTATTTGTTGGGGGCTGTCCACCAGTTCGTTAGTTTCCATTGAATATCGTTTATATTTTGGATGAACTGTTGCAATCATCAATGCTTTGGCTTCCACTCTAAGAACATGACATAAACATCAAAGTTTTCGAAAGTGTGCGACAGCCTTTAACAATATTCCAATGATATTTTTGATTTGATCACAAGGACCAAAAGCCGATTTCAAAACTTCATATTGAAATGTGCTTTCGAAAACTTTGATCGGGCTTCTCTGTCTTATGTAACACACAACTAATATGATCGCTTCTCCCTAACCTGTATAGGTATATATTTACGATCGTCAGCTATTTGATTGGCGTCTTTATCTTTGCGACTATTGTGGGCCAAGTGGGCAATGTGATAACAAATCGTAATGCCAATCGTCTGGAGTTTGAGCGTTTGCTCGACGGCGCCAAGACCTACATGAGACACCATAAGGTAAACAGCACTATTTGTTCAACAACACGCAAGCTTCACTGTACTCTATTCAATTTCAGGTGCCGGGTGGCATGAAGCGTCGTGTGCTGCGCTGGTATGACTACAGCTGGTCGCGGGGTCGGATACAGGGTGGCGGTGATATCAATACGGCCTTGGGCCTGCTGCCAGATAAACTCAAAACCGAGTTGGCCTTGCATGTCAATCTGAGCGTGCTGAAGAAGGTGACCATATTCCAGGAGTGCCAGCCAGAGTTTCTGCACGATCTGGTGCTCAAAATGAAGGCGTACATCTTTACGCCGGGTGATTCCATATGCCGCAAGGGCGAGGTGGCCCGCGAGATGTTCATCATAGCCGATGGCATACTGGAGGTGCTCAGCGAGACGGGCAAGGTGCTGACTACGATGAAGGCTGGTGATTTTTTCGGTGAAATCGGCATACTCAACCTGGATGGCCTCAACAAGTGAGTAATCCGCATCCAACTGAAGAAATCTCTTCTAATCAACTTCTCTCTCCTTAGACGTACTGCGGATGTGCGCTCTGTTGGCTACTCGGAATTGTTCTCACTGTCGCGGGAGGATGTGCTGGCTGCTATGAAGGATTACCCGGATGCACAGGAGATCCTGCAGACGCTGGGACGCAAGCGTCTCATGGAGGTGCGTTGCGTCAACAAGAAGTATGCGAAGATCCAGAGCGACAAGGAGAATGCAGCCTATGCGGCTGCTCATCCGCATCATCCGCATCCACATGCACATCATCATCAGGTGCATCAGAGCGACAGCAGCGAGAACAGTGCCTCGAAGAAGATCGTGGACAAGCTGAAGCACGATGTGAAAGGCTTCCGCAATGTCCTGAAGAAGTCCAGGCAAGTTGTTTGATTCGAAAATTTAGCTTTTATGTGCTAAAAACTTTGATTATTTCAACTTAATAGAACGGCACGTAAGAGCGATGAATCCTTGGAGATGCAGCCGCTGCACAATACCTCACCACGTGGCAGCAAGATCATGCTGAAGCGTATGTCACGGGTGCGTTCCGATGAGAAGGATGCGGACAGCGCCGAGGCCAAGGATGAGCTGCACGATAAGACGCCGAGTCCCATTGGGGCAGGGCTGCCCTTGTTGCAGCGCCTGCGTCTGCTCAAGGAGAAGCAGGTAAGTTCCATCCAGAGCTGAGCTAGCCAGTATCATCATTCAATTACCAAACACCACCCTCTGTTTCTCTCACACTTTTATTCAATTCACCATTCAATTAAGCTCGTGCAATTCACATTTCCCATTGAACATTAATCGCAACTAGTTCTTTTCCGTATCTCAACACATTTTGAACCTTCACGAGCTTTAAATGGTGCTACCTAAGACAAGCCAACCAGCCAACAATCCACAGAAGAACAGAAAAGTTCCATACAGAATATCAACTTAGACACAACAATACGAACACCAGAACACATCCCGAACACCCTGTACACCCGCTCTTTGTGTACTCCATTCGTTGGTCACATCGAGTGCCGCTTCCTATTTCTTCTTTCTCGTTGATTTTACGTTTTCCGTTATTAACATTATACTTTGTATTGCCGTAATATTCGATTGTTTATAGTGCACCTTTAAATATCACGTTGCTATATTTAATAATAATACTCGTATTACCAATTGATCATATTGTATGAAACGCACGCTTTGCTAACAGAACTGAATGAGTTGGGTGCAGAGGAACAAAACTAGAACTTGTCGCCAGGAAATGAAGCTCAAATGAGGAACTAGTGAGATCTCGATGGACTAAAGGAGGAAGAAACTCGTGTTATCTTTTATAGCATAACAAAACTTATTAGGGAGTTACGAACAAAACTAACTCTAAGAGAAAGAGTGATATTTTCCCTATTCTCCCTATGAGGGTTAGCTTCCTAGGATAAAACTTGTTTTATGAGTTGATGATGTTGAGTATATCAAATAGAAGCTCTGCTATAAATGTGAATTTTGATGTTCTGTGATTAAACGAATCAATCGTTAAAGGAAAAAATATTGCTTTCCTAACTTGTATTCAATCTATGAACAGTCCCTAACTGACCTAGCCATAAACTCATCTTAAAAGATAACAAATTTGATAAATTGCTTAAGAAATCTATAGCTTTATACAGTCTTTACTTAAGAAAGACCTAAGATATGCTCTAAACCTTTTTATCATAAACTTTTCTTAAGGCTGAACATCTCGTTTGCCCCCAAATGAATAAGAATTATTTGATCCGACTAGGGAACCTTCCTATAAAAAGAGTCTTTCATCAAAAGATGCTTCCTATCAAATTGCTTTCTGCCTGCTATCAAAATATCTGGTAAATGGAAACCTCCTATAATATCACATATCCTATCAAATCTAAGTTTTCTTTTATAGAAACCTATACTATCAAAGATATCTTCTTCTAGACAAAAAAGAACGTACCCACCTAAGGATTTTTCCATAAATTCTTTCCGTTTACAAATAACACTCCATTTATCAAAGGATTTTTCTTAAGGAACCCTTCTACTGTATTATGTTTTCTGTAAGAGTCATACTCATATCCAAGAAACGTTTCTATCCAAGGAACCTTCCTATCAAACTCCTTTCCTTCTATAGAAGTAATGAAGTTATGAATGATGAAGTTCTTTCTCCGTATCGAAATAACCCTCTCATCAGTAGAACCTCCTATGAAAGAAATCCTCCCATCAAAGGCACCCTTATCCTTCTTGCCAAAGGAAACGTCCTGTCAGAGTTGGAAAGCATTCCTCCTATTAAAGGAACCCTTTTACCCAAAGCAATCTTCCTGCCAAAGAAGCGTCCTTTCAGAGTTTATGCTTATCCTCACCTAAGTTCTAGTTGGATTCCAATTTTCGAAACCCTATCCTAGCATTAGTTCTGTATCTTGAACTGATGATGTTCTTGCGTTGATCGATCTGTATAGAAGCTTCTTAATATGATTTATTTTTGCGAATTGGAGAAATCAGAGAAACATAAAGTTGCTTGGCCTTTGCCGTTTAGACCCCTCCATTAGTTGCCTGCTTGTGCATTTGATGCGTAAAACTTAATTTTTATTTGAATGGAACACAACAGACAAAAGAAAGACTAAAGAAACAGCTGACAATAATGGAGGAAACTACACACACCATACACACACACACACACACACACACCACATCAGAACAAACCACACACCGCATCTCGCATACTTTTTTTAGTTGCTTTTTTGTTTAGCTTAAAAAACCCAAAAAAGAAGCAGAGAAATAAAAAGCAGTCAAAATTTGTGTTGTATGTAATTAACCCCGGCTCCTAAATAGTAGTTTTGTATGTGTCTTTATGTGTCTTGCACTAGGATCGCGAAGAGCGAGCTGTTAAGTCCACACCACCACAGAAATCTCCACCTCACTCACATGTAACGTGTACGTTATCGCCGCAGGAATCGATACAGGAAGAGCCCGAACGCGAGTTCAACGAAGGCTTTCCCCTGATCCAGAGATTGCAACAGTTGAAAATAAAAAACGAGCCACAAACGAGCGCCACATCCGACTCTGGCATCGTCATGGTAAAGCCAAACCCACCTAATCTTCTTCTACTCCACCACCAAACCTAACTATGCTTAATCTTAAAACAGAGATTCATTTGCCACCCACTTCCAGTTCCAGTCTTACTAACATATTTCTCTTCTTTCCCTCCATCCTACTCCCTCGATTGTCGTCCTCCCTTTTAGATAAACACGCCACCGAATATCAGCAGCAAGGTGGACTTCGGAGCCAGTGGCCTGGTGGGAGCAGGAGTATCGGCAAGCACTTCAGCTTCAGCGGCACAGTCGCTGACCGTGGCACAGATCAAGCCCATCATGAAGGTCTCCTTCAAGCAGAAGATACAGCAGCTTCAGGGCGTGCTGCCCAGCACGTCGAGCGGCAGCATCGGTCTGGGTGTGAGCACTGGAGCCATTGCCAAGAAGGAGCCACCCAAGTCGTTGGCTGTGGTGCCGAAGCATACGATGACGCTGCAGGAGGCAGCCGGAGCGGCAGCTGGTGGCAGTCTGCCCATAGCAACAATATCGAAGAAAGTGATAAAACCGTCCCAGAGGATGACGACACCGCTGCAATCGGATACGGATACGGATGGGACGCCGATAAAGCCCTGGTCCAAGCTTAAACTGGCCACACTCATGTCCTCCAGCTACACCAGCCTGACGAATTGCTCACCCGACGATCTCTCCACGCCGCTGAAGAACTACTCCCTGAGCAACATACCCCAGCACATGGAGGGTGTGGCCACCGGTCGGCCGCGGCATCACAGTGCACGCAGCTCGCGCTCACCACGTCACAGTCATGGTCAAGGCTCCAGCTCGAGCACGTGCTCATCCAGCACGCGCAGCACAGTGAGCACCACACGGGATTGCCTGCATCTGCAGAAGCCGGAGCACAAGCTGCCCGAGTGCAATGAGGTGGGCGACACTGGACGCAAGTTCTATCAGAGCGTCTTTGATCTATCGCCGGAGTATTGTGGCCTGCCGTTTGTGAAGCGTCTGAAAATCCTAAATGAGCGGCAGAAGCTGGCGGAACTCGAGAAGGCGCTGCAGACGCGCAGCTTCAGTCTGGACTGCACCAAGTCGACGGGGAACAACAACGATCTGGCCATACCGGACTCATTGTATCGTTGCTACAGCGACACATCCGGCATCTACTCACAGTTCATGAGCACGTACGAGTCCACAACGAGCTCAGCATCAATATCGACCAATACATCTGCATCGGCTTCGGCCTCGGCCTCAGCTTCAGCATCGGATAGCAACTCGCGGCAACATGCCCAGCAGCTGCAGCAGCAGCTGGAGTATATGCCTCTAAGTCCCGAATCGAATGAAACCATCGAACGGCGCAAGCTGAAGAGCATTTTGAAGAAGCTACAGAAGGGTGCTGGCCCCAGTGGAGATGGTGATGCCCAAGAGGAGGCGAATGCCAAGGCAAAGGCCAATGCACTGTCGAGGGGGCTGCTCATGGAGCCGACCTTGGAAGGGTACGTGGCTAGGCACAGTAAGCTCTTGAAGAGTGTAACCTTCCATTCAACTCTTTCTAGCCCGCCCGCCAGTGCCAATGAGGATGGTCAGTTCGCTGCCCTCGGCGCTGCCGGCGGCGGCACCTTAACGTCTCTCGCTTCCAGCAGCAGCAGCAGCAACAACAAGAATAACGGCAACGGCAACGCGATCGGGCACGGTAACGGTAACGGTAATGGTAATAGTAAAGATATAACGCCAACGGGTATGGCAACGGGCACGGGAACGGGAACGGGACCGGGCATCATGTATACGCCACGGGTAACAGGCATCACGGATCCGGATCCGTCTGTCTGGTCACCGACGTTGGCATTGGTAACGCCAACGAATTCGCCGCAAGAGAGTTTCGCATTTGAGCCACAACTGGGTGGCGTCATCGCTGGCGTTGGCAGCGCCTCAACGTCCACGTCCACGTCAACGTCATCGGCAACCGCTACCGCAACCGCAACCGCATCCACATCGTACGTGGTCGAGTGCGGCTCCTCAGTGTCGTCGTCGAATACGAACAAGATTCTCTCACAGAACACCGAATTTCATGCACAGTCCACAACATCCACAGATTTGAATTTGAATTTGCAGCTCAGACAGAACACGACCAATACGACAAGCGGTGCGGGTCAAGTGCCAAAGCTGGAAGGTAATTACCCTATATCTATATCTATATATATATATATATGGATATCGCTTAAGATCGAACTAATGTTAACCCCACACCAGAGTATAAACATAGCCAGAGCAATGCTTTAATTACAGTCTGCCCTTTACTCGTTCAACTCCTCAGTAACAAAGTCGATTGTAATGTCCATAGTTTATAATTAATATATATTTAATATTAGGGGTATTCATTTATTGCTGGAGTACCCCTAAGGCCGCTCAAACGCTCACACACAATAAATTGCATGCATTTTGTGCACACGGCACAAAGTTTTCCACACTCTTCTAACTTATGTCAAACGCTTCGCTATGCTACTCTCTCTCTTTCTATCTATCTCTGTCTCTCTCTTTTGTATGCTCCCTTGAGCTTTACTCTTTGCGCTCGCATTATATTTCAAGCACAGAAAGTACTCACGCCTGCATGAAGAACTCTTTTCTATAACAATTTTTATATACATCTAAGATATAGCCAGATATCGCTTGATATCGCTTGATTGATACAGTTAGACTGCTTTTTAACTATTATTATTATAGGTTAAGTTTTGGTAGCACAGCATATACTTTACTTCTAAGTACGTACAATTAATACCCAACTTTTATATATATATTATATACATATATATATAGATGATTCCCTCTGCTTTTAGGCCTAGTTGTAAAACCTTTAAGAGATTTGTATTATGTTTATACTTTCTTTGATCGATTTATGCATATTTGAGACACATTTCATTTGGAACTAAGCGTATTATTTAGGTCGAAAAACCTTTTCTATATAGAACTAAGTCTTACACTTGGCATATGTATATACATAAATTGAATTAAAACATTTAAGTACACAGTTTGCACAGAAACAAAAAAAGCATTTTCAGCCAACAGTAAACGTTCGATAGTCGATATCGTTATCGTTATCGAAGCACACGCACGCACGCTTTTGGAACGCAGTGGAATGAAACAACGATCAACGATTACTCGTACAGTTGTGCAGCATGCGACTAACACAGAATCATTGAACACACTTTTTAGTCAACGCTTATGTAAATATTGATTCAATTTTGTTGAAATACCGAAAGCAATACGAATTAGTGGTAAATGCTCCCCGAGTCCGAAATGGAAATTGCGTACTTAAGTTTTTTGGTTGATTGTAAAAGTGGATGAAAACGCAGCGATGTATTGGGAATGTGTGTAAATACTCGTATTTGTAACTGCGTATGTATGCATTTCATTTTGATTTCACAACAACAACAACAATTGCAACAACAACAACAACAACTGCAACAACAACAGCCACAACAACAACAACAATTAAAAGTATTTAGTTGCATTTGCAAATCGCTTTCTCGACACGAAACACACACAGTAAGAACACAAAGTAAAACAAACCAAAAATTGTGTTGTAGTTGTCTTCCGTCTCGCTCTCACACACACACACACGAACACACAAGTTGTTTTTGTACACAACTGTACCAAGAACTATGCAGCGCAGCGGGTTCTGCATTCATATTTGCATATTTGATAACTTTCCCATTTGAATTGTCCTTCAAGGCTTTCCAGAGGCACAGGACTACTTCAACCAGATACTCAGCGGCATCAACCAAGTCATCAAGACGCACATGAACGAGATGCACTCGAAGTTCGAGACGCAGTTCTCCAGCATGGCCGGCGAGGTGCGTCGTCGGGATGCGATCATTGCCCAGCTGCAGCTCAAGCTGCGCTCCATAGAGCAGAAGTCAACGGTGGCGGTCGCAACGCGACGCGTGAAACGCGAGAAGCTATCGCAGCTATCGGTGGACGATGATGAGCCTGGCGAGCAGGACAACAGCAGTTCCGGCTCCTCAGCGGAGTTGCTCTTCATGGTAAGGCACTGCCATAAGACTTCCTCCGAAACGCTTTACATTCTATTCCCATCTGCAGCGCGGCGACTCGCTGGACACTGTGTTCACCTCATCGCCGCCCATTCAGGGCGGACGACGCAGCATATCGCCCGGTCCCAGTCGGCATCATGCGGCATCCGCGAACGCGCTCAACTGCCCAAGCAGCTACTACTCTGGGCCGGGCACACTGACCACGCGGCACGCCCAGAGCCATCCGAGTTTCTATACGCCCTATGGCAATGGGCGGCACAGCAGCAGAGGAGGATATCGTGAGTGGGATGAACGGGCGGCTACGAGTAGCGCTGCAAGTGGCAGCGCCGCAGCTGGCGATGCTAGTGGCAGGGGCATGATGGTATCCGATGTGACAGGCAATCTGACACGGCTGTCGGATAGCGTCATACTGGATATTGGGGAGAGCTCCAGCTCCAGCTCATCGTCCAGCAAGTTGAACATTGCGTGCGACGATGACGACGACGACGAGGAGGCGGAGGATGAGCTGAGCGGTGCAGCATTGGTCAGCTCGGGCGACACCGGCGCCAACGACTGGGAGGTCCAAATGCTGGCAGCCGAAATGGAGCGGCAGGAACGCAAACGGGGCCACTCGCTCTCCGACAATCTGGGCGAGCTGAGGCACTGCAGCACGTACCTGCGGCGACGTCGCAAATTCAGCGACACCGAAACGGAATATAGCGAAACGGATATGGATGAACGCCTCGCGGCTGCAAGTGCAACAGCAGCTGGCAGCAGTACGGCCAATGTGGATGCCACAGCACAGGCTGCACCAGCTGGCAGCAGCAGCAGCAGCAGCGGCAGCAATCGACCACGTGCCTCAAGCTTAGATCAGTTCAACCTGCGCTACGGCATCGGCCGTGGCATCTTTAAAGCAATGAGCATCGATCGTGATAAAGACAAACTTTGAGATTTATAGTCTCAAGACGACTTACCCACAACAACAACAACAACAACAACAACAACAGCAACTGAAATGGACAAGGACAAACACTAAACTAAGCAATTTGGACAGTATTACGAAGGTACAACAACTAAATAAATAGATATATATATATATATATACACACACACACACAAAGAGATATACACACTCAAGATACCAGCTAACTGAAGAGAGAGCATATAGTTATAGATATATACATACACAATATATATTCTATATATGTTTAGCCCTAAATGAATTCCCAAAGAGAAACATCCACAAAAAACTAAAAAATATATATATTATATAGAAGAAAGAAACTTTAAGGCAAAAAAAAAGAGAAGCAAAGAAGAAGTACAAGATAAAAAGCTATCCACTGTTATTCCACAGCTTAAGATCCAGTTCCAGATCCACATATTGAGACATGAAATGAATATATATATATATGTATACACATAGAGTTCACATGTTATCGTTATCGTAAACCTTATCGTTATCGTTATCGTTGCCATAGTCAAGTATATAAGTTGCCAGTCTGCAACTGCAACTGGCAGCGCCTTCGAATCGTTATAGTAAATTTCAATATATACACTCTAATTGTAGGTGTGTGTGCGTGTGTGTGAGTGAGTGTGCGTGTGTGTGTGCGTGTGAAAGAGACAGTTGAAAGTACCCACATAATACCGTCCTATATATAGCGTCCATGCCCATTGGCGCATATTTATTTTTTTTTAGTGTTTGTATGTGATTGTGTGTAAAGTCCTGTCGATGTCCTGTCGTTGTCCTGTCCTCTCGCATTCCTCTCCGGCAGCTCCATTTCATTTGCCTTCGTTCCTGGAATATATAGTGGATGGCGCTTACTTTGATATATATAAAAGAAAGAGTATAATAAAGACAAATGTATATACCTCTTATCCTTAGAGACTATTAAGTAGGTATACATATATACACATACAGAGAGACACACACACACAGAAAAATATACCATATATATATATAGACATATATTATATATATATGTATACATTTATGTATGTATGTGTATACATATATGATATGAAATAGTGTAATGAAAACCGAAAGCTTTAATAACTTATATAGAGACCTATTTAAGAGACGTTTTAAATACTAATCAACTCGACAAGAAAGAGAAACAAAGCAAAGTAAAAAGTAAATAAAATAATAATAATAGATATATTAGTTATAATAATAGTTATAATATTGATACGATATAAAGATATGTTATAACTATACGCCTACACATACCCTATATACTATATATATATATAGAGCCTTTTAGAGTGTTAGCAGACTCAGTTGAAGCTACTCGTATTTGACCTATTCTACACTTAGTCTAGCATCCAACGGTATACAGCAATAACTACGATTCCAATATTTAATTCCTATCAACCTTAAGTAGTCTAGTCTCAATTGGCTTTCTCTTAGAATTCCAAACAAATTTTCTGCCATATTTCTATCTCTATTCCCTGCCCCTGCCCCCCGCCTCCTGCCTCCTGCCTCCTGCCTCCCCAAGGATCTATTTGAGTTCTGTTAGTTCCCTAAGTAACGCCGCAGCTACCTTCAGGTACAACTACTTACAAAAAGCTTTTAAATAACGCCAATACAATATATATATATATAATTTTTTTTTTTTTTGTGTTAAGGCCTGTTCAATGTTGAGGTCTCTAGTTTTTAGTCTTTAGCAAATGCAAATGGATTATGTAAGAAGCAAAATAAAATAACAAAAGATAAAAGAAAACAATACTAAGGCCTAAATAAATCTAAAGTTTCATCTATGAGCTAAAGTCTCTTAAGCTAAAAGAAAATGAAAATGAAAACAAGAAATTGATAAAAATGTGTTACGAAACTGTTTTTTAATCTAAGAAGATTTTACCAAAAAAAGAAAAACAACAAAAAATGCAAAAAAAAACAAAACAAAAACAAAAAACTTGTTGATAAATTAAGCTAAACAACAACAACAAAAAACTAATTGAAAACTGTTTGAAAGAATTTTGAACGACATTTCGATCCTTAGCCCCATTGCCCCCTTGGTACCCGCAGACCCTAGCCGAACTGTTCATATGTAGTCTAACGTGGCTGGGTACAGTTAGAGACAGTCACGCCCATTATAGAGTTCGTAGCGCCTAGCAGCAAAAGTTTAACAGTACTTATCGCATTAGCAATCGCAATCGCAATCGAAAACCTATCGCAACTATCGTCTAGTATGTAGCGTAGACAGCGCACAAAAGCAGACAAGAGACGAGACACTATTCAGATACAATATACTATATATATTTATATATACATATACATATGTATTTATGTATGTATATATACAATATATAGATTCTATATACATACTACTTAACAATATGAACTATCGTACTAACTACTACAACAAAAAACAAAACTACTAACTACTATTACAACCCGGCGAGATTGAGTTGTACTCTACACGCCGTTTGCATTGTACAAAGCACAACGATAACACACACACAATTATCGATATCGATAACGATAACGTATTAATTCAAGGAACAATTTCAATGGGTTCAACAAATGGGTCACAGCCAGCAAAGCAGTCCAACTAAATTTAATAAGAGTACCAACAGCACGACAAGCACAACTTAAGCAACAAATTCCTTAGTCAACTATAAGATTAAGAATATATATATATACATATATATATATATCTGAGTATATATATATATTTATATACTATTTATGTTTCTTTTGAGTTCTCTTTTCATTTCATTGTTGTAGCATTGTTGGAGCATTGAATTACATACGCCAGGGACCACAAACGTGTTTTTTTTTTCCTTTTTATAAAATGTGACAACTTATTGACACAAAACTAGCAAATATAATACTTAACTAAAGTCTAAAAGATCTTATAATAACGCTAACTATGATAAATAGTAACGGTGTACTTCATCTATATTTGATTTGCACCAGAGCAAAGAAACTCACTTTCAAAACAAGATGAAGTAACAACTATAGAGAAAATGTTATCTTCGGGTTGTCGAAGTTCAAATACCCTTGCAGAGAGATCAAACTGTTCCTAGGAAACAAACATATGCACTATATATATATGCATATATATAGAAAGCTGACTTAACTATCTCTCAAGTGTTCCAATATAGAGAACATAGTCCGATTTCCCATAACCTTTTTTCCTATAACAACTCCATTCTTCAAAGAGCTTTACTTTCAGACTAGGAAAAGAGAGATTTGTGGTCAGCTGCTTGAACCGATCAGATAGATAATACCAGCTGCAAGGGTATAGCTTGTCGGGCATATCCCTTAGAAACTCGCATAGAGCAACCCAGAAAGATCTCGTACAATTTTATCGTAGGGTTTAAATTTAGATATGGGGGCATGCAAGAGGAATTGAAGGCGCATTTTAGATATTTTGCAGATTTAAGTTGAAAAGTTCTCATAGATACACACACACACACAGACACACACAAGCACACGAATTGTACGAAACTCTGTGAGTCAATTATGTATATTGAATACTTTTAATGATTTTAGACCCAACCCCCACTTCCCACCATCCGCCACCCACCACCCACTCCCTCTTTCCACCCCACCCCCACTATGTACTTATAAAGTTTATGGTAGTATGGTACTGCTATAAAGTTGATGTCGTTGTTGTTGTTTTTAAATTTAAATTTAAATTAATCGCTTTTAAGTTATCGATATTTTTGTACACTAGTTTAAGATAATCGGTAGGCAGTTAAGAGTCTCACGAGTTTAGTCTTAAAGTTCTTCATATTTCGTTTTAAACTCCCCCACTCTCTCTCTCTTTCTCTCTCTCTCCTTTCCTCGCTCTCTATTTCTCTCCATCTCTCCATCCCTCAGTCTTACTTTCTATTATCAATTTCGCAAATGTCGACAGATACTAACGAAATCGTAAATATAGTTAAAGAAATTTATGAAGAAATGAAACTTAGCACATGTTTAAGAACCGCAAATAAAGAAACGAAATAAAAATTGAGAAATTTCAAAAAAAATACACAACAATTTTTAGTGTGCCAAAAAAACAAAACATCGACATCATATCATATATTTCCATATGATGATGCTAAAAACTGAACAAACTAAATAGACGGAAGATCAGATATATAACAGTTAAATTAACTACCAAAACGAAAACAAAAACAAATGCAACTAAGGTGAAAAGAGTATAAATATTAATAATAAAATAAAATATATAAAAATTCACACAAAAACACAAATTAAGCAAATACATTTTAGAGATTTAGAGCGTTTTACAACTGGGAATCAACTTGAAGTAGAATATTTCAATAAAGTGACATATTGTTCAGATAATGTGGCTATAATAATACTCGTATCTCTTACACTCCAACAAAACATGCTGAAAATACACTCTGAGAAAAGAGAGCGCTCGAAGTTGAGTCCAATTTCGCGCAGTGCATATATTACCAGCTCAGGCTGTGCAGCGCCATCTAGCGTGCGGCAGCAGAACATGTGGAAAATACACTGTGAAAAGTGAGTGCTCAATTGGGGTACTTCAGTTGACTCCAATTTGGCGCAGTGCATACATTACCAGCTCAGGCTGCGCAGCGCCATCTAGCGTGCGGCAGCAGAACATGTGGAAAATACACTGTGAAAAGTGAGTGCTTAATTGGGTTACTTCAGTTGACTCCAATTTCGCGCAGTGCATACATTACCAGCTCAGGCTGCGTAGCGCCATCTAGCGTGCGGCAGCAGAACATGTGGAAAATACACTGTGAGAAGTGAGTGCTTAATTGGGTTACTTCAGTTGACTCCAATTTCGCTCAGTGCATGCATTACCAGCTCAGGCTGCGTAGCGCCATCTAGAGTGCGGCAGCAGAACATGTGGAAAATGCACTGTGAGAAGTGAGTGCTTAATTGGGTTACTTCAGTTGACTCCAATTTCGCTCAGTGCATGCATTAACTGACGAGAATATTATCTATAACAAGTCAGGCTGCGCAGCGCCATCTAGCGTGCGGCAGGGCAGGCGCTGAGCTTTTGCACACGCGCAGAGCAGCTGCTGGGGTGTTTAGTGGGCCCAGGGGTGGCTGTTGGTGTAACAGCTGCCTGCCACAGCTGGATGAGGTGTGGGTAGAGGCAAGCGCCAGGCCTTTGGTGGTCTGGCAACGCTGCAGCTGAAGCTTTTCTATGCTTTCGTCGGTTTTCGTAGATTTTCACCCCCCATTGCGATGCTGGTGCACAGAGCGAAAATTGTTTTAGCACAGGGCACAGTCAATACTCAGCACTCAACACTCAACAGCACAGCGGCTGGCAAATAGTACAATAAGCAATAAAAATAGAAGGAAAATAGAAAATAGAAAATAGGCAGAGGAAAAACACAAACAATCAAAGAGAAAAACACAGGGAAAACGTTCAAATATTTCCTCTATCGTTTTTGGTTTTTTTTTTTGTGATTATTTTTAAAGAAAATGCGCGAAATGTGTGCGAAAAGCTAAGTAAATGCGGCCAAGTGGCAGATTCTTTGCTGGGATTCTGTTTGAGAAACAATTGTGTGGCATGTAACGGTACATCGAGTGTTGTGCATTTTGTGTGCGTGCGTGTGTGTGTGTGCGAGTGAGAGTGTGTGTGTGTGTCTGCTCTGAGTGCTGCGCGTGTGTTTGTAGAGCAGAGGGGTGCGAAATCGGAATCGGTAAGTGAAATTTCACAAACGGCCAACATACCGAAAAAAAAATTTATTTGTTTACATTTCACGGACGCGCATCTATATATATGTGTGTATACTATATGTGTGTGTGTGTGTGTGTGTGTGTGTGTGTGAAAGCTTGTAGGTATGTTTAGTTTGTTTGCGGATCGAGGGGCGGAGAAGACGAAATTTTCTAGTTGTTTATTTGATTTGACCCCCAGCCCCAACACCCTGTCGAAATTATTCGCACATCAAAATTCATATTTATGGAACGTGCATGGGGCCGCTACCTTTTCACATATCATTCAACCCACCCCTCCCCCACCCGTTATGCCAGCACAGACTATATACATCTCCTCTCTCACAGCCTCCTCCTTCTCATATACTTATGTAAATTACGCACTCCCAAACACTCCCGCATATGTCCAAAGTGCAGCGTTTCCTGGAAAACTTTGGGCGTTAGCATCGGCATCTCTAGCGACATCCTCAGCGCCGTTAAAACACCTGCAGCTTGCTAAGAGGGTAAGGTGGGGTATTCATACTATTTACTAATATATGTGTGGGTTGGAAATTAGTGGGGGGTGGGTTGGGGATGGGGGTGCGCGTGGGTCAACGTATGGCAAACGAGGGGACGCTAATGTGCGTGGCCAATCTGATTTATGCCGCAAAACAATCAAATTATTATATGCTATTCCCTCTTTAGCACTTTTGTTTTGTATCGTCTCTTTTCCTTCACCTTTTTCTTTTGTTTTTTTTTTGTTTTCTGCTTTTAGTTTTGTCTTTTGTCTCTTGTCTTTTGTTTTTTTCATGCACATATTGCCCCTTTTACAGCCTGACATTTGATTATATTGCCAGTTGGGTTCGGCCTCCGTTTTGACATGAACTATTTTTTTTTTTGGGTTGTTTCAGCGGTTTTCCAATCAAATTATTTACATTTTTATTTAAATTTGTTTGGCATCTATTATTAAGGTATTATACATTATAGATAAGATAAATGCTTAAGATCATATTATATATCAGTATATAATATACAATAATCTTGATTCTAAGATTATCCTCTTCATCCTTTTGGGTTACTTTGAGAGCAATTTTTGTTTTTATAGCATATTTTCCTGAGATAAAGATAATGTTAACATATATATAATGTTAATCATAATGATCAATTCACTTGATCAGATATCGTTAAATATTGTAAACATATTTTTCGATAAACTGAACAATCTGGGTGTATATATATATATATATAATTATGATCATATGTTGCGCTTCTATTTTCGCTCCCAATATTTATAGCGGTTGCAAAGCTCTTGCTATAAATACGAAATAATACAAAAAGGCTAGCCCAAAGGATCTCTTTTTATATAGATATGATAAATACATATAGTTTATATATATTAAATTATATATTTATGTACCATATATATATATAACTTTGATCATACATAAATCCTTTTCTCTTCTCCTTTTCTCTCTCAATATTTATAGCTATAAAAAAATTATATTTATAAATAAAACCAACCCAAAGGATCTCTTTGTATGCAGTTGCTGCGAGTCCTGCACACACACAATGTTATGCTGCTATGCTGGGGCCTATTGAAGCTTTCAAAAGCTCACCAATACATATGCATTCACCGTTATGCTTATGTAGTTTATTAGAGCTTTGAAAAATTGCTTTGGTGACCCTCGGCCATAATTTACCCAGCTGTTGCATAAATTTCGCATTTTGTTGCTTGTCTTGCTGCCGTTTTGTGGCTGTCTCTGTGTGTGTGTGTGTGTATAGTTTGTGTTTGTGTGTGTGTGGGCTTGTGTTTTTTTTCTCTGGATTTCATGCGCGTTTTATGCAGCTCAAGGAATTTTATGGCTCGTACTAAGGCATGACAAGGCGTTTTGCTTGTACTTTGGCCCATTCAGTTTTATTTTATTTTTTTTGGTATTTTTTTTTAGTTTGTTTTCATTTTTTTTAGTTTTTCTTGTTGCGGTTGAAGTGCGGCCCCATTCCGGGCTCTATGGCCGGGTTGGCCGTGTTACCAATGGCAATGGGTAGCGACTGGGATTGAGGCGACGGCGTCGCTTGGTCCTTGCGCTTTTTTTTCCAGTCGTTTCCATATCCTTTTTTGTTTTTCAGTTTTTTTCCGTTTTTTGTTTTTTTTTTTGTTTTTTGTATCGTCGTCATAGCAAAATCAACAAAATAGAAGCGCACGGGTTTTTGGCTCGGCTTTCGTACAATGTTGTGCACTGAGTGTGGCTTGGGTCCTTTGAGTGGCTCCCAGCTGAAGGAGACTTGGGGGCCTAAAGCGACTTAATTGGTTTCATCAAGTGCGCGCATTTCCATTAGGATTGAGCGCCGCCTGTCATACCGCCTATTGCCATAATAAATAACCAGTTTATCCATGCATACATAATAATATCTATGTTAATATATATAAGATACATAAAATACATTTCCGAAGACCCATAAATAGTTATTAATTTGACTGTGCGTGTCCTGTTCGATCCTGTTAACGTTTTCAGTAATGCAAAGACGGCGTTATGGCACTGCAAGGCTGGCGCTTTTTCGGTGTCTCGGCAACAATCATCATCTATATAGGCGGAGTCCTATTTCTATCCATGAACAATATACCCGGCTCGCATCCAAGGCGCACGCGCATCGAGCGGTTCGCCGAGGTAATCAACGATCTGGAAGAGGATCTTTAAACTATAAACTAATTCATTTCCTTTGATAGTTTTCCAGCTTCCATAGTCCCAGATTTCCCATGCCCAGCCGGAAGATGACCATCAGATGGTGTCGCGACCTTAAGTACATCAACCGCGAGCTTCCTAATTACGCTGACTACAAAGCCGGCGATTACTACAGTGAGTACTGCCTATACCGAAACTAGCACAACTTGATTAACTTTTCAATCCTTTTCCAGCTGTTTTACCCAGCGAAGTGAGCTCCAATCAGGTCGGCGCACCCATGTTAACCGCCTTGGCCAGTTTTCCGGGCAGCGGCAACACCTGGCTGCGGTATCTGCTGCAGCAGGCGACGGGCATTTTGACGGGCAGCATCTATAAGGACTATGGCTTGCTGAAGACCGGCTTTCCGGCGGAGAATGTTTGCAACAGTTCAGTATTATTGGTGAAGACGCACGAATGGGGCGCCAAGGCGTGGGCGCCCTTCTCCCGAGCAATACTCTTGGTGCGTGATCCCGAGAAGGCCATCACGGCCGAGTTCAATCGTCAGAGTGGCGGCCACATTGGATTCGCCTCACCCGATCGCTATAAACGCACAAAAGGCAAATGTAAGACCATTACTCCAGATATAACTGATAGATTCCTTACTAACTGATATATATCCTTGCAGATTGGCAACAGTTTGTCAGCAATAAGCTCAAGGGCTGGGAGCTCATGAATCTTAGCTGGGCACGCAATTTTACAGGCAGTATTAAGGTTGTGTTTTACGATGACTTAGTGCACAATACGGAGCGGGAGCTCCGCAATATACTCCACTTCCTGGAGTTTCCGATCAACGAGAATCTCATACGCTGCGCCATAATGCGCAAGGAGGGCATCTTCCGGCGCAAGAAGCGCGTCCTATCCTTCGATCCCTATACGGAAGCAATGCGCAACGAGCTGCTCACACGCCGCCGCATGGTCTACAGCCTCTTAGGCAGACAGGACTAAGGACGAACTATGCATAGAACAATTAATGTTAATTTGTACACGACGAATTGTACAACGAAGAGGATATGCAAAGCAATACCACCTATTGACACCGCAACCACACCCCGCAACCCGCAACCCGCAACCCGCAACCCGCAATCCACAATCTGCAATCCACACCACGCACCGAGCACAACCCTGCCCCAGGCCTGGGGTAAAGCCTTCCAGAATCCCCACTAACCGCAACAGGACTGCAAATGCATCTTATACAATATAATTATTTGGACCCTAGATCGTAATGGAATCGGAGTTTATATAGAGGAAAACCCTACTCAAAGGGATTCGGAATAAGGAATAAGGAAAAGGACGAAACAATAAGCAAAAGAAACCAAAGATAAACAAATAATAAGAAACGAACCCTGCCCCAACTTTTGCCATGCGCATCGTTTCGTATCGTTTGCTGCTTTAAACTCTTAGTTTAATTATATATATATATATATATATATATGGAAAACTTTAGGTTCTATATAGAGCGTAGGATATAGGGTAGAGGATAGAGGATAGAGGCAGAGAAGTAATGCGATTAGCTGCAACAAGGTATTATGATTCCTGAACGAATTTATGAAATTCTTTATACGCCATGTTGTGCTCCATATATCGCTCATATATCCGTTTATTATTCGTCACATATTGATGTTATACTATTCCGGTTATATTCAACTACCGTGCTAGACTATCCTTGTAAAAAGTTTTATACACGATGATTCTACAATAATTTAATGAAATACTTGTACGAGTAATAAAAATACTGAATTAAAACATTAGATAATTCTACAAAATAAAAGAAGAAACCAACATTTAAAGCCAAAGTGTTTAAAGTGTCTATCAAAGTGCTTAAATTGCATTTCGTGTGAAGGACTCGAAGGACTTCGCATGCAGATTGACGGCTGCTTCCTCCTCGATTTGAGTGATGTCTATTGGCAGCTGTCAGAGCAGCTTTCAAAGGACCTTCGACAGGAAATTGGAAATAAGCTTCAAAGCTGAGTGATTCATACAACCTAACACCCTTGGTGAGTATCCTGCAGGTTTCAGGTGAGCTTTCAAGCTACTTTTAGACATGAGCCATAGATGGCGCCACCAATACAAAAATCCTAGGGCTGAAACATTCAGTTCAACTTGATGTGAAACTTTAGTCGTTAAATTTTGAACGAAAGCAAAAATATTGAGTCCAGATCCAACAGATCATTGCTTCATTATTTTTGAACGATTTATTGCATATGGTATATATATATATTGAGTCTTAAACTAGCAAGACGCAAACATTGCTTTTAAATATAAACAAAATAAACATTTTTTTAGCGCTTTAAACTTTACTTTAAACATTAGTTCTCAGCTTCGATTAAATAAGATTTATCGGCTTGTATTTTCCATTGGAAGTTCTGAGCCCCTTGGGCTAAAAATAAGCAACGTCTGAGATTCTTACTTGTATATACGCAAATATATTCACTAAATATATATAATATACATATCTACATAAAGATGTGTTTTTCAAAACTATTTTTAAATTTTACAAATAATTAAAAAAAGCTCCTACAGTTTGGCATAATATTGTCACTATTACAGGTAACTCAAAATAATATTATAAATAGGTATATTCTAGATACTTTATTTCAATCAAAAATTCATAGATTTGATTACATCATATATATATTTCAATTCATTAAACAGCCTCATATAAATCACTAAGGAAATTCTATCCTGACCGAAGCGAATTCATTGATTATCTTCAACTATTTATTTTAATAATATACAGTAGAAGTCTGGCTTAACGAACCTTTAATGCAAGCCCCTGTACGTTAAATCGAATATCAACTGAGGACCCTTGTCGCGAATATATATATATATACATATAATTATTAGTTATATATAGTATATGGAACATATCTTGTTCAGTTCTTTCTTCAAAACTATCTTTTACACAACAGAAGTGCGGTTTGTCTTCAACTTCATCTACTACTACTACTATTTTTTCGACATCACAAAGAATCCTAAGAATTACCCGTTTTAAGTGAGTCAACGGCCCTTCTCCCGATTCTCAAATGTAGTACTTAAGCTCATGCAAGGCCAAGCTTTTTTTGGTGTCTTCTTGTGTGAATGTGAATGTGTATATGTAAGGGTGGGTGAGTATTTATGTATGTATGATGAATGTATGATGTATGTATGATGTATGTAAGATGTAAGTATGATGTATGTAAGATGTAAGTATGATGTATGTATGTAAGTATTATGATGTAAGTATGATGTATGTATGATGTAAGTATGTATGATGTATGTATGTATGCATGTATGTATGTATGTTTATATGTATGTATGTATGTATGTATGTATGTATGTATGTATGTATATATGTATATATGTATATATGTATGTATGTATATATGTATGTATGTATATATGTATATATGAATGTATGTATATATGTATGTATGTATATTATGTAATTAAGTATAAGAGTTCGTTATAAAAGGTACTCAATGTAAAAATTTGAGAAGTACGTTAAATCGCAAATTCGTTAAACCGAGAGTACGTTAAGCCGGACGACTACTATATATATACATATTTTTATTAATTTCATCTTTATTTGCAATCTATCCTATAGATTTTTATACTTTTTTTCTATTTTATTTATTATACATAAGTACCTTATAATATTATATAATAACTAAAAACTAGAGTACCAGCTACTGGGGTAACGACTCGAGCATTTACTATTATTATTATTATATAAAACATTATTTACGATATGAACATTTACGGGAAGAAAGATTTGGGATTACGGTTCGGGAAATCAGTTATATGAGGTTGACTTGTTTCCAATCAAAATGTTCATATGATTCCAACGAACTTTCTAATATTGAAATTTAAAAGAACTTCACTTGCAACAAAAGAAAAACTTCCAAGAACTAATTAAAAACCGTTGAACTAGTTCGAAAAGTGGACAATAAAATGTTAAGAAGTTATTTTGAGAACACTTTTTTGATCAGGTGTAAGGGTGCAACTAGCTTATATCAAATTCTAACAGAGAATTTTGCGAACTAGTTCAGCTTCAGTTAGTTTACTCGTTCACAGCTGAAGCACCCGTTTTGCTGAACTTTTAAGCTGTATTTCGGTCAACGGCACCCTGTATGCAGTGGGCAGTGTGCAGTGCATGCATTTAACATTCACACACTGCATACAATGTACGGGTATACCTGGGCGGTAGGTGAAGCTCATGCTAAGCACCCTTCCTGCCCGCTCCATCGCCGGGCCGATGCAGAAGAGCCAAGGCAGCGACCATCCCAATGAGCTGACACCCGTTTTGTGCGGCATTGTCGACCCGCGTTGGCGTTTTGTGCCTTTTGTGAAGGGCTCTTGAAGCGTGTTGCTGGCTGGCTGACTGCCTGACTGCCAAAAAATTGTGCCATATGCTGGACGCCAGACGGGAGACGTGAGACGGCAGCGGTCAGAGGGCAGCGAGCATTGCGATGCTCAGCCCAAAGTGAGTGAGCGAGAAAGAGATAGACAGAGAGAAAGAGAGGGGAGCTGGATTGCTGGTCGTTGGACTGAATGGAAATGTGGATATGCGCAGACGCTGGGAATAGCCGCCACCGCCGCCACATTGGCTTCGTCAAGTTGCCGGTTCTTGCCCAGATACAGGCAGAACGCGTCGCTGCCCAATTCCAGCTGAACGAAGACGTCGACTGCGACGGCAGCGCAAAACGTGCGGCCAATCAGCGGAGCGCTGCCTATGCTATGTATAGCGCAGTGCTGCCATTTTGTAGGGGTGGCTACCCTGGCCACGCCCACAGCTGATAAATAATGAAAACATGTCCTCCCCATTGAAAATAAACTCTGAAGTTAGCGAAACTCATCATAGAATTCTTTATCACAACACAACGCGCGCTTGTCTAGTTGTGAAATCTGTTCGCTTGCGTTTAGTTTTCAGTATCAACAATAGTTGAGCGCAGCGACACAACGACACACAGACACGGCTCCAACTCACACACACACACGCACAACGAACAGCTGTGCAAGCGTACTCACACACCCACAGACACTGCATATCTGCATACCTACACGCACACGCATACAGAGATAAACAGCAGCAGCAACTGGCAGGCAACTGCAACAACAAATATTAAAAATATATAAACAAATAAATATATATATATACATATATATATATATATATATATATAGAAAAAAACACCCGCGAGCTTTAAGCGCGGCTCGAGCTCTGGCTTAAGCTCAGCGCGAAAGCTTAGCGCGCGGCTTCGCTTCGCCCGGCCTACGTCAAGCGACATCCGAACGGTAAACGGTTAGCGGTAAACAGTATTTACGTAGTCACCGCTAAACTCAGACTCTCTCTCCTCAGAACACGTTGCGTCGCGTCGCGTTGTCGTGTCGGTCAGCGGACCTCGTTCATCGTACATCGTATATTGTACATCGTGTTGCGTACATCGTACATCGTACATCGCACATTGTACAACGGTGTTATCGAGCATCTAATTACGTTAAATTACAGTCAGTGTGACCAACAATTTCATAATTGATAAGCGCGCATTTTGTAGTGTTTTTGTGTCTTGTTTCTCGTGACTTAACACGCACCCATACACACATACTCACTCACTCACTCACACCCACACACACAAACACACACATGAGAATCTAAATTTTGGCGACGGCTTTTACAGTTGCCAGCGCGCTTTCAATACGCAAACGAAAACAATTTTTTTATTGTGATTTTTCAGTTTTGTTGCGCGCCGTACACAAAACTCCCCGAAGAAAATAAGTGCAAAAATCAAAACAGTGTTTAATAAATTAAAATAAAGTTAAGAATATCTCTAGAGAAAGAGAAGCAAACGCATCTATACCATACCTATTCATATATATATATATATATATATATATATAGATCTATATATATATATAGAATAGTTTGTTTTGTTGCCAAAAAGTCCAGATTTTTTGGTGCGTTTGGTATATTTGGCGTCCTGCATTGCAGGACACTCGTTAAAGTTGTAAGAGTAAGTGCTTCAAAATTTATTCGCCAACGACATTCGACGCCTCCAGGGCGTTCAAGCTGGAGGAGGATTTCGTCGGCGGCTGTATGACAATGTCGATGTACTCGACGACGGATAAAATGAAAATGTCAGCGCCCAGTTGTTTTCCAGGACGCTACAGTCCATCCTATCGAAGTTCGGAGCAAATGCGGCGCTGTATGCCAAATCCATCTGTAAGTAAAACAATCGAATACTGAAATATCTTCTATAGAAATTTCAATGCACAAAGAAAACTTGTCCAGAAAAGGTATAAACATTCTCTGGGACAATTGTTTTGCCAGCGGCAATCTTTCACATCCGAAACTTCCTTAAGACATTCGCGCAGACCGTAAAATATTTCATCCTGCAACATATCTTGTTACCTAAGCTTAAGATTATATAAGAAGCCACTTTATGAGCTTACAAAACCGAATCTTATTATCAAAGCTAAGCTAAGCTATATTTAGATCAAACGTGGTAGTCCTTGCGCCCAAGTTAACAAGCATCTTTAGTCTGTTTTATCTATAGTATATACAACTGAATAATAGGAAGATTATTGCAACAAATGTTTATTTGTTATTATAATCCGATTATCACAGCCACAAATGAGATTTGAGTTTAAGCCACAGCGTTTTTAATGCTGATTATATACAAATATATGTATATAATATACTTAAAGCATATGTAGCTCGGCTTAGCATAACAAATACAGAATCCAATACCATTATAGTCTTATAATATTATATATCATATATGATAAATCATACTTTGAAACATATCTCAAACGACCTCCAAATTATTTTCCAACTTGCAAGTATCCCACGTGGGATTTACTTCCAGAGACATGGAATAGCATACATTTTGGGGCTTTACGCAAATCTCCAGATTGGACTTATGCTAGCTTTGTACTAGGAAACAGGTAGAAAGTAGGTTAACTTGTTAAAATAAAGAAAAGAAAATGAAAAAAGTATTGCAAAATATACATTTATATCAAATGATCTAACTTTTGTTGCCTGGTTTCCCAGAAAAATCCAATAAGACCAATAAAAGTTAGAAAACCAATAAATGAAATAGAAACTGAAAAGCAGAAGACAGAAAGATATAAGTAAGTAGGCAATGAAGTACTCTACACAGAAGTACGATATTAGACAGAAGAATAGAAAGCAAAGAGATATATATAGAATAGCTAGGAATAACTTTCGACCCAATTAGAATAGAATAGAATAGATTATTAGGTAACTCTTCTATTGGAAAGAGCCTAGAAAATCTACAACTCTGTATGTGAATAAGAACCCACATCCTTCAAAGGCATACATCTGTTCCTCGAAGATATTGAGATGTGAGTCGGAAGATAAAAAGTTTCCCAAAGTTTGTCCCCTTCTTCCTTCCGTTGCCTAATTTCAATATTCCTTTCAGATACGCCTACGATCCAGTTAAAGGCTAACAAGAGCCCGCACTCAACTTTTCCGTTTATTAAAAACTCCAATGCGAGTTTCGTAATGCATTTTCATAAAGTCACGAACCTGAACTTTTCCATATAATTAAGGTCTTTTTTCTAAAAGCAATATTTCAAAGTTCCATTCTTCGTAGGGCCGTAGCTTATTTAATAAGGCAATTTGAATAATTCAAAGTCCTGGGGGCTTTGAACTTGTCTCAGTTATGGCATTTATTGTCTTGTTATGCCCGCACACAAACATCCTCACATTATGGTTATTACCGGCTCTCTGCTCAGACATGTCTATTTATAACCGCGAGTACTACAATAACAGACTTATAAACATGCTCATACCACTGCCAATGCCACTAAGAATGGCTACATGCAACGCTGAGGCACAAACTGGAGCCGGATATGAAAAAGCGACAGCAAAAAAATATATATATAAAATGCATAATAAAAATTCATAATAATAGCAAAAATAGGTACGAAGTATGCGAATGGTATTGACTTGAAGATATCCTGTAAAGTGTTGTATATATTTATAGTATATAGTCTATAGTTCTGCTATATCCAGATATGTAGATACCTCTTATAATATAGGAGATATAGTAGAGTATATAGAGCTGTTTATCGTGCAGGCAATAAATTTTGCGGAATCGAAATCAGATTTATCTTTGGCTCTGCAGAAGAGTACCTTCAATTCTACTCGAGAGCTTATATAAAGTATATAGTATATATATATAGTATATATAGGGCATATATTCCTGTTTTCCTATACTTACTTAACTGTTAACGTGTTTAAACTGATACTATCCCATCTCTCATTACGGCTATAGAAAGTAAAAAATTTGTTTAAAGAATCTTCAGTTCTATTCGAGAGCTTCTATTATATGATAAAGTATAAAGTATATATATATAGTATGCATAGGGTATACATTCATGTTGCTATATAGTATATACTTTCATTTCTAACTGTTAACGTGTCTTACGTACCTAGCCTGACACTATCCCATCTCTCATTACGAGTAGGGTATAAAATTTGTCTGCAGAATCTTGAGTTCTACTCGAGAGCTTGTGTGATATAATAAAGTATATAGTATATATATATAGTATGCATAGGGTATACATTCATGTTTCTTTGTACTTACTATTATAACTGGTAACGTGCCTAACCTGATACTAACCCAACTCTCACTACGAGATGGGTATACATAAACTCTAAGAAATTTCTCGTCAGAATCTTCAGCTCTACACGAGAATTTATATTATATGATAAAGTATAAAGTATATATACTATATATAGTAATCATAGAGCATACATTCATGTTGCTTTCTACTTACTTTTCTAACTGTTCAATATACTTTCCTAAGCTGATACCAACCCATCTGCCATTGAGTACAGGGTATAGAAAACTAACGTGGACTTTTTGTGGCATATTCACTGCAGTTGTGCGTGTGTGCTGTGTGTGTGTCTATGACATGTGTGCTGTGTGTGTGTGTCTCTGTGACGTGTACATATGTGTGTGTGTGTGTGTGTGTGTGTACTCAGTCAAAGTAAACAGCAAGTAAATATTTGTCTTAATTATTGCATAAATGTCATTCGATTGCCGTTGTTGCTGTAACTTTTGCTGCTTTAGGGGCCCTTGGGGTGTTTCTTGGGGCGAGTTGCCGCTGCTTGGGGCTGCGGCATGATAGATTATGTGGGTATTTCTTTTATTTTTATACTTGTTTTTTTTTTCCTGTTCGCTTGTTGCCACTAATGGGCGCAAAGTGGAAATGGGCGTAACCTTGAAAAGCGTTTGGTAATTTATTTACATTAAATATTTATTAACTATTGTTGGATTCTGACCAGCGAGACAAATAAAAAGGGCGCCATTAAAAAACAAAAGCAACACACAGCGAGATAAAAAGAAGCGGATAAAAAAACACACACACACACAGAGAGAGTAAGAGATAGAAAGAGAGAGGGAGAGTGCATGAATAAATGAGTAAAGAAAACGGCCAAAAGGCAGACAGAAAGTTGTGCAAATGGCAAATTGCCAGTCCAAAAAGTTGATTGCACGCGAGACGCACACAGGTGAGAGAAAAAGGATGTCAGGTGTCTGCCCACACCCCAAATGTGCTCCTTACATTCCACCTGCTGCACTGCGCTCTATCTACGAGCACAGCCACCCACCCCCTCAGCTACCCAGATACCCAGCTACCCATTCCCGGACAGACAACCTGCTCATTTTAATCTGGCACAGGGCACTTTAAAATCACTTACAGTAAATAAAAACAAGGAACGCGTCGACTTCTTAAAGGGGACTACGAGTACAACTACATTTGCTTATCGGATTTAACAGCCCTCCTGCCGAGCCAGTGGAATCCCCTCCGCCAAAATCCGAAACTCAGAACTCAACCCCAACCCCTCTTGGCCGGAGCTCAGTTTGGGCCACTTTTCGGCTTTGACTCAGAGAGAGAGCAAAAAGCGTATGGCAAAAGGCGAATGATCAAAGCGGCGGATTTATAGGATTTATGCGCTACCCTTGGCTGCCTGAGCGCATTAGGCAACAGTAGCAGGGTGCAGGGTGCAGGGTGCAGGGTGCTCAGGGGTCACTGCGAGGCTAAGGGAGGAAGGGGGAGAAAGTAGTCGAAAGTACGCGCTTTGGCTGGTTACAGCGCACACTTAACGCCTTGCAGTCCATTAAATGGAAATTTGTCACAGACAAACTGACAAATGGTCATATGGACTGGATAACCGGACAATGGTTGAGCGGAAGAGACGGACACATCCGGGGATTGTCGACCACTTCAATTGGGTGCTGCACGGAGCGCTAAATGGACAACAGAACCGTTAATTTGATTTAAATATTCATAAACTGCATTAAATGCCCACAACAAATGTGCCAATTAAACGGGCCACAAACCAATCAAATTGCGATAAGAGCTGCAAACACATTACCTTAGGCGGATGTGCACGACGACAGGCATATCCTGTTTACCGGAAACGTATAGAATCATCCAGCGGATACCCTGTACTCATCAGCAGTTTATATTTGTTCAAAGGACAATTTGGATATAGTATAAGTATCGATACTTCTTGTGTTTGATACTTGAAAGCCTAAGGATTGGGCAAGTGCAGTCCGGGTGCTTCAATGGCTATCCCTTGGATCTCTAGAAAGCCATTTTCAAAGCTCTAATGTGACCAATATGAATATAAAAATTCCTATTCAGACTAAATATCAATTGTCCAGTGGCTTGGACAACATAGCTCATAGACATAGCCATAGCTCAACCGTGTCCTAGATAGTTGTGGGTACTGTGATGTCTTAGGGGAAGCTCAAAGTAGTCAAGACCCTGATTTAGTCGAACTCGTATATTGTACGTATAGGAACTCATAATAATTAACCTCTTAAGGAACTCCATTTGGTGGAGTTACCATAATTTCATCCCCACACGAAACTTATATGGCAATGTCTGTATACTTCAAACTAAGGCAGAATCCAGCTCTGGGCAGGCTTCTAGGCAAAGTAGCCAAAGCGACATTGGCTAGAAGCCTGCCCACAGCTGGAATATGCAACTACTGAAAGCTACATGAAATTTATCAATAATCTTTGTCTCTAAACGGAACATACATCCTTTTCGAAAAGATATTCCTTTTTATAAGCTCTAAGAACTTCAAGCGTCAGCTACAATAAGCCAAGATCCATTTAAGTTTACTAACTTAGGGAACTCATGGAGAGGTCTTGGGTGCGACTCCCAGACAGTGAGTGGATGTTGTGATTGTGTCAGCCGAAGATCCTTACAGCAAATCTTATGTAAATTTTGTATAGCAAAGGAACTTTAAAGAAAATACTTTCTATCAATGATATATTTATACCCTAAACTTAAAAGACTATATAGAGCATATTATTGCTCTGCAAAAGTGTTGAATAGATGAAAAGAGTTATAACTTACCATATAAACTATATTTGGATATAAGGCAAGATACTTCAAAGATTTACTTAATCCTTTTCAATAGGAAAAGTCTTTTGGGTTTCCAAGTTAAATTTTTCCACAACTTCTTTTCAATTTATAACCACAATCAGCTAAGCATATTTAAAACACGATTAAAACACACAGTTTTTATACGACCAAAGACCAATGTCTTGAACAGCTTTACTCAATAGCAGGAGATGTATTAGTATACATCAATTTGTACATCATATTTTCATCTACTTGAGCTTGGGAAAGAGACTATGCGCCACGCAATGATCCAACTCGGCGACATAGTCGAACAGCTCCTCCATGCAATTCTCAGTTGTCTTGGAACGACCATTGACACGATCGTTACATTCTTGATACTTGTTATATAAGGATTCGATATGCTTCTTGGCCTGGCACTTGTCCCTGAGTGCAGCTTGGGGGTCCACAAGCTCAGCGTCGTCATCATCCGCATTAACCACGGGCAGTCCCTTGGGTCTCCAGAAAGCCATTTTAAAAACTCCAATATGTGACCAAAATGGATATATAGATTCCTATTCAGACTAAATATCAACTCAAACTAGTGCCGTGTAGCTTAATAAATAAATTCTGAAAAAATCTCTCTTCAAATCTCAAAGCCAACTAGAGTTTGTACGAAATATGTAAAACTTTTGAGTATAATTTCGATAGTCTAAACATGCTCTGAATCTATTGTTCTCCCAAATTGATCAGAGAGAAATATATAGCTAGAAGATGTAGAATATATATATAATAAAAAATAGGTTCATTCAATAAGTTCCGGCTTTAGTTTAACTGAGTTTTAAAATATTTCAGACCTCATTTTGTAGTTGAGCACCCTCAACTGCAGCATTTTTACTTATCCGATGGCTATAAACCATGCCAGATGCATTCCTGATATAAAGAGAATACAATTATATATAATTTGTATATACTCAAACATTTTCTCCAGCTCTAATACTAACGCCAAGTCATGTAAAAGTGATTTGACTTGGGTATTAATATTGAGCTAAGATTAGTATTTTCACTATGAATGTCGCTTGTTTTGTTTATCGATAACAATTACATATCATTTATACCTATTATTTATCAGCAAATATATATAGATGGCTATAAATAATATGCTAAATTCCTTTTTTTTATCAATCCATACTGCAGTATTATGTTCAATCATAATATTATTAGAGAGAAAATCAATTTGGATTCAGCTTGAGCTTTTACACTAATATTATTAAATTTTTATCAATTTCTAAACTTAGAACAGATTTGCTGATCTAATCATTCAGTATTATGCTCATCATTATGAAATTTCCTTTAGAAGAATATACAGATTCGATTTGCATTGAAAGTCCCCCATAATTTTATTTAATCTGCGTTCAAGTTTGGCTTTTTAATAAATTTCAATGTATCTTCAATAGAGAACATATCTTAGAGTAGTGAATTGTACTGAATTGTCAGTATACACAGTTAGAGTGGTCTAAAAGACTTGAAGTTATATAGGATAAGTATATGCTTTCCATAGGTTTCATGTGTTTTAAGTATCTTTTTATCCCAACTTGCCCCTAAATCGAATTGCTACTCAGATATCTATGAGGTATTTTAGGTAACGCAAAGACAAATAGTTTTCAATTATTATAAAGTTCTGACATCTTGTAATTTCAGACTGATTTATATACTTCAAGTGATAATAGATACCAAAGAAATGTAAGTAAATGAATCTTCTAATCTTCCTAATTAATATAATGGAATTAAGGTACCAAATAAGCTTTGAAAGTATATCAAAAGTAGCTCAAGTTTCACCCAAAATTTGAGAATTTCTCTTCAATATCATTTATGTTAGGGTACTTCAGAGGGTATCATTTAGTCGTATACATTAGCATAGTATATACACATCTCTTTTCAAATCTTATATATGTATTTTGGTATATACTTCAGCAACTTTTCATAGTTAAAAGAAAGTTTTTGATGCTCTGCCAATTGTTGAGCTTAAAGCCTTTGAATTTATTTAGGTTTCTTGTTTTTTGTGCGTTTGAAACGCATTTGTTGTCAGTTGTTGTTGTTGTTTCTTTGTTGTTTTGGTTGTTCCAATTTTTGCATTAGTTTTGCTGCACAAATCGATAAAATTCAACATTCATTCAACATTCATTGCGTATCTGTTTACACACATCATAAATATTAAATGGCTGACAAGCAAAATACCAAAAAAAAAAGAAACACAAATAAATAAATAAAGAAAAAAGTAACCCAAACAGACACATACGCAACAAGAGAGACAGAGAGAGAGAGAGAGAGAGAAAGAGTGAAAATAAGAGAGAAGAAGAAGACAGAAAAAAAGCAGGCAGCAGTTCACTTGATTAATTTATAACACTAATAAAGAATTTATGTGCAAGTGTCAACCTGCAGTGCGGCCTTAAAGCACCGCACCAGAGCGCACCGCAAACTCTTGCGAGGCCACCCTCTGGTCTCCGGTCTCTGGTGCTTCTTTTCTACCCTGTGAAACAGTAGTATATGCATTCGAGTGGCAGGTCAAGACACACACACACACACACACACACACACACACAGACACACAGAAAATAAAATAACAAACTCGCTTTTGGCCAACTTGATTTGGGCCATGTATCTTGGCTAGCCTGCGGTCCGATGCGTTGTGGTGCGACATGGTGCGACGGCGGCTCTGGGCGTTAATTTGATGAATGACTGCGCATATTAATTCATAAATTAATTTGTTGTGTTATTTTGCGGCTTTTTCTCTTTTCTCTTTTTTCTGTTTCCCGTTTTCTCTCTCTCTCTCTCTCTCTGCATACACATTTCCGGCCTCTGTCTGCCTTTTAGTTAAACTTCCATGCAATAAACTGTTGCCTACTTTTCGGCGTTATGCGTTGTCATCTTTTTTCCTCTATAATTTCTCCCATGTGAACTCATCATGTGGCCCAACTAGGTAAGCTGCCTACGAATAGAATCTGAGAGTGAAGTGTGACAACTTCTATTAGTGGATAACTGGAAAGATGATCCATAATTGCAGCTGCTTCCCTGTACCAAATAGATTTCCATCAGCTAAACTCATCCTATTCCAAAGGATGTTCAGTATCATCCTACAATAAAATTAGTATTGAATCTATATAGTCAAATGCGAAAAATCACAGAAATCCTTAAGTAAACCCGTTTACCATATACGGGTAGCCTGTGTAATTTTATATCTGTATTTCCAGTTGAGGCTTTTTTATACTGCCAATTGATAAATTTTAAATTGAAGGCAACAATTTCAATCTCATATAAACAGAATTGTTATCAACCGCATGAAACTCATGAAACTTTACGAAACTTACTATAAAGTCAAATAATAGATATTTTATAGCTTAGCTATATACGTTTTAAGAATACTTCGTAGAATTTTTGTCAAGTTGTCAGGCTTAAGTTCTTTTAAACTATCAAATTATACTTAAAGATTTTTTTCAGAAAATTTATGTGCTTTGCAGCTGTAATTTGATATTTTGAATGCGATAATATATACCATAGAGGTATATATTTATACATATCCGATTCGAAACTCGCAGCTTTAGTAAATCTCAAAGCATGTTATAGAATAATGATTTCTAATGAAATATATAAATGTAGTTAGTAAACTCATGAATATGAATATGATTTGAAATGGTAATTGTCTGCTTATATGACATTATGTTAAGTAAAAAACTGTACTTTGTCCATATAATTATTTTAATATATAGGAAAAACCAGGACAGTTTGTAGTGTAACAGAAAAAGGGTTTTGTATCTGCAATAATTAATATGCGAAACTTTTGTAAAAAGCATTGGAGATATCCAAAGTAAATCGTATCTTAAAACGATAAAAATTACTGAAGCTTTACTTTGAATTGTTTAGAGATCTTTTATACCTATACCAAATAAATCTTATATACTTATACCAAATACTTCAAAGCTGTTTATTTTACTTCTATATATTTATCTTATACAGAGAACATATTTTAATTTTTTGTTTATAACATTGTTTGATTAATAAAGTACTGCGAGGAAAAAGCATGTAAATTAAATAATAGTTGTCTTTTAACTAATAACCGTTTGCTACTTGATTTAAATTAATAACAATTTCTTGCTTAATAATTAATAACTTAAGATATATTTTAAACAGCATTCGAATATTATTGGTGATTCGGAGTAAACCTTCTACGATAAACTTTAATATTTTTAATTTGCTTAAGTAAAAACTAAAATATTCAGTTGTTATTCATCTAAAGATCTCATCTTCGACTTTCTAGATGGAAGGTAGATATTAAATGGGGTCATTTATTAAATTATGGCACATCGATCTTTATTTTTTTAATTATTTTAATACAGTGCATTAATAGTTCTTTATCTATTTGTGACAAAAGCAACAAACTGAAATTAATTAAAATTAAATTTGCAACCATTTTCATTTAACTGAAATATAGTGTATGTGCTAGAAAATATATAAAATAAAAATTGATGTATATAATTTCATACCACATACATTTCTTAGAAAGAACATACTATATAAAACAATTTTGATGGTACTTGAAATCTTTATATGAAACATGATCTCTGAATAATAATGCATGTTTTTCTGTACTCTTCCAATAGAAAGTGTGTGAATACTGATTTGTATATGGAATAGTTCCTATATAAGCTGAATATCCTGACTGTTCTACTATATAATGTATAGTATGGAATGAAGTAAGAGTTCAGTACTTACTGTACATACATACATACATACATACATACATACATACATACATACATACCTACATACATACATACATTTCAGAGTACAGAGCTATTCAGTAAACCTATTTCGTCCGTTTCTATATGTATTTTCTGTTACTATATGAACTTTTTGATTTAATCTAACTTAATAATAATACAAATATTTATTTGGTTCAATATTCGAATTATGAGAAAAATTATCTAATTTTTATAAATATACAAAACATTTCAAGCTTTTTTCTTTCTTATAGTGTTAAATACTCATTACATTGGCTTTACCTATTTTCACAGTAAAAAAAATGACTTAAGAAATCTGCCGATAGAACAAATGGTCCAAGAAATGAAATAATTTAATAATTTGCTTATACACTAGAATCGGTATATAGTTGGCATATAACTAATTTGAAACGTTTGTTCACTATAGCCAGGTTGTTCATAATATCAAGGCATAGGCTGGCAATATGCATGCGTTTTTTTTCAATATTTGTTCATAAATGTGCTGAATGCAAATCTGTTTCACACGTTTAGAAAACGATCTTAGATACCCCTAAACCTATTTTGTTGAATGAAATTATCTTTTTTAAAAAAGAATCAAAAAGAGTTTTTTGCAAATTGAAGAACAAAATATAGTTAAGAAAACGTCGAAAATGAATAAAAGCTTAAACTGTGGTCAGATACAAAAAGATAGTTTCCTTTCTCGGGGGCAGCCAGAATCGAATAGGCCAAAGTATACAATTATCCGTGTCTAAGTATTGTATACAGGAATTGGCATTTGCTGTGACCTTATCGGCCTTTTGGTTATCAGCAGCTGGCAGGAAAATGTGGCCATTAACTTGTCCACATGTAACGTTAACGTCTGCTGTCTATCCGGCTCTTTCCTAATGGGGTAAACGGGGTAAACAAACAGTCGTAACGCCACGCCCACACGACATATAAAGAGGGCAATTGGGTAAGGATATTCGTGTAAGAAACGATGTGCATTATTTGAACTTTTAAAATGGCCACCACCGAAGCGGCTGTGTTGTGGTCTCAAGCTGCAACGCATCCTTAGACATGGCCAGAATCGTTGGCAGAAGTCCTTGTTAGCCTGTCAGCGGTTAATAGCGGCTTTGTCGTTTCACTCCTTTCGCTGAGACAACTTTCGCCCACAAATTGGGCTCGAGGCAGACGAGTGAATCCGTGTGTCCATGTTTTTTTCTATCCTTGGCTGAATATCCTAAGTCCTATGTCCTATGTCCTGTATTCTGTGTCCTGTGTGCTGTATTCTGTGTCCTCTGTCGCCTGCCGTCGCATTTTGAAGTTTCGTGCGCATCTAAATAATTGATTAACTGTAAAATTCGTGCAAGTTACACGCACACACACACACACACACACACACACACCCATGTCTACATACTCATACACACACTCTGTGTGTGTATATAAAATCGATGAGACTGCTATAAAAAGGACCACAATGGCGGCTGGCACTTGGCGACATGAGGAAGACTCCACCCAAAACAAACAGCCAAAACCTTAGGATCATTTATTTAAAACCACACACGGCGGCATTGGGATGACAACAGAGCTTCCCAGCTCGAAGGCGAATCCGGAGGGGGCGTGTCCGCCCTAAAAAATCAATATTAAGTACTATAAAATGAGCAAATAATGTGACAACTCAAAAGTTGCCTCAATTGTTACATTTAAAGGCATCTTCCGGCTGCTCGGGATTACCCAAAACAAATTGAATTCATTTTAAATATCATTCAAATTGTTCAAAATTTAAGACGATTTTAAGAAGATCTCAAGGTTTCTATATTAGATAATATATAACCTCTCTACCTAAAGCAAAATTCTGACCAAGAGTTGGCAGCTTTGTTGGGAGTTATGAAACTTGTTCTAGTTTTTATAAAAATCTCATCATTAAAGGACATTTAATCTTATCCTTTATACAATTAGGGATCTTTCTTCTAGGTTCCAATTAATATTATGGTATCTATTGATCAGGTATATCTTAAGTCTGTCAGTTAAAGTGGACTTTAGATATTGAATATCAATTTTTGAATCAAGCAATATATTTATATATCACTCAAGCTCAAGCGACTGGCTAAATGTTTGAAGATTGCCAACAAAGTTGTTCTTCGTGACAGTTGGCAACACTTTTCGCTTTTGAGCTCAACTTTAAATGAGTTTTATCAAAGATGTTGCTGTCTGACGATGAACCGGATGAACCTACATAAGATGCCTTCCTGAAATTGAAATTAATAACAATTGAATTATAATAATTGCATGCAACAACATATCTCCCTCTCTCTTTAGCTTTCTCTCACTCACTCTAGATCTCTCTCGACAACACTCGTTGTGAATGGCAAATATCATTACCTATTTTTATTTATAACTAACTAAAGAATGGACTTCCAGATAGCTTCAAACAGGTCAATGAACATTGTGGACTGAAACCTTTCTTTATTTTTGACTTTAAGTGACAGATAACGTTTATAGGGACATTGGCCCTATATATATTATATATATACATTTTTATCAATATGTTGTTTACGCAAATGAAATCCTTAAAAGGGAAATTTTTAAGAAGAGACTTTTTCAGTATTCATAGATATTTTTGTGCATAAAAATCACAAATTAAAGATCTCTTCATTTACCATAAAAGAAAATTAAGCCATTCGGTCAAACCAGATACGAATAGTTCCATACAACTTAAGCGAACAGTTTTTATTCCCTTAATATATTAGTTTCTTATAGTTTCAAATAGTTTTATACAATGTCTAACAGTTCTAAGCAGTTTTAAATCACTTTGAACAACTCCGATTTGCTGCGAACCCTTTTGAAGAGATCCAAACCATTTCAAGAACCGTTTCGACCTAATTCAGCTCTAAACAAAGCTGGATTCTGAACAATGCCGATTTACTTTGAACCGTTTCGAAAGGAACCGAAACGGTTACAAGCAAAGCAGTACTAAAAACTGGCTTCCGAACCGTTTCAATTGTAAGCAGCATCAAAAGGTTTCGACTTACAAAAGAAACTAAAGAATCGGCAACAACCTTAACTGGTCCAATTTCCAGACAACGCTTCCAATTGGACAATGGACAAGATATCCCTAATAGATCAGTTATTCGTGCTGTTTATCTGCCATAGGAAATGATTTCCAAGACGCCATTTCGAACTGTATTATTATTTCATATCCTTCGAAGATGGATTCGCCTGCAAGAGGTTTCTTTATATACTCTTACCTATATCAATTGCAATATCTGACTTAATCTCCGATTTGTTATTGAAGTTGATGACTGATATTGATGCGTGCCCTCTGTATAAACTCTCACATACATGTACCATATACTATCCTTGTTTGTCTCCTCTTTTCAGAGTCGTTTATTAGAAGATGCTTCCCTATTATGCAATTCGTGGTCAGCACGTCAGAATGTAAGTTAATCAAACCAACCAACACACACTTGAATTTCATTTACTTAATCTATGTACAATCTATATACAATATTTAACTTTCGATCCGACTCATCTAATTATTCGCTATCTCAGGTTTCCTATGAACTCGTTTAATTAGAGATCTTTCTAGGAACTCCCATCCAAAAATCAACATTCAAAATTCAACTCTTGTCTCCATTATATTTGATCTATGATTTTCTCCATATGCTTTTGCTGTTTATTCTACTTTATAATTAGTTTCTAGTTTTAATTACATATATTCTCTATATACTTTATATATATTCGTAGCATGTAAGTTTTTTTTTGAAGTGTTTTGTTTGTATCTCATTCCTCTCCAACTCTTCTATGATACAGGGTGATATTTTTGCGGGTATCAACGATGGAATACTCAGCAGAGCGGAAGCTCTCGCCGCCGTCGACATCCAGAAGCACCAAGCCCAGCATGTACATAGCCAAATGCCCTCCCAAATCAAACACGATGTGATGTACCATCATCATTCAATGAGTGCCCCCCCGCAACGTCCATTACAGGTAAGTCAATACCTCTTGATTATCCATAGATACTACCTCAATGTAAGGCACAGTCTCTAACAGATGCGAATCTTGTCTTGATTGAAGTTAATAAGAGCTAGGAAAGAGTTGGCTCTGAAGGTTTTCCTTTAGTTTTAATAATAATTTATGCCGTAAAATGTTTTTCTTTTCCTTTGTTTTTCTTTACCTCAAGAAAAACTTGATAGATTTACATTTTTAAGACATAATCTTCAGATTTAAATTAATTTCATTTAAAAGTTTTAATACTATTGCTAAGAATCCTTCCAATTGAGATGCTGAATGAATCCACAAAGCAAAACTAGCCTATCAGAAGCTGAGACCCTTTAAAAGAAAGGTCAAATATAACTAGGGTTATGGATTATACGAAGCACTTATGGAAAACGTTGGGAAAAAGTATCTATAGGTAAAGTAAAGGATAAATTTGTATAACAGAGAAGAGTTAAGTTCCAAGAAGTAAAGTGATCTATGGGAATAGCTTCTAAAAGATATGTAGAGAATCAATTTTCATGAGAAAAATAAGGGAGAAGTTCCAACAAGTTCTGTACTTTACAGGAAAGGATAAGTTGCTCTTAAAGTAAAAGATACGTTCCGAACAGTAAAGTAATAGTAAATAATAGGTAAAATATAGTAAAGGATAAGTTGATTCAACTAATCAAGATAGATTAAAAGATACGATAGAAGTAAAAGAAACGTTCCAGATAAGTTTCTCTAAGGAAGATAGATTTCAAGTTCTTTATATTAGGCACTCCCTAAGTAAGAGATACGTTCCAAAAAGAAAGGTATTGTCAAGGGAAAGTTGCTTTAAGGCAACGCAATAGAATTTCCGTATATAAGGTACTCATAAAGTAAAATATACTTTCCCAACAGTGAAGTGTAGGAAAGGATAAGTTGCTGTAAGGAAGTTCCTTAGATTAAAAGATACGTTCCGGATAAGTTTCTCTAAGAAAATTAGAGTGAAAGTTCTTCACATTTGGTACTCATAAAGTAAACGACACGTTCCGAAGAGTAATGTATTGTAAGGGATAAGTTGCTTTAAGGAAAATAGAATATAATTTCCATAAATGAGTATCTCATAAAGTAAAAGATGCATTCCGAAGAGTGAAGTATAGTAAAGGTTAGATGGGATCAACTATAACTTAAAGTAAAAGATACGATTAAATGACCAATGTATATAAAATTATAATTTTTTTAAGGAAAATAGATTATAAGTTCCTTCGATTACTTCCAAAAAGTGAACTATAGTAACGGATAACTTGCTTGAGCTACAACTTCCTTAGATTAGGTACTCATAAAGTAAAAGATACGATGCCACGAGTGAGGCATAGTAAAGGATAACTTACTTGAATTATAAGTTGCTGAGATGAGGTACTCATATAGTAATAGATACAACCCGAAAGTAAAGGATAGATTGGATTAACTACAAGTTCCTTAGGTAAGGTGCCCATAAAGTAAAAGATACGTAACCAAAGGCATAGGCAAAGGAAAAGTATCCCCAAAGAAAATCAAGTATGAATTCCTTAGATTGGGTACCCATTAGATAAAGTATAGGTTCCGAAAAGTAAAATACAGTGCACGATAACCGATATTTAGCCTATCTGTGTTCAAAGAAACTCAACTGAAAATAGGCTTACGTAAGGTAGGGACCCACACAAGGTAAAGGATAATTTAATATAATTTGTTGTGAACGATGGAATTTAAATTTAATTATGATAATTGCAGTTCAATTATAAAAGTTGCCTTGTTAGATGCATACTATATGCACATAAAGTATATATAGATTGGCAAACTTCTTGGCCCAAGTCGGATACTTTGGAAATTCACCGGAAATTTTGTCAAATGGCTGACTACGTTCGGCTAATAATTGGGCTCTGGGTTCGCTGGAGTGCGTAACAGCTTGTGTGTGTGGGTGTGTGGGTGTGTGGGAGGTATTATGCGTTTAGCTATCGATGCAGCCCTTTCCTCTCTATGCAGCATTTTATGATAGTCATTTTGATTACAACAACAACAATCACAACGGACAACGGCGACAAGTTCAATTTCCGCTTTCGCTGGTCACATGCGTGTCCTGTCATAGTATGTGTGTGTGTGTGTGTGTGTGTGTGTGGTTAATTTGAAATGTTTCTTTAATAAAATTAAAATTGTGACGTGTAAGCCTTCTGGGAACGGGCCACGTGACGGTCGTTTGCCAGGTAAGCACATCATGATTCGTGTCGTTAATTGTATTGTGCTTCAGCTGGAGGCGAGCTCGCGGTGCTCCGTGGTCGGCGGGTCGCAGCTTGTGGGCGGTATGGAGGATTGCTAGTCCGGGGGTTACAAGTATAACGAGGCCCGAGCACTCGCATATGTCTATCGCCTGTCTGTGTGCCGCAAGGTGGTGCAAGGTTGACGCTAGCGGTGCTCTGGTATTACTGCTCCGGTGGTTGGAACTCTATTAGAAGTTGATTGTAATCAAATTACACAAGCAACCTGTTCCTATATATCTGCAGCTAGTTATTTGTTGTACAAGCTTCGAGTAGTTCCTCCTTGGATTGCTCTAATGCCACTTGTTTTCGGCACAATCGAGCATGACGAAAGTGCGCGCTGTCCACGCGCCGTCGACACCGGTGGTTGTTGTGGTTCCCATTCCCATTCCCATTCCCATACCCATAAACCAAATCCATACCAAAACCCATAGGTCTAGCCCATTCCCAAACTGATTCCCATTCCTAATTCCAATTCTTGGCGTGTGCAGCGTCCTCAGCTCGTGTGGGCCTTAATTTTCAGCAAACACTCGCTCTGCACACTTGAGAGCTCTCTCTCTCTCTCTCTCTCTCTCTCTCTCTCTCTCTGTCTTTCTCCTTGTGCAAAAAACAAAATACATATTTTACCCTATTCGTTTCGAGTTACGGCTTTGGTCTCAGGTGCAACAGCCTATCCAGGGACTTCCCAGCATCCCAGTGCAATAGTAATGAAAATTTCTCATCCCTTTGTCAAATTAGTTGCTTTCCCCCACAAAATTGTCGCATTTCAAACATATTGAAAGTCGACTCGTACAGTTGATTTATATAGACAGTTAGGGAATTACAAATAGAGTTTTTATGACTAGCTTTCGTACATTTGAATAATTATTTCATATTTCTTGACATCCACGTTGAACCGGGAAGCCTTACGTCAATTAAGACTCTTTTGATTATTATAAGATCTTAAAGCATAAAATATATAAGATGTATGATATTTGATATGAATATGAACTGTGCATCTAATATCCCTTACAATGAAAGGATATTATCAATAGAACTTCTACTATATAGCTTTATCAATTCTAGCTTCTTGATAAAAACTGTTGTCAGAATCTTGTAGGAAGTTAGAAAATTCCAATTTAACTTTGACCTAAACCTATTTGAAACTTTTCTTGCCAACAATTTCAAGTTTTATACTCTATAACGAGTGCGAGTCACTCGTTCTTTCTTTCAGGGTCTATCTCTTACACATCTATTTTCAAAGCGTATTCGGGCTCTTCTTCTTTTACTTTCTTCGCTTTTATAACAATAATAAGAATCCCTCTACCTAATTTACTCGCTAGTTCCTTGTCCCCACTTACTCGTTACTTTTACTTTTCTTACTTTTATTTTCTATGGTTTCTTTCATTTATCTACTCGTTAGTTGCTTTTCATCAGTTTCTCGCAAATATCTCCTTCTCTTGCACTCTCTCTCTGGCTCTTTACTTTTTTGGCTCAACCTTGATTCAATTTCTTTCAATCATTTGATCGTTAGTTTTCCTTCCCTATTTTGTGGCTAGATTACTTCGCTTCTCTACTAGTTCTATCACTCCGAAAGAACTCACTTTCTCGTTAATTTAACTCTCTTTGTTTCTTACTCGTTATTTTCTGTCTCTCTTTTCTTTACTCGTTAGTTTCTCTCTCGACCTTCCTGCAGCTATACACTCCTAACTTAGGAGTCCTAAGATGCCCTCACTTATTTACTCGCTTGCATCTCCCGTAGATCTACTGTTTCCTTCTACTCGTTACTTTCTTCTTCTCTATCTTTCTTTCTCACTCAATTATTATTTACACGTTAGTTTCTCGCAGTTTTTTACTCGATAAGATTAGCAAGATTCTCTGGCTCATCTATTGATTCCTTCTACTCGTTACTTTTCTTACTTTTATTTTCTATGGTTTCTTTCATTTATATATTCGTTAGTTGCTTTTCAGTTTCAGATCAGTTTCTCACAAATATCTCCTTCTCTTGCAGTCTCTATCTGACTCTCATTTTCTCTTGCTTACTCTTTACTTTTTTCGCTCAACCTTGATTCAATTTCTTCAATCATTTGATCGTTAGTTTCCCTTCCCTATTTTGTGGCTAGATTACTTCGCTTCTCTACTAGTTCTATCACTCCGAAAGAACTCACTTTCTCGTTAATTTAACTCTCTTTGTTTCTTACTCGTTATTTTCTGTCTCTCTTTTCTTTACTCGTTAGTTTCTCTCTCGACCTTCCTGCAGCTATACACTCCTAACTTAGGAGTCCTAAGATGCCCTCACTTATTTACTCGCTTGCATCTCCCGTAGATCTACTGTTTCCTTCTACTCGTTACTTTCTTCTTCTCTATCTTTCTTTCTCACTAAATTATTATTTACACGTTAGTTTCTCGCAGTTTTTTCCTCGATAAGATTAGCAAGATTCTCTGGCTCATCTATTGATTCCTTCTACTCGTTACTTTTCTTCTCTCTATCTTTCTCTCACTTATTTACTCGATTGATGCTCTTGAATCTTGCCTATCGAGAGTTGCCCTAGGACCGTCATAAATGATATATCAGACATATTAATGAGACATTAATCTATATCTGATTAATCCCGATTATATACTGATTAAAAACTTATCCCTTAATGATACTTACAATGTAATATAAATAAACAAAACGATAACAGGACCTAATCCCAACCCTTATCGTAATACGTAATCCTTGCTGAGTTTATAGTAACCCTTTTCTCTGTATATATCGATCAGCTGGTGGGATCTTATGGATCCGATAGTAGTTCAGGAGACGTTTTGAGTTGTAATTTTTATAAATGCATTTTTTTTGTTGTTTTTTTATTTTAGTCAGGCATGACGTAAATGTTTTGTTACGTCAAATGGTTAAGCTTGTGGTTAGACAACTTCGACAATTTGTGAAAATTTTGCATTGGCTTTGGTCAATGAGAAGGACCTAATCGGTGTTAGCTGTCATCAACGGGGAGTAGGCGATAGCTTTTGACTTGTTGGCTGCGGATCTTCGGTCATGTTGTAGTGCGTCATGTTGTAAGAAAATAAGTTGCTTGGAAGCGGCTCTGTTGCCTCATGGAACTGCATTGGCTGCACCTCGTCCAGGTGGTGCATGTCCTGTGCGTAGGCACTCAGCCTGTATAGCATATCCTTGTGGCAGCAACAGATGCCGGCATACCTTAAACGCCGCCGCTCAAAGTTAAGCAGATATAGACGCCACTGATGCTCAAAACGTGCAAAGGAGAATTCGTTGTTCTCATTGTCCCACTCCGTGTCACTCAGTTGCTTCTCCTTGGACATATTTAGCCGGTGCCTGGAGTTTGACTTGGCGCCAGCGTATTGATTTCCTGCCATTCCTGGAGTCAAGTTTAAAGTTGGAATTTAACCTAATGTTTTGTAAGTCTTTAAAACATGTTATGTATATAAGCTGAGAATGTTTTAGGTTTTTTGATATAATCCCATAATGTTGCTTTGACTCTCTCTCTCTTGAATAATAAATAACAAAATATGCCATTCCAAATTTGATTCTAACTTCAAATTTACAATCAACTCAAATATCTCCCTAACTCTAGTCTAAATGGTTACTTTTTTATTCATTCATTTGAACTCAACTGAAAGCCAAAAAACAAAATAAAATTCAATTATTGCAGAGTAAATAAATATGTATAAAATTCAAATAAATATCATTGATAACTTAACATAAGTAAGAATAGAATGTGGATAGTAAATTGAAAAGATCTAAAGCTTACTGAGTCTATATAAGATCGTCTAGGATAATTTTGGACCATCTATATGTTATCTATGAAGCTTCTTGTCATACATATGGTCATATGCAAAAAGACTTACTCCAAGCGAAAGATTCAAAACATTTCATTATAGTCAAATGTTACCTTATAAATATGAAGATCTTTTAATTTTTTTATTTCTATTTATTATGGTAATTGTATATAATTGTATTATATACATCTATCATAGCCTAAAATTTGACAAAACATATCGCGCTTACAGTCAACAAGGCGACTCAATCTCTTGGATTTATCAAACGATGGTCTAAGGAATTCGACGACCCTTATACGACTAAGCTGCTATATACTTCACTTGTTCGGCCTATTCTGGAATACGGATCTTGTGTGTGGTCTCCTCAATATTCGGTACACCAAGACAGAATTGAGTCTGTTCAAAAGAAGTTCCTTCTTTTTGCCCTTCGCGGCTTTAACTGGGTTCCAGGTACTGATTTGCCTTCATACCACAGTAGATTGCAATTAATTAACCTCCCATCTCTTACTAACCGTCGCATGATGCTGGGAGTTCTATTTTTACATAAATTAATAATTGGCAAAATTGACTCATCTCTACTATTGAGCCAAATTAACTTTTCTGTACCTTTGAGACGTACTCGTAACTTTACACCGATCTCTCTAAATAATCGTAATACTAACTACTCTCTGCATGAACCTTTTCGAGTTCTCTGTGTTGACTATAACAGACTATTCCGAGTCTTCAACTCAGAGTCCTCTTTTGATATGATTAAGAACCATATCCTTAACTTTTTAGCACGTAGTAACTTGCACTAATTTTCATTACTAATAACAGTGATCTGATTGGGTTTTTCTGGGTTTTTCCCAATCCTCGCAACAAATGTTGGATCATTTAATATTCTTATTTTGAACACCCCAGATATTAAATTAAATTTTTTACTTAATTATTTCATTCTAAATTTAAAAAATATTTTAAGTTTTAATTTTTATTAAAAATTGTAATTTTTTGGTCGACTGTTAATAGTTGACATTAAATAAATAAATAAATAAATATTGACTTAATAAATAGCAGTGGATTTAAGTTTTTATTTTATGCCAGTTTCTGATAGAGCTCTCGACAGTAATAATTCTTCTTATTGAGGTTTTGCCTAAAAAAAAAGGGTTATTTATATTTTATGAGCTAAAAAAAATACCATATATTTTCATTATAAATTTGAAGGGGATATAAATAAGTTATCTACCTTAAATTTTCTATATTTTGCCAACATTTTGATGTTTGTTAAATGTCCAAAATACCTTAAAATAAAACTAAGCTAGTCTCCTCAAGGACTTTGATATAAAAACAAATATAATCCCTTCTTTTTTTCAATTTTATAATTATATTGATTACTTATTTGTATAAGAGATGCTTTTTTTATATTATATCTGCACCATCAGCAGAACTTTTCGTTCTATATAAACGACACGTGTTCACAGCGAAAGAGTAGAGTGGAATACCCCTACTTATACCCTGTTGCTAGCATCGTAACCTAATCTGATCTTTTTATTTGTATAGAAATCGCAGCTGGTTTTAGTACAAAGGAATCTTATCCAATTGACTAGACACTCGCATATTGAAATCCAAGTTGCGAGACATTCAAATTTCAGGAATCTGTTTTAGTTACTTTTAATACTAGGAAGTAGAAAAATAACCCTACTCAAATCTTATTATGAAACAATTATTGTTTATTTATCGTATAGAAATCTGAAAGGAAACGTAGTCATCCTTTGCTGAAATATATTTGATACCTCCAGCTTATTGCTAAAGGCTAAGGAATTGGTGAAAAATGTTCCCCTTTTTCGTTGTTCAATTAAATTATTGACACTTTCTATAGGAATAGGATATAGGATATATAATAATATTGAAACAATTGAAAGCGACGAAATCAATAAAATATAAATTGAAATGCTCTGAAACTTGAGATTCAAGTTGCAATTAGAACTTTAACTTTCAAGGCAGTTAATATTTAATTTAATAGCTAATTAACTTGAACCTCTAGGAGCTCTAATTTGAGAGTGTTTACTGTATCCTCTTCTCATTCGAACCTGCTATTGAAATGACTTTATTCCTTCTGTTTATATTTTATTCCTTAAATCTCTCCTAGGCGCACATCCACCGTCAATTTTCATTGAAAATCGATAAGTTTTATAAGGTGTGCTCTCACTGTACTATTTACCATACAGCTAAATTGTTACCAATTTCATTAGAAACATATCTAATACCTGTCTCCACCTTCGCCTATTAAGGATCCTCTTTCAGTTCATTTCGTTTATACCAAAATTTCATACTGTTTCCTCCCACGTATTCAACTAGATTAGATTTGTATCAAGAGTTATAGCTGTACTCTGTATAGTCCGGAAAGGAGTAGCTGTCCGGGGAGAATGATCCATAGTAGTTCCCATACCCGGAGAAAAGGTTGTACATTAAAAGTTTCCACTTGATTTGATGGCTGCTGTCTATCAAATTCTGGTAACATGTGTCATAAGCGTAATGCGTGTGCCACAAACCCTGCTGCCTCTGCCCCAACCCTTCAGGAGAAGTGGAACATTATAAAACTCATTAAATTAAAGTAATTTACGGTATGAGTCACCTCCCCTTTGCACGCCCACCGAACAGGTACCGCTACCCCTTTTATGTCGCAACTTTTGCGAGCATATGAAAAGCCAATTATGAGGAAAACATAAACGTTAACGAAACCGAGAAAGGAAAACGAGAACGAGAACGAAAAGGGTAAATATAAGAGCAAATATAATGCTAATTAAAATAATCATATCCATCATAAAACTGAATGAGAAGTTGGAGGGGCGCGCTTTATGGCCTTCCTAGTATTGCAGAGGGGACGCCTCTACTGCCATTTGTAACAATTATAAAACAGGAAAAACCCACAACAACAACAACAAGAACAATGGACATTATCAATTTCTCTCTGAGCAGCTCAAGTTGAAGATACACAGGGAGGCAGGAGGTAGGGGGAGGAGAAGGAGAAGGGACGTGGGTAGAAGTAACTGGCCACTTTGCAGGCATTTATCACAGATTTTGCAACAGCTAACAACAACAATGGCAAACTTTTGATACTGGCCATATGGAAGCGGGAAGAGGGTAACAGATAGCGGGTAGCAGGTACCGGGTGGGTTTATACTGATCCATCCCTCCGGCAGCGTATAGAGCATATAACATGCAAACCGACGAAAAAAAGTACACTTAATTCAATTTAAATTACACTTTCATATTTCCGGCTGCCCGCGCAGCTCCGGTGAGACCTCGGTCCGCCTATCCGCCCATCCGTTCTGTTCTCCGTATCCATTAGGATTCGCAACATATGGCCCAATTTCCCTCAAATCATTTTCCATACACACAAAACACACATGCAAGCCGCAGCAGATAGACGCTACTATCCACTATCTACTATCCCAGCCCAGTCCGCTTCTCGCACCCTGCAACACGCCCCACACAACACACAACACACCACACACACAGCACACACACCACGCTGTACCGCACCTGATAGCAGCGACTTGTAGTGGTTCATTGCCTCTCGGTTGGCAACCACAAGTGGTTTATCATATTGAAATTCATTTAGTGCACCTGTTTGATTTTTACTGTCGTGACCATAAACCAGAAACCAGAAACCCAACAGAGCCCAATGGAACCCAATACAATGTAACCCGAACAGAACCTGGCATATTATTTTGTAAATATCGTTAACTTTCCATTGCCACTCCACACGCAATCAAATTCCACTTAGTCAGCCGCTAAAACCGTCACAATTCGACCGCGTTTCTATTATTTTCTACTTTATTTCTCTTTATCCTATTCCTATTCCTATTTTTTTTCTTCTGCCTATTTTGTGGGTGGGTTCCCTAACGACACCAACAACAAGAACAACAACAACAACAACAATGACAATGACAATGACAACAAATATTTGCCGTTGGCCATTTATGGGACATACATTCTGTTATTCCACCTAAACTTGACCTGATATTATCTACTTATACGTACTTATGCGACATATGTAGAAACTTTGCGTATCTTCCACTCCATATGGGACTTAATAATTCAATTCAGGAGGTCCTTTCCGGGCGAATACGAAGTTCTTCTTTAGGTTGGCCTAGGGCCTAACGCAGGATCTGTGTGTGAACAGTTTGTGTATTGTCTAAGACTACCGGAAGTGTTTGGGTAATATAGTTATCTCTTCTACTCTTCTCTCTCTCTATCTCTCCCTCTCCCTGCATCTTTCGTTTTTTATATCTTTCCCTCTTTTGAACTCACTTGTTGTCTTAATTCCTAGACCCTTCTGGTTCATTCTCTTACGATCTCAAAATCTGATCTGAGTCAGCATTGCCCTCTACATGTCTCTATTCTTAATCTAAGTCTCTCCGCCTTTGTCCCTTTCTATATATCTCTATCTGTCCTTCACTCTCTCCATCCCTCGTTTTTCCTATCTTTCTCCCTTTAAAACTCACTCGTTGACTTTTCTCCCTAAGCCCTTCTGCTCCATTCTCTTACGATCTTGAAATCTGCTCGGAGCCTAAGCCTCGCATCTGTCTCCTCTCTTTATGTCTCTTTTCTCAATCTGAATCTCTCTCCCTCTCTCTTCCTATCTCTCCCTCTCTCTTTCCATCTCCCTCCCTCTCTCTTTCCATCTCTCGTTTTTCCTTATTTTCCCTTTTTTTGAACTCAGTTTTTATCCTTTTACCATAAACCCTTCTGGTCGATTCTCTTTTAATCTCATTAATCTCCAATCTGTCTCTATTTCTCTCTAGTTATCTCTCCTTTTTTCTCTCGTTTTTCCTATATTTCCCCCTTTTTAACTTACTCGTTGTGCTTTCTTCCTAAGCCCTTCTGGTCCATTCTCTGACGATCTTAAAATCAGTTCTTAGCCTGAACCTTGCATATGTCTCCTTTATATACTTATATCACTCGTCACTATTCTTAATCTGAACCGCTCTTCCTTTCTCTCCTCTCTTTGTCTCTCTTTCTCACACCCTCTTTCACTCTCCCGTAGTTCATCTTATCCCGAACAGATCCCTCATCTAACTATACCCTAACAAACTAACAAAATGTTTATCCTACTATAGATTCCCACTTAAACACTCTTTATTCTATCCCTATCCCTCTCTCTCTATCTTTCTCCCTCTCTCAGTCACTTTTTCAGTATCGCTTTATTTTACTCCTTTCAGTTAATTAGCTCTAAACGCCTCTAACTGAATTGCATGGCATTTGTCACCTTAAGCATATGCATAATTAATCGATCGGCCGTCCTACATGGTTATCGATTGCAATGGTATATTTATCGCCAGTGGATCACCACAATAAAATATGTAACGACATTTAATAGAACTATATAATTGTAGCAACACCACAATTTTCAAATAACTAATGCATAACCCTTGTTATGTCGCCCTTTACATTTTTCCGCTGTATCCTGTAAAAAAGGATTCAAATGGGGCATAATCGAACTGAATAAACGGTTACTAAATGACTGTTAACTTTTAACTGAACTAAAGCAAAGAGTTAAGTAAATATAGTTAGCTAGAGGGAGAGTATATAGATAGTTCTATCCATTAGATTTCATCAATAGATTTGTTCCTCAGACCTGAGTACAGAGTATCCTTAGGGGTTTGACAAGTTATTTTTCTTGGTGAACCTTTTGCGGCTTGTCTGTGCATGATTGTGTGTGTGTGTGTGCATGTGAGTGTGTGTGTGTGTGTGTTTGTTGTTGGTGTTTCCTCTTTTTGTATTTTGTGTAGAAAGCTTTGTGTCATCCAGTGACAATTTACGGGCGGCTCTCATCGACGTGCCACGTCGTAGGTCCTGGAACCTAGGTCCTAGCCACCAGCTCCATGCCTCCGTCTCTCCCTTTGTCTCTGTCTCTGGCTCTGTCAGTTCAGTTGAGTTCATTTTAGTGGGTTTTGTTCTCGTTCTCTCATCGTTTTGTATTATTTTGCTGCTTCTTTTGGCTGTGTTCAGTTCCGTTGATTCATTTATTTATTTAGTTTTCTTTTCTTCATCAATTATTCACACGGCGTCTGTACACTGTGCGTTGTCTTTTTTATACGAGTAGCATGACAATCAAAGGACAAACTCGATGACGACATGGACACACTCCTACCTTATGTTGTATGTGTCTGTGTGTGGGTGAGTGTGTGGGCATGTGGGTGGTCTGGATTGCCCATAAAAATGCTATCCTCAACTGAATGTGGTCAGCAGTCATAGGCCAAGGATTGCAGGTATCGAGAATAGTTTTACAATTACAGAACACGACAGGGCAAGACAAGACACGCTTCGACACGACACAATTCCAAACTGCACTTTCGCCAACCATTGGCTTCATCTATTTTTAAGTTGCATGCAAAGTGCATTTAACCGTAATTTGATTTCGTTCCCTCTCCTTTTACTCCATCTCCATCTGCTCCATACGCTCCATACGCTCCATACGCTCCAACTTGGCTGAAGGCAAACTCGATTTAAGCTCATACAACTTTGAGTGCTCGCTTAAGCCTTGATTGACTTGATTGAGGCTTACAATACTACTAAGTACTTAAATATATAAAAGTACCCCACTTTCCAGATTACCAGAAACCATTCAAAGCAACCAAATGCCTGGCTCTCCCAATAGGATCAATGGGTTCACAAAGCAAATCACAAAATGTCATTGCAAAACTCAGTCAAACTCTCTGAAGGTAAATGCCAACTGACTTGCTGCAGAAGCCCCCATACAACTGTCAACTGAAGGACAGAATATAGAATCAAGTGTAAATTTCTCCAATTAGCAAAGCTACTAACTGAATTCCTAGTTTATTATGCGTGTCTATCTGTGTATCTATGTCTTAAGTCAGTGCCTTCTCACTGATTAATCCTTAATATTTTGTATATAATCTTTCGACTGCATCCACTTTTGGTTCTAGGGCGTTTTTCCGCTCTCACAGTTTTGTTCCCTGAGCTCAAAGTCTCTTTGATGTCCAGTTTCTAGTATCTAGTCTATTTATTTCCATTATTTCAGAAGACTCTAGTATCTAACCTCTAACTTCTTGTCTCTTAGTTGAAGCCTTTTGTCTTTGTAATCTTGTGGGACAACGACAGAGTTGTGGAATACTAGTTTCAAGTCTAGGGTCTTGTCTCCAGTCTCCAGTTTCTCTAGTCTAGATGGTCTCTAATCTTTGGGAGGTTTTAAGTTTGTCTCTTAATTAAGATCCTTCAGTGACTATTATCTATCTAGTATACTCTTCGGAACACTCAATTCTCTCGTCTCTAGTCTTTCATCTTCAAGCTGTAATCTTTGGTCTAGACTGATCTGATCCCTAAGCATAAGACTCTTTCCTGTTTTTAGTATACTTTTTTCTGGCAACAGACTCTAGGATCTAGACTGAGTAGTTCTAAGCTCTTGTGTAAAGTGAGTTCAATCCTTTTGCTTCCTTAGGTGACTAGTTTCTAGTATCTTGTATCTAGTCTTTAGGCCAGATTTAAGTCTTTTATACTGAGAGTCTAGAGTCTATAGTCTTTGGAGTCTATGTTCCAAAGTTCTCTAAGTCAGATTTTTAAGAGACTGATTCGTTGTATGTAGTCTTTAGCCTGTAACATCCCATCCTTAGCCTTGATTTCTAAGGACCTTAGTACCTTCCAAGCCTCTTAACCCATTGTGGCATCAGCTCCTACCTTCCAGCTCTGTTATCCAAAACATTTCTAGTCTCCTCTCCTTAGACTCAAGTTGCTTTCCCAACTTAATACGGCAAACATCCTCTGTATACTCTGAAAGCATTTCCAATTGGATTTTTATGCATTGGTCGCACTATAAAGATTTCAATATCCATATAAAGTCTATTATTTTTAAGCTTCTTCCGGCCATTTTATGTGGACGCTTTTCTGTGTATTTACTATTAAATTTGGCTTGGTAATAAATAAAATAAGTTTGTTAGGCCTAGAGTATAATCCAGGCATGTGTTCTTACCCCACCTGGCAGAAAGTCACCCACTCAATCTGTGAGCGAGGTCATATGGAGAGGAGGCAGGGGGTTGGGGGGTTGGGGTTAAACAAAATGGCAGTCGTACCCTTTTTTGCGATGACACTTAACAGGTTAACCTGCTTAAAATGCACATCAACGCATCACTTGACCCACAGCGGACGCACAGTGGAACCCCCTGGAAATGGTTTCGAAGCGAAAAACGAAGCATATGTAAAACTTAATGCACAACGTGTGGACAGACGAGGCGGGGAGGGAAAGAGGGGTAGAGGGTAACAGGGAATACTGATGAGCATGAGGATAACTGTAAAACTGGCAACAACTTTGCAATTATCAGTTACAAATGCTCAACCAAAAAGCGGGTAACAAACACCATTAGACATGCCCAGTGAATAGTGCTTGGAGTAGGGGAGGGGGTAGAACAGAAGGGCAGAAGGGAGGCTGCGGGGTGGATGAGGGTTTCATTGTTTTTTGTTTTGAGCATTTTTTCAATAAGGTTGTTATTTACTTTCACCGAAGTGAGCATCAAATTGATCGTATTAATGGTCATAACTAGTTTATCCCGCCCATCTTATCAATTTCCCGGGGATTATACGCAGATTTCCATTACCATAGGGTGGTTTTCCACTCCCTATATATACGTATATACGTATCTACTTAACAGACAAACGGAGCATTAATGCAATTTCAATGGTCAATGCTAAAAACACTCTTTTTCGATTTACAGTTACAGTTCTCCTCGTTGTTGTTGTTGTTGGTATTTGATCCGCTTGTTTTTTATGCCCAGAGCCTGGATATACACTCGTACTCGTACAATTTGTTTTAGCTTCGGGATAAGGGACTGGGCTGAGCCCATGGCACAGAGTAGACTGGCGCCTGATGGGGGAGCGAACTGTTGCCCGGGCTGGCAGTCAATTCCCACAGGAATTCCCAGGCAATATAACTGAAAGCAAAAATGAAGATAACAGTCAGCGCGGCAAGTGCAAATCCACCCGTCCATTTAACAACTTTTGTAACCTCTCCCTCCCATTCCACCCGCCAGCCACCTGACGTGCCCACATCCACATCCACATCCAGGTCCACATCCACATCCAGGTCCAAATTCACATCCTCATGCGCTGCGCGTACCTTTTGCTAACCAACTAACTGCCTTTTTACTTGGCGCGTCTGTGGGCGGGTGGATGAGATGAAAATGAGTATGAGATTGGGACTGGGAGTGGGTGTGGGTGTGTGGGTGTGTGGGTGGGTGTGGGCGTTGGATGGGCCGCCTGTTACGCCTCTGTTTGATGCTTGTAAAGACCACTTTACCCGCTATAATAAAAATAAATCATAATATTTTGCGCGCCTTGTCGCGCGTGCGAGTGATAAAGACAGAGAGAGGTATAGAGAGTGAGTGAGGGAGAGAGGTAAATTGGCAGGCTGAAACTGTGGCAGACAAACTTGTGCAAGCCCCTGCACAGTGGTACCGAAAAGAGTGTTGAATTCTTGACAGCTGCCTATGAATATTTCATATCAAATCTTAACACAACTTTTCGCCTCTATATAAATATATGATCTAAGCTAAAGAGCAAAGATTATATCTAAAGAAAGTATTGGCAAGAAATTAAGAAGTTATTCTGAATTGGATATTAAAGTTGGGATATAGTTAAGAGCAAGTTAGGAAAAAGAAAGCAGAGGAAGCTAAGGGAAGTCGAGGAAGGAAGAACAAAGCCAGAGGAGGAAAAGAAAGGAAAACTTTTCTAACAATCATTTCGAGTAACTCATATAGCGTATATTTGTCCTGACTGGATATAATAGATATATACATATATATATGTATGTATATTTCATTCCATATCATAATCAAACCAAGGGAGATCGAGGGAGAAAGATGGAAGCAAAGAGAAAGGTTAGGAAAGTTTTCTAACAATCTTTTGAGATATCCTAAATCTCGTCTGTTTACCTTGACTGGATATATATATATATATATATATATATATCTAATGGATATATATATATATATATATATATATATTTTATTCCATATCATAATCAAGCCAAGGGAAGCGAGAAAGGAAGATGGAGGAAGATGAATGAAGGAGTCGAAAAGATAGGAAAAATTTTCTAATCTTTTCGAGTAACTCATATATCGGCATTTGTCCTGACCTGATATACATATATAGTTATATACCTAACTTCTTACACTAAAGAATGATTCTTATACCATAGTCCAATCTTTAATTAGAAATTTACACACATTTTTCATAGAGCTCAGCCCACTGTCAGAGCGCAATACAAAGGCACACACGCCGGCGTTTACCTTGTTTGCCGGTACTCAACGGCACACGTCACATTGTACTCGGTACTCGGTACTTGGTACTCGATACTCGGCGTTGCTGTCGTCATCCATGTTGGGAGGTTGTAACCCCGGATAATGTACTTAATGCATCTACATATTAATGTCGCCCGAAAAACCTGTGCAGGCAACCCCGCCCCGTAGTCCTCTTGCGGCTGTCCCTTTTGTGGCAGTGGCAGTGGCAGTGGCAAGTCCTTGCCCGATACTAGTAGTACGAGTGTATGGATAGTATTTTCTATTACTGGGCCGTGTTGTGGTCCCCCTTGAGTCCTTGTCGTCCTTGCCGGCTTGTTGTGCCTTTTGCTTTTTGTTGTTTTTATTGCACAGGCGATGTGCGAGTCGCGCGCAAGGGTCGCCCCGGCATATTTCCCTCTCCCACCTCCCGACCCGCCTCTTCAGCTACCTTTCCCCCTTCAGTTTATGCCCAGAGCTCAGAGCCGTGTGATTGCTGTTACCCGGTGCGAGCGAGGGGTATTCCTGCAGCAAAGGTACGACTCTCCGAAAACACTTGTTCCATCACCGTTGCCGTGCGTGCTCTGTGTCTGTGTCTGTATGTGTGTGTGTGTGTGTGTGTGTGGGTGTGTGTGTGTGTGTAAGTCCCGGTTATATTGATATGTCTCCCAGAAGAGCAGCAAAACAGCCGGTAGCACAGTTAAGCGGGGACCGCAATGTGTAAAAAATTACGAGCTACATTGAAAATAAAAAAAAAAAAAAAACCAAAAGAAAAAGAAAAAAAATTGTAGCGCCGCCAGACACGGGCGTGGGGCAGTGGCAGCGGTGCTGGTGGCAGTGGCACTGGTGCTGGTGCTGCTGCTGGTGGTTTCATGCAACTGAGTGGCACGCATGATGAGCCGGCAACAATATGTTAACCCTGAAACTTACTTCTCTCTCTCTCTGTGTGTGTGCGTCTCGCACTCCGCTTGCAGCTCAGACTACCTCGTCCTGCCTCTTGCCCTCGCCCTCCCCCAACCCAAGCAATGCCGCGCTAATATATTGTTTTTGTTTGGGCTACTTTATGAGTCGAACGGCAGGTTGTCGTACACTGAGAGAATTATTAGCTACAATTTACACTCGAAATGTGACTGGGAACACTTTCCATTTCATTTAATCATTTTAAATTCTAATTGGAATCGCAGCTTATTTGGTTTGAGCTCACATTTCTTGAAAGGCTTTGAACTAGTTGTGAACCAAGATTAAGACTGTCTTGGAACTAGTTTCGGGCAGGAGCTGTATCTAATACTATATAATAATACTTGACTATACTTTTTAGGTCAAGAAGCACTAGCAGACTTAGTTTCGCATTAGAACTATATTCAGGTATTTTATAGATTCAACTTCATGAAATGAATCAGGCTTAGATTGAACCAGGACTTAAATTCCTTGTAAGACTATATCCAGATACTATATAGATATATATACAACTTCTCAAGTCAAGTTTTAGATAGACTTAGCTTCACTTTACACCTATATCCAGATACCATATAAGTTCTATACTAACTGAAATGAATCAGGCTTAGATCCAGGCTTAGACTCGAGTCTCCCCCTAAGACTATATCCAGATTCTATATAGTTTTGTAACTCTTCAAGTCAAGTTGTAGATAAACTCAGCTTCGCCTTAGAACTTTAACCCGATCCTTTATAGATTCTACTAACTGAAATGGACCAGGCTTAGATTGAAGCAAGCTTAGACTGAGTTTCTTTTTAAGACTATATCCAGAGACTATATTGATATAAAGATACTATACACTATATCAGATACTAATCCAGATATGCCAGAGATCATCTCAGATACCAAAAATATATCTATGTATATATATTCTGATTCATAAAATTAAACCTTTTGCATTTCGCGTTAATTGAAAATTGATTTTACAGCCGTAAAACCTTTCAATATGTAAATCACGTGCTATAAAATTAGTAGGAACTTTCGCTCAGTGTACAAATGTCCTGGGAATTCCCTTGGCAAACTTTTTTCTTTTCCTTTTTTTTTGATGGCCAACGGCGACGGCGGCTGCTGCGACGCGACGGCAAAAGGTAAAAAGTAAAAGTAACTAAAGACACGTTGCAAGTCCTTCGTCCTGCGTCCTGAGTCCTGCATGCTGCGTGCTGCGTGCGTCCTTTTGTAGAACGTTATAAAAATAAAATAAAATCTATTACGTGGCAAACCACCCCACATTTATGTGGCAATTTGTTGTTTCTTGATTGTGTGTGCTGCCGCTGCCGACGTCGCTGTCGACGCTTCTGCTGTTGCTTCTGCTGTTGCTTCTGCTGCTGCTGTTGCAGTGGCAAAAAGTAAAGTGTATCATTTTCCCATTTGGCGGCAAATGCGACCCCTTTTTGGCAGAGCCAGGACACACGTAGTGGGCACTTCTCGCACTTTGTCTCAATTCCCAACTGTCGCTGCCCCGCGACCCTCCCGCGCAGCCCCGCTGCAATTTATGAAGATTTGTGTGGCCGGTGCGGCTGGGTTGAGTCCTAGAGTCCTACAGGAATATACACGCAGGGTTGATCTGCCCTCTTCTGCCCCGCCCAGGCTGTTAGAGGCCGCCGTAGTGCACTTGTTTTGATTTGTTTGGAATAATAACAGATGCTTACCGTTCATATTATTCATTGTTCAAATTATTAACGCTTGACAATAAAAATTGTATTTGAACAGCTCTCGAAAGTGTACCCAAAAAACGCCGCTACCCTCTCTCTCTCTGATATCCCGTATCCCGTGTCCTGTGTATAGTGTATCCTGCGCCTGTGGGCGCGGCGCAAGCCGGCAAATTGCAATTTGTGCAAATATTTATGTACATTGAAAATTACTCATTTGTGTAACACCAATTAATTTCAACAAACAGCAACAACAGAAACAACAACAACAACAACAGCAACAACAACAATGAACGAGCATCCATTTGTAAGGTCCTCGTCATTGTTTTTGTTGCCGTTGTCCTTTGCCTTCGCCTCCTGGTTAAACAACATGGAAAATGAGGTCTTTTGTTTCCTAAAATAAACGATGTTTGTTTGCGCCTCCCCCAGAAAGTTTGCCAAGTCTCTTGTGCAGGTGCTCTCATACATGACCTGCCCGGCTCATACATATACGCCGGAACTGGGAGTTCAGAGTTGGGAGTTCAGACTTTGGGGCTGTTCTCACTGATTATTAGCCCAAATGCATTTGATTTTCCATCGTGTTTTCTTTTCTTTTCGCTTCGTTTCGTTTTCGTTGTTGCTTCTGCAAATTGCGGTTCACAAATTGCCACTTCAACTTTTTGTTTACACTGCAATTTTTCAAAGCTGCCTCCCTGCCCCACCCCACCCCTCGACCATATTCGTCACTTACAAATTGCAACTAATTAGACAAACCAAGGGCAGTCCGTAAACCCCATAATTAACTGCCAAATCGCTGACAGAGTGCCCGGCTTAAAGCTAGTTTGCAGCTCTTCAAGTTCAGCGCAGCTCAGCGGAAAATTAATGAAAAGAAAAATGTTGAGAGACGCATAGAAAAGTGTTTTAACAGAGTTTAAATATTTATTTTATTTACTTAATATCAACAATGAGTGGAACTCTGAGAAAAGAATAAATATTACAAATAATACTAGCAATAAATGTTATAAAAATAAAGTGAAAAATTGAGTGGATTTCTGATTATAAAATTTGAGCAAAAATCATATGAAATCATTATTAAAGAGAATTGAATTAATGTATAATATATATCATATCTATAACATCGGCTAACAATATGACAATCTTCATTATACATTGTATAAGTTTATATATAAACATATTATATTCAGCCAAAATTAAGTCAGTCTTCTATATAAAATAAACAATTTAAAGCCTTAAAAGATTTAGTTCAAAATCTGTTCCCATTCAGTTAAACTTGAAATCTAAATTAAGACCAACTTTTAAAGAAATTTACAGTATCTGCTTTTACTTTCTATATATATTATATATACTATATCTATATTTGTTTATGCTATATCCTAGTATATCTATATCTATATATATATATGTATGTAGTTTAGGTATAACAAAACTTAACTACTTAAATTATATAAGAATGTCGCAACACTTTAACAAGGATAAACATATAGAGAGAGTAGGAAACACACACAGTTATCTCCTAGTTCCTACTTCCTGCACGCCACAATTAATTGTCAATTTCTTCTTTGTGCCGCATTCGTAAGCGTTTTACTGGCAGCATTAAATGACACTGCAACAGAGCGTGTGATATGTTACGTTTAGAGGTGACGCACAAAGAATAATTAAGTAAATGGTAAGAGTTAGATAGAGAGATAGAAACAGAGAGAGAGAGAGAGAGAGAGAGAAAAAGAGATAGAGAAGTGTTGCAGGTTGCAGGTTGAAGCAACACGTCTCTATTCATATGTATTTATTCATAACGAGTGTTGCACCTTCCTCTTGAGGCAGCAACTCTGTGGAAAAGCTGTGGCCACATTCCTCGCCGAATCTCAACTATGCAACAGACTAAAACTAAGTTATTTATTCAGACTTGGTGAATAGCTGTTGACTATATTTGAAAATCAAACTACAAAATAATATATATAAATAAATAAATTTCAAATATAAATCAATATAATTAATATTAACTGATAAAATCAAAAAATCAGGAAGATATAAAGCTTGAGGTTATTTAAAAATAATAATAATGCGATTTCAAATGATCTTGGGAAAACCCAGAATAACTCCATTAAATTAATGTTTATAAGTTTGAAGTCTTACACTAATCTTAGTTACATCAGTCGAAAGTTGGTAGATTTTGATGAAGGTTAGAACAGACTCAACTCTAAATATGACTATAAACATAAAGAGAGTGCTCAAATATGTTTTATGTGATATGTTTGGTGAATGATAGTTATGATAGTCGTACACTTATATATTATTAGTATGCCATCAGATCAGTTAAAACTATTATAGGTAAAATGTACTTAGAAATCTGTATTTGATATGGACTATATAGTATTTTAAATCGATGTATAGACAGTCAGCTTAATCGACTTTGCTGTAAGTACAGATTAAGTATATATAGCTCAAAGGTGGATATTATTATTGAAAGCTGTATAAAGAGTGAGTGGAGGTATATAGGGAGAGAGGCATCCAATGCTGTCAGCACTTAAGTTCGTTGTCCAATTCTTGTTCCTTGTAGCTCCTTTAGTATTGGATATACATTTTCTCCTTGATTAATGATATCCTTGACTATTCCTTTAAATTGCTGCACTCAACAGTCAAACAATACGCTCCAATGTATCTTATATACATATACTATGTATCTTTTTTTTCAGATATTACTCCTATTTCTATAGTTAGACCTTATATATAGATATATGTATATACTATTCTATATCAGGCTGTGAGCAGCAGCTTCTAGAGATAACTTCGAGAAGCTCGAAGAGGCAACATTAATTATTATTGTTCTTAGATACTTGAAGCCAACTCCAACTCCAAGGGCCTAGTACATCCTATACATATAAAATATATATATTGTATATATAAAAAAAATGGATATATAATATTCATAAAAGTTTATTTCAATTTGCGAATTGCTTAGAAAAACTTGATTTTGATGAACTCATGGATATAGAAAGTAATTCCAAACCAGGTTTCCAAAGAGCAAAGAAAAGCAGAGACTCAATTAGTACCATGTATTTGTGTGTGTGAGTGTGTGTGTGTGTGTGTGTTAGAGTGTATCTGATACAAAGTATCAGAGCAAATTTGTCGTGACCTTCTAAGGATATCGGTCGAAAGGACTGTGTGTCCTGCAGTGAGTGCAAGAGTGAGGTTGAGATTTGGAAAAATGGAAAAGATCAGAGGTGTTGGATGGATATTGTCAGGTGCTATGATTAATTTTGCAGTCGACCTGGTCTTAAAATTCATTCAGGGGTACACAAAAAGTAGAATAAAAAAAAAGCATACAACTTCGTCTTGATTATAATAAAAATTCCAAATTTTCTAAGACTGCAATTAGTACGTAAGCGAGTTGGCATATCGGGTTTTGGTAACGAGAACACCATTCTGAGCGTGGATTGGAGGACGAAGGGGGAGGCGTTGGAATTGAAGGAATTGGAACTGGAATTGGATAAAGATAAAGATTGTGGAGTTGTGTTTAGTATCTCGTGGGTTAGTGGGTCGGTGGGCAGATAAACATCGTTCCAACGGCGTCCCAAGCGATTGTCCGAGAGCCGCAGACCGGCAAGCCCGGCCGGAAGCCAAGTGAAATGGCCGAGGTGCTTAATTTGGACAATATTATTTCCAGGCTGCTGGAAGTGCGTACAGCACGGCCTGGAAAGAATGTGCAGTTAAATGAGACGGAGATACGCGGCCTGTGCCTCAAGTCGCGTGAAATCTTTCTCGCCCAGCCCATACTGCTTGAGCTGGAGGCGCCGCTGAAGATTTGCGGTGACATACATGGCCAGTATTATGATCTTTTGCGCCTGTTCGAATACGGCGGCTATCCGCCGGAGTCCAATTATCTATTTCTCGGCGACTACGTGGATCGCGGCAAACAATCGCTGGAGACCATCTGCCTGCTGCTCGCCTATAAAATCAAATACTCCGAGAACTTCTTTCTGCTCCGCGGCAATCACGAGTGCGCCAGCATCAATCGGATCTACGGCTTCTACGATGAGTGCAAGCGACGCTATAGCATCAAATTGTGGAAGACCTTTACGGATTGCTTCAATTGTTTACCCGTTGTGGCAATTGTCGACGAGAAGATATTTTGCTGCCACGGCGGACTGAGTCCCGATTTGACTTCCATGGAGCAGATCAAGCGCATTATGCGGCCAACAGATGTGCCCGATCAGGGCTTGCTCTGTGATCTGCTCTGGTCCGATCCGGACAAGGATACCATCGGTTGGGGCGAGAATGATCGCGGCGTTAGCTTCACCTTTGGTGCTGAGGTTGTTGGCAAATTCCTACAGAAGCACGATCTAGATCTCATCTGTCGTGCCCATCAAGTTGTCGAAGATGGCTACGAATTCTTTGCCAAACGACAACTGGTCACACTCTTCTCAGCTCCCAATTACTGCGGTGAATTTGACAATGCGGGCGCCATGATGTCCGTGGACGAGACGCTCATGTGCTCCTTCCAGATCCTGAAGCCCGTCGAGAAGCGTAAGAAATAATGCAGTACATCTGTTGCTGTTCTAGCTCTAAATTGTTGCCTTGTATCCAAAATATTGTATCCAATCAGTATATACAAATATGAATATTTCGAAAATTAACATATCTATATAATTTACACACACACACACACACACACACACGCACACACACACAGATGAGTCTCTCTCGTAGCAGGAAATGATACAATATTATCAGCTGTCTGAGCGCCATAACAAATTAACAAATGCTAAAAAATTAATGAACAATAACAAAACACGAAGAGGCAACAAAACGGAATGAAAAAAATGAAGCGAGAGGAAAACAAACGAAAAAGCCGGCAAGGAATGGCGCCAAAAACGCTTTATTATGCCAAAAGCGAGTAATAATAAATATAAAAATAAAAACAAATAACAAAAAAAGAAACGAAACGAAAGAAAAATGACGCAGAACGAAAAACGTAAAACGGGGCGACAACAACAAATTAGATTATATGTAATGAGGTCATTTGCGCGTAAACAATCAGACAGACAGAGCGAGAGAGATAGATAGAGAGAGGGAAAGCGATGTGAGTTAGACAGAGCGAGTGATAAACATTCACATGTTTATCAACAAACTGGCAAATAAATAAATTATGTTGGCAAAGTTTTTAATAAATGATGAAGAGAGCAGCGAGCGGAGAGCAAACAACGAAAAAAAAATCAGCAACTCCAAAGCTCAAAACAAAAGCAAAATGGCGGCTCACTTAACGAAACTCGAAGCAGCACAAGCTGGCAGAGCGAGAGGGAGATGCGAGAGAGAGCGTGTGCGTGCGTGTGGAAGGGAGTGAGAGGGCGAGTGCGAGTGCGAGCTTAGGTTCAGCTTAGGCCTGGCAATTGATGCGCTTGCAGTTTTTGCGATTGCCAAAATGCATTTGATTATGCTTGGCACACACACACACACACACACACACAGCTCCCCCCCACATATGTGTAGAGCGTCACGCAGCGGCAAGCTGGGTGTTAGAGTAACAGAGATAAACGCCACACCCACAAAACGCCTTCTGCCATCTCGTTTCGTCAAAGCTGCCCGCTGTCGTTATATTTGTCTGTTTGTTATCTTTATTCGTTATTTGCTTTTGTTGTTGTTGTTGCCCGTCTAAAGCGCCATCTAACGCTCATAATTTGTTCTTGAATAATTTTATTAATTACAAATTATGCGCTTAATGAAATGGGACAGCTCCAACGACGACGCCAACGTTGACAGCTAACGGTAACGGTGCCGCATCGGCCGCTTTCGTGGGCACTGCCCAAATGAATTTTGCATAAGCCTCAGCCAACCACAATGCAGCAACAGCAGCAGCAGTCGCACTCGCAGCAGCAGCAGCAGCAACAGCAGCTGTCACAGCCGCAGTCGCAGTCCGGACGCTGTCCCCCGACTCATGTGCTGCTCTCACTGCTCTCTCTCTCTCTCTTTCTCACTCTCTCCTTCCCATTCTCGCTCTCGCTCTTGCTCTCGGCGCAGGGTGGTTGCGCAGTGCCGCAACTGAGATAGCAACAACAGCAGCCTGCCACATACCAGCACCAGCAGTGCGAGCGAGAGGGAGAGAGAGAGCCAGCAAGAGCGCCAAGGGTGCAAACCAATAACAGTCAGACTAATTTTGGGATTGGTTTATAATTGAAGAGTTTGCCATTGTGTTTGCTCCGGCAGCAGTCAGCCGTCATCGGGCAGCAGCAGACAGTGGCCACCTCTTGCAGTTTTTATACCCCCTACACAATATCCCTTCGTCCCTTCCCCACTTTCTACAGCTACAACCCAAAATATCTGACGTCGCTGTCCGACTCTTATGTACTGACGCTGGTCACGGCGGGACTACGCTGCGGCGGCGTCGGCTCCGGACTGTTGTCTTATTGTTTTTCGTAGGCCTCCCCCATGCGCCTGCTTATCATTTTAGAGTTTTACATAATTGGCACAGCGCTCACAGAGCCAGAGCCAGAGCCGGAGCTCAGCTACCAGCATGAATACATATATATATATATATATGTGTATATATACATATGTATGTATCTATGTATAAGTGTTTGCGTGTCCACGTTTTGTGTCCATTTCTAAACGTCGCATGAGGGGGCGTGGTACTTTTCGTACATATATACACACACACACACACACACACACACTTATACATACATACGTACATCTGCTAGTTTCGGCTGCGCCACATTCAAAAAGATAAATAAATATGAGTGCCCCACCCACTGGTCGCGCTGTGTGAATGGGCGGCTTGGCCTGGGTGGTCGGCTATTGGCGTTTTGTTGTAGCATACTTTTCAGCTGTAATCAGTTTAAATGCTTAACAAAGCAACACACACACATAGAGAGCGATGGAGCCATAGACAGAGAAAGGAGAGAGATAAAGTTAGCAGAACATAAGAAGCCGTTAGAGAGAGAGAGAGAGAGAGAGAGAGATGAGCGCGGGACATAGCGTGAGAGCAAAAGCAGCAATGGCCGCCTCATACTTTTTAGTTGCTATTCATATTTGTTTTAATAATTGAACAATTCTATAAATTTTTGATACATAGACAAAAGAGTTGTGTGCCATGTCCGTATCCATGTGCCGGTCTCTATTTCTCTCCTCTTCATTGTATGACTATGTGTGTGTGGGTGTGTGTGGATGTGGGTGTCTCATCCAGTTAAGACCCTTTCAAAGTTGCCTTCTGCTTAAGTATGGGTGTGTGCGCGCCTTGTCTCTCGTTCAATTAAAGCTACATGACATAAAAGATTTCGTAACAAGTCCCTGGCAGCATCCACCAGCCCCTCACCCACTCGATCTCCTCCCGCTCCATCAACCCGCACCGACACCTACTTACTCCACAGCCGATTCTGAAAACTTGCGCCACTTTTCATGTTTCAAGATGCTTTCGTTGTTTTTTCTTGTTTTCTTTTCCTTTTGTTGTTGTTGTTGTTGTTGTAAAAGGGTTTCTGAACTGAACTTTAATTAGAAGGAAGTCGTCGCTCTCATTTGTCGTTTTTCATTCTGAACTTTAAATGTCATTCTTATGTTGGATGATAAAGCACTCAATTATTAACGCCCTCAATTGAATGGGCGATAAATCGTGTAGCTGCAAGGAATATTTAACTAGCTAACGGTACTCCTTTTGGCCACTTATTATGACTCTGCGCTTACTCAGAACTTTGCACTGGCTGCAACAATTCCCAGAAGAAGTTATGCTTATAGTCTCTAATTATGCAATGCAACCCTTTTTAACTATATCTAATATAAATATGAGCATCTAAATGGAAACTCTTATATTTTATATATATGAATATGATTATTGGGTAGGGGTCTGCTATACTATAATACGAGTGTACTATATTCTATATTTAAGAAGAGCATGTTGTCTATATTTAAGCATATTTTAGAAATATCATAGATTAACTAAATATCGTCTAAGGTTTGGATGGGAGTCTCTTTCATTTATGTTTCTTGTCTGTTACCTCTTCCTTTGTCATCTATAAAGAATGCTTTTTTTCCTTTATCTGTTCTACTCCCTTTTCATATCTCTCTGCCCTGTTTCTCCTTCAGCTTTAGCTTGAAGCTTGGATCTTTAAATAATATTTCTTCCTCCGTTCCTGTTCTCCTTGCCCCTCTCACATTCATCTATTTCTATTCTTTGCTCTACATAATCCAAGGATCTCCATAACAAAAGCTCTTCTTTCTTTTTGTTGAATAGAAACCTTTTCTTTCACCACTTTTTGATTTTTATTTTTATATGGAGAGAATGTTATTTGATATATAAATGCAAAAATATATATTTAGAAATTTATTTATTTATTTATTTATGAACTTAAATTATGGTAAAAACTATTAAGTAAGTGGGGGTAGACAAGCAATTGTTTCTAGGCCTTCAGCTAGATTTTCTTTAATATAGATTTTTATGTATCTATCAAGTATTTACATTGAAATTCTTAAATTATAATTGTTTACATACATTTACAATGTATAATGTGTATATAAATAGTGATTAAATATTAAGAAATTATTTTCATTCATTTTAAGCGATTTCGAATCGAAACATAACTTAACTTTCTTCAAAATATCTTCCAATTCAATTTATATTATACTTGCAAATGTTAAAGCTAATTCAATAGATCGACTTGAAAAGACAAAAGGAAAGCCCTAAGTTAATATGCTGCATATGTAAAGTTGACCTGTTAAATATTTTCTATAAATGTATCCTTGATTTTTATCAGATATATATATATAAACATAAGTCTTAGAGGAACATCCAAAGAAATCTATTAAGTATAATCTATAAATATCAGATATATATAAACTTAAGAAATAGCTTTTACTTGTTCTCATTTAATATCCACAATTTCATTTCGTTTTTACAGATGCACCATTCAATGGATCAACTGGACATGCTGGATCCGACGGGCTCGATGACAACGTTAGCGCCCATATCGGAGTCGCCCCTAACGCCCACACACCAACACCTGCACGGTTCCTATCACAGCATGAATCACATGATGAGCCATCACCATCCGGGCACGTTAAGTGGCCACACGGGGGGTAAATATCAGTTTAGAAAGAACTTTAAGTTAAAAAAACAGTCCCAACCAATGCTGATAACAAAGGATCATTTCATCCAGGGCACCATGGACACTCAGCGGTACATCATCCTGTCATAACGGCGGCCGTCGCAGCCGCTGGCCTGCATCCCGACACAGACACCGATCCTCGCGAGCTGGAAGCGTTTGCGGAACGCTTTAAGCAACGACGCATAAAACTGGGTAAGTTTTAAGATCGGGAGCTGTCCAAGAATTGTGTATCATATGGGATTATCCTTACGATTGCAGGTGTCACGCAAGCCGATGTGGGCAAGGCTCTGGCCAATCTCAAGTTACCTGGCGTCGGTGCGCTGTCGCAAAGCACAATCTGTCGATTCGAGAGTCTGACGCTGTCGCATAACAACATGATCGCACTGAAGCCCATACTGCAGGCGTGGCTGGAGGAGGCTGAGGCGCAGGCGAAAAACAAGCGACGAGATCCGGATGCGCCCAGTGTGCTGCCGGCGGGCGAAAAGAAAAGGTAGAAAGTGTTTTGATTAAACGGTAATGAAACAAGTGCCAAATGACACCAACACCCCCCCCCCCCCACGCACCGCCACACCCACCCAAAACTTAACCCACATCACATCCCGCACAACCTCTAACCCAATTCTTAACCAACCTCCTCCCACCCGCACTTTATTGGCAGATTGTTAAATTGGCTTCAAGCAAAACCAAAAAACGAAAATTTAAAAGCAAAATTTTGTTAAGCAACAGAAAAAACCGCTGAAAAACCGCTAGACAAACCCAAGAACCAAAACGAGATCCTTTGCCATACGCATTGTTAGGGCCCATTTCTAAAGTAATCTATATCGAGTCTTTTTTCAAGAAAAAGGACTTCCATTGCGGCACCCGAAAAGCGTTCCCTGGAAGCCTACTTCGCCGTCCAGCCGAGACCATCCGGTGAGAAAATCGCTGCCATAGCCGAAAAACTGGATTTGAAGAAAAACGTGGTACGCGTCTGGTTCTGCAATCAACGCCAAAAACAAAAACGTATGAAATTTGCAGCACAACAACACTGACAATCAAATAATACAGCCACACAATTAGGTATAGTTAGTAGTGTAACACCATCAATGACTGGCCATGGTTCTGCGGGATTTGGATACTGATAGTCATTTATGACGGCAGCGGCAGCAGCAGCGGCAGCGGCATCAGCAGCAGCAGCAGCAGCGGCGGCAGCAACATCAGCAGCTTCAGCGGCAACAACATCAGCAGCGGCGGCAGCGGCAGCATCTTCTACTTCTCTACCCATAATGGGCGACTATTATCTTTAGGGATTCTGATTTGGGCATCGAAAACGGAGTCTGAGTCGGAGTCGGATACGGATTAGGATAAGCATTCGATTCATTTGGATGACCTTTGGCCGGGAAAATCAACAAGCACAACAACAACAACAACAACATCTGCAAAAAAACTTCACTGCAACTCCTCATTTTACAGTCTGGCAGCCCACACAGCATCACATATCCACACACACACAAACACACATACAAGCATACACACACAAACACACTCACACAAACACATCTAAGCAGGAGGAAAATGAGCAAAAAAAATACACAACAGAAAAGTAAAAGGCGATTGACACGAAGAAGAACTACACAAGAATTTTTTAGGAACGAATAATGAAACAATGGACCAACATATCAAATGCAATAATTTATTGAATTGTATAGAAGAAAAAGGTGGGTAAAACGAAACAAACGATAAACGAAAACGAAAAGCAAAAGTAAAAAACAAAAACCAAAAGGAAACACACAAAAAACTCAGCAAAACACTAACAAAAAAATAAAATCATAAAAATCATCTTTCAGCTAGTCGGAGAGTGCACGACTATACAATATCCTGTAGCCTAAAGGAAGTAGAACAAACACCCAAAGCAGTGCACTTACGCTTTCAAGCAGTGCAGTAGAGTTTTCAAGCAGTGCAGTGCGCTAAGCAGTGGCAGCTCTGCTTCTTTTCTCAAACTCAAAGCTCAGCTGTAAAATAAAGTTTTCAATAAATTTCATCTAGATATGTTTTCTCATTTAGTTCGATGTCATTTAGATATATGTCCTGCTGCCTGACCTTTGACCCTTCTTTAAGGTACTTCTATATGGGTACAGGATATTTAACTTCATTTGACAATTCTCTCTCTCTTTTTCTCTCTCGATCTCTCACTGTCAGCGCGCGCCTCACAGTTTGTTACTAGAGTTTGATCCATTTTTGGCCAGGAACTAGAGCAGTTCATATGTACATAGAAGATCCAAAGATACCTACATATATATTATACACCCATAGATATATACATTAGATGATCTCTAAGAAGGATATTTCACTTATCTAGCAATGGTTCAGCCATTGCATCGTTGATTAGACGCAATCTTCAGACCAAAGCAAAATTTGGTTCTAGTTCTAGTTTTTCCTCTTAGCTAGTGTTTTCCCTAGTAGCATTGTCTATCTCTGAACTTAACTCTTAAGTTATTGCCATTGTCCTTTGATGTGCCCTACTAAACTAATTGCAACTAATTCTATATTTTTTCAGATTTAAAAATAAACCAAAAGAAAAAACAAAAAATGAAAACATTGAAAAAAATGCCAAAAAACAAGAATGAAAAAATTAAAAAAATAAAAACAAAATGATAATACAATTTACATAGGGCGAGAAGTCCATGTAGATTCAGCTACTGTGCACACACACAACCACACACACACACACAGTGAGACACATACAGCGATACAAAGCGACCAAAAGAACTCCATGAAATTGCTTCAAGTGATCCGATAATAAGAATTGCGCTCTTTAAAAGCTAAAACTAAGCTAAAGCTGGGTAACTACTAAAAGACACACACACACACACCAATACACAAAAACTAACACACACTTAAATGCTATTAGCTTATGTATATGTATATATATTATAGAGTTTGATTCGATTGTAAATACCGCAGCGATCTATTATACTAGCACGCGTTTAACAGAACCTTCTTATAGCGACGATGGTTTTTGGTAGCTTCAAAAGACAAAAACTACAACAACAAGAAAAGTAGATGCAATAGTTAGATGTTAAAACAACAAACCCCGTAAGATACCACACCCGAGCCTGAGCCCGAACCCGTGCCCAACACCCGTACCACAAACCCGAACCGGATCCAATCCCAGAGGAACCCTAAAACCTAGCAGCAAAACCTCTTGATGCTTCCTTCAGTGCGTTATAGTGCTTAGTTCATAATTTAAATTACAATTTGTGTTGACAATTTTTATGTATGCAATTAGCCACATACTTAACCACACACACACACACGAACACACACACACACAGCTAAAGTATTTTTTTCCTATTTATAAGTAAACAAATGCGAAAAATGTTAGCAACAACTGAAAATATTGCAACGAATTTAAAACTGTTGCCAAACTAAACTAACGAAAATCGAGAAGGATTAATCGAGAGACAAGAAGGAGAACCCAATTGATTAATAACTAAAACTAACTATAATATAATATAAAGCATATTATAAAGAATTTTAATAAGTATATACATAATAATATATAAATATATACATTTTTTTTTTGTTATATTTTTTATTATTTAATTTAGCACATTTCATAGTTTTAACTAGACTTGTACATATGCAAAGTGAAAGCGATATATAGACCTATATGTACTATATACATATATACATATATGCTATATATAGTATATATATATGTATGTATAGCGTGCGAGTGTGAGTGATTTTGAATGTGTAGCAACCATTGAGAAAAAAGAGAAACAAAATCGAAAGCAACGAGCGCGAAATTCAATAATAATTTTAATATAAAAAATAGTTTTGTATCAAAAATGAAATATAAGAAAACTAAAATGGAAAAAGAAAATCCAACAAAAAAAAAATGAAAATACTAAAACATTGCCGACAAATTAGTGCATAAATACAAAAAAAAACAAAACAAAAGAAAAACCAAAAAAAATGATAATTTTTTTCAAGCGCATTATAATAAATTTAAATGAAAAATATATAAAACAAAATGAAAAAAAGTAACCAAAAGAATTGTAATAATAATATGTAATTGATAAAGACAAAGCTCATAACTACATTTAAATTTAATTTTAGTAGTTTCTAGACACAAAATATTGTAGCATGAAAATCAATTGATAAGCGCAGCGGGCGATAAGTAAATAAAATGCGGCTAAATAAGCTAAAACTCAAATATACAACAGAAAAAACCAAAAACCAAAAACCAAAAACCAAAAACAAAACAAAACAACAAAAAAACTGATCAAAAAACCATTAAAAAAAACATTAAAAAACAAAATTACAAACAAACAACACATTTTCATTTTCTAATCAAAACTGAATAAATTTTTAATATTCAGTTGAGAGAAGCAGAACTGGAAGCTGGACGCAGATCCAGATTTAATCCTTATACTTCGGTAAGATTCGCCTCCAAAGATTGCAATAATATTGGATATACGTTGGCTTCTACGAAGAAACTAAGTCAGATACGATCTACTTACTTATCAACCTTACGACTTGGTTAAGGCTCCATGCATATCCATATTAATTTACCGATCGACCAGTTGGACTATCCCCCAAAGTGTTCAACCTAACCTAGTGATCCAGCCTATCCTGCGTGTACCTTGGACTGATCTATCGGTATTATTATGACTATGCGACTTCAAACTGTAGTTTTGGTTGAAGGATCTTCCAGCTAATTGACACAGATTCTATGTAAGTCCAAGCCAAATAATGTAGATACTAACCTTATAGACAGATTGTATCTATATCTCACCTCAGACTAATCGATAGGTTATATAAGCTTTCTACGCAAAGCCCTCTACCCAAATTTTGATTGAAACATCAATTCAAGTTCCACTTTGATACTTTCTAACTCCTAAATCGTATAAAATCTATGACATATTATTGTAAGAACTATAAAGTTCCGTTCTATATCAGATCAAGGTCTCAAACAGTAAAAAGCCATATAATCAAATTTGATACAGATTCCAATATATATAATTATCATTTATTGACTCATTTCAAATCTAGTCATATACCAATATACATTCTACTATATCTTAAGATATCTTTGGTTACCAAATCAATTCGAAATCTTTTCGATCGACTGATTCTGTTGATCAGGAACATAAGGAATATAAGTATATATATAGAACGTTTATATTCAGAGTTTGTAGAACATCTGTAGTACTGAAGGATTAGATTATGTGCACAATCTGAAGTACCCTAGTTGCCACTCCTTAGTTTTCAGATATGATCGGGTCGTATTGATATAACAAAGTGAATGGATGTTTACATAAATATATACCACAAGTATAATTAGGATGTGTCGTATATAATACAGAAGCAGCGAGGAAATTGGTTCGTCTATTAGTGCTGATGAAGAATGTATATAGTCATCTTATCTGATAGGTAAGGAGTGGCCTTCTCCTGCCTGTCACATACATTAGAGCAATTTCTATTAGTGCCAGGATTATTTGAAAGTAATCTTTTGATTTGATATCTGTTGAAAAGTTATTGGAAAGTTGATTCTTTATATTGGACATTGGATCTGGAGCTTATATAGGATTGACAAGGATATATTGGGATTCATTGGAGTTGTAAATTTTATACTGGTAAAGTCATTTATTGAGCAGTTCGTGAATTGTCAAGACAATAGACAGAGGACTATGCAACAGGATGTTGGGAGTTAGCGCTATATAATATTATATGGTAACGGTTCATTGCTTGATGTTGGTCAGTGGATTGGGTTTAGACCACCTTGTAGCGACCCTTGTTGAACACATGATGCGCTGAGCTGAGCTTGAGCAACTCCTCCTTGATGAGACGCGTTATTTCACGCTTAGCCTTCTGGACGGCCAACTCGCTGCAGCTCTCGATAGCCAGATACAGTTTGCGTTCACCCTCGGGCGGACTCTTGCCTTGGGGCACGTAGGTGCCGCGTACGGTAAGGCCAGCCTCAGAGTACTCGGAGATTTGGGCGAGTGCCTCCTTGGAGGTTACCTTCCAGCGTGCCTGTTGCGGGAAATCATTAATCTCCAGTTCCTCCTCGTATTTGGTAAACGAGTTGGTAGTGCTTCCCATTAGTGTGGACATTCCTTCCTCATCTTCCTTAGGCTGGTAATTGAGCTTATTGTTTAACTTGGCTGCCAGCTGCTCGACCACCGTGCGAGCTGTTAACATGGGCTGCGCTTGATTAACAACTGTTTGACCCTTCATCATCGATTCGTTGGCGCCCATGGCGACCTTTGTGTCCAGATTTCTGTTGCTGCTGATCTTTGAAGCCAATCGCTTGGCCAGCTCTAGTTTGTCTGAGCCCATGGCAGCGGCTGCGGCCATCTGCTGCTGCTGCAGTTGCTGCTGGGGCGTCACAATCGGAATTTGAGCTGCGGCATTGATGGCATTAGCGGCATTGGCTGCCGCCTGTGCAGCTGCGGACAACGAGGTGTCCTTGACGGTGCGCTTGGCGGCAAAGATTTGCTCGATCTGCTGATCAATGTCCTGCTCGATATCCTCCTCGTCATCCGAATCGGCCAGACCAAGCGCCGCCTTCTGCAGTTTCTTACTCTCCTTGACCGCATTGAACTCCTGTTCATCGAACTTAAAGCCTTTGCCACTGAAGCCGCCGCCGGTATGCACAGTCTTGCCCTCCGACTCCTGTTGCGTCTTATAGTCATTCCACAATGTTTGCAGCTCCGGAGGCACCGGCGTGCCAGACAGATCGAAAGCGCGTATGACATCTCCCGAATAACGTGACTGTTCCGGTGTGAGAAAGGTAAACGCCGTACCCTTATTACCTGCACGACCGGTGCGTCCACATCTGCAAAATTTTACAATGATCTGGTGACCCAATCTGTATAATGTATTGGCTTACCTGTGCACGTAGTCCTCGTAGTGATTGGGCACATCGTAATTGACAACCAGGATGAGATCCTTGACATCGAGGCCACGCGCCGCCACCGAGGTGGCTATCAGCAGTCGCACCTTGCCGGACTTGAAGTCAATGATGGTGGAATCTCGATCGAACTGATCAATGCCACCATGCAGACTCATGCAAGGATACGATGCCTTCATCAGATCACGCAGCAATATATCTGCGTTCTCCTGCTTATCCACAAAGACAATAATGCTACCCGTCTCCTGGTAGACGCCCAGCAGCTCCAATAGCTTAAAGAACTTCGCCTCATCGTTGAGTATGACCACATTTTGGTCCACATCCTTGCAGACAACTGAACGACCGCCGACAATAACCTCGACGGGCTTCTTAAGTATACGTCGCGCCAGTGCCTCCATTTGACGTGGAAACGTGGCACTGAACATGACCGTCTGTCGATCGGGTCGAACATTGTCGATGATACGCATCACCTGCGGCTCAAAGCCCATGTCGAACATGCGGTCCGCTTCATCCAGCACAACGTAAGTGACGCGTCGTAGGTTAGTAACACGTCCGGAGTTGGCAGCCAGCATATCGATCATGCGTCCAGGTGTGCAGACAATGATCTCAGCGCCCCGCTTCAGTTCGGCTATCTGCTCGGAGATGCCAGTGCCGCCGTAGACGCAGACCGGTCGCAATCCCAGTGATCGGCTGAACTTTCGTATATCCTTGCCAATTTGCATGCAGAGCTCGCGAGTGGGCGCCATTATAATCGCAATGGCACCATCGCCATCCTCAAGCCTCGGCTGGTCCAGGATATGCCTAAACATTGGTAAAATAAATGCCAACGTCTTTCCACTGCCAGTTTTAGCAATACCTATCAGATCTCGCCCAGACATTATCGCCGGAATCGCCTGGCACTGTATGGGCGTTGGTTTCTCGAATGCCAGCTTGCGCAGCACGTCCATTTCCTTCTTGCTGACGCCACACTGCGCCCACGTCTGCAATCGATCGAACAGAAACATACACAAATTAGGCAAAGGATCAATTGGTCAGATGGATTATTGCCACATGGCATAAGCTAGGAAAGACCAATCCAGGCGCTGCCCTAATGGCATCTACATACCTTTATAGGCTTGGGACATCCCTTGCCCTTCACCTGTACACCCTCCAATTCGCTGCGATACTTGTCCACCTCGGAATTGTTCATCCGTGCCAGCTCGGGCACCTCAACGTAGAAGTCCTTGCGGAATGGGGCATAGCTAACGGAGGAATGATCAATCTTGGCCAACTCTTTGCGATGCTTCATGGCCAGACTGACGGCCGTGTCACGTATATCCTCCAGTTCATCCTCGCTGGAGTATTCTAAGCTGTCCATATTCTGTTCTATTAGCTCGCCTTTCTTCACAGTTGTCGTCTTCTTCTTGGCGACGCCCGTTAATATGACCACGCCTTGTGACTTCGCTGGGGTAACAAAGTGATTCACGCGACGCATTTCCTTGTTAACCTCCTGCATGTAAGCATCCAGTGGATCAACGTCATCCTCGGACTCCCCTACTGGCAACGTTCTGGTCTCCACCCCGCTGACTTCCGTCATGGAAGGTGCCTGAGTTGTCAGAGGTAGCACTGCTCCCCCAGGTCCCACACTTGGCACAGTTGTTCCAGGTGGCGCAAGTGCCTGCATTGGCAGCGCGTCGAATCTGGACTTCACCACCGCGTGCTCCGGCTTAGGAGCCACCGATGCTGATATTGCTGCTGCTGCGGCTGCTGCTGCTCGTGAAGTTGATGGTGCATCTAATGCTGCTGCTGCGGCTGCGGCTGCTGCCCGTGATGTTGATGGTGCATCTAATGCTGCTGCTGCTGCTGCTGCCCGTGATGTTGATGGTGCATCTAATGCTGCTGCTGTTGCTGCTGTTGCTGCCGCTGATGCTGCCGCTGATGCAGCTGCTGCTGCTGCTGCCGCTGATGTTGTTGCTATTTCTGTTGCTGTTACTGTTGCTGTTGCTGTTGCTGGTGCTGGAGGTATAACTAAAGCGGGCGAACTCAGTACCATGCCCAAGACCTTGCTAAAGGTGGGTCGTTTAAGTGGGGCAAAACTTGAATCGCCCACATCGTCGTCGAAGCGTTTTCTTATGGTAAGGAACTTGGATGGCGGTGAGTCGGGCTCTTTTTTGCCGATATCAGCTTCTATGATTGGTACCGGATTACATTCATCTTCTTCGGACTCGTCTTCAAGGCTCCATTTCTTTGTTTTGGCCATCGTTGCCGCTACCGCTACCTTGGAGTCTTTTTTGCCAGATTCTTGATCACGCTGTTTGCGTTCGGCTCGCCATCTCTCGATTCGTTCACGCCGCTTAATCATCTCTTGTTCTAGTCGGCGCTGCTGCTCCTCCTTGTCGATTTCCTCCTCTTCCTTCTCGTCGGATGAGCCGCTGGATGAGCCTTCAGGTGCTGCTTGCGGCGCGGACGGTGGGGCACGACGCGATTCCAATTCACGCTGTCGTTCACGCTGTTCCCGCTCCCGCTCCCGTTCCTTGTCCCGTTCACGTTCTCGCTCCCGTTCACGCTCCTTATCACGCTCCCGCTGGCGCTCACGCTCTCTATCCCTTTCGCGCTCTCGCTCCCTTTCTCTTTCTCTTTCCCTCTCGCGCTCCCGGTCCCGCTCACGGTCACGGTCGCGGTCACGATCGCGATCACGATCACGATCTCGATCACGGTCCTTGTCTTTCTCACGTTCCCGTTCCCGCTCCAGATGTCGTCTACCAAAACAATCCAAATAATAACAGAGATAAGAAGATCTTTTAAATCACCTTACTTACCTGTCTTTCTCGTAGTCCTTTGATCTGGAACGCTTGCGGCGTTTCTCGTCACGTCGTATGCTCATTCGATCATTGTCTTTGAGCTGCTCTTTGGCACGCTTGCGTTCCTCGCGACCACTACGGGAACTGCTGCTCAAACCGCCGTTGCGGGAAGATTTGCCATTATCGTAATCCCCGCGACTGCTGCGACTCTCATAATGCTTGTCACGCTCCCGGTCTCTATCCCTATCGCGCTCCCGATCTCGGTCCCTGTCACGGCTGTTTCAATTTGTTGACTTACATAAAAACAGTTTACATTTTGGTACAGCAATTGTAACACTTACCCAGAGCTTTTGGACATGGCCAACGACGCTGTCTCTGCCTCTCTCTCTCTCTCTCTCTCCCTCTTATGTTACTGTTGCGTCCTGCGAACGCCGGCGACTTTCTAAATAAACTATAAACCACAAGCTATACTCCAATAAATTGTTATTGGAAATCAAAAGGACTCACGATGTTAGTTAAAAGCTTTGCGTCTAATTATACCCTATCCCTCTACATGCGTTTTCTCTTTTATAAAAAAGAAAACTTGCTTTAAATTCTGCATAGAATTGTAATCGTTTGCCCGACAGGGCTGGCTTCTATAAACCAGGGCTGCAAGCTGTTTTAAAAAATGTGTGAAACGCCGAGAGGGCTGCGGTAAAAATTGTTAAATAATTCTCCTTAGACGTTTATATAACAGAAACTAATGGTTTTTATAATAAAAATATGTATGCGAAATAAAAAAAATTAGTTGGAGCATTTAACTGTACTTAAGAAAGCCTCGCGTTTCAATCAGCTGGTATCTGTCGATAGCATATCGTTCCGATTAGGGCTACCAGCCTGTGTTATCGATAACCAAACGCAACATCAACAACTAAACATGCGCACGTGTTGGGCAGAAGCGACTTTTAAATTTTGACGAACGCGACGTGAAATATATAAATAATTGGTTTTAAAAAGGATTTGAGTTGCGGGCAAATATGTTGCCAAATATAGAAATCATTGTGGGCACCTATACGGACTACCTGTTGGGTTATCAGTTCACACAGCAGGAGGATAAGCAGGGCAAAGAAAAGATTCAGTTGAAGTTGACATTTTCAGACAAATCTCACAATGGGTCAATGAGAAGTTTGGCCGTGCAGGGACCCTGGATAGCCAGCGGTGGCAGCGATGATCGTATATTTATCTATGATATGCGCACACGGAAGCAATCACATATACTCCACTCGCATACGGGAACGATCAATTCACTGGTCTTCTCCTCAGATGTGACACATTTGCTGTCGGGCAGTGCAGATGGCCGGATGATGGCTACACGTGTAGGTAGCTGGACTACGGACGGTGACTGGAAGAAGCCGCATGCTGGCAATCCGATAACACACATTGCCTGTCATCCAAGCTGCCGGTTGGCCCTATCGCTGGGTGGCGATATGATCTTAAACACCTGGGACTTGGTTAAAGGCCGCGTGGCATATAGGACCAAACTAAAACACAAGCCGTCATTGGGCAAAGAACCTGACTGCTTAGCCTGGTCCGCAGAGGGAACGTACTTTACGCTTAGTGGTCCTAATAACCTTGAGATCTGGGACATCGACACTGCGAGATGTGTGCATCAAACGAAACTTCCATCGAAGCCAATATGCGTGGTCTGGATAAATGATGAGACCTGCCTGGCGGGCCTAGAGAACGGCACCATTACGTGGGTATCGGTAGACGACGAAAAGGATGAAGAGGTAAAACTAATAATAATATAATACATATGTTTTCTGTATATATATTTAAACTGCTTATATACTTTTTCGATTTGCCCACAGCCCACTCTGATATCGGCACATGAAACACGCGTAAAGGCTATATCCTATTTGGACGAAACACTAGTCAGCATCTCCAGGTGAGTCCATTACTGCTCCACTTAACAGTCAACCATTTACCATAACTTTTTTACCCTCACAGCATGGGCGATCTTAAAGTCTGGCGTTGCGATATCGAGGAGAGGGAATTGGAGGAACTTGCTAGCATCAATGTCAAGTGCCGCCCTACTTGCTTGGCTTTACTGGATCTGAAGCAATTTGGAACAATGAAGAAGAAGCCGAGCAGCTCCGATGCGGCCACGGAACAGCAAGAAGAACCCGCGAAGGAAGAACAGCTGCCCCAACTTAAACCAAGCAGCTTCGTGTCTATTGAGTACGACAATGAAGAGAAGGCGGACAAAGAGAGTGAGCAAAGTGAAGACAGTGACGAGAATGAAGAGGATGAAGATGATGACGACGCCGAGGACGAGGAAGAGAGTGAAGAAAGCGTAGATAGTCTGGATAGCGATGATAGTGAGAAGGGCGAGGTGTATGTCAGAAAACCAAAGCGCGCACCTCAGCCTAGGGCTAAGCACAGCGCCCAAAAGGGCCGTGGGCCAGTCAGAGCCCAGGATTCAGACTCAGAGGAGAGCAGCGACGACGCAGCAAGCCAGAAACCAGCCAAAAATAGGAATCAAAAACGAAAGGCGACGGACACGCAACATCGACCGATACCAAAACAATCAAAGAAAAAGAAATAAAACAAAAATAATTTCGAGGATTCCTTAATGCAGCATAAATGTAATATAATATAATAAACTATATAATGTTATTTTACAAGACAATCTTTGTACTTGTCCGGAAATCCACCACAATTATGCACCCCAACATGGCGACGCAGTTCGTAATGTCCTTAATTTTTATATATATTTTTCGAATTGTATCTTGTGGTTAGCAGAATAAGCAGGGAACAGATGATTATATAGTGAAGTTAAGTACCTACGGTGGAGGTGTCCCTTCGAACTATGGTCATGTATTGATGCGGATATATATGCGGATATCCGGATCTTAGAAGGTAGTCGAGATCGTAGCCAGAAGATTCCAAAGGGGTGGAGAGCAACTACCTCCTGGTTACGTCCTTACATAAAATGACCATAAATGACAATTTCGCTCCGTTCCTTGTGTAATAACATAAACCAAACAATTTTTACTTCAAACAATAATACATAATTCATCAAAGCTGCGCATTCCTGGGAAGCCATGGAAAATGCATGGGAAGCCAGAAGCAGCTGAATCTCTGTACGGCGATAGCGTCTCTTCTTGGGCACACTTTTATTGCACGTGGTGGCTTACGATTCAATCTGGATGATGCTGATGGCGATGGCGATGACGGTGACGGTGACGAAGCCGACGCCAAAGGCAAAGGAGCCGGCATTTCTTGATGTATCCTCCCCTGCCCTAAGGACTTTGCAAACTTAAAGAATAAAAACTTAACAATATTCATTTTGAATTTAAGAAGTAAAATTTTTATTGTTCAGCGTGAAATCTTTGGAGGTATTCGTATGTTTGTTTCATTTGAGAGGGCAAGTCGAATCGGTCTTAATGCCTACTTTTATGAATACAAATATATAGAAAAAACCTTTAATTATTATTAGATTAAATTCAAACCTAGTATACATAGGCTTGTCATAAATCTCATAAATATATGGGAAATGAGTGCTATACCATAAACTTTCTTGATGTTTCTATAGTAAATCAAAATTCTGAGAAGAAGAATGACAAATTATGAAGAGAAAATTATATCCATTTTTTTGGTACAAAGTTAAAAAAAAAAATACAAAAAACCAGAACAGATTTTAAAATTTAATAGCTTAATTTTATTGTTTATTTGAATTTTATTATTTGAAAACATTTAACAAACAAACAATTATTAAATAGTTAAACTCTACCTGTGATAATATAAAAAAATTAAGAAACTATTTAATCTAGCAAGTGCCTGCAAATCTGAGATTCATAGGACATTATTTATTTTCTCAATTGTTTATTGAACTTTTATTTATTTTGCATTACATGATATTTAATAAAATAATATTTTTATCGTTTAAGACTATTTTAGCCCTCTTGCGACTGCCAATACAAAAAAGATGGAAGGATCTTGGAAGATGCTTAAGCGAAAACTTCAAGGACGATCTGAATGCTTTTATTAACCGGACTTATCAGGATCTATTATAGGTGAGGTATAGTAGTTATTTTTTGTTTACAAATTATAATTATTGTATTATATAATTTCAAACATTTTAAAAACGTTTTCCCCTCAGGAGTCCTTGACAAATCAAGTCGAAAGGATGCTAATCAACGCAGTCTACGCCAGAGTCCTGCTGGATTTTGCACTGTGGAAGATGCACTGTACCCGAAAGGGTACAAGAAATGCTGCACTGGTAGCTCCTGCGAGACTATTCATAGAAACTGGCGCAAAACAATATAATAGTCTATATAAATAATATTCTTAATATATTTAATTAATATTTAATTATAAATTATAATATATAGAATAATTAAATATTCATATAGTAATATAATGTAATTTGAATATAATTAAGTTTAATTTAAATTTAAAATATATGTTACTAAAAAAAACTTTACTGAATAAAATCTGATAACAAATTTTACCCGTTTTTTAATTTATTCAGTTTAAAAGGAACTTCTCTTGCACCCCTCGCTAGCATTTTTTTGAAACTCCCCTCGTTGGCAAAAACGCAAACTTTTCGAACTTCCCTCGTTGACATAAACACGAACTTATCAAACTCCCCTCGTTAGCATTCACACCGATTTTGCTGTCAGTGTGTGCGTGTGCCTGAAATTTCATGAAAATCCAAAGAAATCCCATAGCAATTTGGCTGGCAGATACCAGGCGAACAGAACCCAGCAGATAGAAGTTGCACTAGAATTGCGTACGTAAAAGTATGCACCACTTTTTTTCTTTATACTCCGACTAAAGTATGCACCTCTTTTTTTCTTAAATTCTGAGTGAAAAAAGTGGTGCATACTTTTAGGTGCCCGATGAGAGCGGAATTCTGAGAGAAATTTTCTCTTTGATTTTTGGTGCAGCTACCATCTGTTGACTTCTGTTCGCCTGGTAGCTCGAAGTGGAAATCAGTTAAATTTTCAGCGAAATTCGAGCGGACGAGCATGGATGGATGTGTGTAACCGAGGGGAGTATCATAAGTTGCCGAGAATTCTAGCGAGGGTTGTATAAGAAGTTCTCGAAAATTTTAACCAGGTAAGTTTTGGCATCGTAGTTAACGAGGTTAGTATAATAAATTGATGCCGGAGATAACGAGGGGAGTTTTATAAGTTAAACAGACTCCTATTTATGCATATTTGCCCTGATTTATAATAAAAGAATATCGTTTAGGTTTTCAATGTTTCTTTATTTCAAAATATATATGTACATCTATAATTCCTATCGTCTTAAATTAATATTTATTGATATTTACTTATTTAAAAAACTGTCTTTTAATTAACAAATTATAACTTATATCTAGTTGCAGCTAAAAAAAAACATTGAATTATGTATACATAGTATGACATATATTTTTTACTTTATGTTTATTATTTATATACATATTTTATTTTATTCATTTTTTAATTTTTTTCTTTATATTTTTATATATTTACTAAGGAATAATATTTTATTATTTTAATTTTGTAAATATCTTTTCTTTTTTAATTGATTATTAAGTCGACTTTAGTTGATTTTAGTTGACTCTAAATAAATAAATTTAATATATTGTAATAAATTTTCTCTCTAGCATTCTTTAGAGACTAACAATATTTGATCAAATCATTTTCAAATGTATTTATATAATTAAAAGTTAATTGTTTTTCGGATCAGTAGCCTTAAAAAATACTTCTTTTGATGCAGTCGGCTGTGACTGGAAACTCAGCTTAGGGATCTCGCAAGAGGATTTGAGAGACGCGAGCTTGTCTTGATGTTTTACTGTTTGCTTCGAGTTTGGTTAGCAGCATTGGGAGCCCCAGAGATGGATCACAGGATTTTGGACAGGGTTCAGTGGATAATATTTATGTTCCTTTTGCATGCATTATCCCATAGTTCGTAGCAATAAGTCCAGACGGATTATACAGGTGACCTTTGCAGGGATATTAGCCAGAAACAGGACATAGAAGATTTGCCCGAGAACGCTATCTTGGGGCGTCTAGCTTCCATAACGTGATAATGTTAGATCCTTGTTTTACACCTGGAAAAAAATAGAAGTATTAATAATATATAAGATGTAAGAATAAAATCATTATGGATATTTTTAAGAGCTAGTTTTCTTACCCAAAATGCTTTCTTTTTTAGGATAATGTTGGCAAACGTGATTGTTATCCAAAGCCAAATCTCAATCCTTCTCCGGGTAAGGTCACGTCAGGGAATATTCTTGCATATGTCTATAGATCCTTAGGGTCGATTGTGGTACCTTTATATGATTCGTATACTCGTCAGATGTAAAGTTAATATTGGTTCCTGCTGGATAATCTTAAAGAAAAAAGTAAGTCAAATTTCGCATTTCTTATATAGATATACGGATAGGGAAAGGGATGCAAACATAAAGATCAACATACACATTCAAAATTGAAAGTAAACTTGATCTGCGCATGGTATTCCGATACTATATACAAAAGTTCTTTCAGATGTAAACGAGTACACCTGCGAATATTGCTATATCTACTCGGATATTAATGCTTATCGAGAATATATATACTTTACGAGGTCGAAAATGCTGCTTCTGCCTGTTACATACTTTCCCTAAGCTTAATTGTCCCCCTTTGACATAATTTGAAGTAAGTTAAGGGACTTAAAATAAGTAATATATAATATATATAAGGAAAATATATATGTAAGGAATCAGATAACATTATCTTATATTGCAATTGCCAAAGCAACCAAAGATTGAGAACAGGTTTTTCTACAAAAAGGAGTCATAGAAAATCTATCTTATATCAGTAACCATTATCCTGCAGTCTCTGATGAAACAATACTAACTATTATCTTAATAATAATAATAACAAGAGTAGTAGATTTGTTAGGACATTAAATTGCTAATCGCACTGATTTTTATTACATGATATATATACTCAATTAATAATATTTGTAACATTTTTTTTAACAATCTCCATATGCATACAATAAGAAGAAGCTAAGAGCGGATGAGGCTATGGCCAGATCAGCTGATTGCTTCCTTTTTAACAATTAATATGATGCCAATTCGCGCGCGCGTTGACAACGCTTCAGCTACAGCGGTATCAATCTTGGTTAGGGGACAGGTAACACGGATGTGTGTATACTAAGGAAGTGCATGGAACAGGGTACAGGGTACAGGTAACTGGATACTGGATGCAGGGTGCAGAGTGCAGAGTCTGCCGTCTGCTTGGCTATCAATTGGCCATAAAATAATGCAGCAATCTAAGGTAAATGCGTTCCAAAAGCGGCCACATATGCTTCACGAGAAACTGAAAAATGCAACGAAGCGGAGGGCAGAGCGTGCACAAGTAGTCCGTGAGGGCGTCCAGCACACGCAATACTAAGGGTCAGTTGTTGCGATGCAATTGAATATAGTAGCCATTGCCTTGACTGTCCGTATCCGGCGATTCCACTGCCTCAATCGGATAACAGCCATCGGTACGCCGCTGGCAGCTATGTGTCCAGGCCATCGGCTCATTAAACTTGTCCAAATGCGCCAGATTCTGATAGACATAGAGCAGCGGATGATCAATATACGCGCTGCACCCATAACACCACACGGACAGATCACTAAAGCTCAACACCAGCGGATGATCCCTCTGCCGGCAATGCTGCTCCATATGCCCATTAATGTATCGACCACAGCCGATGGCCAGACAGCTAAGACACAACCAATTCTCCACCGTTGAGCCGCAGTCGCCGCACGCGCTGCTCGTATCTATTGCTGCATGTGTGTGTGTGTGTGTGTGTGTAAGGAGAGAGAAAATGAAATTGAATTAGCATCTGGTTATGGAGTTATTATATAGTCAACAGATCAAGCAAAATAATACAAAGCAGCACAAGATTTATTGATTCTATAAAAAATATCAAATTTGATATTCTCTTCCAAGAAAAATACTACAAAATTGAAAATTTTCGAAAGAAAAATAAGCAAGAAGAAGCACAACTTGATGCAATCTTCGATCCTTGAAGTCCATGCAAAAGTTTCAGACGGAGTCCTTACAAATAATACGAACAAAAAAGGGTTAAATATAAAACTTATATAATATTATTAGAAAAATATATATAAATAAATATAATACTTCATAAACTTGTTAAAACAGAAGGATTCGTCTATGCAAGGATATATAGGAACTTATAATGAACCAATATATATATAGATATATGTCCATATATATATCGGTTAAAAAACATATAAAAGTAAACGAAAATCAAGCACAGCCACAAAAGAGAAAGGGAAGGAGATAGAATAGCGACATAGATAGGGAGAGAGACACATAGAAAGAGAAAGCGATAGGTAGAGCTGGATTTTAATGTAGGTGGGAACATAGCTTACATTGTGGCGCCTCCTCCGGACGCAACTGGCTCAAGTGTGGGCAGCTTTTGAGCGGATATATGGCAAACATATCCTGCTGCTCGAGCGCCTGCACCGAACAGACGCAGCAGGTATAAAATTGAGTGTGTGTGTGTTAAGAGTGTTTGGTTGATAGAGAGAGATAGAGAGAACCGTGGGAATATAGAGAGACATGAAATTAGTTATTTGGATTCCTAAGTTTTGGCTTGCAACTGCGACAGTTGCTCTTCTTTCTCAATATTTAATCGTACCTCCTTGTGCTCGGCAAAAAACTCGGTGAGCGTTTTTACCTTGACTTTGGGTTTGCTGCCGCTGGGCCGATCCTGGCCACAGTCGGACTGGTCGACGATAGCTCCGCCTGCGGCGCCCTGTGCATCGTCATTTGAAATATTCAAATGCTGTAAAGTAGCAGCAAGAAAATCCTCGTTGTTGTTCTCGCCCAACGTGGATTGGGGCAGCTTGCAGCCAAAGACGAGAGATTTCCAGTGATCCCGTTGCACTTTCAGGCACTGCTGCAGCGTTTCCACGCAGCTCTGGAAGGCCACCGTTGGCCGTTGAGCTGGAACACCAAACTGTGGCGTTGGCACTGGATCGCCCAGTAGCGTCTTCGTGCACATGGTCATCGCATACGATATGGAATTGACATTGTAGCCACCCTCCAGGCAGACTATTATCTTTCCACCGGCTAACGCTGACAGCCAATGCGTAAACAGGCCATACCCCTCCGGTGTCACCTTGCAGCCACCCAAGGGATCACCAATGGCCGCGTCAAAACCAGCCGAAACCAACACTAGCTGCGGATTAAACTCATACGCGATTGGCATGATGAGCTGCTGGAAGACCAGTGCATACTCCAGGTCACCCATTCCCTTCTGCAAAACAAAACAAGAGATTGAGAATGATTCTATAAGAGCATCAGTTGCACTTACCTTGTTCCAGGGTATGTTAACATTGAAGCCGCGTCCAGCACCTTTGCCGATCACATCGTAGTTGCCATCTGGTCCCTTGGGGAAGAAGGTGCCATGCTCGTAGCGATGCACACTGATGTACAGCACCTTGGGATTCGACTCGAAGATGTGCTGAGTGCCATTGCCATGATGCACATCCCAATCAATGATGATTATGCGCTCCAGGCCAAATTCCCGAATCGCATACTGAGCCGCAATCGCCACATTGTTAAAGATACAGAAACCATGCGGCTGATCCGGTTCCGCGTGATGACCAGGCGGTCGCACATTACAAATGGCGGAGCGTGCCTCGCCACGCAAGACACTATCGACCGCCTGGAGCACGGCCCCCGAGGCGAGTGTGGCGCACTCGAAGGTGCGCGGATGCAGGTACACCGAATTGTAGCCAGCGCCCACTTCCTGCAGCTCCTCCTCGCTGCGTCCCTGCAGCCTGCGCACGAAATTGACATGAGCACGCGTATGCGCCAGACAGACTTCGTCTGTGGTCGCCGCACGTGGCTTCAATTGATGCATACGCCCAAGCAGCTGATAGTCCTTATGCATCTGATGGATCTGCCGTATGCGCAGCGGCTGCTCCGGATGGGAGTCATCATGCAAATTGTAGTGGTGCACCATCTGCTCATCGAACGCATAAGAAACACGTACACCAGGCACCGTCAGCTGCGTCTCGGCACGCAGCAGACGCAAACGTGCCGCATTGCTGGCCACCACATTGCCAGGCAGTTGGACTGAGGTGCCGCGCGTGGGATAGCGTGCATTGGGCTCTGGCGGTGGTCCGCCAAGCCAGATACGCTTCACACGATGCAGCTTTATGTCATCCGTTTCCGCTTCATTCGACGAATACGTCTGCTGAAGCTGGAGACAGCGCCAGTACCGTCGATGCACACAGATGCAATTGAGCAGCGCGTCACGCAGTTCGGCGCTGGGCAGTTCGAGGGGTTCCACCAGCGGTGGACAGGGATCGCCCAGCAGAGCACGCAACGTCAGTGCGGCGCCCTCAGACAACGATTCCACGCAGTAGCCGCCCTCCAGCACAACAGCCACGCGACAATTGGCCAGACGCAGCAGAGGATTGAGCAAATGCGGATAACAGGCGGGCGTTACCTCCATTTCGCCCTCGGGACAGCCCAGCGCCGCATCGTAGCCGGCGGACACGATAATCAGCTCCGGCTGATACTCCAGTGCCACAGGTAGCAGTAGTTGCTGGAAAATGGCCATGTAGTCGCCATTGCCCATGCCCTTGGCATTAAGCGGCACATTAAAGTTGTACCCAGTGCCGGGTCCATTGCCAATTGCGTCGTAATCCGACTCCTGCAGATTGGGCCAGAAGCTTCCATGCTCATAGCGATGTATTGAAAAGTACAACACCCTGTGGGCAAACCAAATGAATCAATTGCTTGGGCAATTCCAGCGTCTTCCACTCACCTGGGATCATCGTAGAAGAAACGCTGCGTGCCCTGTCCATGATGCACATCGTAGTCAATGATGAGGATTCGCTGCAGCTGGTGTGCATCGAGTGCATGCTTCGCCGCCAACGCCACATTATTAAAGTAACAGTAACCATTGAATTCCGACTTCATCGCATGATGACCCGGTGGCCGTATAATGGCCATGCCATTGTGCGCCTTCCCTGCTAATAGTTGATCCACCAACTCAATGGTCGAACCGCTGGCCAATAACGACAGCTGAAACGTGGACTGTGTCCAGCAAAGACAAGAAGCAAAATTAGTTATAGATTATTATTGATGGGAGGTGAAATGTGGATATATACAAAATATCAGAGCTATAACTAAATCTATATCAGATTATACCTATTTACGATCTTATGAATAAACCTGTTGTTCTACTTATTTGAATATATATAACTATATAGTATATAACATCGGTGGGGTTGGATATAATATGATTATACTCTAGGTTACTTTTATACTCTAGGTTGCCTTTGTCATTGAGAAAGCGATCGCAGGTTGCGGTTTATACTATATACCTGTCTATATATGTCAGCATATAGTATATATATATTCCGATCAGGCTGAACAATGGTTTAGTTCTGGGTACAGTAGAGCTGCAGATAACCTGTTCTGATCTATATAGTATATACATTCTCCTACAGTTACCTTATGTATAATCAATTGTGGGAGCCATGAAAATTTGAAATTGGAAATGTTTTCTATTATAATCCGAATGTATTCCCATCCTTACCGGATGTATGTAGATGGCGTCATAGTGGGAGCTTAGTTCCTCCATGGCGGCATCATTATGCACACCTGATGTTTCTTCGAGACGCTCGTAGTGCTCTGCCGAGTGAAGCTGCATGATCTCTTTCTTGGTTGCCAAACGCGAAGGCAACTGTAGACAGCGGTCCACCAGTTTCAGCTCCCGGCAACTGTGTGGTATCATCAATTTGATCAGTTTAAGGAACCAACAGGTGCTTGGTATATAGTTGAGGACTCACCGTTCGAGGGTGCGCGTAAAGCGTTCGGGTCGCTCTTGATGCGCTTCATCCCAAAGGCAACAGTGCTGGCTCATCGATTCGTCATAGACAAGCGCTGTGGGTCCGCGGTGCATGTTCTTGGCATTGACGGCCTGCGGGCAGGAGGGTTATGGGTGAAGGGTGGGTTTAGTGAGCGCTCCTGATAAGCTATCATGATCATAACAAACAATATTTATACTCACATTCTGAAAGATATCAGTTACAGTCTCGTGCATGGTAACGGATCCGCTGCTTTGCGATTTGAGTTCTTGACGAGCGCGACGTTTTGCCTCGATCAGCGATGTACTCGGTTTGCGGATTCCGGTGCCACCGGGTAGGCTGGTGCTGCTCGGCTCTGTTGCCAATGACGCTGCTGACGTTGGCGCCAGCTTCGACTTCACCATGGCGCGAGTCTGTATTTTCGCCTGCTGTGCTCCGCGTCGTGTTACGATCGGAGAGCTCTGTGAGATTGTAAATATATTTGAGCATAACTGCGAGACTGTTGAAGATTTCATTGAGAGCGAAAGATTTGAGTCTCGCCACAAAAGCCAATTACAAAAATTCAAACCGGTTAATAAAAAATCGCTTAAAATTCTGCTACACTTTACAAATAATTTATCACTGTTTTAACTCAATATAAAAATATACAATAAAAAAAAAACATTCCATTCGAAATTAATTAAATAAATTAAACAAATTTAAAAAATAAATCATTAATTTTGTTAAAGTTATTATTTTACTCTTAGCCTCAGTACAAAATTAATCTAAATTCTCTGAATTAGCTGCCATTCGGGCTTTTATGATATTATTAAAAGTAGTTCATCTATTATTAATATAATGAGACTCCGAATGGCAGCTAACTCTGAGAATTTAGATTAATTTTATACCAACAAAACCATTTTTAGTTAAATTTATTTTTATTTTATTTTTCCCATGTTTTCTTTTGTATACTATAATTTTTTTATTTTGATTAGCTTTAAGAGATTTCAATACGTAATCGTTACGTCGTTCCTTTGAATCGTTCTTTTGAGTCACTTTGTGATTCGTCAGCTGAATACAGTGAAAGCTCTCTTGAACGGACACTTAGTATCGGCCAATTGGAATTATTTTGTCTCTCCATTATAAGAGGTTTCACTATAGTTGGAAAGAAAATTTGCTACAATTTGTAAACAATTTCTAATAGTTCGTTACGAATATAAAGAGAAAATGCTTTAATTGATAAGGCAAACCAAACGAACGAACCGAACAACTTAACGATTTTAGGATTCGCACGAATGAACCATAATTAGTTCGTTAAGTCAACTTGAAACAAGGAACTACTTTCGTGAATTGCACTGGAAAATACAAATTACTTTGTACACTGGAAGACTGAAAAAAGCAAGCAATGCTGGGATGGTGTAAATATATCTGTATGTATATGTGCATGTACACTGTGAGATGAGATATATCCGATTAAAGTTAAGCAATAATTATTTATTTAGATATTCCATACATATAGACATATATATTGTATATATGTATGTATGTTTGTATGCATTTTTTGTTTGGTTTTAACTATGATTCACTACGTTGTTTCGGACACTGAATCGATTCTTTGTGTGCCTGAATAACTTTGTCCGGCTTCACCTATCTTTATTCTTATTTTTGTGTTTACCACGAAGTAGATTAAAGAAAAACAATGGAAGTTTCATGCATTTATCTAGGATATACAAATGCAGCCGAAACTTTGATAGATAATAACACAAAGCCAGAACTGAGCAGGAAGAGGAGGAAAGTAGATAAATAGGGGGAAATATTTAAAGCGGGGGAAGAGTAAAACGGCTGTGGTGAGTAATTAAGTAACTGTTTAAACAATCACCGCAACAAGATAATTACAACAACAACAACTACACCACATACAAAATGCAATTTACGGCCACAAATTGACGTTGAATGAAAAAACCGTTGGGCACAAAATCAGCGCGTTAACTGAACGGATTCGCGATTTTGAATTGCGCTTGGCAGCTAAACAAGCTCAAACGTCGACAACGACGTCGACGTAGGCAGCGGCAGTGACCGCGTATGTGGCAGCAACTGTGTGGGTGTTGTTGTTGTGGTTGTTGGCATTGCCGCTTTTGGTGCTAGTCCAAAAAGGCGCGAGTTAACGACGTCAACTCTGCACTTACCATTATTATTATCTCTGTTTGTTGCTTGGAGAGCTTAGGCTGATGAAGCTGGAACTGGAGCTTAAAGTTGATGTTGGGCTTTTTGTGGGCGTCTCTTTTGGTATAGTGCAGTTAGTTGCTTACCGCTGTTGTTTTCACTCTTTTAGATCTTCTATTGCTATTTCTCTTTCTCTCTATTGTTTTGCTCTTTTGCTCATTTGATTTTGCTCTCGTGTGTGGTGGGCGCAACAATGCGTGCGTGCGTGCCTTAGTGTGTGTTTGTTTCTTGGTGTGTATGTCGTGTTGGGTGCGTGTTTGTATTGGTATGTAATACTTTTGTTGGCTGTTGCTCTTGTTGTTGTTGCTGTTGTTGCTACTGTTGCGTGATAAGCGCCTACGTATTTTCAGTCTATTTATACAGTATATTATTGATTTGAATTTGAACTATAAATTTTATCTTATAATTAACTAGTTGGACCTGTGTCTCTCACATTAACTATTGCTTTAAATATTTTCTTTCTCGCTTGCTTCCACGCTGCGTCAGTTCTCTAGCCGTATTTGTGTCTTTGGTCCGTCCTGTCCCTCTGTCCCGTCTGTCCGTTTTCCTGCCGTGGCTATCACGCTTCAGTTGATTTATATTTCTTCTTCTTGCCGATGTTGTTGTTTTTTTTTCTGTTGCTGTTGTTGTTATAAATAATAGCTATGCTTTATACACATGGTGCTGTCTGCGTTCGTTTCGTAGTTGTTTTTAAAGTAGAAACAAAAAAAACAAACTATACACGATTTCAATTGCGTTCAACGAAAGAAAAGAAATGAAAACTAATGAATACTCTGTTCTTTTATACACACTATTCAAGACGAACACACAAAGGGCCGAACCGACGCGATATTTGGATGCAGCAGAGATTGGCAACGGCACAGCTGACCGAAATTAGAAGCAGAACCATAACCAGAACCAGAATCAGAATTTTAGACCCAGGCAAGCGAGTAAATCAATGCGAAGTGTTTGTTGGTATTTCGCGCGGGCGGGCGGGCGTTTGGCGGCAGGCGGCAAAGTAATGTTTGTCTGCCGTCCTCTTATGTTATTGTTTTGCTGTTACAAGAAGTGTGTGACCGCATAGAGTAATTGTTAAAATACTTAGAATGCAATAAAAACACGTTAAATTTTAAAAAAATTTTGGCTGAAGAGCAATATCTTTGGGAATTAAAATCGAAATTACAAATGTTCGAGTCGACTATACAAAATATATAACTTTTATTTATTTTGAAATGTTTCGCACAGTTATTTATCTAATTTTGCGTTTCTCATATTAACTCAATCCTACATTTTCCCAGGCACTTAACTAAAAACATCAATTAGTTCTCCTTAAATTATGTATTTAGAGTATATAATAATTAAAAATGTTGCTTATACTGATAGAAGCAATAAAATCGAAGCAAAACTTTGCGTCCGTTATATATTGTTCTGAAAATACAAGAAAATACTAAATCGATCAAGCGCCTCAAGCACAGTTTAGCTGAATATCAGTTGGTGCACTCCGGATAGTTGGCAATAATTTTTTTTTGCAATGTGGCAACTTGAGCTATCTTCCAACACTGTTAGCAACAGCTGACATCTCGCCATCGGCTTGTTACGCAAGTGGAGCAACAGGTTTGGTCTTAATATTATTCAGAACTGTGATTTTATTCACATTGATCTTCCCTTGTCCAACTAGTTCGTTACGTAAATTCAATCATCTACCATGTCCGCCAAACTGCTGCAAGCTACCAGGCGCCAGCTGTGCGCTCAGGCACGTCGCTACAGTTCAAAGATCAATGATGTTGTTGTTGTCTCCGCCGCTCGTACACCAATTGGTAGTTTCCAGAGCCAACTGGCACCATTATCGGCCACACAATTGGGCGCCACAGCCATTGAGGCAGCGATTGAGCGCGCTGGGATCTCCAAGGGTGATGTCCACGAGGTGATCATGGGAAATGTGGTGTCTGCTGGTCTGGGACAGGCGCCGGCACGTCAGGCTGCAATTTTCGCTGGTTTGCCCACGAATGTGTGCTGCACAACTGTGAACAAGGTCTGCTCCTCGGGAATGAAGTCCGTTATGCTGGGCGCCCAGTCGCTGATGCTTGGACAGGCTGAAGTAGTTGTTGCCGGCGGTATGGAATCTATGTCAAATGTGCCTTTCTACCTTAAGCGCGGATCCACGCCTTATGGTGGTGTCAATCTTACCGATGGCATTGTCCATGACGGTCTCTGGGATGTGTACAACAAATTCCACATGGGCAACTGTGCGGAAAACACCGCCAAGAAAATGCAAATTTCCCGAAAGGAACAGGACGCGTTTGCCATTGAATCGTACAAGCGTTCCGCCAAGGCCTGGAGCGACAAAGTCTTCGATGCTGAAATCGCCCCTGTCAAGATTCAGCTTAAGCGCAAGCCCGAGCAGATTGTCTCCGTGGACGAGGAGTTCACCCGCGTCAACTTTGAGAAGTTTGATAAGCTAGCAACGGTGTTCCAACGCGAGAACGGAACCGTTACCGCTGGCAACGCCTCCACATTAAATGATGGCGGAGCTGCTGTGGTTCTGATGACCGCCGAAGCTGCACAGCGCGCTGGCCTCAAGCCACTGGCTCGTATTGTCGCCTTCCAGGATGCTGAAACAGATCCCATCGATTTCCCCATTGCACCTGCCTTTGCCGTACCCAAGCTCCTGGAGCGTGCTGGTGTAAGCAAAAATGATGTCGCCATGTGGGAGATCAATGAGGCCTTCTCCCTAGTGGTTCTCGCCAACATACGCAAAATGGACGTTGATCCAGCCAAGGTCAATATCCATGGCGGTGCTGTCTCCCTGGGTCATCCCATTGGTATGTCCGGTGCGCGTCTGGTCACCCATCTTAGCCATGCCCTCAAGCCCGGTCAACTGGGCTGTGCCTCCATCTGCAATGGCGGCGGCGGTGCCTCCTCCATTCTGCTGCAAAAGCTTTAAGCGACGGCTCCAGAAAAATTTTTTAACCAGAATTGCATTTACTTTCAAACGATTGAAATTACAATCGATTACGTGTGTTATCGATGTCTAAAGTTTACAACTGTTTTTCGCGGAGTGAAATTGTTTTTTTTTAGCATTTAATTGTATATTTTTGTGATTTGTGTAATAAAATTAAAAAGCATTCGAAGAAACATTTTCACAACTGATTAATATGTTATCGATAATACAAGATATCGATAACTTTCTAAATAACGTTTGTAAGGATATTTTTCGGTCTTGCAAATGACAATAAAACTCACGAATTGGAACGGCGCCAACGTCCTGAGAGCAACTCCCAAAGGAAGACGAGCGTTGCCACTGCATAGAGCACACCTGCGATTATATAGATAGCACAGAGATCTGACTGTTGGAGACCCCTGTCTCGGTACATGATCCTGTTGTGGAAGTAATGCTCACTACCCATTTGACCGGCCCAGTAGGTAATAAGGCCGACAGATTGTATGGACATGATTTCCTCATTGAACTGCTGGACCAGATACGAATGCTGCTGCAGATATATGGACAGCTGCTGCTCCAGGCTACGGTGCGGCAGTATGTAATACGCGCCAGGCTTCTGCGTCCGCTGTGCCACATGGAGCAGTGCCTGATATGATAGCACACCAAAGAGACGCTGGTGCAAACGGGACTCCAGACTCTCCAACACTTCCCGTTCCAGCTTGCTGTCGATGATTTCAATCTGAACTCCCTCCCAGTTGTTCGAATCACGCAGATGCATTGTGGTAATGCGAGTCATGATTGCAGTATAGCCGCCCTTCACCAAATCCTCCAGCGTTCGCGGCAATCTCTGGTACACATGCTGACGCAGCATGAGGTAAAGCGGTGCCGAGTACATTGCCCGCACGAGCAGCGCAAAGAACAGCGAATTGATGTACACCAGTTGATGTGCTGGACGCGTGCCCAATGTACCAATAGGTTGATCCCAAGCGACCGCTAGTACTGACAGCAGCACAGTAGCTCTCCCAGCTCGCTGGCGAGTGCAGAGTAAAAAACAGGAGATGCCCAGAAAGCTGGATAGCACACACAGCCAGGTGAGCGGCTGGAAGGGAAACACCAGAGTCTCAAAGCTGCTCAAATTGTAGGCATTGAGCACCATGCAGTTGACCAGGCGGCTGGAGAAATGTGGGTAGACGGCAGTCAGGTTTGCTTCGTTCTCTATGCGCTTCCTTATGTAGCCAATTGCCAGGTGAGCCCTTTTCTGCTTTAGCTGTGCAGGATTCAATTCCAAATGGGATTTTAAACGTTAAACCCTTTTCTATACTCACTAGGTGCAGCGCTTGCTTCTCCGTCCAACCTATGGTCTGTCTGTTCTGTTCGACCACGTGAATCTTGAAATTCATCCGCCTCGCCAGCTCGTGCAGCAGGCGATACTCCAGCCCGGGCATAGCATCGCCAGGATTAAGAAAAGGCGACACTGGTCGTAGCAGCACATCCAGTGGACACTGGTGCAGATTGCTCAGCTTGGCGGGAAAGTAGTCTCTATGCTGCCAGGATTCACCCAGGAACCGATTGATCTGCTTGCCTACAACTAAGCCACAATGCGTCTTCCCATATGGAAAATAGGTGTGCATGAGCACATCCCCAACAGAACTCTGTGTCACCACATTGCAATTGATAAGCTGATGTTGCCAGCAATACTCAAATATGCCCTGCATCTCCTTCGGTATTAGCTGATCCCGTTGCTGGAGGAAGATTAAGTAATATTCGCTGGAGTCATACTGCGCCGTGTGCGTGTGGATCTCAATATCCCTGGAAGTAATAGAGTAATATATGGATGGGGGAATAGTGGAGATTTGGAAGCAACTTACAGCAATGCTTCCAGTGAGTCGACCAGCAGCAGATTGTACAAGCCTGGAGTCCCAATGCGCCGTGGTTCGTTGTGTTTGTACTGGACCAACTGAAGGATCATTGTGTTCATGCTCTGGTGCAGTAGCTGCATAATATTGTGATAGAAGTTCATGGAACTGGCGCGGTGACACGAGATGATCAATACGACGGATGGCGCAACTCGCTGATAGAAATCCTCAAGGAACACACGCAACGAATTGGCCACAAATTGATTCATGGACGTCGATTGCGTCTGTGAACCCGAATATTCCATCGACTCAAATTGGAGTAGGCTGGTGATGTTCATGATGCTCCTTTGGACAAACTGGACAAGTGGATAACTGACAAGTCAAAAAGTAACCCCATTTCCAACAAGCTGACCCACATCCTAAACAAATATCGTCCAGTATACTGAACCCCAGCTATATGCTTTGGCCTAATTAACGGCAATGTCAATAGACGATAGGATCAATATTTGATCCACAATGGAACTTGATGTCAGCTAACCAAACGCAGTGGTCTGGAGAAAGCACTATCAGTTATTAAAAGCAAAGAGAGACTTCAAAGGGGCATTGTGAAGGGACTCTCACGGAACGGCTTGTTTCTATATATTCAATAGGGTCAGAGATGGCCAGAGCAATTTATTTCAAAGTCGATTGTACATAATAATCTAGTCCACTATGAACATTGAACACCTTAACTCTCAACATAGGACTACAAAATTTTAACATTTGAAAATCATTGGAAAACCCCCTCCAAAAATGGCAGATGATGACTGTAGTCCAAATGTTTCAAGAGTATGGATTGATGACCAAGTCGATAGCAATCTCATTCGTCTGGAGCGTAAAGAAGATGGTGATTTGATCGGTTCCCATCTAACTTACATAAAAAACTATATGAAAGATTTGCTAAGCCAAGTCAGAAGTACTGATTCAATAGAGAGACAGCGCGAGGGACACCAGCGTGCCAATTCTCCGGCCAGTGAACCAGCCGAGGAATTTGATAGCGAATTCTCTATCTCACGTGTTCACGTAAATATCCTTGAATATTGAGACCTTATTATAATAACTGCCATGGACGGTTGGTTTTCCACATATTCTAACAATACAGTAACATACAATAAGTAAACATAAGATAAATAAAACATTTTAACTACATTGCGATTTTTGATTTCGAATTCGATAGCTGCAATCGATTATTGGTAAAGGATCGCGCATTTAGTATTTTTTCGAGCAAAGCTAGCGTCGTTTTCGGTCGGTCACACAGCTTGAACACACATTAGCAGATCAGAGATGCTTTGAAACTAACGATATATCGATAACATTTAGGCATCACTAGCTAGCGCTTCTCCAGACCAAAAGCAAAAAAACGCTGAATTTGGAGACAAATCAAACGGCAGTGAACAAGCGCGGACGGCAACGCGGCGAAGTCATCGACTAAAATTGAAATAAACAAATAAGGCAAATGTTGCCTAATACGTGAAGTGCAACGTTGTCGTCTGTCAAAACGCTCTGTCAACACAATTACAACAGCAAGAACAGTCAACCCTCGCGACGCGCATCAAAAACAGTTGTTTGTGCTCTCCAGCGGTGGTGGTAGTGGCCACAGCAGCGATGCAGCTATGTAGTATGAAATCAAAATTAACCGTTTTCGTAGTGTTTTGCGCGTAAATAACTATTGAAAAATAACAGTCTGCAATATAAAAAGTAAGTGCAACATCTAATCAACGTTGTGTTTAACAATTTTAATTCATTGCGGTGAATTGTGCATTTGTAGTTATAACAGTTTAAAGTTCATTTGAATACGCGATGCACTATTTTATACTAGCTGTACATTGTGTGTGGAGAGGGAGTGCGTTTGTCCTCAGCTTGCAGTTCATATGTGTGTGTGTGTGTATGCATGCAGCTGGCTTCTTGCTCTCTCTCTGTCTCTTTTAATAGCGCTCTATAGCGGTGCGTACGCTTGTTACTATGATGATGGTGCGCTGGTGTGTGTCTGTGTGTGTGTGCTAGTGCACAATAAGACAAAGTAACAATAGAAACAACAGCAATTACTGTAAATTTATAAACTAAATATTTAGTCAGAGTCACAAACAGCAGCAGCAGCAGCGAAGGTAGCAACTGCGCCAAATATCTTATACATATATATATATATGTATGCCTATTGCTGGCTCTCTTTTGACCATTTGGAATTGGTGATGTCCTTGACACGATTACGATTTCCGATTCGGCTTTTGCACTTTAGGGGGGCGCGTGTGTCTATCGATTGCTACTGCTGCCGTATGCCAGCCGCTCCTGTTCGCCCTCTCTCGCTCTCTTTATCTATTGCTCACTCAAAAAAAGGGGTGGGAAAAAGTTACTCGTTTTCAGTTTTTTTTTCCATTTTTTTTTTATGTTATTCTCATGTCATCGCACATGTGAATTATTTTGTTGTTGTTGTTGTGCGTGTGTTATCATATTCCCACAAAATGGAAACATTCCTCGTTCGCTGCTGACGCTGATAAGCAAAATAGAACGGCATAGTTAACCGCAACCGCAACATAGTATCAGAAAGTTCAAGTTGTAGCCGGCTACGGGGGGCGTATGAGGTGTGACTTGTCGGGGCTGCTCCCCCTCCCACTGTGCGTACCCATTTCCCGATATTTATATATACATATATTTATAGCCTTCAAAGTTCAAGTGCAACGTCGTCTATCGCTGTGGGAGCCACGTTCTGCAGCTGTGCGCCAGTTGGAGGCACCGTCTGATCAGCCTGTGCCACAGTGTCAGTGGCATTCGCTCCATTGGGATTATTATCTCAGTGTCTATAAATGTCGAGCGGCGGCTGATGGCGACTTTTCCTGACCTTCAGTTCAAACAAAGCAACAGCAAACCGAGCAGAGGAGCTGAAGAGCCAACAGTCAATGCCAGAGTATATATTATTGTTAAGCGAGTACAGTAAACATACACTAAAGATACCCAAAGCTAGAGCGAACACTCTAAAAATTAATCAAATGCGATGTAAAGAGTGAAAGTCATAATGAATTTTCCTTTTTCAATAGAGAGAGAGAGAGAGATAGACAAATTGATAATTTGTATGTAAACAAAGATATCGTACATAGTATTTCAATCTTTCTTTTTTGGATATACAATATAATCCTTCCAGTTCGAAATTCGCTTCTAATGTTTCTACGATTTCAAATGGAATATATAGAATATACTTATCCGATTGATATTATAATATAAAGTAATCCCTTCAATTGATTTGACTCTGAGAGATTGCTGCCTATCCATAACTGAAGCATTTCTTGCAAGTTTTATTAATATTAAATATAAGAATTGAATTCTACTTAACATTCTCCTTGTTGGTGCATCTTAGCGCATGTTTACTGTACAATTTGGCATAATGTAAATTGAGATGTTTGTTTAAAGTTGCTTCTATACTATATTGAATATATGCTCATACATATATAGCCATAAAGTACATTCTACAATATATACTTGGCTGTTGAAATTCCCAATTGTGTTCCTTACCAACACCAACACCAACACCGCCTCCGCCCCCTTCTCTGACCGCCCCGCCCATATTCTTTACACGGAATACACACAGAAACTATGCGGGCTTGGGTAGTGCCATGTTCCCTTTGTCCTCTATGAATGTCGTCACACAGTTTTAGGGTTTTCTATATATATATAAATATGTACTATATTTGTTGTTTTTTTTTTTTTTTTAATTTATATCAAAATTAGTAGGTACAGTTATCATCTATGGACTGGCTGGGATTATGCACGTAGTACGAGTTAATTTAACAGAATTGCTCCCATGGCAAATGTTTGATAAAGAAACCTGATGCTAAACAAAATCCACAAATACTTATCGCAAAGTAATCAAAAATTCATTTGTATTTCGTGTATAAAGTTTAATTTGTTATTAGGAATCAATATTGAACCGATTGTTCCTACTGAAGCAATAGTATGGCAGCATATATACGGGTCTCATTTTAGTAGAAGTCCCCTTTGCGTTTACAAGGTCTTTCTCTGGGTTATTTGAGAGCTATGTTAACTCCTATGGGATATAGAAATATACAAATGTATAGTTAACCGATTCGTTGAGTCTACCCGTATCATAACTGATCGGTATCTAGGTGTTAGAAGGGGAAACTAACAGAACAGGAGCAGAGCTCTTAGTGCTGAGCTGGTGAATAAATATATACAGATATATATAGATATATATATATATCTATATATAGATATATATATATATCTATATATATCTATATAGACTTGGCTCGGTCTAGACTAACTTGGGCCCTAACACACCCTCTGCTAGGCGCAGACCCCATAAATTGTGAACTGAAAAGGGAATGTGGTGGCTTACCTCAGTTTGGATGATGCAACCTGTGTTTCCAGTGAAGCTTTAAGACGCCCCATCGGCTCCACGTAGCAAAAAGGGGGCTGGTACACACGAACACAAACAAACACACACACACACACACACAGTTGTATTGTTGTTGTTTATCGAGTCATAGCTGGGTGCGACATGTTGAAACATGGATTTGACGGGAATGGACTGGCGATTGAGTCATTTGGCTCATTTGCCCGCATTTATGTTTGAGCTGCGATAAGAGTGGCTCTTATCAGCAGTTGGCCAGTTGACTGCGGCTTAGGGCTAAACAGCATTGGATAGGGTATCTCCCAGCTCTCCTAAAGCTACCTGCCGCTATATGCGCTACCTGTGCAAATTGTGACGCGTCCCGTCCGTCGCGGCCGGAAAAAACGAGGGTAAAGGAAAACTTCAATTGAAGTGTAGTTAAGTCAGTCGAGTCGGTGTCCCTCGGTCGAGTCAGTTGATGTTTTTTCTGTCTCGATATCTCCATATATATTTATTTGTTTCTGTGTATGTATGTATATATGTATTACATACATTAATATATTTATTATTTTCTATACTGTTCTACAAAGTTGAAAGTACCCGCGGCAAGTGAACAAACGCTGAATAAAAAAACGCGGAAGTGTTTTCGAGTTGAGCGCATTTCACGCTCTGTGTACGCCCTGGGTACGTATGTACGTATATACATAGATATATATGTATATATACACACACCTAACCGATACCCGATACACCCGTTACCCCAACCCCAACTCAAACTCCATCCCCCCCAAATCCTAGGCACAACAGCAACAGTTAACGCCCATTAACTAATTACCAGAAAACACGGCAAACTGCAGTCTCTGCCCTTTTAGAGTTTGCCGCGTGCCATGCAAGGGTCTAGACTTTGGCTAAGACTTGGCTCTATTTAGGTCTGGCTCATTAGCCACCTCATCATCAACTCTAACCAGCAGCTAAGAAGTAGAAGAATGAGATATAGTTAGATGATCCGCTCAGTATGCGCCTCGCATTCAATGCGAATAACATTCGAACAACATGACAGGCGACAGACGAATGAGTGTGCGTGCCTCAACGCATGTGTGTGTGTGTGTGTGTGTGTTTTTAGGTGTGGATGTGTGTCTTGGTGTGTGATTGATACGCCCACCAAGTCCATTGCCAACTGATTAGCCATGCAGCCAGCATGTAAGCGCCAAAAGCCCTTTCTGTCTCTCTCCCTCTCTCTCTCTCTCTCTTTTTGGCCAAGTCTTCTAAGCCTAGAACCACGTTGAAGACGTTGATTAATGAGCTGGCTTGCAAACTGTCGACAAAAATAAATTACAATTTTATTCAAATTTGAATAGTCACAGCTTAAATTACAGTGTATAAGACGACTCAGAGATACCCTGTAAAAGGAGTTAAGTAAAGATTTGAGAGCCTTTCAGTTGGTTGATTCAGTTAACGACGCATCTAAGCTAGATTTGTTAGCCTGATTTGCCAGTAAAACCTCTTAAAATCTCTGAGAGCGAGCCTCTCCCTTAACAAAACTAACCGAACTCTGCTGCCCTACAATTGCTGCTTTTATATTCATATACAGTATGTTATATATAGGCTTACTTTCACGATTGTTTCTTATATATATTACCTAAAGTCTTAGTGCATATTGTATACCCTACATCTATATTTACAGGGTATTCAACATAAAAAGAACAACACAAAAGTCAGAGACAACTGAACAAGCGAAAAACATTCAAATCGATTCAAATTAACTCAACTTTCCCTCCTCTTCTCTTCTCTTTGCAGCTTACTTACCGTCTATATATATAACTATATATACATATACATATATGTAGTATATATATTTGGCTAAATATCATATATTTTTTACAACAAAAAGGAGAAGAAGAGGAAGAACAACAAGCAACAGTCGGCAACTAAATTAATTGCTACAAGAAAGAGCAACAATAACAACAACTATTTTGGTATCTGTTACCAATAATCGGAATATATAGTATATATATATATATTTGTTTTATACGTTTTATTGCTGTTGTTATTGGATCGAAGCAGATTATCTATAACGTCATCATCTTTGGGCATATACTATATATTATTCATATTAAAATATTCACATAAAAAACTGAGTTACCGTTAAGCAGTTCAAACACTGAACAAAAAGCAATATTTGTCAGGATACAGTCCAAAGGATACGCTAACACAGTCAATATGTTTAGTCCGGAATATCAGGAGCGTGTACTGAAGCTGTGCAGTCCAGAGGCCAGAAATCTATTTAAACATGAACCATCGACGATGACGCCAACATCTTTGGATCGCTTCATACCCTGCAGGTGAGTGAACCCAAATGCCCTTACCCCTGCCCTCCCCTGGGCAACACCTGTTCGCCGCCCATGTGCGCCCTGTTTCCTATCGTTCAATGTCCGCCTCAAGCCGTTATTTCTGCTACGTCATCTTTTCCGCTTTCGAGCGTGTGCAGCAATAGCAACAAAACAACAAAACAATAAAAGAAGAAAAGCAAAAGAAAAAGAACAAACAACGACAACAAAAACTGTTGCCTACAACATTTTACCGCCTGGTTGCGCCTCGTTGAACTAACGGAACTACAGAGCCAACAATCTGCTTGCCTCCTATTACCCGCCCCAAAAGCCCGGTTGCCCCTGAGCCCCAAATTGTTAATGAGATACTCAGATAACCTGTTGCCGCCTAGACAGTTGCCCCTTCTCGGAAGTACATATAAGAATATGTATGTATCCATGTATTCTTTCTCACACACATATATATATGTATATATATATATATGTATATATCATATCTCTAATTACACGCAGCAACAGGTAAAACATTTACCCACCTTTCGGCCCACAACAGAATTTACGCCCAAAAGCTTACGTAAATCTCACTTTCTACCACAATTCAAGAAAATATAAAACAGTAGCACCAGAACTCTGTTATAACTGTACATATGTATGGCACATAAATCGCAGTCATTTCGGTATTTTTTATGTATATATATATATATATATATACATACATATATATCCGTTTGCACCCACTCGGAGTCGCCCAATGTTTCAACCACTTCGCCAACTCGGCAAATGTGGACCCAAATGCAGCGCACGCTGATTTAACCTTCATTTCTCAGAGCTGCAGCTTATTACAGCCGGCGCTGTTAACCGCTCAGCCGCTGCACTGCGGTTAACAGTCTGCACCTCTGTTAGCTTGAGGTCCTGCTGTTAGCTGGCTGCACAGTCTGCACTGCTGTTAAAAGCTGCACTGAGCCGCTGTTAACTTTCTACACTGCTGCTAACTGACAGACCTCTGTTATTAGCAGTCTGCAAGCTGTTAATTATAGGGGGAGGCCCCTCTGTACTTAGCAGTCTTCGCTGCTGTTATCTGACTGCGTCGCTGTGAGCTGTCGACCTTGTCTGATTTTTGCTGCGCTCCTGTTACTTTTTTGCACTGCTTTTACATATCTGCACTGCCTGCGCTGCTTTTACTTCTCTGCACTGCCTGCGCTGCTTTTACTTTTTTGCACTGCCTGCGCTGCTTTCACTGCTCTGCACTAACTGCGCTGTACTGCCGTTTGCTTACTGAAATTTCTGTGCTCCTGTTACTTTTCTGCAAACAGTTCATTTCTGCTGCCGGCTGCTTTGCTATCAATTGGCACTCCCCCGTCCTTTCCTGCCTGCCCTTTGCCTGCGCCCTTCTGGCCACCCCATGGTGCATGAACAAGCGCTGCTTTGCGCCGTGCCACCTGCTGCCTTTGATTGAATTGTCGTTGCCCCAACGAATGTTTGTCCTCCAGCCCCTGCGCTTCCCCCCTGCATTTATGCACCTTTTCCACTTATGGAATTGATTTATTGTAGGTGGAAGTAAGTGCTTCAAATGCGTTTGCCAGATAAGCAGCTATCTGTATAGGGAGAGAGCGAGAGAGAGAAACAATGAGAGAGAGAGAAGGAGAGGTGATTGGGGGTGCTGTAAAGCAGAGGCCGACGCTTGTTGCATTTATAAACAGTTTGTCACTTCGCCTGTGTGTGTAGGTGTGTGTGTGCGTGCGTGCTTATGTGTGTGTGATTGAGCACAATGCAACCAGTTGCCCCCCGCGTTTCTCCCCCTCCTGTTGAAACTCCTTCAATTGACTAACACAATTTGTTATTTTTTTTAATATAAATTGTTTGCTACTTCAGAGTCGGGGGTGGGGGAGTTAGAGGGCTGGGAGCTGGCTACAATTCTCTCACACTTGGCCAATTTCATGGTGAATTTGCCAAGTTAGCAAACAATTTGCGAATTTTGCGAAATTTAGCGAATTTGACATTCAATATTTTGCACGTTGCACACGTTTTTTATGTTTTATGAGCAAAAATAATAACAATTGGCCATCGTCGCATTGTTTGTGTTACGTGTGGACCAAGGTACACACACAGACACACACACACACACAGGAAGGAAACATAGCCAGGTGTAGCGGGGACTACGGGGGGTGTTTAACATACCCAGACACGAAGGGTGTTAAAGAGTCATTGGGGTCCCCAATGCGACGAGGCAGACACAACGCGCACAATTGAATTTGAACGCGTTTGCATAAATTTATTTTCCAGTTGTTGTTGTTGCTGTTCTCGTTGATTGTATATAAATAATTTATATTTTGGCACAACTTTTTTGCAATGCTAGCAAAAAAAAAACAAAACGAAAATGAAGAAAAATAAATTAAATAAAAGAGAAAATACACATAAAAATGATCTAGTTGAAGGTGGAAGACTTGCAGTTACCTTTTAGGAGGAAACAAAGTATCTCAATAAAGAGAGAATAGTTATGGTAAACAGAGAGTTCAGATTAGGTAGAGATCAGGTATATATATAATATGTTCATTTTATATAGAAACCTCTCTAAGATTCCAATTTCTCAATCAGAAGTTTTAGCCTAATTGAAAGATTTGTAATATATGATAGAATATATGGAACTATATAGGAACCATCATAGCAAAGTGGTAATCATGAGGAACTTGTGAATAGCACTTACCTCATCAACTGGACCCTGTCTATGATGCCAGGGATTGGGCTTGGGAGATCTCCTTTAAGAAGCTGCGGAGTATGCCAGTCGAACTGATTCAGAAGCAACTGAATCCTCCTATGGTAGACTCTTTCTGTCCCTCGCTTTGTCAACCTCTTTCTGTTGTCGTCTCAGAAATAGACAACGGCAGCTCCCAATTAAGTGTGTTCGACTAGAAGATACCTTGAACCCATCTCTGAGATACTCTGGAACTATCGGTTAACATTTGATGATACCCACTGTGCTTTCTCCCTCTCTTTCCTTTGAACTTCCCTTTGATGGAGTCTAACTTATCTGCACTTATCCTTATGTACAACACTATTATAACCCATAGGCTTCTCACAGGGTATCCAAGACTTAAAAGCTAGATAGCTAGCCCAAGAAATGAAGATCTTATGTTTCTATTTACATTAATTGCAATTATTTCCATATATGTTTTTCTTTTGCTGTAATCTTAATCCATTTCACAATTGCAATTCACTTCCGCAGGGCGCACAACAATTGGCAGACGAGTTTTGCGTCCATAAACAAGTCCAATGATAGCTCACCACAGACAAGCAAGAAGCAGAGGGATTGTGGAGAGACGGCACGCGATAGTTTGGCCTATTCGTGCCTGCTCAAGAACGAGCTGCTCGGATCGGCCATTGATGACGTGAAGACCGCCGGGGACGAGCGCAATGAGAACTCATATACGCCGGCGGCCAAGCGCAGCCTCTTTAAATATCAATCACCCACAAAGCAGGTAAAGTTATACTCTTCTTATTTTTCTTTATATATATTATCAGACATATGTTGCTTTTCCCCCACTGTTACCCCCTCTACCCATGCAGCTATAGTTTAGCAATTTTCTGATACTTTTGTTGCATTAATTGAATTTGCAGTCGCGCGCGCGAGCCGAGTGTGTGAACTACTTAATTGAGCCATAGGCAGAGACAGTGGTTCCTTTTGTAAGGCGGCAGTGCGTCTGTCTGAGAGTAGACTCTGAGTTCAATGCACTGCATCAGGTCATGGACTCTCCTCATAGTAGACCCTGGGAAAGATCTGATCTATGCCAATCGTTGTAGTGCAATCTATTCTATTATATAAAGATATGTATCTTGAAAGCTGCTTTAGATCAGACTGGGAATATCTAACTGTCTATTGATCCATCCGATTTCTGGCTAACAATCTAGTTTGCTATATAATTAGCCTATTAAAGTTTGTATCTATGTATCTTTGTCAATTCTCGAGCTATGATTAACTGTATCTACTATCGATCTATCTTTTAGTGTATACATCCAGCTATATATTTATACGTATTGGCAGAATTAATGCATCAATCTATCTATCTCTCCCGCCCTGTCTATCTACTATTTCATATATCGTATATCCACTTTCACTATATCAAACTATCTATCTATATGTATATGGTATCTACTTCTCTATTTGTGTGTATCTATATAGTAATCCATGTACTGCTACCATGTGTCTAGCTTTCAACAGATAGCCTAGATGTCTATGAACCCATTTAGCTGTCACCTTTCTAACCAGCTTTCTGCCTATATCGATCTCCTCTATATGTATCTATAAGTTAACCCTTTAGTTATCACTTTATATCTTTCTACCTATCAATCATGTGGGAATATCTATCATATGTATCCATAAAGCTATCATTTGTATCTATCTATATATCATATGTATCTATGCGTCTAAATATCTCTCAATCTAACTACCAAATGTATCTATGTATCCAATTATAGCTATGATACACCACTTATCTATCTCTTGTAGCAATTATCTCTGTATCTTTCTGTCATATTTAACTATCCATCCATCTACTAGTAGCTAACCTCAACTAACCATCACTCAGTGCATCTCTCACTCTATCTATATTTTCTTCCCTTTTTCTATGATATATCTCTATCTCTATCTATTAGTCTATCTATCTATCTTTCTTGTCTTCTGTTGTCCGTCTGTTTGACTGTTTGTCGGACTGTCTCCCTATTTGTCTGTCTATTAATCTGTAAGGCAACCGGTTTGAGAGAAAAGTGTCTTTGGAGGGGGATGAAAAAGTAGACTCTATCACTCTTGGTATCTTTGTGTGTTTGGTATCTTGGTATCGTGGTATCTTGGTCTCTAGGCGATCCACAGACCGGATCGGATCGGTTCAGCTCAATTTGGGGTTAACACACTTTGATTTCTCTATGGTTGTTGGTACAGCCGGTTCTTAAATGATTTGTTCAAGTGTTTGGTACTGTTTGGACATTTAAACAATTTTCTATTCAACTGTTGCCACTTGCCACTTGTCGTTTGCCGTTTGCCGCTGAAGTGGCAACTGTTTTGGGCCAGTTATTTCTTATTATTTTTAATGGCGATCGTCATCATTTCGTCTGACATATTTGCGCACTTTATCAGATTTATGTTTACTTCAATTGCCGCGGCGACAGCGACAACGACACGTTCCCAGTACCCAGTACCCAATCCTCTATTCCCCTCACTTCTATACCCTGCTCCGTCTGCTGTCCACCATAAACCATAAACCATAAACCATACACCAACCACCACACCACTGTCCACTGTCCGCTTTGCTTTGACTAATTTTTGACAGTTGACACGTTGCCAGTCGCCAAAGACAACAACAACACAAATATATAATAACAAAAGACAATTGAGAGTCGCACTGCCAAGTGAGCAGCAAAGAACAAAAGCCTCAAGACAGAAACTGAATCCGAATTTCGAAACCAAGTCCAACTCTAGCCACGAATCCCAGTCCCGTTCCCCAGTCTGCGCTCTGGCATCTCGTTTGCCAACTACTTCAGTGGTCTAAAACGACACTTGAGTCAATAAGCGCACGCAATGAACAACCAGACATAAAAAGAACGAGAACGGGATCCAGATTGAGATTGAGATCAGGGGGTAAACACAGTGGCGTACGCAGAGGGGGCTCCACCCCATTAACTGCATCTAATTAGGATAGAACATAAAAATGGAATTAGAAATGAGAAATCTCTGTGTAACATTTATCTTAAGAACTTACCCCTTCATGAATAGCTGCCTACGCCTCTGCCTAAGGTATGTAGCTTTGTGGTACTCTTCTAAGCCCCATTAACGTGCCATTTTGGCCATATTCTTTGACTTACATTCTGGCCATTTGGGCTTTTGATTAATGGGCTCCAATTTATTTCATTTTTCATTTCTAGTTTCTTTATTTTGAGCTGCTTTTCAAGTGAACAAAAGGGTTATGTGTTGGGCAGAGGGGGCGGAATAGGCTTAAAGAGGGGGCGGTATATATATTATATATATATATATGTGTCTGTTTAACTGTCGCCTCAATCAGCGGCCATTCATCTACATCACGCCCACACAATTAACACACAATATTGTGGACACACCCCGCAACCGTTTGGGCCTGGCCAAGATATCTGCTTGTGGTTGTGGTCATAACAAATAACAAATATAATTCAATTATGTGCGTCGGCAACATTTGTGCCATAAATAATGGCCAAAACCAAAAATTGAAACCCATTGGGCCACACGTGCGCTCCCAACAGCCAAGAAAGCCGTCTAAACAGTAGCTATCCATTCATATTCTTTTAAATTGCCAAACTGACGACTCTGTCGACTCTGACGAGTCTGTTATATATGTGTCAGCTGGCCTAAGGATGAATAATGGCCATGTTCAGTAGGGATCTCAAACCAAGACATGACGATGAGAGTTATTATCTTTCTTCTCCACCCCTTAATAAAACCTTCTGCCAAGATAGCGGCTGTTCCGGACCAACAACAATTGCAGGAAACACTCTCCTTTAACATATATCTCTAGAGATGCAATGATGTCCCTAGGTGAGCTACACACGAGTTGCTTAACTAGTCATTTTGAATATAGATACACTAGGTTCCACTATAACAATTAACTTAGGATCTACTTGTGGTCCATGTCTTGTCTCCTGGGTCTAAGCTTATCCAGCCTAATCAGTCAGAGTTGAGAGTTCTTGTCTCCTCTTGCAGAATTCTTTCCCTACAGAACCTTTTTTTACATATGAATGTTTCCATTCCAAACCAGATGAGTGTGAGTCTATCCTAATCATGCTATAAATTATGATGAATAAAGTAAATACTTCAATCAGGATTCTATCTCTTATAACTTAGGTAACTTATCTATTCCTTATAGGAGAGCTGAGAGCTGTTTCTCTTCTTCAGAGAGTACTACTGTGTGTATTATCATTCTTAGGATAGTCTTAACTGTAAAGTGAAAAGACATTCCAGCTATTCACTTATTATTCAACGTATCTGGGCAGGATAACCAAAGGGGAGAGAGTCCCTTAAGATTGTAAATCAAAGGATTCTATTTTTGAGTAGCTTAAAGTCTGGCTTGAACCATCTATATTATATATATAGTATTTAACCCCCATCTCCAATGAATATATAAAAGAATCAACATACCAGATTTGATAGCCTTACCTGCTATATTAATTGATACCTGACCAGGTTAGCCATATACGATGTCTTTTTTATATACTTCGTTTAACATGAGGCACCTATTTTTATGACCAAAACACTTTAAGCCATAAACCATAAGGAATTTATAATTCACAAATGGTTTACGTGTGAATATGTCGCATAAGTGGGAGAAGTGTAGAAAAGAATTGAGAAGAATCTACATTTCTTGACTGATTCTTCTCAAACAAATCTTTTATATATTGGAATAGTTTCGCTGTTGTGTGCGAGTACTGCAGCAGAATATTTGATTTGTGATATATTGTGAGCTTCTTTAAAGAAGTGCTCTATATCTATAGACTGTCTCTCTCGCTCTCCTTCTCTTCCTTCCTCTCTCTCTCTCTCTCTCTCTCTCTCAGTACTACATATTTATATTTTTTAAGCATATTTATTCTGGTCTTTGTCTGGGGCCTCTGAACTTGAAATCTCTGTTGACTGCCTGCTGCTTACTGAGCCGTCTCTAAATTATGGCCTAAAGCCTCAGTCGTGGCTTAAATGTTTTTGTTTTACTATTTTATCTGCTGCTTTCATAATCTTTGGACTGTTTTTTGTTGTTGTTGTTGTTGTTGTTGGGCACCTGTTGGCACCACTTGACCAAGTCGAGAAATCCATTATAGAATTATAGAAATATATAAAAGGCTGTGAGCATTGTGCTTGTTGTTGTTCTCTGTATTTATATCTATATATTATTGATATTAATTTATACAGCAGACATTGGCTATTAGCATCGCATTAACTTGGAACTCTTTAAGCCGCAGCCGCTGCTGCTGCTGCTGCTGCTGTTGGTTTGGCAGAGCCACAAAACAGGCCACCTGAAAGCCACCTCATCACCTGAGCACATTCCTCTTTTTCTCTCCACATGGCCACTAATTTAGTGATTCAGTGATTAACTTAACAGCGCACCAAACGCGACAGGTTCACACTCGCACACACACAGGCACACACACGCACACTCACCTCATACCATGCCCAAACAGGCGATTCATATCCATTTGAATGGCCATTCGCATAGCCATTCGCTTTCCCATTACGAGTGTATCACTGAGTATTTCATTCCCCTCCTTTCCATTCCAGCTAGACAGAGGCAGCTTGACTTGTTCTCCTTCTCCTTCTTCGTCTTCGTCTGCTTCTTCTTTTCCTGCTGCTGCTGCTGCTGGTTGGTTGTTTGTTTATTTAATTTATAAGCTGCCTCCAAGCGCCGCCCACAAAACACTTTAAAACCCCAACAACAACGATAAACAACAAATGCCGGCCGGCACAACTTTACCAGACATCAGTCCATCCACACTCCCACTCCCTGCACTCTTCCTCTCCCCCATCTCCAGCTCCTCTTTCCTTTCATTTTTGAATTCCATTCAACACACAATTCATTTCAATTCGTTTCGATACGTTTCGTTTCGTATCTTTGCACAAAGTTTATTTTTCTGCCAAATTCATCTTTGAAACTTTTACTTCATTGGCCAAAGTCGCCATTTTGTCTATTGATCGCTCTGGAATAAAGATCTAAGACACGAAATTCAATGTACAGCAACTGTACCTCTTGCTTTGGGGGGGTCCCGCTGTTAGCTAACAGAGCGCTGTTAGAGGCTACGACTGGGCGCTGTTAAAGAGTTGCTCGCTGTTAGCTAACAGAGTTGAACGTGTTTCACTAAGAGATACCCTAGACTAGGCTGTAAATTATCAATTTTCAACTGTTATATGGTATAAATATTAATAATTAATTATATTTTAACTTATATTAATGCGTTTACATAGAATTTGTGTATATAGAATATAGAAGAACTATGTTAACAGATCTCTTATAGTTTGTTATATAAGAAAGCAAAGCTTTTGTTTGGGGTATATATAAAAAATATAGAATAAACTTACTTGAATATAAGTATAACACAGATCGAGGTAGAATTATATGAAAATCAAAATCTCACTTACCTCTCAGTTGTCTCACGGTAAAGGGAAGCCATATACCAAATTTGGTAACTGAAAGAGAAGCATCAAAATATGTTTATTATCTTTCAGTAAGATTCCCTCTTCATTATTTGCAATCAGTTTTATGGGTACAGGGTATACATTGTATACCAAAAAGAACAAAGACAACGACTGAAGACGGAAGACTGATGACAAATCCAAAAACGCGTAATGACAACAACAGAAGAAACTTGGGCCTAAAGAAAAAGAGATTAAAATCGAAAGAAGAAACAACTCTTTGCGGATTTTGGACATGGAATTGGATTTGGACTTGGACTTAGATTTCCTCTTGGCATTTGTCAGTGTTTGCTGCTCGTTTAATGCTTCTTCTTCTTTTTCTTTTTGCCGTCGTTTTCACAATTGAATTTCTAATGGGCTAAGCAGGCACACACGCACACACTCGCACACACACCGCACACCCTTTACAAGGCAGCACTTGGCATCGAAAAGCATTTAAATTTAATGGCAGTTGCTTGTACGCTTTATGGGCCTACCAGACCTTAGACCAGAGACCACAGGCCAGACCAAACCATACCATACCATGCCATACCATATACCATATGCCCAAGCGAAGCGGACCGCCAGCTATTTAAAAACTTAACTCTTAACTGCCGTGTGGCGGCATTCCCAGAAAGCAAAAAACACAGAAACAGACCTAACAGAGCCATTAAATTGGCGAGCTGCTTGGTCACTGGCCACACTTACCACTGGTGGCTGGTGACCACTGGACACTGGTCATTGTCCATTGGCCACTGGACACTGGACACTGGCCAAGTGTAAAGTGGGCATTAAGGGCAGACCACAAATTGCCAGAACCCCCCGTCTGGTACATTATCGTATGGTAGTCTGGGAATCCACGTAATCTTAAGCCATTCAAGCGTCACGCTATTTGAAACATACATGTATATTATGTACCAACACACAAAACGCACACATGTAGGAACACACACTGAGCTATAAGTTAGCTGACAAAAGGTTATTAAGTACCAGGCATACTCCAGGCTTTTAGCTCTTAGTTCTTAGCTCACTCGCAGTCGTTAATTGAATTAAATTTTTGTTAATTTCCTAAACGAATTAACGTACGAACACACACACAGCACAGCAGAGACAACCCGAAATATCCAAGCCGGTTCTCCGGCTGTCTCCGTCTCTCCGGTTCAAGCGTCAAGTGGGTTGACCCGTACCCCCAACGGGGACAGTTGCTTCTCTTATCTCAAACAAACACTTGAAAAAGTTCTTGTTTTTATATTTTTCCTTCTTTTTCTTTTCACTTTTGACTTGGAGTTGCACTTGGACTTGGACGTGGATGTGGACGGGGTCTTGGGGTTGTTGTTTGTTCTGTTTGTCGGGATGTTTGCGTTTTAAATCAGAGGGAAAACTTGACCACGTAACCCCACAACAACGTTAACTAATCACAAGTTTCTCGTAAAACTCATATATATCTGTATCATAAACAGAGCCAAACAACCGATGGAAGTGCCAAAAATAAGGTGCGAACCAGAGATTAGATATATGGGTGGAACTTTGTTATACAACTGTTTACAAACAAAATGTTAACTGAGAACCTGAGAAAGAAATACCTTGTTTGGATTATCCTCTACGGTCAACGCTAATTCCCATACCCTTTCCTGTTTCCCATCTCTGATTTCTATTCAAGGTTTCCTTTAGTAACTCCCTTTCGTGATTCCTTTCCCTGGTTGTCTTCTCTGATTAATTTTCTATATACTCTTTCCCGATTCTCTTCTTTCAATCTATTACCTGATTCCCTTCCATTATTCGCTTTCCTGATTCATTTCCCTTATTGCCTTTCCTGATTCCTTTACCTGATTCCCTCTCCGGATGCTCTTCCCCGATTCTCTTATCCGAATCTATTCCCTGATTCCCTTCCATTATTCGCATTGTTTTCCCGATTCCTTCCCTGATTCCTTTCGCTTATTACCTTTCTTGATTCCTTTCCACGATTCCAACTCTGCTTTCTATTCCTGATTCTCTTCCTTGATTCCCATTCCTGTTTTCCTTCCCTGATTTCTATTCCCTGCTTTGTTTCCCTGTCCTGATTCTCTTCTATTCCTGATTCTCTTAGCCATGACTCCAGCTCTCTTTTCTTTTTGTGTTAGACATCCGAGCTAACGCTATATATAAATCTTTAAACTATATCGAATTTGCTACATTTACTCCTATCATATTGGTATATAGCTACAGCTTTTTCTATGTCGATTGTAAGTAGATCGGCTACAGCTGCAGCTGGTGCGAGTATTACTCCAATTGAGGTTGTCTTGGGCAGTTTTTCCGGTCTGCATTTGAGCACTAGGCACGCACAACTGTTGTCTTGACACACGCATTTTAAATGCTCCATTGCATAACTTAACATGGAGGGGAGAGAAGCAGAGGGAGGAGGTGGTGGTCAGGCGAGAAGCAGTATTGTTACGCATACGTTTAACACACTTCTTTTGCACGCATTTTCTATGCAAAAGCAGACAAAGATTGGATTCAATTCGTTGGAGTAGAGGACGCGGGGGAGAAGATGGGGAACTGGCAAAATGCGTGGCAAAACCAAATACTTAGGCTACAGATGGGTAGGTGTAGAGCTTGAAGGAAGGGAGGGGGGCGTGGTATGCGTTAGGTAGGCAGATTGCGGACGCGGTCGCTGCTTTTAGCACCGTGGCGTTAATTGCCGCTCCAAGTACGCGGCGTGTAAATAAAGTGAGTCGCGTTTTGGTCAGAGATTCAAAGATTTGCTTTGGCAATTTGGCGCTTAGCTGCAACTGGAACAACTGGCGCATCAGCCATCTGGAAACCAATTGATTCTTACTAATTCTTTTGTTATTCTTTCACTAATTCCAGGACTACAATGGGGAGTGCCCCTACTCGTTGTCGCCGGTCAGTGCGAAGAGTCAAAAGCTACTGAGATCACCGCGCAAGGCGACGCGTAAGATATCGAGAATACCTTTTAAGGTCCTGGATGCGCCCGAGCTGCAGGATGATTTCTATTTGAATCTGGTCGATTGGTCATCGCAGAATGTGCTCGCTGTTGGCCTGGGCAGCTGTGTCTATCTCTGGAGCGCCTGCACCAGCCAGGTGAGTTTCTATATCTAAGACAAGTCACAGCAAACCCTAATCTCAATTATTTTTCAGGTCACCCGCCTATGCGATCTCAGTCCTGATTCCAACACAGTCACATCTGTGTCGTGGAACGAGCGTGGCAACACAGTAGCCGTGGGCACGCATCATGGCTACGTAACCGTCTGGGATGTGGCAGCCAATAAGCAGGTATGTTAACCTCATCACAGATCCCACTTCAACTGGTGACTCATTTCTTGCGTCTTCTTAGATTAATAAACTGAATGGACACTCGGCGCGTGTGGGTGCTTTGGCCTGGAATAGCGATATACTGTCGAGTGGTTCGAGAGATCGATGGATTATCCAGCGCGACACAAGAACACCGCAGCTACAATCGGAGCGACGCCTGGCGGGGCATCGCCAGGAGGTGTGCGGACTGAAGTGGTCACCGGACAATCAGTATTTGGCCAGCGGCGGCAATGATAATCGTCTCTATGTATGGAATCAGCATTCGGTGAATCCGGTGCAATCCTATACGGAACATATGGCTGCAGTGAAGGCAATTGCCTGGTCTCCGCATCATCATGGACTATTGGCCAGCGGCGGTGGTACAGCAGATCGCTGTATACGCTTCTGGAATACACTGACGGGTCAGCCCATGCAGTGCGTGGACACGGGCTCGCAGGTGTGCAATTTGGCCTGGTCGAAGCACTCATCGGAGCTGGTCTCCACACACGGCTACTCGCAGAATCAAATACTCGTGTGGAAATATCCATCGTTGACACAGGTGGCTAAATTAACTGGACACTCCTACCGCGTCCTCTACTTGGCCCTCAGTCCCGATGGTGAGGCGATCGTCACTGGCGCCGGCGATGAGACGCTCCGCTTCTGGAACGTATTCAGCAAGGCGCGCAGTCAAAAGGAGAACAAGTCTGTACTGAATCTGTTTGCCAACATCAGATAAATGCACATTATCCTGCGATGGAATGGGAGATGCGGGGGGCACGTCCCCTGGTTAGAGCGTGCGTGGACTGAGCGAGGCGCCAAAGGCAACCAACAAATCAACCAATAAAACAACCAACCAACTAATCAATCAACCAATCACTAACTAAGGCCTAACTAAGACACAACAGCACACACACACACATCTATAAATGTGTGGTGTGTCTGTGTGTGTTTATATGTCTATTAACAATATTAACTGAAATTATGTTAACATTTATTGTCGCAATGTTCACTGCTTCTACTACTTCTATGTGTAAGTACATATATATGGCGCGCTAATTTCCGGTATTTAATTCAATTTGTAGTTCAATACTTGAAAAATACAACAAAATTATTTAAGTGCAGCGATAAAAAAAACGAACTAACAAAGCCTAGTTTATATTTTAGTCACATTCACTCACAATAACAATAACAATAATCAATCACAAGCACAATCGCACGCTCCCGCGTCCTTTACCCCGAATCCCCAAATCCCCAAATCACTTGGATACTCCCTAACTAAATGCAATTGTAAATGTAATCGACAAACTACAATATCCCAAAAAATTGTATATGTTTAAGTAAAGTGATTATTTAGCAGCAAAAATAACAAGCAACTGCATTATACTATTCAAAATGATCTATTTCTAATTGTAATCCAAGAACCAGAACTGAAAACGAACGGTCTAAGTTAAGCTAATTCACAATAATAATCTCCTACACTTAACTAATTCAAGTTTCTTCTACTCTTTTTTTTTCTACCCCAAAACTATTTTTTGTGCCCAGTCTCAAGGGACAACTTATTAATTGCAATAGCAATTTATTGTTTGTTTGTTTTTTTTTTTTTTTGTATATTCTCTTACACACAACACACACACACACACAAAGAACAATGTATATTTAATAAATTTATACAATTTAAAAACTGGCGACTTCTTTTTTCAATCGATTTGCAAAAATCGATGTCTCCTCTGTTAGCGCAGACTTCATCCACTTATCGCTGACAAATGCTTTAGCGCAGACACGCACCAAGCTTCAATTTAACATGCGCACAGCTTTCTGTGGGCGGGGTTGGAAGCTTGGCTAGTTTTTGATGACGCACGAACTGGTCGCCTTGTGTTGTTTGTGCAAAAGCTGCAAAGCCGCAGCTTATAAAGCTCCAGCGGATTAAATGCAATTAACAGCGCTTCCATTTGCCGTTTCAAAGGCATGGCTGCAGCTTCCGACGAACGCAACGCCCCCGTCAGGCAACCCCTGCAACCCTGCACACCTTAAGCCCATTGATGTAGCTGCTGCTGCTGCTTATTAATAGACTCTTCTGTTTGACTGTGTGCGTCAGAGAGTGTGTGTGTGTGTGTGTGCTTGGTATTGTTGCTGCCAACGACGGTTGCTTTTCAATTTGGCCAAGTCAAAGTTTAACAGCGCTTAACGCGCCAGAATCAAGTTCAGTCGCGACGCACACGCGTTGCGGAAATGTTTTGTTGTTGAGCATCGTCGGCAACAGTTGCAGAGGAGCCGCTGACAAGTCCTGGTCGTCGTACCAGTACCAGTCGCTCCTATCAGCAGTTAGGAGCAACACCCGTTTCATTTCAAGCACTGAGGAGGAGAACAAAACACACAAGCCAAAGGGATTGAACATTCAGACAGGTAAATGCAATCGGGATAAACGGTTAGCTGCCAAACGGTTAACAGAGCAACCGCTTAACGGTTAGTGCCGAAACTAAATTTCGCACCTACTCGCAATTACTTTACTATTCTATTGAACGATTTTTTGTTATTGTGCAAAGAGATTTTGTGAAATTACCACGTAAGTTCGGGTGCGTCCTTGCTTCTCCTCGCGATGCTGGAACTGCTGTTGGTGGTGTTTATTGTGTTAGTGCTGCTTGTGCTGTTGTTGCCGTTGTTGCCTCTGGCTATCTTTTGAAGGTCATTACGCATAAGGAGTGAAGGCCACAGCATAGCGTGTGCGCCAGAGCGAGACAGCAAGGACATGAAAATGGCAAAATGTGGGAGTCGCGTCGGTGTTGGGCAAATGTCAAGAGGTGTTGGCGGCAGCCTTGAACGGCTCTTACGTGGGCGAAGGCAAGTACAAAAAAAAAAACAAAAAAAAAGTCCTGTTTTCCCTTGCAGGCAAGTGAAAGTGCACATAAATATAAATTGAGAACGCAATTTAGCTGGAAAAGTTGGGGTAAATATGAAAATGCCAAGGGTTCTTCCAATTATCACGGCTTATAGAATACGTAATGCTAATTAGCGCGAAAAGATTGCACATATTTCATCGGAATAATGAAGTCCGTAAGGACACAGCGTGTCTATTTTTATCTCTGAGCTCGGATAATGGCAAACTGAAGGGCAACCTTAAGCCTGGCAACCAGCTGCACTGTAATCCCTGCAAATGCGTTGCTAGGATTACAGTTCTTTCTCGCTAATTGCGTGGAGGTGGAGCCCAAGAATAGATACGTAGGACTTGTGCGTGGTTCCAATTAACCAAAAGTAATCCCACATGCCGAGGTTACAAGCTGAGTAGCAGAATCAGAGTCGTTCATTCCTGATCTGGCCAGGAAACAGTTCACAGGTGTTGGCAGCTGCAGCGCAATAAAACATATTTTTTAGGTAATATGAAATAATTTTAAGTGAAGTGAAGTGAAGTGAAATAAGTGTGAAATAAGTTTGAAATTGTTTTAAAAAGTGTTTTTTGTGCTTGAAATTCAAAAAGTTCTTTGGTTTTTGTATTTTCTCATGTGTCTTGTGGTGTGTGTTTTGTATGAAAAGTTTTGTAACCTTGAAAAGAATTGCGCAGTAGTTGGTCGAACGCAGCATAACTGTTGCATCATAAGGGGTGGTGCCGCCCACACCCAGTTAACTTGGCCAGAACCCTTGGCATTTGGCTAAAATGAACACGCGCTCAATTTGTGCATAAGAAGACAAGAAATCAAATATTTGAAATCAAATATTAAATATTAGAGTTTAAATATTTGCTTGGCCGATAAGCTTGGCCTCTACTTTGACCTGACTTCTTTCCGTGCAATACCCTCCACTGTACGCAAATTTTCACACCTGTCACACACACACACACACACACACAGAGACACACACGCACAACATAAGATTGGCGTTTGTCAAATGTTGAAGACAAGCTTCTCGACAAGCTGTGAAATTTACTTAACGATTAGCAAATTGTGTAAGGCCGCGCCTAGGCACCATGGACAGCACTCGAGTTCTGGCCAAGAGCTGGGCTAAGATTTCGAACTGGGCATTGACTTAAAGCTACCAGCTTTGTCCCTTTGTTCATTTCCGATTGCCGCTGTCAATTAGCGGAGCAATGAAATTGAAATTGAAATCGAAATTGAAATTGAAAGTTCCCTCAAAAACAGTTCGCAACTTCCCCAATTAGCAGGTGGAAACTGTGGTCGCCTTTTGTCTTACGGTCTATGGTCATAAGTTTGCTTTTCGATTTCCGATTGAGATTGGGGTTTGGGGCTTTGGGCTTTGCTTTAACCTTCACCTGGCCTGTGCGAGGCGTTCAATGACCGCCACTGTCAATGCCATTGTCCATCCACAATGCGGCTGCTCTGTTTAAGTATTCAAGATTGAGCGATTCCTCCTGCCCTGCACTGCTCTCTGTGCCAAAACATAAGCGTCGCCTGCTCTTAAACTTGACCTAATTTTATGGCATTTATTCTGGTTTTGAGCAAGGACCAGCCAAGCCCAGCCACAGCCCAGTTGAAGTTGTAGTTGAAGTTGCAGCTGGAGTTCGACTTGGAGCTGGCACGTAGCGCTGTATGTGGCCTTTAGCCAGGCGATTAAGATCATTTTCAGAGACAGACACACACAGAGACAGGGGGACGGCAATTACACGTCCAAAGGTAACAACTTGTCTTCAATTTGGATGTTGGCCAGCTCTTTAAAGCTGTCATTGTCGCTGCACGACAAACACGACGGGGCGGCGGGCAGGAAGGTAGGAAGGTAGCATCTTGTGGCTGGCGTTGTTTCCACTGCCAGATACCTCTTTAAGTCCGATCGAATGAGTTTAACAACTTCTCTGTACTCTGTCAGATATATGCATCTATATATCTCTTCACATCGTAGACTCTGTCCAGGGGTAACTGTACCTAGGGGATTGCTCTTCTTATTCCATATGGAGCTTTTCTTTGATATCTCAGTCAATTCTTAGCAATCTCTAAGCATATATAGAAATCAAGAGGAATTAGGAAAGAGCAGCGCAGCTTGGTTGCTGCACACTGCATAAGGAGCACTGCTTTCAGTGTAGATTAAACTGAAGCGCTCAGCTTCAGGTTTGACGTCATCAGGTTTGACGTACGCAGCTTACAGCTCAGTGCCAGCATTTCACTGCATGTAGCGCACTGGCTAAAGCACACTGCTTAAAGCACATTGCTCAAAGCACATTGCTCAAACAACGCAGCTTAAAATGTACAGCTCGAAGTAGGCTCTCTGAAGTGTTCTCACTGAACTGTTCTCACTTTTGGGCTGTGCGTATCCTTCGGGAAGCACAGCTTAAAAAAGAAGCTTTAAGCTCTGGAAAGCGTGTAGTGCACTGCCTGTATCACACATGGACAGCATGGACACTGCTCGAAGCGCGCTGCCTCCAACATGCAGCTTGTAAAGTCTCAGAGAGCTTTTCATGCAGAAAAACGCTACAAGAAAGTTTTCAAATCTGTTTGAGACCAGATTAAAGGGTATCTTCAAGTTCGTCTATGCTTGCCATATGCAGACGCTTTCTTGTTTTTATTATTATTTATGAATGTTTTCCAGTTTGTTTATAATGTTGCCCAGAACCAGACGAAAGACGAAGAGCAAAGCGAGGCGACATTCAAAATGCAAGGGGAGCAGCAACAACAAGAAAAAAAAGTAACAAAAAACCAGTTAAAATGCGTTTCGCTGCTGTTGACCAGGTGAAGGGTAAGGCAGATATAGTAAAGATATAGATAAGAGCAAAGGGGGGAGGGTAGAGGTGTGGTGTAAGGGCAAGGGAAAGGGAAAGGGGGGAAGTCGTTTCGAGCTCTTGGTTTGACTGTTTGCTTAAGGAGCAACCAGTAGCTGTGATTGATGATCCAAGCGCCACGCCCACCCCCACAAGACGTAAAGAAAAAACAAACAAATAACGCCCAGCGACCTCTAACGACCTTCTCCCCACAAGCAGCAGCTCCCTCCCCCTCTACCACTCTTCTAGTCTTCTCTTCTCCTGAAGCATTTAATTGCAAGCTGAACAAGTTTATTGAGGGCTAACAGTAGCTCAGAGCTGCCAGGGGCCATAAAGCCAAGTTAGACGTTGATTTAACAGATTGGAGCATGGCCTATGCTAACCATGTCTCCCCCCTCCGCTCTCCTACAGAGCCCTCCTCCACGGTGGGGCCAAATATCGGATGTTGAACTGCCGGTTGACAATAAGAAATAAAACAAAGAAGAGAAAAAGATAGATCTAATATAGTTTAGTGCTATACAATTTGGCGGGGAGGGGGCGGGGTTAAAGGTGTGCAGGTGTTCAGGTGATCAGTTGTTCAGGTGATCATTTGTTTAGTTGTTCAGCTGTTCAGGTGTGCTGCAAGGGTCGTGCTGGGTACAGACATAAATATGTAGATAGATCTCTTGACACATTGGCGCCGCGGTCATTGTACTTGACGCAGTCAGATCCAAAGCCAAAGCTAAAATTAAATGCGATCCAAAAAGCGATCGCGAACCAAATCGAACTTTGCTTTTGTTTTTTTTGTTTTTCTTTTTCTTTTCGTTTTCGTTTTCTTTCGGTGGTTGAAAAGACAAACAAGACACAAGACACAAGAAAAGAAACAACAATAGAAACAACGGAGCCCGCTCTTTGGCCAGACTCTGACGTAGACCAAGACAAGATCGACCCAGGCCAGCTTGATGCCTATTTATGCCACGAAATTAAAAAGCATTGACATTGAAAATTATGCGAACCAAGCCGAACCGTACGAAGATCTTGCTGATGGCCGTGCGTCCGTCCCTCCGTCCGAAGATCGTCCGATCAACAGATCGTCAGAATGTCAATCCAACAGAGTGTCAGCTCCTAAGATCAGCCGAGCGGCAGAAATCTTCTGATCGATTGAAAATTTATTGATTCAGTGATCGACAGAAGAATATATCGAACGATCTCAGCCTCTCTATTGGCCGATCAACATATTATATACAGTTTGGCACGATCAGTTCGATCGATCTAAATTGATCTGGAACAGCTGCCACTTGAGCGCTTTATTGATCACCGGAACAACTTATTATGGATATGTCGTTAGATCGATTGGAATTGGGAAACAGATTTGCATAGAGATCGCTAATTGATCGTCTGATCGTAAGATATATATTTAGATCAGGCTGGAACTAAAGATCGCAATCGCGATCACCTTTAATAGCCACTTGAGTATGTTATTGCTCCCAATTTCGTCTGACAACTGGCGAATTAAGATTGATCGTTGCGTCTTTATGTGTCTATCCACAGCTCGATCGCTCGATCGCCCACTAGATCTTAGCTATGACAGCTGACAAATGCTCAACGATAACCCATTGTCTCGCCGATGCGAGCGACGAGCGGGGGCATTCTACATCCACCATGACCATATGAGGTCTTTGACAATGCAACCAGCTCTCAACATCTACTCATAATATGCCCTCCCTCATAATAAGCAGCTCCGAAAATGTCATCATTAATTATTATTATCGGTATAATATGCGACGTGACGAAAACTGTACCAAGTTTACGCCTTGGAATCTAAAAACTAATGATAATAATATAAACAAAAGAAGGAGAATAAAGCAAGAGAAATGTCAGCTTTCAATCTTAGCAGACCCCAAAGTACCCTTCAATAACACTCTTGATGTTTATCCAGCAAAATATTGATTTGTGGCCGTTCAATAAACCAAAGAAAAGATCCCAAAGTCACTGAAACAGTCACCAAATCGGTAAATAACTCAAAGTAACTGACATTTGGCAGTATTTGAATCTATGCGCCAGGCAGATACTCTACGTTTTTGAAAAGGTTATATACTAGTTCTGTGATCGCTTCATAGGAAGCGATTCTACACTGAAGACTTCACATACTAGTGTTTCTTCTCTACTGACTTGAATACTCAAATAGCAGGCATAGCTGAAGGACCCTAAGGGTGTAGGGTATCGAATATTGAGAAGGGATTTCCTTTCTTGAGCTCTTTGAAATCTCTCTCTCTCACTTTTGGCTTGTTCTGCTTGATCGAGAGGTCAGCTTGGAAGCCTCCTCTTCTTTCCCATCCCTCTCACTCTCTCTTCTTCTTTTCTATCCCTCTCACTCTCTCTCTACCTGTCTTTTCATCACCTTGATTCTTACCCTCACGATTTCTTTTGATCGCACAACAAAAGTTGTTTTAAACTGAATCTTTTAGCCACCTTTCCTGCAACCACGTCACAAACAACTTGTTCCAGTCGCTGCAGCTCAATTGTAGGGTACACAAGCTGTTAGCTAGTTAAACATTACTCAGTGTCTTTACACATTTACCGCAGCCCAGTCGAAAAACATCAGAAGTCCAGTAGCGACTGGAGACCAGCAGCTCTTGAAGCTGGTCTCAACTGAGGCTGAGGCTGTTACCTACACCTTCTGGTAGACCAGTTAAATGGGTCAATAAGAATTGGTATAAAATAATAATAAGCTAACACTTAAATATGGCTTCCACATTCTGCAGGCGATCGGCTCCAAACCAGCAATAATAATAAATAACAACAATTTGTGGGTTCGCCTTAACGCGGCCCAAACTTTAATTAGTTTCCGTTTTGCTGTGGCTTTTTGTTGTTGTTGTTTTCGCTCTTGTTTTTTAACCTTTTTGTTGTTTTTTGTTGTTTTTTGTTGTTATTGTTGTTGATTGTTGTTGCTGGTTGTTGTTGATTGTTGTTGCTATTAACACTTTATTATTATTTATTTGCAAATTGTTTTGTTGTTTCTTTCATTGACTTTGTTTTGATCGCCACATTTGGCGCTCGCCGCTTGACGATCAAAACACAGTGGAACCAGGCCACTCCCTCATTGTAACGATATATATCGCACATATCGCAGCTATAAACTATCGTTAGCAGAGTTGACATCCTCTGCTTAACATTCTTTGATCTGCTGATAGCTCTCCTCTCAACGATACTATCGCTGTTGTTTTCACTCGAAATTCGTTTTGTAATTTACATTTTTCACACGGCTCTGACCCACTGTGCGCGCTGTGTATGTCGCAGAGGTCAACTGGCCGGCGCTGAAATGCAAAAATCTAAGATGCGGGTGAGCTAGCGGCTTCATTCAGCTGCTAATTAGACGCTGATGATGGCCCACATTTAGCGGAAAGTCCTTCAAACAGACGCAAATCTCAATGAATTGCTTTACCTGAGACCCAAGAGACCTAACAGAGCATTCTTCAATTCAATCCGAGCCCATTCTCTTACCGCAATCTCTATCTCTATCTTTCTACAATTTAGTGAAGGTCTCTTCGCTGTCGCCATGAAGCCGCCGCCGGCGCAGCAGCTGACGGCACTGCTTCTGGCTCTATTGCTGAGCCAAGCAGTGCCGCCGAGCGCTGGCTCAGCGGTACTCATCTCGGACATGACGATGACCATGATGGTGGAGCTGTCGTCTCGGCATCCCTTCTGCAAGATGCACACCGATCGGTGAGTGAAAATTTATCTCATTTAGTCTACCTTCGCCCAACTGAGATCAATAATCATTTACAGCGGCGACATTCAGCGAATGCTTTTGCAGTCGGATCCACGTCGCATCCGGCAGGTACCGCGGGAGTCCGTCGTGGAGCTGGAGGAAGTTTGCCGGCGTCAGGCCTCGTATGGGCCAGAGTTTCGCGGCGGTCTGGGCTTCATCTATCCGGGCACTAAGTGGTGCGGCCCTGGCACCTCGGCCATCAGCTATGATGACCTTGGGCCACATGTGCGCGAAGATCGCTGCTGCCGCGAGCACGACATGTGCCCGGATGTGCTCAACGTGGGCGACTGTCGACGAGGCCTTTGCAACCGGGGCACCTTCACCCGCTCCCATTGCGAATGCGACGCACGATTCCGGCGCTGCCTCCAGGCAGCCAACACCGAGACGGCCAACACCTTGGGCGCGATATTCTACAATGTGGTTCAGGTTACCTGCTTCCAGGAGCGTAGTCCTTGCTCTGCGCACCAGAGGTTCGGGGATTACTTTTACGCAACCAACCAATGCCCAGCTGAATTCCGCCAGGCTGATCTGTATGTGCCACCGCATGCTGACAATCTTATTGCCAAGATCCTTGCCCATCCGCAGGGTCGCGCTCTGGCCGCTCCCGTTGCTCCGCTCAAGTACAACGCTCGCCGCTTTGGCGTCAAGTTGGCCAGCGTCGGCCTGGCGGCAGTGAACATACTGCGTGAGGTCGTCCAGCGGCCACGCCTGCTCTGGGACAGCCTGCATGCGCCAGTCAGTCACGATCTGCCGCCAGGACCACCGCGAGGATCGGGCTATTACTACGAGCGGCCAGGGCCGCGCTATGGCTACGCCTGGAGCTGACCACACAGCTGTGAACCCTCCCTCTCTCTCCCCCATATTAGTATTATTTATTATAGTAGACCACGTCTCATAGTCATCTGTATTCCATAAGTCCATAAGCAACCACGTCCAAAGCATGTGCATGTACCACTTAAGTTGATCCTAGTTATTATTTTTATTTTTATTTGCATTTTGTTTTTATTTTTATTTTGTTTGCCAATAAATTGAGCAAAACTGTCACCAAATATCCACTCCCACCTGTCACCTCAAAATGTATCCATCTCTATTTTTATCAATCTTTCCATCTCTCTCTCTCTCTCTCTCCCATTCTATACTAGAGCTGGTTACAACGAAACCGAACAGGAGGAAATATGTGCCCAATGGCAGTATCAGCCATCGGAGAAGTATGTGCCAAGTCAACCGCGCACTTCTTAAACAATGACTTTGATTGACGACCTGGCTTTTAAGGATTGATCCCCACTCTGGCGACTGACCAAATTTGAGAAAAAAAAAATTCAAAAATCTTACAAAAAAATACCCAAAACCAAATATAGTAGTTCACTACCGAGGAACACCGAAGGCGCAATTGATGATAGAGTTACGGACATTCATACATTCGATGGCTATATATAATCGTATTTACTGCACCTTATTGCACTATTTCCCCTGCTTCGCCCAACCGGATGGGGTGCAGCATTCGGAAAGGGCTCCAGCTGGATAAGTGTCTATTATATTTTAGATATAAGCGTACGAGCGTACAACCTCCAGTAATATGTACAAGAAGTGCTTGGTTCAAATACATATATACACACACACAAACACACGATTTACACGATTTACACATAATTACCGAGACCTGAGAGACCGAAAAATACGAAAACGAATACGAAATCTATACAAAATATATCGAATACTATTAGCCAACGGAAATATCACAAAATGCATTTTTATTCTCTGCCCGAAGCTATGCAACACCTTATTAACATTTTACACAGTAGACCTCAAACTGTACTAACCGTTTCACAATTTCATGCGTAGCTGTAAACTACTCTGACAGCGCATCACTTACACAGTTACAATGCTCATCAAACCTATTTAGTATGAGTGATTTATGAACTTACATAACAGCTGCATAATCAGCTCGGTAACAGACCTCAAACTGTCATAACCGTTTCACAAACTCAAACTTATCTGTAAGCTACTCTCAGAGTGCATGACTAGTACAGTTACAATTCCCATCAAACCTATTTAGTATCAGCGATATATGAACTTACCTAATAACCGCATGGTAACAGTCCTTCTCAAACCCATCAGCATAGTAAAAGTGATACTCAAATCTATGTAGTGGTAACAGCATGCGGCGTCTCTGATTTGAAACCGACGTAATCATAACTAGCATAATAACAGTTATCACAAACACCGGAACTTTATCAATGACACTTATGTAGCAAGAGCACTAACACCAGAACATTATCTATAACACTTATGTAGCAAGAGCACGACTGATTTATAGGCCCACGTGAAAACCACATAATCAACACAGTAACAGTACTTCTCAAACTTATGAGTACAGTTAGAGTAATTCTCCAACATTTACTGCTACATTATGAGCTGAGCCACAGTTACCCGCAACACCAGCACAGTAACAATAACTCCCAAACCTACATAGTGAGCGCCACATTTTCGCAGTGAATGTCAAACAGTTGCGTTTTTCAGTACACTCAAAACTGTATCACAGACCAATTTGCAAACAGATTTATATATTTAAATATTTTTAAACGATTTTTCTATATAAAACGGTAACTATTGAATCGATTTGTATAAAATATATAGAAGGAAAAATCTTATGATTACTCGTTGTTGTTGTTGTTAACTGTCGTTGCATTATTTAATTTTGTTGTTTACAAATCAAAAATTATTTGTCATTGTTCTTCTGTATGTGAATGTGTGTGTGTGTGTGAACATGTTTGGTGTGTGTTTGGTTGTTGTGTTTATGTTTGATTGGTTGGGGAGTCATTGACGAAGTGTGAGGCTGTTTTTTAATGCATTCGTAAAAAAAATGTAACCCTAAAACTTAACTAAAATGCTGCTGCTCTGTTTATGGGTAGCATAAGCGCTTCCAGAGGCATTTTTAGTTATTGTTATTGTTATTTTTACTGTTATTATTGGATGTTAGGCACGTAGTGCAACAAACTGTTGGAACACTTCCAGTATATGTGTGTCCAGGTCCGATGTGAACAGCAGCGTCTCCAAAGTACTGCTGTACTTTTGCACCTGTTCGTGATGCTAAGGATGATAAAGAGAACAGAGCTTTAGTTGGATAACTTGTAGGGGATTACTGCAGAGGGATAGCTTACCATGAGGAAAACCTGCTGTAGGCGTCCAATGGTCCAGCGATACCAGTCTGTGTCCGGATCGCGACCATCTGTGTCAGAGCGCAGCAGATGCTCGGAAAGAATCATAATGAAACGCTGAAAGACGATCAGGAAGAGTCGCTTTTGGTTCACATTGGCTGCTTCCAGTTTCTCTTCCATGCGTTCAACCACCTGCACGACAATGAGAACAATGAGAGATGGCTACGAAGCTTGAGGGGATTAGTACTTACCTCCTCGGATGGCTTGTCAGCATGTGTTATGGGCTTCTTGCGCTTGTGAGGCGCATCTTCGTCTGTGTCGCTGGAGGAGGAGTCCGCCTTGGACAGTTTATCCTTGGCGTCACTCAGCTCCATATCTGTAAAGGATTACATGGGTTAGTGGATAATGCTTGACAATGGGTTGGAATGATTTTACTCACTCAGCTTGATGACATGCTTGTTCATTTTCTTAATGGTTAAATGCAGAATCTCCCACAGATACATTTTGGTGAACTCTCCGGTCATCTCTTTGGAGAATATCCATGTGGCGACCGCCGAGCAGTCGACAATCTGCAGCTTGAGCAGCTTATCGATGAGCACAACCATCATTTGCTGGTGGGATGACCATAGCTCATAGACGTTATGCAGTATATAGATTTGCGCCTCCTCCGACTCGGCCAGAGCACGGAAGACCGGATGAAACTTGGACATGGCCGCAAAGCTGTGCGAGAACGACTTGGAGCCCAGATTGAGCAGCGTCTGCACAAACACATCGATCTTAAGCGCATTGAAAGTGCCATCGGACATCTCCTCGCCACTGTAACCACTACTGGGGATATCCTTCAGTATGTTGACCACCTCCTCGGGTGTGCACTTCTGTCTAATGGCCACCACCAGCTGATGGGCGACTGTTGTGCCGGGCAGGTTCGCTAAAGAAAAAGGAAATAAAATGGATTATTAATAGTCGAACTAGGCAGAAGTGTGAGTGCGATTGGGGGTTGGAGTGGGAGGGGAACTGGTGGAATCTACTCTGGTTGACACTTTCGCTTGCGCCAATTGTTGCATTATGTTTTCTGTGCGCCGCCGCGTGGAACGAAGCGGCAACACGCGCTGACTACCAGCTCCAACCAACTCCAACTAATGATGCACCTACTCCCCGAGCCCCTAAACAGTCACAACACCAATCCTTCCCCTCCCTGCGATCGTCAAGCGGCGCCAGGTGAACGCCATTAAATGCAATTTATTGGCACTTGCGTCGGATTATGTCAATGAAATGCGCATTGGGCAGGCGATGAAAATGGCGAATTAATGTGTTCCCATTTGGCAGAGCGAAGCGGCGCTCTATGGGGAATGCGGAACTGCAGTTTGCGACCCACTTCCTCGAGGGTCGCCAACTTGTAGCTGCCAGAACAAACAAAGAACCCATTGTCCAGATGTCAAGATCAGCGAGTCAGAGTTCACACCAGAAACCAGATGAGCCGGAGACAACTCACAGGGGAGGAGGAGCTACTCGGGGCCTGGGAATGACGTCTCGCATTATGAAGTGAATGCCACATGCCAACAGCTAATTGAGACTGCAAAAGAGCAGCAGCCGCTCGACTGGGAGATACCCTCCAAAATTGGTTGAAGTTTTAATGAAATCTTTTGAGAAGAGGTTGCAAATCTCTGGGAGATTCCTCTTAACCCTTAAACTGGAACTTGTCCAAGTGCACAACCAGAATTATATGCTGCTTGGCCACTTGGCATACAGGGTATACGCTCTTATTAGGCTTATTAGCATTTACTTTACTTCGATGCTATCATACAGTGTTTTTTTTACGGATCTTTGATTTCTGGCGCAAATTGAGCATATCCAAGGCAGGGCGTTCAAAGATCAGGGCGCTGCTCCATCATGCATAGCGTGTCCAGCTGCGGCTGGAGCAGCTTCATCTTTGTCACACTCTCGGTATCTCACTCTCTCTCTTTCTTTCTCTTTGAAATTATTAGGCGTCGACACTAGAGTTGGCCCCGTGACACGACAACTTGTCTTCAGTTTAAGCTTTAAAAACTTGAGACTGATTATGTATTTATATAGAAATCTCGAATCCTAACCCGATTATACGATAGTAGCTATTCCAGCTGCTTGCAAAACGTTTACGAATGGGACACAAAGAGGAAAGTGCATAAGAGAAGACAGTAGAGAGTGAAAGCGCTTAGAAAGTGAGAGGTTTACCTCGTGAGTCGTGAATCTATTTTCGTGTTTTCTTTAAGATTTAACTTCTACTTAAGTCGTGTCTCCTTTTGGGTTTGTCCTATCTTCCCATGTCGTGCCTCATCCTCAGTTAAACCTTTCCATGTCGTGCCTCATCCTCAGTTCAACATCACCTCAAGGCATGCTTCATCTTATGTCGTGGTGCATCTTTAGTCTCCTTCAGTCTTTGAACTAATTTGTCCCCACTATCTCTCTTCTCTTCTCTACAGTCTTTCTACGCAAATCTTTGTTCCTATTCTTCCCTTATCTCTTAACCTAAACCATCTATTGCCTAAATCCTTCCTCCATTATGCTACAGCTCAAATGGTGCCTCGTCTCAGCTCTTGCCTCTTTCAGATTGTTGCCTCAACTTCAATCGTGCTGCGTGATACGTGTCACGACATGTCTGCCCATAAGTCGTGTCTCTTCTCAAGTTATGCCCTTTCTCAAGTCGTGCCACATCTTCAAATGGTTCAACACACTCGGCATGAGAGCTTTAATCTGCACTTTGATCTTTACCCCTAAAAATAGGAAACAATAAAAAGAATCTAAACAAGGTTGAAAGTGATCACAACGAGAACGACAATAAGATGGATGCAGAGATTAGCGGTTCCAAGTACACTATTGAACTTCAGCGAAGCGAGGAGCATACTGGCATCTCTTGGCAGGGGAAGCACATGTGGAGCTGCTGGAGGCTACTCCAAATCTATCGAACCAAAAAACTCGCTTGTTGCCAAAAATTACAAAAACAGAGAAAAAATGTTAGAGAAGAAGTCAGTTGGAGGCGGGGTCGTCTAGGTGAGGTTAGTTTGGAGTGGAGTGGAGTGGGGTGGAGTCTCTTGAAGCGGGTCTAAACATCCGCAACTGTTGCATAAATGCGCGTTGTTAGTGTCACCCGGCAGACGCCACCAACCACCCGCTGTCCGCCTCAAAGTTGCGGCCCCGTTGCGGCTCTGACGCGCAAAAATTGCGAAATCTTATGCCGCTGGCGATGCGCCGCTTGGCTGCTCCAATGAAAGCAGCGACGACCGAATCCACCACTAGCTGCTGCTGCTGCTACTGCTTGGCTTATGTCTGATGTCTAGCGTCTACTGACGGTTTCATTATTAGCGCTGCGCACGTCGTGGACGCGTTTCAGTTGAGTTTTCAAGCGCGCGCTGCACAAACGTTTTCCAAGAGATCTGCCAGAGATTCGCATTTGGTTTTTTGTTTTGGTGCTAGTGATTCACCTGTGAACTGCTCTATTTATTTACTTTTTTTCTGTTGTTGATTTGATGTGGAAATGACTAAACTCCATTGCCTTCTGAGCATTCTGCTGGCGCTCGTAAGTGTCGAATTGTGGAAGATGTGAGGATTAGCTGCTTAACTTGACCTTTCCAGCTGCAGCAGGTGATGGGCATTGTGGATGCTGGTCGGGATCTGGTGCTGACGCCTAAGCAGGCCAGCCAACTATCCGGCAAACGTATCTACTACGAGGAGCAGGCGGATGCCACGATCCGACCCTGGGAACGCACCCTGAAGCATGTCATCTATGTGACGCTCTTTACGGACGCCGCTGTGGTCGCCGCCTCCGGGAATGTCAGGTAGGTAGCAGCAGCCTTGCAAAAGCTATCAACCAGCACTAAGCTCCAACTGTGACAGCCAGCTGCATGACTATGATGACTTCCTGCAGACGCCCTACATATCAGCAGCGGATCAGACGCAGTCGCGCTTCGGTGACATCGTAACGCTCGCCAGCGGTCGGCTGGAGCAAGTGCTGACCAATGGGAGCTTTCGCTTGGTCGAGGGCAGCACTGATGTCCGCCAGACTGAAGTGGGCCTGCAGACGCGTGCACTCTGGCGGGTGCAGCGCATACGGCATCGGGATGGCGAGATGCAGGGATTGCCCCAACGCTATCACTACGAGATGAAGTTCAGCGTGTCGCCACTGGCGGCGAGCATTGGCTGGCCGCCGCAGAGCTACATCCAGAAGGAGGCGGACTATCCGCAGAGCTTTGGCCGTATTGTGTACGAGGAGAAGCGTGACCAGGTGCAGTCTCAGCGGCGTCAGGATCGACAGCCGCAGGCGACTTTTGTGCATGGCATCTTCCAGCCCGCACCGCCACCGCTGCCTCCAAATCTCAACATTGGTGAGTATCTCAAAGCAATGCCGGACGGTCCGAAGGGTGCTCCAAATCTCGAGCTATTTCCGGGTCTCTTCAATCTGGGCCTGCGTCCCAACTACGTTGCTCCCACGACCTTCCGGCCCAACTATCCGCTAAAGTTTGCCCCACGTCCGGATCTACCCACGCCGCTGGAACGCTATCCGCTGGCGAACGAACTAAGCGGCGGCGGCGCTGGCACCGCTGGCGATGCAGGTAGCATAGGCGCATCTCCTGTCACCCATCACTTCCACCATCATTTCTATATGACGCCCGCTGGCCTTAGGGAGAGCGCCAACCAGCCAGACCTGGGCTATCGTCCGATCCCTTATGTGCCGGAGCCAACTACGTTACCTCCAGCAGCATCGCGCTACCCGTCGAACCATGTGGCAACGTCTGCTGAGTCCTTGGAGACTGGCGACGATGTGCATCAGGATCAGCACCAGCATCAAGTTGTGCGCTCGCCTCCAATCTACTCAGGTGCGTACAGCCAATCCTTTAGCAAAGCGTTAGAATAGGGTTTGCTTAAGGGTCAATAAAGTGACCATGGAAGTGATTAAAAAGGCAGAAAGAGATCGTATGCGAGAATCAGTATCAAATTGAAGGATTAAAGCATCAAGTTTGATTCGTGTGACCTCTGATAAAGTTAACATGGAGGTTAATCTTAGTGTTGGGTAAATGTGGTCAGTAAAAAGTGTAAGGAGATTAATATAACCATGGAGGACGCGACGACAAGGTAAAACGTGGAAAAGGGTTAATGTAAGCCAAAAGCAGACGACAAATAGAAGTACCCATACGCCATAAGACGATTAATGTGAACCTGGAGGACACCTTGAAGAAAACCTGAGTAATTTCTCTTTCATTTCATTCCATGTCAACCAGTGTACGAGGTGAGCTCGGAGCATCCGACGTCCAAGCAGCCGCCTTTGCTGATCTATGCCGGCGGCGATGCAGCTGGAGATGCTGGCGAAGATCAGAAGAAGTTTGTGCACAGTGAGCCACTGGAGGAGACTGTTTATCGCTATTCGGAGCCTGATCCGCTTTATGTGCATCAGCATCCGTCGGATGTGGTGCAGCTGAAGTTGCCACAGTCTTATGAATCCGAAGAGGCAGCGCACCAGCAGCAGCAGGCACAGGTCCACGCACACGCACAGGCTCAAGCTCAAGCTCAAGCTCAGGCTCAAGCACAGGCTCAGGCTCAGGCTCAGGCTCAGGCTCAGGCTCAGGCTCAGGCTCAGGCTCAGGCTCATGCGCAGGCGGAATACTACGAGGAGCAAAATGAGCAGCTTGAGGGGGAACAACAGCGGCGGCAGACAGCAACAGAGTCAGAGCAGCGTCTCGCTGGCAGCCAGAAGCAACCTAAACTGGCAACCACATTGACACCACCTGCCAGCACAACCGCTACAACAACTCCTGAAGTGCCCACAAGCACAACAACAACAGCAAGTACCACTACGATTCCAGCACCAACCGCACCCACAGCAACGACAGCAGCCGCAAGCAGATCGAGCTTTGTGTCCACCTCCACTAGCATCACACCTTTGCGAGCTTTGAGTCGCTACCGGACCACGCCGCGGATCACCGCAGGCAAGTCGACCACAACGACAACGACATCCCCAGAAGTGCCTTCGATATCCAAGTGGAAGCAGCGTCGCAAGGAGAATACCACCAGTCTGGATAGCAAGGCAAAGAGCAGTCTGCGCCACGAGTCCAAGGTAGCCTTTGTGGTGACAGCAAGGACAACGCCAGCGACCACCACCACAACGACAGCAAAGGCGACAACTGCGACGCCTCCAACAAGCAGCACCAGCACTGAACCGGCGACAACAACAACAACTGCGACACCAGCGCCAGTGGCAGAAGGAGAAGTCGTCGAGGTGCTTACCCAGAAGTCGGTTAGCAGATCAGTCAGCATCAAAGTGGGCGAGAACGGCGAGGAGATACCGATCATTGTGGATGACGATGAGAACGAAGTGAAGCGTAGCTAAGATGGAAGCTCCTAAGTGGATAAGCCCGGTGATAAAATGGGTCCAAGTCCAAGTCAAATGTTGAGAAGTAGTAGATGGAGTCCTTTAACGGGACGACTGAGATCCTTTTCATATCTTATTTATACAATAAATACTCATTAGTCGCTCTGCAATTTGGTCAGATGTGAGTAAAAATTGTCAAACCAAAACTATTCCAATAAATATTAGAATATGTTAAACCGTTTGTATCGTAGATCCTAACTCAATCCTAAATCCAGGCAAACATCCTTTAACAGGATTAACAAGTCCTTTTCAAGCATGAACTATCGAAGTACTTGCAATAAACTATCTTTTGTGTTCGATAACCGATTTAAAATGTAAGCAAAATGAATATAAAAGCGAAACGGTAAAAGCTTTTCTCTAATCGTTTCAATCATAACCTAAAACCGCTTTGGGTTCAGCTGAAGATTACAAGAATCGATCTTAAAACCAATTCAAAACAGTTTTTAAATGTAGTAAAGAAACGGGAGGTGGTACTCTGTAATCCAAATATATGTTTGGTTCGAACTCACCTGCCTCCTCGCTGGCATACTTGTAGTTGGGCACAGGTGTGACTGGAATAAGCTTTGCATATGTCGAAGGCATCATTTCGGTGATCCTCTGATGATAGGATAACCTGTGTGTGGAAGACTTTGTGTTAGACGGATTCGAGGATGATTGGAAGGGGTATAAAAGGTTGTTGTCTCACCGCAGGCACTTTTGGAGCACCTCCTGTATGAACTTGGGGCGTGGATGCTCGGCATCGAGCAGGAGGCAACTGTCCCATTCATCCCAGGACCAGGTGAACTTAAAGTTACTCAAATGGTAGCTGAACCAGTTAACAAAGCGATCAAAGCATGAGGTGTTCATCGAATCGATGCGCATAAACAGAATCTCGGTGGCCTGGGCGAGCACCTGAGGTAGAGTGCCCGGCTGCAGTTTACACAGTTCGATTAGAATGGAGCCGTAGCAGATGTCCAGATAGCGAGGCGTGGGCATATGGAAGAGCTCTGCGAATATGACTTCAACGATGCAGTATTCCAATGGGATCTTGTGTTTGAATGGAAAGTTAAGTAATTGTGCGGCGCAGTCTTTGCGTTCATGGTGGTGCGTCTCGATGATGTGATGTAAGTGCTCTTCGATTAGGAATCGTTCGATCGAGTGAGCACCTGGCAGATTGGGACCATCCGGACAATCAGTGTAGTCAAACATGCGATACACCACCCAAGGCATCGGATAATCAAATGAGTCATTATGGGGTGGCGGCGTGATCTGAGGCAGATTATGCTGCAGGGCCTCGCACAGAATAGAGTCAAAGACGAGGTAGGGACGCGCTATGTGCTTCTCGGCCCAATTGTCCTGGCGCAGCTTGCGTATTTGTGCCCAAAGGCAATCTAAGTACTCCTCTTGCGGATGTGGTGCATCTGATGACCAGACACGTAGGGCGTTATGATGCTTCTTGGACCTCTTGTTCAAATATACCTCAATGCGTAGCAGCAGCGACTCCAGTGCTGACTCCTTCTTCTCGTACAGATCCCGACCTACCCAGGGCAGCGTAGATAGCACCGCAAAGACAAACCAATCACGTCGCACCTGTGGTACTGTGTCCTCGTTGGATACATCGATCATTGTGTCAAGCAGCTGCAGTAAACTTGTCGCCGAGATCACATGGCAATTGACCAGATCTGCAAGGAAACGCAGCGAATAGCGTGCCGCATCCCAGCGACAAAGCTTAAGTGACTCCTTGAACGTTTTAACCATATGGTCGACGAACTCTCCGCCAAATTTGTAATTCTTGGCATTCAGCAGACCGACCAATGTTGTGTAGACGGTACACTTTTCAGGCATACGCACCGCACAGTCGGACAGGATGCGCAGGATCTTAAGACGGAATGTGCCTAAATCGGCCTCTAGTACTGACACAAGGCCCTCGAGATTCGACTCCACCGACGAGGTGCTCCGCTCGCCCACACGCAATATCAGCGACTCCAGACGATCCTCAATCTCCTGATTTTCTGAGACACGACGACGTTTATTCCGCCTATGGTCTATAAGAGAAAAGTTAAAGACTAATTGCTCCTCTAATTAAATCAAATTCTACACTTACCATAACTCTCATCCTCAGTATCATGTGCACGTCGACGACTCATTTTGAATCAACCACCAACACTCCTTAACTACAACAAACCAGATCAACAGCACGTAAGCTTGCAAAAAATGCAGCGTTTCCTTCTGATCACCTTTGTTGGCAACCGGCACAAGCGATTAATATGTGTAGCAGCTGTTGCGTATGCAAATACTTGACTTTATCGGAACTTATGGCGTGCCAGGATGGGGTACGCGATGATATTAACGTAAAAATTAATCAAATAATAACGCAAGCATGCAAATTATAATGGGAAATGTATTCACTTTCGAACATGAGCTTCTGCATTTCACTGTGCCGATTCGCAGTGTGACCAACAAAACCAATCACAAAAATGCGCATAAGCACAAAAAATACCAAATTCGATATATCGATTACGTTAAAACGTAAAGGTGGCAAGCCTAACTTATCGAATAAATTAAACTGACGATAAATTAAACTCACTACCAGGATAATCGTAGTTAATTAAATTGGAATTATGCTCTTATAATATTGAATGTAATTAAAAGGCAGTAAAATAACTGTTATCGATTAACAAATGCATTTGCAATATCGGCTGCAATTAATTGTTTAAATTATATATTGAAGAAGTTACTAACTTTAATAACTGTAACATAATTTTAATATAATAAACTTACCAATATTATTTTTAACTATTTATTTGCTTTGCAGGTGAAAAGATAAGCTCAAAGACTTCAAATCAAATTTGATGAAGAAACAGTCTAAAGAGAACTTAATGCAACCGTTTATTTAACCGTTTTCTTATCGCCCTCTTCTGTAAAGTGACCAGGTTGGAGCTAAAAGAGATATAAGGAGTAAGACCTTGAAATATACTGTCGATTAAATGGAATGCACAAAATCGATATTGATATCGAAGTGAACTGCAGCCAATTGTTGAGGCTTGCCTTTGGAGTAATTTTTTTTTAATGCATTTTTGTGCACGCATACGCAATATTTTAATGAACCGCAATTGATATAAGATTTGCTGGTGCAAATGGATCAGTTCTCGCACGACTTGACCCTCGCCCTGGAGGAGACATCACTGATGGACAGGGCGTGCGGCGTTGGTAGGTGGGGCTCGCGTCGAAGAACTCGATCAACGGGTAATTTGCGTAAGTATTTGAGCCGAGACTTTTTCCCAATATGCAACTGGGCCAACTGGACGGCAAAAAAAAAGAAAATAAAAAAAAAACAACTTCCACTTAAATTTCACCGCGCTTACAGCTTGTGCACCGCAACCTACAGAAGATTCATCTAGCAGCCCCACAGACACATTAAATTCACACGGACATTCACACGGTCATCATTCAGGCACAAATGTGGATGGGTTGGACACAAATACAAATAATTCAATGATGCCGGCTAGCGACTCAGATGATAAGGCTGAGGCAATGTTGCCACTGCGTCTACTTGGCAAGACGCTTAATGCTGCTGCAGCAGCTCGCAAGGGCATGGTCGCATTGGAGTCAGATTCAGTGAACGAGACCAATTTTAGTCCAGCTCGGTAAGTGCACGCAGCTCAAAAGTCTAACCCCTCTCTATTTAGTCTTCTCTTATGACAAGTGTATCTTAACACAAGCCCAGAGAGATCTGGTTGCTCTGCCATTAGCTGTAGGAATAGCCTCACGTTTTATTTGCTTCTGCAGGTTTTATAAGCCGAGCTCACGCCGGAAACGAAAGATTAAGCGCATGTCCATGGAGTTTGAGTTCAGCAAGGACACCAACTTGGCAGTGTCACCACAAAGCGTCACCGAATCACCGCTGCATCCAAGCATGCTGAGCAGCGGAATTTCCTGTGTCTCTGGCATGGGCATGGGCACCGGCACGTTGCGAAAGCGTGTGCTGAAGACGGACAGTGGCAATCGCTCGAACTTGTTCTTTTGCGGCAAACGCAAGCGGTCCAATCGCGACCGTTATAATGAGCATGAACAGGAGCAGGAAGTTAGCGGCCCAGGTACTGTTACCTGCAGCAGCTCCAGCACGTTGCATTCCTCAAGCATGCCACGGTACACACACATTGAAGAGTATCATAGGATGCGGCCGCGCAGCTACTCGTCTACATCGAAGCCACACAGTGAGCGTCTGTTGCCGCTCAACAAGGGACTGCTCTCCAAGATAAATCGTATTGCCCAAACCCAATCCGAAATGCAACAAGCCCAAAAGACTGACAACACAACGACAATGGAGGAAGCGCTGGCGCTGCCAAACATAAATGCAGCCAAGCTGCAATTGGAACTGGAGCTGGACGAGGATGATGATGACGATGATGATGATGACGATGACGATGATGATGCCACTGATCCTGACAATATTACTGGTGATTTTAGCATGGAGACGCTTGTCCCAGTCAGCGACATTGAGATACTTCTAAATACATCGAACAAAATGCCACAGCTGCATCCGCTGGAAAATCCTGGTGCGGACTATCATGTCCATCGACAAACGTCTCATCTGGGCAACACATCAAAGTCGCATCGCAGGCGCCGCTTTTGCGAGATGCCTCAGCCGCTCCAGGTGCAGTCAATGGACTGCACCGAGCTGTATGATTTTCTCAGCTCCAGCTCCTTGAGCTCTTCCTCGGATAGCGAGGATAGCCATCGGCGCCACGACACAGATCGCGAGGGTGACGACGAGCTCACAGATTGGCCGGGCAACGAGTTTGGCCACGGCAAATACGATCCCAAGCGGAAGCTGACCAAGAAGTCGCTGCTCTCACAAATTCGTTCGGACGACACTATTGGTGAGGATGATACTCTGATGTCTGGCACAGAGGGCACATTTGTGGAGGGTGGCACCTCACAGTCGCCGCCGCTGCCCGATGCACTGCAGGATTTGTCGCGTTTCCAGCCGGCCGCCAGTTCGGAGCCCATTGAGATCCTTGGCGGTGGTGCCAATCGATTCAATCGGAGCGTTGGCTGCCTTGATGTCGACAGCTGTCTGGACATGGAAAACAATATGAACGGCGTGCCAGCTGTTAAGCAGATCGAGAGCGAGATGTCCGGGGAAACATCGAATCCATTCCTGTCCTCGTCACCGCCCTTGCAGGTGCAGGAGGTGCGCGAGATACGCGCCGGTTGCCGGCGCATCAATGGCGATCGTCCAGGTTTCACCATTAAATTGGGCGTCAATGAGCGTCTCGCGCGCTTCCTGCAGGATCCGCGTCAGACCAAGATTCGACTGCCTGACATTGAGATCTGTGAGCACGACAGTCTCCTAAATCTAGCCACACTCTATTCCCTCAACATGGTTGTGGAACATAGCTGCACGGTGCTAACGAAGACCAGGTAAGTGTCCAATTGAGAAGCATCTAATCTTCAATTAAATTTGCATCTTATGCGGCAGAAACACAACGCAGTCCGTTGACATAGATCCTCAGCAAAGTCTGCAGCAGCGCCAGGATCTGAGTGACTTCAAGCGACGCTGCTACGGTGGCAATGCAGGATCAGATATTGCAACAGCTCCTGCTACTGTTCCTGCACCAGCTGCCACAGCTACCGCCGCTGTCACAGAGCTTCTTCTACCCCAGAAATGAAAACTAAATTAATCACAAATTTTGTATTTAATATTATAAACAGCCTAACTATTGGCGAGCTCGGCAGGAGATAAAACATCCGTAGACAGCTGAGCGATTCCTTGCATCGTCCTGGCCATGCTTCGGGGCTTGATCTGTGCAACTTTTAGCCTATCCTTTAAAGCTTTTAATATGTTTGTATATTGTCGCGTTTAGCATGAGTTTCTCTATGTACATCGACCTATCTGTATATTATATATATATATTTATATACAGATATATATATATACATATATACGTATGTATTCCACATTATCCTATCATATTATGTCTTATTTAAGGGACAACGCTTGAGTGAGCTATTTGGGTGCGAGCCAGTTACCTGGAGACCAACAGCGAAGATTAGGACCTGTACCACAAGTTGTTCCACTGTACAAATATTATTGTTAGTCGTAAGTTTATTGCCTAAGACATAATGCGAATATAGATCTAAGTTGAATACACTTACATATTATATATATCAATATATAAGTGAATAAATATGTGCACATAACATAAAAACACTCTGAACTTTTCTCTCTCTGTCGATACCTAAGATATCCTTTAGGTTTATCTGGCGGGGTTACTTCAACAAACTTAAACGAAACTCTAAGCAAACCTTAGCTCTATGAAGGTTATACAAGAACTTATAGAACATACATCCGATGCAGTTAACCGATTATATCGACTTGATTGGATATATTTATACTCTGCAATATCCTTCATGCTAAACAGACTCGCTTGGAGTTATAATTTGTAGATGGGAGTTGAACGAGTTAAGGAAATTGCTTTTACCGGTTGGGAACAGTATTTTAACCGATTAAAAAGCAGTCTTAATATCAAACTATTATAATACAAGTGAATGTTGTTACGACTTAGGGTAAGTTTCTATCGGTTATACGCCTTGTTTAAACCGGTAAAAAAAACACGCAACAAAGAACCAATTGAAGTTTAAGAAGACAATTTACCCGTTTAAGGATACGTCCCAAACTGCTAGGAAACTGGATTTTAAAGGTGTACAAATAAGCTCAAAAAGCAATTTCAGATATAAAAAAAAGATTTTAGCGTTTTCAGAACGGTTTTTTCCCAGTCAAAATTGGTTCCGAAACGGTTAAGTAAACCCCAAAAGCCAAAGAAAAGGTTTATTGCCTTTCTGAAAAGGACTTTAACAAGTTACAAACTGTATTTAATGCGGTTATAAACAAGTCTATAATATCAATTTGAAGTTTAACGAAAAGAGTTGAACCGGTTATCAATACGCTTCAGCCGGTTACAAGCTGTAATCGAAACGGTTATAAGCAAGACAACGCTACCAACTGCAACTAGAGAAAAGTAGTTGCCGCTTTTACCCGTTTCAACTTATAATTGACCGGTTTAGTTTAGAAAAGGTTAACCGGTTAAGGGAAAAACTTCTACCGATTACAAAACTATGCTTGAACCGGTTAGAAACAACCTCAAGCAGCATTTTAAGTCTCATTTGCTGCAATACTTTCTGAGATAAAAGGTGAATCACTTATGAAACAGCTTAAAGACTTACCCTCAATAAAACAGTGACAGGAGTAGCCAAGGATACAGCTTATGAAACACGCACGTCTATCCTAGATTAAAAATAGATTTTGTGATTTGGGTTGGACTCCTGCTGTGCGTCTGATTGTGAAAGGGGAATCGATATAGCGCGTCATTTGAAAATGGCGAGCGACCCCCAACGGGCTGAGTGTCTGATGCTGGGGGTCGAATCAGGCGCATGCGCAGTGCTGCACCACCTGGTGTCCCACTGGGTTGCCACATGTGGCCATCGATGGTGCCTGGCGATGGTGCAAGAAATATGGTTGGCAACCCTCGAAACGCAGTTTTGGTGGCTTCATCGGCTTGCTCTGGTCTCTGGACTGTGGTCTCTCTCTCACTCTCTGGGGGTCACATCGACAACTGAATCGCGTTGCATTGTGTATCGTCGGCAAAGTTGGTCGTTGTCATTGTCATTGTTATCCGTCTTGGATTAGGTGCCGCCGTGGGAGACAATACCGGATACTGGATAAGGAGCTGGAAAAAAAAATCGCAACTTGAAAATTATTTCAATTTTTACACGCAATTCCTGAAGACATTAAGAATTAACGGTAAATTGCATGACTTGTAAATTTTAACTGTGCGTGCGCTTTTGTGTGAGTGTGTGTGTGTGTTGTGTGTATATTTTCTGTGTGTTTTGTGTGTGCGGACAATTTGCGAGTGCTCCACGTGAGAAGGCGGCGTCCAGGCGAGAGCTTTGTGCGCCGCGCGGCAGCTGCTTATTGATTTTTCTATGCTACCCACACACGCACAGAAACACACACACACACACACATGCACATACACATACACATACACACATGCAGTTATACTCACTCAGATACTACCCACACACTTATATGTTCGCGTGTGTGTGTGAGCTAATCTCTTATCAGAGCATAGAAATTTGTGAACTTGTTTTCGTTATTTTCGTTGTCATCGCAAAGGGCGTTGGAATGGAGGAGGAGCGCGCATCGAGGCGTCTATAGGGGGCAACCAATAGCCAGTGCCATTGCCAGTGCCATTGCCAGTGCCAGTGCCAGTGCAGCTGCATGCGCCGGGAGCATGAGCAACATCGACGGCAGCAATTGAATCCCCGACGGAGCTTGGCCAGGCGCGCCAGTCAGACAATGAGCTCGTGCAAGACGGCGGATGAGCCGGCATCGGTATCGGTATCGGACTCTGCGCTGGCTGCGGCGGCTGCTGATGAGCCGATGGCGGCCGCGTCTGAGCTCAAGGAGGCACCGGCCAATGGCCACGAGCTGGAGCCAGAGCCGCGACCCAGGTCAAAGGAGCAGCCGCAGCAGCAGTCGCAGCAGCTGCCGCAGCAGCCGGAGGTGTCCAGCAAAAAGGAGCTGTACAGGGAAAAGGAGCGCATGGAGGAGCATGTGATGGGCAGTACACGCACCGTGCTGGATGCACTAACAGTGGGTGCGCACTCCATTCATGCACTGGGTAAATGCAAGGATGTGCTCCTGGCCCAGAAGCTCTTCGCCAGCGGCGGCAGCGGCCCCAAGGAGCTGCTCAAGCTGAAGGAGCCGATGCGTGTGGGCTTCTATGATATTGAACGAACCATTGGCAAGGGTAACTTTGCTGTGGTGAAGCTGGCGCGGCATCGCATCACCAAGAACGAGGTTGCCATCAAGATCATTGACAAGTCGCAGCTGGATCAGACCAATCTGCAGAAGGTCTACCGCGAGGTGGAGATCATGAAGAAGCTCAAGCATCCGCACATCATTAAACTCTACCAGGTACTGCTCCACCCTCAGCTCCTCCCTCTACTCAATGCTTTATACATTTTCAGGTTATGGAAACGAAGAACATGATCTACATCGTCTCGGAGTACGCCAGTCAGGGCGAGATCTTTGGTAAGCTCTGCTCCAGCCTATCAAGTACGTAAGCCTAATCCCTGTCCAAATCTGCAGATTACATTGCCAAGTACGGACGCATGTCGGAGTCGGCGGCTCGCTTCAAGTTCTGGCAGATCATCTCGGCCGTGGAGTACTGCCACAAGAAGGGCATCGTCCATCGGGATCTGAAGGCGGAGAATCTCCTGCTGGACTTTAGCATGAACATAAAGATCGCCGACTTTGGGTTCTCCAATCACTTCAAGCCCGGCGAGCTGCTGGCCACCTGGTGCGGCTCACCACCCTATGCCGCTCCAGAGGTCTTCGAGGGCAAACAATACACTGGCCCCGAGATTGATATCTGGGTAAGCAGCTGCTCGCTCCTAATCCTTGACTCTCTTCTTATGCTCTGTCCTGCTCACAGTCCTTGGGCGTGGTGCTCTATGTCCTGGTCTGCGGTGCGCTGCCCTTTGATGGCTCCACGCTGCAGAGCCTCAGGGATCGAGTGCTCTCCGGCCGTTTTCGCATACCCTTCTTCATGAGCTCCGAGTGCGAGCATCTGATCCGACGCATGCTCGTCCTGGAGCCCACACGTCGCTATACTATTGAGCAGATCAAGCGGCATCGCTGGATGTGCCCGGAGCTGCTGGAGCATGCGGTGATTGCCAAGTACAATCTGAGCCTGGAGCGTCAGACAGTGCTGGAGCCCAGCGTGGATATATTACGCATAATGGCCGAGTATGTGGGCATTGAGCCGGAAAAGACGTGCTCCAGCCTGAAGAAGAACACCTACGACCATGTGGCAGCCATCTATCTGCTGCTCCAGGATCGCGTAACACACAAGAAGGAGCAGAGCAAACCGAACGAATCGACCAGCGCCAGCAGTCGCCAGCTTTACAATAGCACCAAGCAGGCACTCGGACTGGACCAGCCGCCCTCCCAGCAGCTGCTCCAGATCCACCAACATCAGCAGCAGCATCAGCAGCAGCAGTGCATACAGCAGCAGCAGCAGCAGCATCAATCAAAGACAATATCCACCACGATCCTGGCCAAGGATCCAACACACAAAAGACTTAGCCGGCACCAGACTGTTTTGATGAGTGACCGTTCCACTGCCGATCCCTACTACGCGGTCAAGCAGCAGGCACATCCCCATGCCCATGCACACGCTCACGCCCACAGCCACGCCCACAGCCACGCCCATGTCCATGCCCACACCCATGGCCATGCTCATAGCCATGGTCATGGTCATTCTCATGGACACGGACATGGACATGGACATGGACATGGACATGGTCACGGGCAATCTCGGTATAACGGTGAGGACGGACAGGGTCAGGGCTCGGTGGGGAGTCCGGTGCAATGCCACAGTCCGGGTCAGGGCATGCCGCTACCCAACAGATACGCCCCGCTGCCGGACAGCAGCTGCAGCGCCTCATCCCGTATGAGCCACCAGAGCCTGAGCTCGTCGCGCAGCGTTGGCAGCCAACGCCCAGTCGGCCTGACAATACCCCCACTTGACAATAACCCCAGAGGGCTGCCCACCCTGATCAGTCTCCGCTGCCGGGATCTCCAGCTGAACGCCAGCCAGCAGCTGGAGCAGCCTCAACCACAACTGCCGTCGCCATCGCCGGCACCCAAACAGCTCCACCAGACTATTAGCGAGTACATCATCAAGCAAAGCACTGAGGACTGCCGTCAGCTACTGCAACAGGTACAGCCCAATCCTGGATAGCTCCATCTCTATGGTCTAATCTCTCTCTCTCTCTCTTTCTGATAGTCCACTGCCATCGCTGACACCAAGAAAGAGGAGGATCTGCCAGTGGCACCGACAGAGCATGTGACTGCCTCAACACCCACTGCCGATCACAATAAGACAATAAAGCCCATGTCCAGCTCAAATAGCTTCGATTCCACCGCCAATCTCAACCAGAGCTTTCGCTTCAAGATGTCTGTCGAGGCCAACAGGCTCTTCCAGACCCTTCAAGAAAGCCCACTGCCAGTGGAGGTATGTAAGCCCGTTCCATCTGAGCTCACCTCAAGTCAAACACTTCAAACCCTTAGAGGCACCAGCCGTGTCCTCCATGGTCACTTTTATTGCAATTCCTTACAGTGTTACAAGCTTGAACCATATTCAATCGCTCCCACTTTACACCTAACCATATCCATAGTATTTCATAAGTTTTAACCCTCCATGGCCACTTTATTATATGTACACGTTCCCACTCCTCCATGGTCACTTTAATTGCAATTCCTTATGGAATATGGAATCTTGAACCATATTCAATTGCTCTCACATTACACATAACCTTAGATATTGAATCAAATTTAGCCATCCATGGTCACTTTATTTACTTATGCACCTTCGCCGTCCTCCAGGGTCACTTTATTTGCTTATGGTTGCTTCCTCTTAGCTTTCCAGTCTGGAACTGTACTCCCTCGATCTCATTTGTTACATAAATTTATACACTTTTTAGATCCTGGTCCTCCATGGTCACTTTATTTAGTCGTATGCGCTCGCTATTGTCCAGGGTCACTTTGCAATTGCACTTCGAAATGTTACCACCTTAATCCTCACTTGCTCGAAGAGATATGCAGGTCCTCCTAAGTCACTTTAGTTGCTTCTCCATGGTCACATTATTTCCTTGTTAAATGCATATCCATGGTTACTTATTTGACCACAGTTGCATTTCCTTCCACTCGATATGTATATAGTATGTTGGTTTCCATGTCCACCTTGGTCACTTTATTTGCATTTATTGGTAACAGTTTGGTCTCCTCCTTGGTCACATTATTTCCTCACAAAAACCATATCCATTGTCACTTTGATTGTCATTTTATTTGCGATATCCCTAGAAGAGATGTCCACATCCGCAATATGTCCTCCATGGTCACTTTACTTGCCACCAAATGTCACTTTATTTCCTATTGCCCTAAACTTTACTTCATGAGAGATGTCGTGTGCTCTAATATGTCCTCCATGGTCACTTTATTTCCACTTCCTCTCATTCAATTTCCTTCACTAATCCTGGTCCCTAGATTGGTTTTTTTCTTATGTTCAAGGCCTCCTTTGTCCATTTGCTCGCCTGTAAAAGTTTGCTCTCCTCCATGGTCACATTATTTCCCTATAAAATGCATATCCATGGTCACTTTAATTGCCTGCAAAATGCACCTTGAACCGTCACTTTATTCGCGCATTTCTCAGCCTTCATTTGTTGAGAGACGTCATCCTCTGGGAGTTGTCCTCCTCTGGAAGATGTCCTTCCCTAAGAGATTTCTTCCTCTGGAGTATGTCCTCCATGGTTACATATTCAAACTAACCGCGCTCTCCTCCACGCTAGAAACCGAAGCGAAAAGGCGCAACTACAAATGGCAATAGCAATGGCAATGGCGTCGATAAGGATTCAGGCAGATCGACTGAGGAGCCTGGACAGGAGTCCAAGCCAAATGGAGACGGGTAAGTGAGTTGACCATGTGGCGTCATTGGTGTCCTTGGATTAGCAGAGATTGCAGAGTTTCGTTTGGCTTAGCAGCGGCGAGAAGAAGAGTTTTGAGAAGAAGGTGCTAGCCCAGGGCAGCTCCAGCACCGACGAGGGCTGCGAAACGGATCAGGGTAATGAGGGCGCCAAGGAGGGTTCCCAATCCTCGACAGATCTGACCAGTGCACAGGCAACACGCACGCGCTCCTATGCTAGCAGCAGCAGCTCCAGCGGCGTCCTGGCCGGCAGCTATTCAAAGAGTCTCAGCCAGAATCTGAGCCGCGGCTCCTCGAAGAGCAACTGCAGCGCCTACGAGAGTTTTGACTTTGTGCTGCCCTCCGTGCCGGATATTGCCGGCAGCCTGCCCTCCTGCATGAGCAACTCGATGCTGGCCGCCGCTGCCGCAGCTGCAGCTGCTGCCGCCAACGTCTCCAGCGAGCACTCATCGGAGCGCTCCCTCTACAGCAGCCACAACTCGTGCATCCATATGCCCAGCGCAGTGAATCTGCTGGCGACACCGACGCCACCACCGCCGCCGCCACCCAACCAGTCGCCGGCGCCGCCGCCCTTTGTGGACAAGCGTTCACCCATACACTTTAGGGAGGGCCGCCGCGCCAGCGACGGCCTGGTGGCCCAGGGCCTGCTCAGCTCCAACTCGCTGCTGGGCACCAGCCGCGTTTATGGCAGCTACCGCTACGAGCAGGCCAAGCGCCACGGCTGGCTGGAGATCCAGCAGCTGCAGCAGGAGGCGGCAGTCTATGCGCCCGGACAAGGACATCCACATGGACATCACGGCCATGCGCATCCCGGGCATGGCCACGGTCATCTCGCTCTCGAGGAGCTCAACCTGGCCAATTGTCAATTTTCACACGGTCAATTCTATGCGATGCCCATCAAGACGCATCACACGCTGCACCACCTGCAGCAGCAGCACCACCAGCAGCTGGCCTATGGAGCAGCTCCGCCGCTGCTGGTGGACGCCGCCAACGGCGAGCTCTATGCCAGCCAGCACGGTCATCACGGCTGCTATGCGCCACCGCCGCCGCCGCCCGGCGTCTACCCACATCCGCATCAGCATCAGCTGATGGGCGGCGCCGGAGCTGCCGGTGTGCCCATGTCGCCGATGCAGAAGCCACCGCTGCAACAGCAGCTGCTGCAGCATCGGCTGCTGCAACAGAAGCGCCAGCTCTTCCAGAAGCAGTACGCTCTGGAGGCACAGCTGGCGGGTCGTCATCATCACGGGCATGTCCACTACAATCATGGCCATATGCATGCCGCCTCCGTGATGGCGCCCGCACCCGAACACCATCTCGCCGAGGAGCTCTACGAGCTGGCCATGCTGGATCGTCCCAGGAGCGGGCCGCCGCGTCTGCAGCACTCGCTGACCATGCCGGGCGCCCATGCCTTTAGCCAGATGAATCTGAAGACATCGTACATCAACCAGACCCCGACTGAGTCTGTGGCTGGAGCAGCAGGTGTGGCTGCAGGTGCGGCTGCAGCCGGAGGCGTCAGTGTGGTGTCCCCGTCGCCATCGTCAGCACCGTCGCCGTCCACGACGCCAGCGACGCCGCCCCAAGCGCTGATCAACAGCCAGGCCCATGGCCATGGACATAGCCATGTGCATGCCGGACATGGTCACAGTCATGGACACGTCCATGGACATGGACACGGGCATGGCCATGCTCTGAGCGAGGCCGAGTACCATGTGCGCTCCCAGACAACGACGCCGGTGCTCAGCCTGTTCACGCCCAGCTGGCAGACGCTGGTGAAGCCGCTCAGCGAGAGTCCCATACTCGAGATCTCCGAGCACCTGGAGTCCGTCTGAGCTGGCACACAAATCTTTTTATTACGCTCGCAATCGCAATTAAAATTTAAAATTACAAAAAACAAAACTAAAAAACTAATGTAATAATTTTATCCGATATACATGCATACAATACTATATATAATATACAAACTATTATATACTACATACGATATAATATTATACATACATACATATATATATATATATAATGTGTGTATATATATATATATAGATTTATAGGCTTATATACAGACAAACCGTTAGCGATCGATAGAAGTTCAAGTATGAAAAGAATCGAATGGATATATACAATACATATATATAATACTATCATCAAAATATTGGATCATTTAGTTGTGTTACTAGCCTTAAGTAGTCCAAGTTTCTTAGACACACACACACACAGACAGACACACACACTCTTATATACACACACAGATACAGACGCATACTGACATATACAATATGTATATTGATAATAATTATATATTAAGCTATATACTTGTATTATCTGGTACTAGGAACATACGAGAATTCCAAAAACAGACAAAGAAAATTAAGAAAATTACGAAAATTACGAAAATTAACGAAAAGGAAGACGAAGATAAAGCTGGAGACGAAAGAAGACAACGTAAACTACATATATCAATTATACGAAGCATTTATTGGAGACATTGGATATATCCACATATATATATATATATATATACTCTTATATATATGTATATGTGTGTGTGTGTATATTCAGCATATGTATGTTTGTATTGGTACAATAATTAGCAAGGCAAGCGGCGAATACATCGATTGTTCTTAACAATTCAATGGAATTTATATGTAAACCAGATATTAAAAATTAATAATTAAAAAAAATAATATAATAGATCATTTGGTATATAAAATGCAATACATTTCTCGATCCCACGCTCTGTTATCGATTAATTTCTGGGGGGGATGGGGTTATGGAATTCGATAGTTTTCTTAATTCGCATTTATCGAACAAACCTATCGATATATATATATGAAAAATTGAAACAAATATGTTCTGGATATGAAGACAGCTTGTGGATACGGATAATACGGATACCACGGATACAACGGATACTGATATGATACGCTCTCTCTCTCTCTCTCTCTCTCTCTCTCTTACATGTATCGATATATATATGTAACAATGAAGTAAACATGTTCTGGATGTGAAGACAGATTGTCGATACGGATAACACGGATACTACGGATACGCTCTTTCTATCTCTCTCTCTCTCTTTCGCTCTCTCTCTCTCTTACATGTATCGATATAAATATTTAAAATTGAAATAAATATGTTCTGGATATGAAGACAGCTTGTGGATACGGATACTATGGATACTATGGATACTACGGATAATACGGATACTGATATGATACGCTCTCTCTCTCTCTCTTACATGTATATATACATACATATACAGCTGGTATGTATGTATGTGCTTGGATAGTCACTTTTGGGACGGAACACGTTGGGGCAGGGATTTTATGGATCACGTTTTGGCCGCCCTGTTGGACTCGAGATGCTTCTTGAGTGCCCGCTGCTGTTGGTGATGCTGCTCCGATTTGTGGCAGCGCAGTAGATTCCAATAGGCTCGTCTGTACTCGGAACTCATGAGGACATAGATCAAGGGATTGATGCAGGTGGTCAGATAGATCAATAGATAGCCCATCACATTGAAGGTGTGCACATCGTTGGCGCTCTTCCAGATCTTGGCCACCGTTATGGGCAGATAGCAGATGACAAACCACACGAAGATCACCAAGATCATCTTGAGCAGGCGCCGATCCTTGGCGCTCATCCGACCCGGATAAATGGACGAGGCGTTCGATGTGTTGCCCATCGACACGTAATGCGATTTACGTGGACTGAATCTCGTGAAGGAAGTGCGCAGCGAGGTGGTGATCGGGTTCTTCCTATAGATAGAGTGGGAGAGAGAGTAACAGAAAGAAAGAGAGAGAGAGAGAGAGAGAGGGGGAGAGAGATTATAAAAAGGTCAGTGATAAACATAAAAAGAAAAGACAAATATACAAATAGATATGCCCCGTGGTGGTATCTAATCAATTCTCCGACTTAATAATAGAATAACTTTCCTATACATACATATATATAGACAGTCGTGATACGCCTGGTATATACACATATATATATTTATATACTTGATTCATGTGAATTAATGAGTTATACGCCGGATTCGTAGAAATCAAACGAGTTAACGACTATAATATTGTATATAGTTTAAGCGATAGCTCGTATTATTCATAGGAAAATATATATCTTAAAATAACACCAGGGCATATTTATTAGTTTACCCAATAACATTCCGAACAGCTGAAGCTATATTTTTAGTTTCGGAATATATATGACAATTATTCCTAAAATATTTTGAGATTTCTTATAGGCAGTGAAATTTTATTGTGAATCAATTAAGATTCTAATCACACCGAATTTAGGTATTGGATCCTATATCCGAAACTAGACTTTACCTACAATATGTGATAGAAACTGAAGATCCCTTTATAATGAGTGAAACGAAGGTATGAAAGTTATGCAAGATTTGATATATTGTATTATTCCGAACAACTCCTATTCCTACTTTCGGGTTAAGAATCAGAGATATTTCTTTAACGATCGATTAGTAGCATAGATCGAAGAACTAATCTCTGATAAAAGTACATCTGGAATATTCCAAACAGCTCAAAGTATATTGTTAGTATCGGAATAAATATCAGAATTATCCCTAAAATATTTATAAATCCTTTTATAAGCAGCGAAATTTGATTGTGAATCAATAAATATAATATTTAGGAATTCGGGGATGTTAGGAATACCGAATTTATGTATTTTTTCTATATCCGAATATTCAATATGTCCTGAAGCTCTCATTATTATGAGTAAAACGAAGGTCTCTTGGATATGAAGGATGTGATATATTGTAAAAGAGATATTGATTTCTTTCCGAAGAACTCCGATTGCTACTTTCGGAATAAAAATTAAGCGAGCGATTTGTAGTATTCCTAATAGATCAACGAACCAGGGGTGTACCTTATCTCTGACAAGCCGAATATCGTATCACACTTATTCCGAATCGTTTCCTACTTTTTCGGAGTGTTATCTTAGAGTTATCTTCTGTTATTTCGCATACTACTTACGAGTTTCTGCCCTGTTCCAGGGGTATCTGTGATTTGATGATGCAAGTGTCGCCTAGTGGAGCCGTTGAAGATGGCGCCACCAAAGATGGGGATCGTGGAATGGCATCCTTGTTGTTGCTTCTGTGATTCTCCTGCAGGACGACGTTGGCATCGATGGGCGCCTCGTGCTTGATCCTATACGAGATGGGAAAGCTCTGCGTAGAGACATTGTCATCGATATAGGCAAGGATTTCGTTCACGACGAAGGGACGCATTGCTGTCTGGCTGGAGGAGTCCGTATCCGTGTTGGGTCCGCTCTCCTTGTCCTTATCCTTGCCCTTGTCCTTATTCTTATCCTTGCTCTTGCCCTTGGTCTTGTCCTTGGCCTTAGCCTCAGCATTTGCCTTCTGCATTTGCGCCTGTGTCTGGATGGGAGGCGTGGAGATCACCTCCGCTCCGCTCTTGGCGCCTGCCCGGATGGCCGCCTGGCGCACCAAGAAGAAGATGCGGGCATAGCAGATGACAATGCAGACACAGGGCAGCATGAAGGCTGTGATGAAGAGGAACTCCTTGGGGGATCGATCGTACTTGTCGTGCAGTATGGAGCACGAGCCAATTTCTCTGTCCAGGCCAAAGCGTCCCCAGACGCCACGCCACGTGGGTATCATAATCGAGAAGGTGATCAACCAGGTGCCGGCCACCATGAGAGCCAGATAGCGTCGCTGATAGATGCTAGAGATGTCATTAGTGGCATCAGAGGATTGGCTACATACTGGAACACTTACCGTGGATACAGCCGCGGATGGGCTATGATGATATACCGATTGATGGTGATCAATGAGACGGAGAGCAGTGAGACGGCCAGCAGACCATAGCGGAGCAGCGGAAAGAGACGACACAGGAGATCACTGTGTGTCCAGGCGCGCTCCTTAAACGTGGATGCGGCCAAGGGCATATTGAAGCAGCCAAAGAGCAGATCCGAGCACGAGAGATTTATGATGAAAATGGCCGTCGAGTTGCGCGTCTGTTTGCCCCGGGAGAGAGCGACAATGGTCAGCAGATTACCGGGCACACCGACAATGATGAACACAATGCAGGCCACCCAGGCAAAGGTGAGCAGCTCATCCGAGTAGCCCTCAAACAGTTCATACTCCTCCTCCGACAGCTGCACCCCACTGATCCTATTCCCAACGGCCACCCTTCTGGCCACTGGCTCGCTGAGTGCCTGATAGTGGCCAAGCGCCTGGCTATCCAATAGGTGTGACATGCTCCACCACTGTGTGTGTGTTTCTGTGTGTGTGTGTGTGTGTGTGCGTGTGTGTGTGTGTGTGTGCTCTCAAGGAATGCGGCGTTTGAAACTATGACGCGCTCGTTCCTGCGCCGATTTTGTACTAAACTAAATTCTATACATCGACACTAGCCCAAATAGCCCAAAGCATCTCTAGCTAGAAACAAAAAGTAAGACGAAGAGTGCCCAAGTGGGGACTGCACGACTTGCAGAGACCCTATCAAATCTTTTAACACCCAAAACAACATTTTTGAGTCTTTTCTTCTGACACTTTTTAGACTTAAAGAGAAGAAATATTTGCTCTCTCTATAAAAGTTAGGAGTCAATTGGATCTTAGGCAGCTATATACCAAATCTCCCAGCTGGATCTCTAGAAGATCTTGAGATTCTAGTACTATAACTATATATGGTATATATATATATATTTTACTATATTAGACTATAGTATAACTATGTTCCCGAGTCAGGTTTAATTTCAGTCTTAGCACAGACTTCAACTTTGGCTTATCAAATTTTGATTTGGTTCTTTGAATATTTACAGAGTATTCGAAAATATCGAAACGATTCGAATTGAAAACTTTCGAAAAGGAAAACAACAAAATTTTCTTTATTGTATACAACAATTGACTTCATCATCGGGTAATTTGAAATGAGCGGATCGCATTTGTTTACATTGTTCTTATACTTTGGCCTGTTTTTGTTGTGTTTTTTGTTTTTCGTTTTTCGTTTTCTTTTTGTTTTTGGTATTGTTTCTTTTTGGAATTTTTAAATACAAAAACCAGGGCGGCATCCACCTGCAATCCCCCCATCCCCCAACACCCCAATATCAACCCACCCAGTTCCAAAATTTCCGTATACACTAATCCAATTCAAATCTATTGCCCGCCGCCCTGGCGAATCTCCTCTCACGATTTTCGAATTCCATTTCTTCTTTTCTTTTTTTTTCAATTCAATTCAAATCTTTCGAGTTCCACACACACATATTCCCCCTTGAGTACCTAGTGCTTCCTCCGGCTGGAACTACCGACTAGCAACAGACCAGACCAATCCCAAAACAGCACAACATTTTCCGGAATTTCTTAGGAGTAATCTAAAGGGTATAAATTACTCAGCAAATATCGATTATAGAGTATAGAGTATAGAGTATAGAGTATAGAGTATAGAGTATAGAGTATAGAGTATAGAGTATAGAGTATAGAGTATAGAGTATAGAGTATAGAGTATAGAGTATAGAGTATAGAGTATAGAGTATAGAGTATAGAGTATAGAGTATAGAGTATAGAGTATAGAGTATAGAGTATAGAGTATAGAGTATAGAGTATAGAGTATAGAGTATAGAGTATAGAGTATAGAGTATAGAGTATAGAGTATAGAGTATAGAGTATAGAGTATAGAGTATAGAGTATAGAGTATAGAGTATAGAGTATAGAGTATAGAGTATAGAGTATAGAGTATAGAGTATAGAGTATAGAGTATAGAGTATAGAGTATAGAGTATAGAGTATAGAGTATAGAGTATAGAGTATAGAGTATAGAGTATAGAGTATAGAGTATAGAGTATAGAGTATAGAGTATAGAGTATAGAGTATAGAGTATAGAGTATAGAGTATAGAGTATAGAGTATAGAGTATAGAGTATAGAGTATAGAGTATAGAGTATAGAGTATAGAGTATAGAGTATAGAGTATAGAGTATAGAGTATAGAGTATAGAGTATAGAGTATAGAGTATAGAGTATAGAGTATAGAGTATAGAGTATAGAGTATAGAGTATAGAGTATAGAGTATAGAGTATAGAGTATAGAGTATAGAGTATAGAGTATAGAGTATAGAGTATAGAGTATAGAGTATAGAGTATAGAGTATAGAGTATAGAGTATAGAGTATAGAGTATAGAGTATAGAGTATAGAGTATAGAGTATAGAGTATAGAGTATAGAGTATAGAGTATAGAGTATAGAGTATAGAGTATAGAGTATAGAGTATAGAGTAATAGTTATATATACTTTATAGATGGAGTATAGAACTCTGACTTTTAGAGTATAGATTCCTCATAGAATTATAAACTTAAACTACAAGTATAATTATTAAGTATATACTTGTAGATCACTTTGAGAGTAGAGATTAAAGATCCATTAAATATATAACATATTATTTTGGAATCAACCCTATCGCAGAGGGTTCGAAGTTAATGTGCTTATGGTAGGATGTGATGCCGTCACAGCGGATCGGTTCTAAGTACTCGGGTTGGGGCTGGGTCACGATGGTCCCGTGGTCTTCGCCGTCATTGAAATGAAAGTCTCAATTAATTAATAAAGCAAACATAACCGAACAGACCAGAAGAGGGAGAACTGAAGCAGGGAGCACTCGCTATACACAGTAGCCACAATCGAGCGTGCAATCGGCTATTGAAGCGATGGATGGGTGCGGGCAACGGGCAAGTACCCAATCACCCGGCCACCGGCCTCCGGGTTCATTGAGTAGAGCGCGGAGAATGGGAATGAGAGTGAGAGTGTCATAGTTATAGTATGTGTGTGTGTGTGTGTGTACTCTACTCAGAACAACTGAGTCAGAAGAAAAAACTCTTTGGCAACAATTGAAAATTGACCGGTGCCGCCCCTTGACACCCTGTGCGTCTACCCCTTTCTTTTCCAGCTCTCATTAGCCCATCATGTGTGAAATGTTTGTTTTTATGCAGGCAGCGGGTATATATATATACATATATATATAACACACATTAACACGATCTGCTATATACACATATCTTGTGATATACGGCTGAAAACGATTCCTAACTGACCACACTAATTGCGGATGCGTTTTCAGACTTATCCTCCAGAAAACTGTTTATAACTCTCTGAATACTCTTTACTCTATATATGTGCGTATGTATGTGTTTTTGATACTCTATACTCTATGCCATACGTTTCCCATTCCCACGTCCAAACATATACATATTTATATATATCTTTAAACGATCATGTTATTCACACAATAAACAAACGCGTGTAAGAGCCGCGATATGACAACGTCTTTTTGATTTTGAGTAAACATTCCTAATAGGAATAAAGATCGAGACCCGAAACATAACCGAAACTAGAACCGAAACCAGAACCTAGCCCGGGCCGTCACCTTATCAATATCAATCCAAGCAATGCATGTAATTCCGGGTACTTAACACGCGTACAGTGAAGCCAAACTAAATGGAAATGTAAAATACTATTTACAGCAGACAATAAATATTTGAATTTCGCGCCTCTTTCTCTTGATTGATTAAGCTTGTTATCGATAACATTTCTGAAGCTCTTTTGGTATGCTGCTCCCTTTGTAAGGACGTTCATATGAAGTTGCGTATCTGTCTACTTAGTAGGGTTCCACTGTAGTTTCCTATGTGTTTGTGTACGCACAAATATAAAAGTATACAGATATGTATGTATGTTGTATGTATGTATGTAAGCATATACATTACGCATATATACGTATGTATTGAAACAGGGTAGGCTGCTGAGAACATATTTCCTTGGATCAGTAATTATTATTGAAAGTATATACGTGATATTTAACGTATTATGATCATAGCTGAAGCAAATATTTATGAGTATATAAAGTTGTGGATAAGGATAGGATATACATACACTTACATATACCAAACGCAGCTGACCGTTACAAATATGTATACATCTGTGTATAGGGTATCAGCAAGTCGTATACTCTTTCCGAGAGTATTCATAGTTCTTGGTATTGTTGTTGCTGTCGAATGGACTAGGCTACACCCAGCCGGTCATCTTTATTCTAGAATGCGATTGTGACAGTTTTGTAGTCTGTCCCCATACAGCTATATGTATGTACATATGTTATATTACATATGTACATATCGACATATGTATATGTATGTAAATAAATGCATGAATATGTATGGTGTGTATGTGATTCACTGGGCTAGTTGCATTTGTATTTGCCGATGGGAGTAAAAATTGTGAATTGCGCGCCGCGTCTCGTCGTGCGTGTCGACTATCTACAAAAATATACATATACATGCACACACAATACATACACATGCATACAAATATATGTATATAAATACATGCAATACTTGAATACAGTATCTAACGCGATCGCCAATCGGTCTCCCACACCCCCGCGCTGCCCCGCATCTTAACGCATCGTTTCAATGATGACTGAGTAATATTTGAGTACAATAACAATAACAGCAACAGTTGGGTGTGAGAGAGGAAGGAGAGAGAGAGCGTAAGCTATATATGCGACAACGAAAGCGAAAGAGAGAGAGAGAGCAAGAGAGCGCGTGCTCCTGAGAGAGTAAACTGTCAACAGCCAATATCATTTGACAGGCAAAAACAAAAACAACAGCAGACACCAGCACCGATAGCGACAGCGCCATCAACAGCGCCATCGACGGCGACAGCGACAGCGGCAGCGGCTGTGGCAGCGGCAGCAACTGTGACAGCAATGGCCCCCAAATGAGCACTCGATAATGTGCAGTCGTTCTAGACAAACGCAAGCGCGAAGGCGAACGCAATTTGTCCGTTACAGTTAATTTACCAGAGTTTGCGAGTTTGTTTTGATCGCGCTCTTCGAACGAATAATAGTGTGTAAAGGTGGAGTTGATAATGTGACCAATTTTCTGAGAGTTGCTGCAACAGTTTTTACCTGCCATATACGAAATACTGAATACCGTATAACGTATACTGACATCGGAAATCAGAAAGTCTGCAATGCTTGAATCCCAACTGGATTAGTCATGATCGTGATCGTACTGTGTGCGGCATTTGAATCATCTGACGGGCCTCTGCCCCAGCCGCAGCCGCAGCGACAACCACAGTTACAGTCAGTGCTCTAGCCAGAAACGCTCCAGCTTAAGCAACCGCTCAGCATTCATGAATAACCAGCGGTCGCGGAGAGCTCACCTCAACTGTTTACATTGCTCTGTTCGTGTATTACTCATAGCACACCTGAGCACACCTTGGGCCTTGACTTTCCGTTGACTTCAATCTCGATCTCGTTCTGCGACTGCGACTGCGACTGCGTCACTGATTCTGGCTAAGACCGTAGCGCATCTATGTGCAAAATATTCCGCTCTAACGATAATTTCAGCTCCGATTATGTGAACGTTGAACAAATAAAAAACAGAAAACAGAAAACAGAAAACAAACTAACAACAAATTGATAAGAACTTCGAGCAGTGTTCAGTGAGCCGTCAACCTCAAGGTGGGAGTGCTAGTGATCAGTGTACAGTGATCTGGAATCGGTGATCTGTGCTCGTTGATCGTCGATTGTTAATCATTGATCATTGATCGGTGTTTGTGTTAAACGAATGTCAACACAGCTGTGACAAAACTTATACTATATACACTCACGGTGATATTGTATCCGTTGAAAAACATCTAATAACAATCGCATGCGCTACACACAGACGAACCAGGTGAGCTCTACTCTACGATAAGATATGGTGTGTGTGTACACACACACACACACACACACACACATTCAACTATGTCTATAACAAACAGCGTTCCTGAAGCGAGCTGCCTAAGCTTCAAACGATCGATATTTGTTAGACATTGCGTATACGTAACTTAAGATCTTATGATCCATATACAATCAAATATATCAAGTTTGTGTCGAGCTAATGATCGTCTAGTCTGTCGATCTACCAGTCGAACACTCTTAAGGTAGACCAATCTTTCGAGAAGTTTAAAGATCAACCGATCGTTGATCAAATGTTTCCTTCACCAATCTAAAGATCTACTCCTAGCGATCTGTCAGCCTAGCTCAGGATCTATCGTTCCGTTTGAGAAGAACCTTAAGAAAAACTTTGATCAATCCTAGGTAGACCAATATTTCCAGTAGTTTTAAGATCTACCGATCTATTGATTCATTTTCAAACGTTCCCTAGACCAATTTGAGGATCTACTCCTAGCTGATCTAGAACTGTCACCCAATTCTAGGATCTATCGTTCTATCATTAAAGAAGAAGTTTAAGAAAGACTTTGATCAATCTCAAGTCCTTTCGATTTCTCAATCTATGCAAAGCTCTACCGATGTGTAGTTCAATCCTAAGACTTACCCATTCCAATATCTTCCGTTGCTGATCTATCTTAACTTAGGCCGATCTATTGCTCCAATCTGAAGATCAGCCAATCTCACGCTCCATCTATCGATTTGTTGATCTACCGATATATATAATATATATGTTATATTTGTCATGAAATTGGGCGTCATCTTCTGGATATAAGTGTTCCGGCATTCGTGTAGATATTTGCGACATCGTGTCATATTGGAGCAGACGTTGAAGCACACTCAATTAATTAAGGTTCGGCGTTGATCTTTGCACCCAGACCTAGCACAGATGCTACAGCTAATGGGGGTTGTAAGTAAGCGGGAGCCGGGAGACGCGAGTGTGTGTGTGACCTCTTTAAATTATTTAATTGACACTAATTTATTATATAGCTCGTATAGTTGTAGTCAGTAAAGGAAAACAAAAGACAAAAAATGAGAGGGTGCCATGTAAGGCACCACCCGGTACTGCATCGGTTCTCGGATCGCTTCATGCTGGTCAGCTTTGAAGTTTAGTTGCCCGTTGGCAGTGGTCGGTTGTCGATCGTTTCTTTACGAGATTCGCTCACTATCTCTTTCTTATTCTCTCTCTCTGTGAGTGTAGGAAGTAACGGATAGCTGATCTTCAGGTAGCAGCCTTTCTCCTGCCGTCCTGCTTCCTTTCTCCTGCCCACATTGTGTGCCTGCCTCAAGCATTTAACTCATGCGGCTCTACACCTTATCTCTTCCATTTCTTATAGGATGAATGACGACACAACCCCGGGACTTGGCTATGGCGATAATATGGCGACGCTGCCCCAGACTGGCCCAACGAGCAGCCTGGATGCTGTGGACGAAAGCGGGTAGGTTGCTCTCGACCCTATCAGTGCCTCTGTTGGGTAATTATAGCGCAGTGTGAAAGGTCTGATAACAGATCGTTAATATTACGCGGCCCATTTCAAGCAGCTCTCAACATTTTGAGAAAAGATTGTGCCTGTCTACACACACACGCACACCCTGCGAATGTGTATGCGTGAGCGTGAGTGTATGTGAGTGGGGGACAGTCAACAATGGTTGACGATTCTTGGCCAGCGGAAGTTCTGCAGCAGATATGATACCCAGCAGGCTAAAGGTCGTTACGATCACTTGAAGGATCATCGATTAATGCGCGGATGATGGCAAATCTTTTACCAATTCCAAATCTCAAACGGAACTTCCTCTCTTTGCTTTCAGCTTCTCCCAGTCGCTGTTGACCTTTGCCGCGATCATGACCTTCCTGATCATGATCGTTGGAATGTGTGGCAACTTTCTGACCGTTGTGGCACTGCTCAAGTGCCCCAAGGTGCGCAACGTGGCTGCAGCCTTCATCATCAGGTAGGACCAGCTCCGATCTCTCGCTCCCACTTTAAAACTGATCTTGCCACCATTCTTTCCTCCTTTAGCCTCTGCATAGCTGATCTGCTGTTCTGTACCTTGGTGCTGCCCTTCCAGGGCCTACGCTTTGTCCAGGGCACCTGGCGTCATGGCGCCGTCTTGTGCCGCCTCATCCCGTTCATCCAGTATGGCAACATTGGCGTCTCGCTGCTCTGCATCGCCATGATCACGATCAATCGCTACGTCATGATCACCCACAATGGATTATATGCACGCATCTATAAGCGTCACTGGATAGCCGTCATGATCGCCGCCTGCTGGATCGTCTCCTACGGCATGCAGCTGCCGACGCTGTTGGGCGCCTGGGGACGCTTCGGCTACGATCCTCGCCTGCAGACGTGCTCCATAATGAGCGATGAGCATGGACACAGCAGCAAGACGACGCTGTTCATAACGGCCTTTGTTATACCCTGCCTGGTGATCATTGCCTGCTATGCAAAGATCTTCTGGGTGGTGCACAAGTCGGAGCAGCGGCTCAAGCGTCACGCCACCAAACAGAACTCCATACCCAATAATCTGCGTCCTGTGGCAGCACCCACCACGTTGCCCTCAGGCGCGGATGTCCAGCCTCAGCCGGCATCGGCCATAACTCTGCCCGCCAGTCGTGTGTCTTCCGATAGCAGCAGCTACTCCACGGATGTGCCAGAGGCGGTCACAGCGGGTGGCAAGCAACCGCCAACAAGGGTGAAGGATCAGCGCGAGGTACGAGCCAAGCGCAACGAGTGGCGCATCACCAAAATGGTCCTGGCCATATTTCTGTCCTTCGTCATCTGCTATCTGCCCATTACCATTGTCAAGGTCGCCGACAAGGATGTGGAGCATCCCAGTCTGCACATCTTCAGCTACATCATGCTCTACCTGTCCGCCTGCATCAATCCGATCATCTATGTCATCATGAACAAGCAATACCGTAAGGCCTACAAGACAGTTGTGCTCTGTCAACCGGCTCGTCTGCTGCTGCCGTTTGGGAAGACGAATGGAGCTAGCAGTGCCGCAGGTAGGTAGCTCGATATGGTTTTAAATGCATGCGAGCTTCGTCCACTAAGTCACGGTCACAAATCGTTTCAGAGAAATGGAAAGATACCGGGTTGAGCAACAACCACAGCCGCACCCTCGTCTCCCAGATGTCGGCAGGCGCCACAGCGGCTGCAGCGGCGGCGGCATCGGGATTGGCCCCGATATCGGACTCCCCGCCCTGTCCAAAGCCGGCAGCTCCAGCATCGCCCAAGGCACCACAGTCCTTGGAGCTGACAACCAGGGTCCCAGATCTGATAAGCAAATCGAGTCTGCCGCCATTGGTTACGCCCCCACCGCCGCCATCGGTAATACTGGCGTCACCACCGACCAACGGGAGCAACCGCCTGCCGCTCAAGAAGAACAATCACTCCTACATCAACAACGGATTCAACAGCAGCGGGAGCAGCCACAACAGCGCCGTCTATCGCCCCGGAGCTGGCTTACTGGGCAGCGGCACAGCGCCAATGCGCCGCATAACAATGGTGGGGGACGACATCATACTGGAGGAGGAGGAGCTGCCCGCCACGCCCAGTCCGCCGGAGATGTCGGCCCCACAGCCGCCACTGCTGCCAGCCTCAAAAGTAACCAAATCCCCCATTTACATGAACGTCAACAGTCCGAAAAGAATGCAGTCTTATAGCGACAAGTATCCAGTCAAGGATCCACTCCAGCAGCTCCAGCTCCAGGTCCAGGGCCAGGCCCAGGATCAGGATCAGGATCAGGATGTTGCTAGCAAGGTGGTGCCCCCAAAGCTTGAAAATCCAAAAGACTAACGAAATGCTTTAATTCCAAATATCGTAACTGTTACATACCAGCATCACTTACGGTATACAGCGTATATCGTAATGATATATCGTACACTCATTATCGCTTACAGTTTATATGCATATATCGTATATCGTAATCGAGACTACACTTAGGATATTTATCGTTGCCCAAATTTAGTATTAACCTCCCTTCAATGCCCCGCACCCAAAAAATAGTAGAACACATTTAGTTCGCATCTAACAGTTCATCTCAATTTATCGATATACATATTTATCGATACCCGTACCAGGACGTATCTTTTAGTAAGAACTCTGTACATATTGCCATATTGCCATACCTGAACCATCAAATGTTATGCTATTGGGGTGTAGGGTATCTCATTGTGGATTAATTCCGACTAGAATAAATCTTTTTTTTTTTTTTGTAATCTTTATAATATACATGGTTACATCGTTCTATGTCAGATTAGTTGAGATTGGCTCAACTGATAGCTACATTCCATATATACTTATGTATTTCTAGACCTATTTATATGTACAAGTATACACTATATACCATATATATATACCTGTACCACTTATAGATCGCACGCACTACTTTATAAACGAAAAGACAAAAAGAAAAACAAAAAGACAGCAACAAAAGATGCACTTTAAGTAATCGAATATATAAATATATATACAACAAACAAAATTGGATGTTTTCCAATAAATCTCAACATTTATGTTTTACTCCTAATCAATCTTTGACTGGTTATCTACACAGTGAGAGGCGGAGACTGAGTAACACGCCCAGCGATCGGTTTTGTCTCGTTTGACCTGATTTTTAGTCCAAATTTTCGCTCTTTGTCTATTTATCCGTAATGCTTCGTATACATGTAGATGCAGAGATTTGGCGAATGCAGGCGCAGCGGGTGACAGCTGATAAGCTGATAAGAGCTGCACTGGGCTATTACACAGCTGTTAGAGTTACAAACTTATTAGTGCCACAACAGAAGTCGTTCAATTATGAGCAACAATAATACTGGTACTAATGGCAGCCAAGTTAAGTGCGTCATCTGCTCGGAGCGGTATAAAGAATCGGACCATATCTATGCAGTTTCCTGTGGTCACGTATTCCACTGGCAGTGTTTGGAGCGCTGGAGAGAGGAGTAAGTGCAGCGCATTTTTATTAGTACATTATTAATAACATAATTCCAGGTCAAGGAGGTGTCCCGTTTGCCGTAGCACAACCGACGAATGTTTTCAAATCTATTTGGCCTTTGAAGAATCGGAGCAAAGTCAAAATCAATCACAATCAACACAGAGCTCTAATGTAAGCAATAGTTCTGCTGGATCAACGGATTACGATACTCTGGTTTATGAAGCGGATCTATATCGTGATGAGATTAGGTATTTAAACGAATGCATCGAGACTCTGACGTTAAAGGTTTTGCACCTTAGTTACAATAGCTCTTCTAGCTCTTCAAGCGATTCGGATTAAAACAATTTGTTTTTATATAAGAAAGAAAAGAAAACAAATGTTTTAAATCAAATTCTGGCCAGAGTTGGATATTGGCGGCTTTTCGATAATACGCAATCGATAGGCGTTTCGTACGTATTTTCGTGTCTCTATCGTATTTTTAGGCAGGCAAAATTAGTGCATTTTGGCACTCTGAAGTATTTTGTTTGCAGTGCGTTTGAATTGGACGGGAGATCAGTTCGGTAAAAAGAAATTACAATAAAACGCTTCTATCAATTGTTATTCCTTAATTTATGAATTTGTGTGTGTGTGTATATGTGTATGCTTAAGTATAGTGGAAAAGTGATCAAAAGCCGGAGCGTCTATTTACGTGAAATCAAACAAGTGCGCATGCAAGTAAGTTGCATTGTGCATTCGCCATTTGTCTAGTTTTAAATTTGTAATATTAATTTGGCTTTGATTTGAGTGTTAACTCGATTATTTGTTTGTTGGCATTGTTAAAATGAATACTGAATGCGAATACGCGTACGCGGGATTTGTTATTTGTTTTGTTGTTGGTTTGTTGCCTTGTCGATTATTGGGGCCGAGGCCGGAGCCGGGGAATTGGCGCTTTGTCCATATGAAAGTACGTGTATGTGTGCGTGTCTATGTATATTCAGTTGTGTTTGTATTTGTATCTTTTATTTTTTGCATATGCCGTTCATAATTGCAAGGAGGGTCGCTGCTGTCTGTGTGTGTTTGCGTCTGGCTCAGCGCGCCTGTGTGCGTGTGTTTGCAAGTACAACAAAAATTGTATTGAGACAGACACAGAGTTGCCTTGCATTGTGTTTGTGGTGAGAACTCATATTTTGGTGGTGGTCCGCTCTATACAGAGTTGTTGCGCATCCCTAAAAAACTGCTTACGACGCATATTCCAAGGGCAGCGCTGCAAATGTAAAAACAATTGTCCAATTGCTTCAGCAAACTTTTTTGTTTTTGTTTGTTGTGTTTTTTCTGTTTTTCGGTAGCGGCAAATGGTCTGCCGCCATAGTATACAGACGCTGCACAACACTGGAAGGTGGTGAATTGTAGCTGCTGTGGTGAAATTGGTCTTTGTTGAGAAAAAAAATGTCGACGCGAAAAAGTATTTAATCATAAGCTAGAAATTCTGTCTACACAAATTCTTTGCTTGTGGATAAATAAGCAAATAAGAAAAAATAAAGTTTATGAAATTGAAGAAACGGAAAGTTATGTAAACGCTGCAATTGCCTCTATATACATATGCAGCTAATAAATTTGTCTTGTAAGTTAACCAGACTCCGACTCAGACACGGTGGCGTTCCTGTCGACGACAAAGTGAAACTGCAGTGGGGAAAGTCAACGGCAACGACAACAGCAACAGAAGCAACAAAAACAACAACAACACCAGCAACAGCATAAGAAGAAGAAAGCACTTGGAGAACTTAATAACAATAATAATAATAAATAAATAAACAACGAAATGGACAATTGCGATCAGGACGCTGGCTTTCGTCTGGGGTCCATTAAGGAGGAGGTTAAGCCAGACATATCGCAGCTAAATGACAGCAACAACAGCAGCTTCTCTCCGAAACCCGAGAGTCCAGGGCCGTTTATGCAGGCCATGAATATGGTGAATGTCCTACCAGGTGGCGGAAATAATAACAATCAGAACCAAATGGGGCAGGCGCCGGCCGCACAGCAATATCCGCCGAATCATCCATTGAGTGGTTCCAAGCATTTGTGCTCCATTTGTGGAGATCGAGCCAGTGGCAAGCACTACGGCGTCTACAGCTGTGAGGGCTGCAAGGGCTTCTTCAAGCGTACGGTGCGCAAGGATCTCACATATGCTTGCCGAGAGAATCGCAATTGCATCATTGATAAGCGGCAGAGGAATCGTTGTCAATATTGTCGCTATCAGAAGTGCCTGTCCTGCGGCATGAAGCGGGAGGCGGTACAGGAGGAGCGACAACGTGGTGCACGTACTTCCACAGGACGGTTGGGTAACTCAGGCGGTAGTGGTGGCGGTGGCGGTGGCAATAGTACTGGCGGCGGTGGAGGCAGCGGCATCTCTGGTGCCAACAGCTCTGCCGAAGACTTTATGCCCAACAGTGTGTCCCGCGACTTCACGATCGATCGTCTATTGGACGCCGAGCAACGTGCTGAGGCGCACAGCGGCGACAAAGCGCTTCCATTTCTACGTGTCGGTCCCAACTCCACCGTCCAGCAGGACTACAAGGGCGTTGTCTCGGCGCTCTGCCATGTGGTTAACAAGCAGCTCTACCAGATGGTCGAGTATGCGCGGCTTATGCCACATTTTGCCCAGTTGCCGCTGCACGACCAAGTGATACTGCTCAAAGCCGCTTGGAACGAACTGCTCATTGCGAATGTGGCCTGGTGCAGCATCGTCTCGCTGGACGACAGTCTCTCTGGGATGGGTAATGACAGCGCCTTCGAGCGTCGTTCGCCCGTGCTGCAGCCGCAGCAACTGTTTCTCACGCAGAGCTTCTCGTATCATCGCAATAGCGCCATCAAGGCAGGTGTACATGCGATCTTCGATCGGATCTTGTCCGAGTTGAGCGTTAAGATGAAGCGCCTGAATCTGGACAGGCGGGAGTTATCCTGCCTGAAGGCGATCATACTCTATAATCCGGATATACGCGGCATCAAGAATCGGGCGGACATCGAAATGTGCCGCGAGAAGGTCTATGCTTGCCTGGACGAACACTGCCGCTTGGAGCATCCCGGTGACGATGGTCGTTTCGCTCAGCTGCTGCTCCGCTTGCCCGCACTGCGATCCATCAGTCTCAAATGTCTGGATCACCTGTTCTTCTTCCGCATCATCAGCGATCGGCCGCTCGAGGAGCTGTTCATAGAGCAGCTGGAGTCGCCGCCACCGCCGGGCCTAGCACTCAAGTCCGAGTGAGAGGAATAGCTGTTGCACGTATATAAACTGTTGAATATATCGATAGAATGATCGATGATCGATTGGATCGGGATCGATAATTGTTTCATTGTGATTGAGTTTCTTTGCATTTCTCCCCAATATCTTTTTAATCTTTAACATTTAATATGATAATGCTACATTATAAATATGTAATTGTTTTTTTTAAATAACTATTTTTTTTACAAAAAAGAAAATAATTGCGATCTAGAAAATGTTTTCCATAAGACGATGCCCCCCTCACCCCTCTCCCTACGTTTGTGTGTACCTAAACGATAAAAATATCTAACATATAAAGGAATAAAAAACAAAAACATAAACACAAAACAAAAGTAAAAATATAAAGAAAAGAAAAACAAAAAAAAAACATAGTTATGTGTATGTCTAGCATACATAGTTTTGAGTATATGTAGTATATATATGAATACATATATATATATATAACGAATTGTAATTATTACTGAAAATAATTGTACCCCAAGTTATAAAATACATGCGAATTAATATATATAATAACTCGATTCTGCGCATATATATATATAATATAAATATCAAATTTGTGTATTTCTTTATTCTCTGCAACTCAAAATGTCAAACGAATTTGGAACAGTTTCCGTTATACGCAGCTACAGTAAGAACTCGATAAGTGGAACCAATCTGCAGTCTTCTTAAAGATTGTTTGACTTAGTTTTTTGATTTACAAACCTTAAACTGAACCAACTGATCTGTTTTGGAAGAAATTAATTGATCTAGTTCTTGAAACTGGAACTAGTTATAATATTCTTCTAATTTTCATATATGTTTGGCATTATCTTTATAGACTTTCCAATATCTGAGTACCCTTTGAGGTTGCCCCGCTTCTTTCTAATTTAAATTTTTCTCAAGGTATAAATTATTTCCCTTTGTTCTTTAGAACCCGTCTAAATATATATATGTGAATATGCGATAAGAACGGACTTTGAACCGGAATCCCAACGATTTTTTATCTGTTCAGCATAAAAATTTGCTGTAGGCGTCAGAATTTTGTAATTCGAAAATTACTCTGAAAATTCCATGATTAAAATCTTGTTTCAAAATGAACGAAAGAACATGAAAAAAATCTCAATTGATTCTCATATAAATATAATAAGCTTTGCTCTTGGTTTGTCCTCTAGATTGATAAAAACGTTTTGCATCTGTCAACGAGCCATTCATCCATATATCCATATATCCATAGCTCCATAGAACCGTATATCCACCCCGCCCCATTAAGTGCGTTTACTGTATTTATATTCTGATGACCCCCACGGAACTGGAAGCTCTTTCTGGTCTGCTGCTGGTGGCTGCTGCCTTGGCAAGTGTTTCTGCGTTTTCTCTATACAGTATATATATATATATATATATAGGGCTTATGTGTGTGTGTGGCATTTCTTTAAATTTTTATTAAATTTATGTATGTTTTGCGTCTAAATACATATTTTCAGAAATATGGTATTAACGCACAAAACATTTATAAATAGATATTGTTTTCGAAAAAAGAACAAAATTCGCCGCTGACGACGCACATTATGTTCCAAAAATAAATCGGGATGAGCATTGCGACCACGTAATACCCTTACCCTTACCCTGTGTCCCTGTCCCAGTTCCTTTTCCTACATCTGTTTATGCCAACAGTCTTGACTGGAGGTTGAAAACTGAGAGCTTTTAACTCTCAGCTGTTCGAGTCCTTTCTGCCGCTCTTGAGGGCGAAAAGCTCACAAATCAATATATACATACGCACGATCGTATGTATGTTTGTGTATTTGTGTATATGTGTGTGTGTGTATGTAGAGCAAAGGTTTGGTTTGCTTTGAATTTAGATTTGCGTGCAGAGCTATAAAATATTTAATCGATTTCATAAATAACCTGTCTAAATATATATACTAGAAATATGAATATATATATATGTATCTGAATATGAATATATGTATATATATGTGTATGATATATATGAAGTACATATATACATATGTTTGTGTGTATGTTCGTTATGCGGTATTCAGAGTAGTTTTGCACGGAAAAACCAAGTGGCATGCCAATAAAATCATGTGTTCCCGTTATACACGCTACATAAGTGTGTGTGTGTGTGTGTCTACATGGATATATGTATGTGTGTATGTATGTTTGTTTGTTTGTATATTGGAAAAGAGTTTTCGAAGCAAAATTAACAATTTGCTATTTTTGTAGCTATGCGGGGGCGTATGATGCGACAGTCCGACCCCTGACAGTCCGACCACTGACAGACAGACGGACAGACCCAAACTGACAGACGCGCATTGACCATCAGCAGCATAAGCAGCACCAGCAGCAGCAACAGCAACAGCAACAGCAGCAGCAAACAACAAGTTGCTGTTCTACACAGGGTGTTTCATGCTCAGATGCTGTTCTGATTCTTCTTTTGCTGCTGTGCGTATGCATGTGCATGCGTATGTGTGTGTGTGTGTGTTTTGTTTCGTTTATTATTGCATTTCCATAAGCTAACGGCTTTCGCTAACAGCTTCTACCTGTTGTACTCTTGCATTCGTACATATCGATAATTATCGTGTGCTCACTCTGGTGACTCTCTTGGCATACCAGACTTACATACATACATACATACGTATACACACACACACAGCATCAATCGAGTGTTTGTTGGCCGAATTCATACTTTCTTCTTTGCTTCTGCCTTTGCTGACTGCCGACTGCGGCTGCGACTGCTGCGCTGCTGCTGCCACCCACTCCCACTGTATGCATATGTATCGCTGTCTGTGTGTGTCTCTGCGTGCGTCTGCCTGTGTATGTGTGTGTTAGTGCGGGCGCACGCTCGTGGGGGCTCTTCGTGTATTGTATGTGACGACGAGAGGTGATCGTCGGTGTCTTCGTGCACATTTCTTGTTGTTGTTGTTGTTGTTTCTGCCGCTGCCGCTGCGACGGCGGCTGCTGCACAGTTTTCTTCTGCTGCTGCTGCTGCTGTTGGTCTGCTCTGCTGCCACTTCTGGGTCGTCGCATACGTACGATATTCAGTTTTTGCTGTCGCGACATCAGTTTTGAGTTGGCTATCAACGCGAGCGGGTCTTTCTCTTTGCAAGCGACAAACGTAGATATTTCCTCCAAATTGTATTTCACATTTTGTTTTCTTCTTGTTGTTGTTGTTGTTGTTGGTTCATAACGTTTTTTATTTTTTTTTGATAAATCATTTTTTTTTCAACACTCAAAAAAAAACGATATTTTTTTTGTTTTTGTTAAAAAAAAAATTTAAAAAAAAATACGTAAATATATACATAAAAAAAAACATATAAAAATACATAGCTATAAAAAAATAAGCTTTTTTCAACGTACGAATTACGAATGTGTTGTATGTGTGTGTGTGTGTGTGTGTGAGGTGTGTGTGTGATGAGTTTATGTATACATCAAGTTATATATATCCCAACACATATAATATATACTATATCTATATATACATAATATATCTGTATATATATATTCCATTTTTTAAATTGAAAAAAAAAAGCAGATCGAACGAAAGACTAGAAATGTGTGTTGAATTCTTCTAAATGGAACGAACCCAATTCTATAGCATATATACCCCATAAAGATATATAAAAATACACACACATATATATATATATATATTTATACATATATGTATATATACATACATATATGCATACATATAACATACGTATTCGTACTCGAATCCGAATCTGAATCTGAATCAAAGTCTGAACATACGCTAGTTATCTATACATATATATATATATATAGTATATATATGTATATGTATATGTATATATCTATGTATGCTTGTGTGTGTGTGTGTGTGTGTGTCTACCATTGAACGAGCGAGCATTTTCAAAATTATTTCAAATATGTACTACATCCACAACCACAATCCGACCCGTAACACCACCCCGTACCGCCCAGCCCCGTCCCGCCCACTGAGTGGCATACCGCACCGCACCTAACGGCACATGCGTTGACGTTGACGCCGAAAATAAAATTTTGAAAACATCCTATTTTTAAAACGATACCAATACGAAACGGAACGATATGAAATGAAACGAAACGATACGAATCGAAACGAAGCGAGCGGACAAGCAAAAGCGAATGTGAACAAAATAATTAAGTAGCAAATTATCGTGTTATACAACGGTTTTTTTTTTTCTTTTCTTGGCTTCTTTTTTCCAACGTTTATAGCTCTACCTCCCCCTCCCCCTCCCCCTGACCCCACGCACTTTATAACTTTTGCGCTATTTCAATTTCCTCCCCACTGTCTCTTCTCTCTCTATGTCTCTCTCTGTTTTTGTCTCCCTTCCTCTCGCTTCTCGCTCTTCTGTCACTTCGGAAATGCACATTCATCGCATTTACATGCTGTAACTGTAAATATTGAAGCCACTTGCGGAATTGAAATTGTTTTGAATGTTGCCAAAAAGGAAAATAACAAAAAGAAAAACCACCCGAAAGAACCACCTGAGAGATGTGCATCTTGAGACCTGATTCTGAATTGTGTTTTCCCATTCATTTTCCTTTCGTTTTCGTTTCCAATTCAATTTCCGTTTCCGTTATCAATCCACAGTCTCTCTCTCTCTCTCTCTCTCTCTCTCTATCTCTGACTCTCTCACTCTCTTTCTCTTTGCATTTTGCAGATTGAAATTTCTATTAAGGATCATCTTTTGGTCTCCAATCGAAAGATCAAGAATCCCTAAAAGCTAGTTCAAAAGTAAAACGCGAAATCGATCAAAATAAAAGAACATACACACACTTAGACACACCCACCCATTTACACACACACACACGCACGCACACCCAACCAGCAACTGCAACAGTTAAAAAAGAAAATACAAAAGAAAAAAATATATATATAAATATTATAATATAAAGTGCAACCCAATCGATAGCAGCGACAGCAAGTGCACCACCAGCAACTGCATCCAACTAAACAGCCACAAAATGATGATGGAGAACGGTATCTCCATGGAGTATGGAGATGGCTACATGGAGCAGGAGGAGGAATGGGAACGCGAGGGATTGCTCGACCCCGCGTGGGAGAAGCAACAGAAGAAGGTAAGTGCGAACTTAACTTTAATTGATATATATCTATAACAGTTAAGTTATCGATTTGATATCGATTATATATAATATATGTGAAGCAGAAAACCAGTTAACATTTGGAGCAATAACGGTAGTAGACTGTTAGAATAGTTATACATAGAGAACTATCGAAATGTCAAGGTATCGATGGAGTAAAGATCAGGCAGATACATAAGATTTATATATATAACAGTTGAGTTATCGGTTAGATATAAAACAGAAAACTAGTTACCATTTATAGCTATAAAGGTAGTAGACCAGTTAGAACCGTTATATACATAAAGAACTATCGAAATGTCAAGGTATCGATTATATATATAGAGTAAAGATCAGACAGATACGCATATGAAATACATACGATTTATATATACGTTTGTCTAGTTTATAGTTATAGCTGACAGATATAGTATATACTATACTATATATATATATATATATATTTAAATATATACATATATATATATGTATATTTCTTCGATTATGTTTCAATATTTGTGCGAGGCAGCCGAAAGCTCAGCGCGCATTTTAAAAATAGATTCGTTTCATGGTTCTTTTCTCGAAATGTTTGAAAATATGTTGTACAAAAATAAGTGTTGTTGTTGTTGTTGTTGTTGTTGTCAATGTTGTTGTCATTGCTGCTGACACTCGGTGGCATCGGGAAATCATTTGCCACAATCATTTATCACTGGAACAGAAAAAAAACTGAACAGAAACGCAATTTGAGTGTGTGTGAAAAGTTTGACAAGTAAAGTTAAGGCCATGTCTATAGATCGACAAGGTGCTACCAATACCACTAGCAATGGCACTACCACTACATGGACAGAGACAAACCTCACACCCGATACTTAACAATCTGGTGAAGGTTATACACCATGTTCCATTCAATTATGTTGTGCACCCACTTCTGGCCACCCCCTCGGCTGTCTCTGGCTCCTCGTATTTCTTCTCTATTTGTTGACTTGTTCTGTTCTTTTTTTTCTTTCTGTTCTTTTCTTTTCTTTTTTCTGTCTGCGTCTGTTTTCAGCGGAAGCCGCAGCCGTTACTTTACAACAACAACAACAGCAACAACAACAAGTTGCCACTGTTTAAGTAGTTGCTCAATTGGATGTATCCAATAGATAGATATGAGTCAATAGGTGGAGCAGACAGCCTCCCAACTGGGTGAAGGTGCCCACCTTCCTTCGAGTCGGCAGGTGCTTTTCAACTATATTTGATAAGCACTCAGAAAATGCCGCCCACAGGGAGGGGGAGGGGGGTTGTGTAGGAGGGGTTGCATGTTGCATAAATGTTATGGGAAAATGAAAAACAAGCTGAAAATTAGGCACAGTTTATAGTTTGTTGTAACCCCCACCCCACTGCTCTGGCAGCCCGCCCGCCCACTCAACGCCCATTCTAACCATGTGAACAAAATTCAATTCAATTGCCAAATTGGCAACTGTTTTAACGGTATTTTTTCTGGGTTTTTCTATTGTTTTTACATCTCTTTTCTTTAGGCCAATTGAAGCGCATCAAATGATTCAACGTTTTGTTTGTTGTTTGTTTTGTTTGTTCTACAGAATCCGCTCCCTGACCTTATAGATTAGCGTGTGATCTATCCAAAATCTATGCAAAGATACATATATATCTTCGTACTATATATATACTAGATATTATTTTTATACATCATTCTGAAAATTTCTCAAAAATAAGTTGGAAAAAATACAAAAAATGAAAGAGAAAAAAATATTTGAAATATAAAAATAAGCAAAATTTAGTGCAAGGTTGTGGTTTTGACACGCCGCAATTTACAATTATAAATAGCCAGCAGAATATTCAGAAGAACTGCAATTTCCACATACACCTGCACACATACACCTACAACACACACACACTCACAGCCAGCGATGCATTGGCCAATTACAAGCAGCATTTTTGAATATGCCACCAAATGTTGCTTCTGGTCAAAGAAATTTTTGATTTAAAACTATCTGAATTGAGCTTGACACACACACAGACACACATATATGTATGTGTGTGTATATATAGTTGATCTATATATAAATTTCGTAATCGTAAATTACCGCACAACAGAATTTCGTCTCGTCATTATAAAAGACGCAGCAGTTGAAATAATGAAAGCAACAAATTTCTTGTTGTTGTTTTCAGTGTTTACATTGGCCAAATTGGAAGGTTGAGATGAGTGTGTGAACAAGCTGTGTGTGGCTATGTGTGTGCTTGTGTGTGTGTGGAGAGGGGCAGGCATGGGTGGTGGGCGGTCAGGTGAAACGTTGGGTGGGCGTAGGCAGTTTGTTGTTGATGAATCTTTTGCACACACTCACTCTCTCTTTCTGCCCAGCTGTCTTGCTATCTGTGTGTGTGTGTGTCTGTGTGTTTGGTGTATGATTCAACTGCCTATGCGTCATCGACTTGCAACCTGTGTATGTCTGTGTGTGTGTGTGTGCCTCAGGTGTTAGACATTTGCCAGCTGGCAGGACAGCCAATAGACAATGACTTAACTAAACAAGCAGCAGCAATTTTTGCATGTTGACAAACTGCGACATATTTGACAGCTAATTATCGATATATATGCATACATAACTGACAGCCAATTATCGATATGCACGCAGACATATAAATTATCGATTATTTTGATTGCCCTGAGGATCTCCCGCTGCTACGGCTGCTGCTGCCGCTCTTCAGCCCATTGCGCTGTCTGTTGCTTGTCTGTCTGTCTGTATGTATGTATGTATGTATGTATGTATATATGTATATCTATGTATGTGTGTGTTAGTTCGTGTGTGCGAATGAGTCCATGCTATGAGGCCGCTCAAATTACATTCAGCTAAAAATGGTATGTGCGAGAGCGAGTGAGTGCGCATCGCATTGAGCTTTTGTTTTAAAAGCTCCGGCATCTGTTTTAGTTTTTTTTTTTGTATTTTTGTTTCTATTTCTTTTTTTCGTTTCTTTTTCATTTCTTTTGTTGTTGTTTTTGGCGCGTGCGCACTGCGATAATTGGCGAATAGTTTAAGGCGATTGCTCAATCGCCAAAGAGATCATAGAACCCGAACCCGAACCCAAACAGGCAGCAGGCAACAGGCTGCGCCCAGCTGAAACTGAACCGACCAAACCCGCTGACTGACTGATAACGGTAATCGCTAGCCAGCGCAGCTTTGGCCACATAAAGATGAAACGGGTTGACGCCGGAATGCGGCAGGCACTTAGCCACTAGCCACTAGCCAGTTAGCTGTGTGTGTTTGAGTGTATGTGTGTGTGTGTGAGTAGCGGTAAGCGCCAACGACTCGTTTGGCAACGCATCCACAATGCAGCTTACCCCACTGTCTATTCACCTTTCTCTCTCTCGCTCTCTCTCTCTCTTACTCTTTCACTCTTTGCATTGCTCTCCTTCTGCTGGCCTAGTTGAATATGTTATTGTTTGTGTGGGTAACGTAATGCAGAGCTAATCTGTCCCCAGCGACCGTTTTGATCGTCGCACACACAAACACACACACACACACACACACACAGACACAGGTAGACGCGCAGACTAAGAACGATTTGCATTAACAGTTGCATTTCTTGTTTTCCGTTTGCTCGTTTTCTAAGCTCGTCTTACAGCATCCAACACTGATTCCACTTCTAATTCCAATTCCAATTCCGATTCTGATTCTGATTCCAACTTGGCGACTGACTGTCCCATTGTCTCACGCACGCACGTAACTGTAAGCAGCTAAATGGCCAATAAAGCAGCCGGCTTGTTCCCATTATTCTTTTCTTTCTATTTTCTTCTCTCTCACTTTTCTACTTATTTGTTTTCTATCGCTTTTCTTCAATTTTTCCCAGCCTGGCAAAGTGAAAGAAACAGCAACGCGCGTCCCTACGATATACATAAGTAGCGGTAGTTCATTGTTATGCATATCGATATCGATAATCGGATACTATAAATATATGTATGTGTGTGTGTGTGTGTGTGTATGTTTGTCTGTCTGTCTGGTTTTCCTTTTCACAGTTCGATCATTGATCGACTTCTCACTTAATTCACACAAATATTGATATATTTACACATTTACATACATACATACATACATAAATACATACATACGTACATCTGTGACTATTTCCAGCTGCATTTTTTTGTGGGCGTGTGGGCGTGAGCCATTGTATGCCGTAATTCCATTTCAGTGCAAGCTTTTGGCCCACCAATAACAATGACTATAAAAGCTGTAAATTTACAAGCAACACAAGCGCAGACGACGTCGACGCTGACGACGACAGCGACGTCAACGTCGACTCCAAAATAATGAAGTGTGTGCAAAAAAAAAAAAGAAACTGGTTTATGTACATACATACTTACATACATATATGTACATTGTCTTTTCTTGTTTTCTCTTTGTTCTTGCTGTCTTCTGTCCCCATTCGGTGAAAAATAACTGCAACTGTCAGCCTCCGCGTCGCTGCCACAGCCACAGCCACCGTTGCAAACGTTGCAAACGCAGCTGCAGCAGCAGCCTTGCCAGATCGTACCCTGTCAGCGGCATAGACTGCAAGAGAAAGAGAGAGAGAGAGATATTGAGAGAGCTGCAGTCTAAGCTTTCTGCTCTTTCTTCCTGTCGAATTAGACAGGGTTGAACTCCAGTTTAATTGTTAGGCAGGGTTGAACAGGCTCTCACTTAAACAGGGTCGTTTGCCCTGCAAAAACCTACGCCATTTTTTATCTTATGCAATTTGCTCTGAAGCCTTTCTGAACTGTTTTGGCTTTAGAAAAGGATTTTCTATATGGAAAACTGCATCCTCTTGGGTTAATTTTCTTATTTTTATGGAAAATCTGTGCTTAAAGTGATTAGACTTGAAATTGGCTCATGGAAAGCTGGAGCAATGATTGGCAACTGGCTTTTTGGGTTATGCAAGTGCAAACTGTCGTTAAGTTAAGACTGATTAGACGTTAGTGAGTTCTTCTTCTTTTCGACGGGTAGATGCAACGGTGAATTGCTCAGGGGGGTCGCAGCGGCAGATCATTTGAGGCGCCGCGAGGCTGTTGTCTAGGTTTATTGCCAGCTGGTCAAGAGGCTTGAGTTATGTCAGGGGGAAACTAAGGGGAGTATTCCAAAGTTAAGTGAAAATTAGTATACAAAACTGTATGGGAAATCTTTCCTTGAAATGGTTTCCTTTATCTAAAGGATATTTTTGCGAGATCTAGTAAAGGTCAAAATTCGAATAGCTCCAAAAGGTGGTAAAAAAATCTGCTTCAAATTTGTAGAAATTTAGTTTTAAGGTCTCAGGTTAAAACACGCCTAGTCTTAACTTGTTTTAATAGATATATAGGAATGCGACTTCTTAGACTTTTTTATAGTACACTGCAATAGTTCTATCTATATTATATTGTATTTATCTTTATTATAGAATCTATCTTTAGCTTAGCTAATAGAAGTCTTTTTATGAAACAAGTTCTGACTCGTTTTAATTGAAATTTAATTTGCACTTTGAATAGACATTTACCGCGTGGTGTAACAGTCATTTGCGTAAAGCTGGCACCGCTATCGACAATATCGAGGAGGACTTCCGCAATGGCCTCAAGCTGATGCTGCTGCTGGAGGTGATCTCTGGTGAGACGCTGCCCAAGCCAGATCGCGGCAAGATGCGTTTCCACAAAATCGCGAATGTGAATAAGGCGCTGGACTTTATTGCATCGAAGGGTGTGCACCTGGTGTCGATTGGTGCCGAGGAGATCGTCGATGGTAATCTCAAAATGACACTCGGCATGATCTGGACGATCATTCTGCGTTTCGCCATTCAGGATATCTCCGTTGAGGAGATGACCGCCAAGGAGGGTCTGCTGTTGTGGTGCCAGCGCAAGACGGCGCCATACAAGAACGTCAACGTACAGAACTTCCATCTGTCCTTCAAGGTACATCGAAGTGGAAAATCGAATCTTATAAACATTTCTGATTATCATTTGGATTGCAACTCTTATAGGACGGTCTGGCATTCTGTGCACTGATCCATCGTCATCGTCCAGATCTGATCGACTATGCCAAGCTATCCAAAGACAATCCATTGGAGAATCTGAACACTGCCTTCGATGTTGCTGAGAAATATCTTGATATTCCAAGGATGTTGGATCCAGATGGTATGTACATAGATTCTATCTCTATCTACAAACCCTGATAATAAGTTATATAAATAAGTTTGTGAAGTGTTAATTAAGGCTAGGGAAATAGTTCTATTAATGTTCACGCTTCCATATTTTCTCTTGCAAATGTTAAATTTTGTGCACCGACAACGAAAACAACGACAACAGATTTAATCAACACTCCGAAACCGGATGAACGTGCCATCATGACGTACGTCTCCTGCTACTATCACGCCTTCCAGGGAGCCCAACAGGTTGGAAATGTGACGCATGTACCCGAACCCACAAGACAATACACCTACGTCCCGAATAATTACAATGTGACTAAACTTCACATCGATACACTTAAATATGAATATATATATTCCATTTTCTCGTTCTATACAGCAGTTTGTTTTTTGGAAAATGTGCAAGAAAAATGACAAAACAAACCAAAACAAACCCCAAACAAAAAGAAACTGCTTCTATATATTGTGTTACCTGTGTTCAGTTTTCTAACCTAACTGCTGCTCTGCTCACAGCCCATCATATCTGTATATCGATATTATATATATATATATATTTATATATATATCTGTCTAGGTACTTTTAGGTACCTTTCATACAGTTTGCTTTGTTCGAAAACTGCTCTAACAAACTCCTCACTAACACAACAACAATGGAAGAGATTGCGTTTGTATTGGTAAGCTGCCAAAAGTTTGCCCACAAACTCTCTTCCTCTATCTCCTTCCCACTCTCTCTCTCTCTCTGTCTCTGTCTATGTTTACCATTCGCTGGCTCCTTCAGCCTTCATTGAGCCCAACACGCTGCATGTTGCACCTAATCCCTACGAGAATTCTGCCTGCATTTGTTACGTCACGAACTCAGACCATGCCCTAAACTTATCGTTTATCGAATGAATATATATATATATATAGTATATATCTGGCGTGCTTTGAGTTCGTGTGCGAACCCCTTTGTATGTGCCCGTTCCACTTGTGCTCTAATCTCTAGGCATGTCTTAGGTTATGTTTTTTAAGCTACTAATGCGCTTTAAACGCGTTCTAATAATAATAATAATTATAATGATAATGATTATAATAATAATGAAGTTATGTTATAATATACCTATCTATATATCTTTATATATCTGCTGATCTACAGTGAAAAGTCGCCAAGTGTTAGAAAATTTTTCAACTTAAATCTCATTGAAACCTTTGCAGACCTCCAGTGCAGCCAACTTAACTATAACAATTCTGAACGATATGGCAACGCCATACAAATTTGCACTATAAGAAATAACTTTGTATTTAAACTTTTTTCCACTCTTAAACACTTTGTTAAATGAAAGCAGATTTATGTGTGTGTTTTCACTGTAGATCCCAGAGTCAAGCGACATGTTTCAGATAATATATAGACATATACATAGATATCGATATATTTATATATAATATAGATATATTTATACAGATGTATAAACATAAATATATATAGGGTATTCACGAAGTCTAGCAGCCTGGTAAAAGTGGAAAACTGCAAGCCATAAAAAGAATAAATTTTATTGAGATCTTTTCAACTACAAAGACTCTGGCTATATAATCGATAGTTTTGTCCGATAACTGGTATATTTCAGTACTAAAAACTGTACCCTATCCGAACAAGGCATATATATTCCTTCCATCAAGAGATATACATATAGTAATATATATCTATGCCATGATGTAAAAGGTTAAACAAAACTTCAGCAATTGCTGCAATAAAATCAAATTACAAATTTTTTCGTGTGATTTCAAATTCACAAGATTAACCTAAAACTGTTCGAATATAACCATAGATAGGTTTAATCAGGATTAATCCCAGTTTTGTTGCACTTTTACCACTCTTCAAGACATCGTAGAAAACCCCATTGAATGTTTTGCTCTTAATTAATTAATATGCCTGCTTGAAGACTAACCGATAAATAATTCGATTTGTATGTTTTGTTGCTTTTTTTCTCTCTCTTTCTCTCTCTCAACATATTTCTCTGTACTTCTCGCGAATGCGCGCGCGCTCATCAACAACAACAACAACGCCATTAACAACAACAACAACAACTGCTACAACAACAACCGCTACAACAACAACAACAAATACTTTGCTACCGCTATTCGCTACAATACAAACCGATAACGATAACGATTATGCTCAATCACCACCAACAATACCACAACTACCACCACCACCACCACCAACACCACCATCACCACCAACTCCACCGATCATACAGATTTGCAGAATACTGCCTTACCCGATGAACGAGCGGTCATGACATATGTCTCATCGTACTATCACTGTTTCAGTGGCGCTCAAAAGGTCTGTTATACGCACACCCCCACACACACACACACACACACACACACGCACACACACAGAGAAGTCCTTCTAAACATAAACGAACTTCGTGCAGAACTCCACTTGGAATAGGAATTCATAGAATATTTGGATCTGCTTAGATTTTGTATGATATCGATATGATTCGTCGCAATAATCGATTAATCGATAGTATTTAGTCTCATTATTTTCTATAAATAGTGCGAAGAAATCAGGTTTTTTCTGAAAAATAAGCGCATTGCATTTAGTAATCGTTTCCTTAGTACCGAAACTATCGATAAAAACCGATAACAATCAATTGATATCCCTATTTAGAAAGCTCAGTGCTCTTAATGTTGCATAGAAACCTTCTTCAGTTGGAAATGTGTCGTAAAGTTTAAGAAATATCGATTAATCGATAGTTTTCCATCCAATTAGCCTCATTATTTGCTATACACAGTGTGAAGAAATGAATTTCTGTTCCCATCTTCTGAAAAATGGACGCATTGCATCTTACAATCATTTCCTTAGTACCAAAACTATCGATAAATATCGATACAAGTTATTGATATCCCTTTTTTTTAAGCCCAGTGAACGCAGAAACCTTCTTTAGTTCGAAATGTTTCGTAATGTTCAAATAATATATCGATTAATCGATACTTTCTTGTCTGAAACATACCAATAACAATCAATTTTAAGATATTTAATGAACTTTGAACCCAGGGAGCTTACCCACAGTTCAGTTGTCCATTTCATTAAACACATTGCCCAACACACACACTTATACACACACACACACACACATAAACACACGCACACACACATTTTGTCTTTCCTTTATACTGCCGCCCGCCTTAAAGCGGGAACTGCAGCAGAATCGAAACGATGAACGCCAAGCGCATTTAACATCCTAATCCTTGAGAGCTTCCTTGAAGCTCAGCCTTTGCTTTAGCGCCTGCTCCTGCACCTGCTCCTGCATCCGCCGCTTGCTTCAGTGCAACCATGTCTGTTGCCCATTGGATTTGTAGCTTCTACTTCCACTTCTTATTGTGTGCTCAGTTCCGTTACTTGTTTTGCTGTTCGTTCGTCTTGTTTGCTATCCACAAAATCTGAGTGAGACTCCTGTCGTGGACTCCACTACAGATCCACTCAGAGTGTCTGGACTGGCGAATCAAATGTATTTCTAACATCCATTCTAAACTTATAACAATCGGCAGGCGGAAACGGCGGCGAACCGTATTTGCAAGGTGCTCAAGGTCAACCAGGAGAATGAGCGTCTCATGGAGGAGTACGAGCGTCTGGCCAGCGATGTGAGTAACTTATAGCTTAATCTTTAAAGGATCATGGCTAATCTCTTTCTGTTTCTCTAGCTGCTGGAATGGATTCGTCGCACTATGCCGTGGCTGAACTCACGACAGGCGGACAACTCTCTGGCTGGAGTACAGAAGAAGCTGGAGGAGTACCGCACCTATCGTCGCAAGCACAAGCCACCACGTGTGGAGCAGAAGGCAAAACTCGAAACTAATTTTAATACGCTGCAGACGAAGCTGCGTCTGTCGAATCGTCCGGCATATTTGCCCACCGAGGGCAAGACCGTGTCCGACATCTCGAATTCCTGGAAGGGCCTGGAGCTCGCCGAAAAGGCATTCGAGGAATGGCTGCTGGCAGAGACCATGCGCCTGGAGCGTCTCGAACATTTGGCCCAGAAGTTCAAGCATAAGGTGAGTCCTCAAACCGTTTGCTTGAATCTCTTCCCTAATCCTCTTCTTTTGCTATTTCCCAGGCCGATGCCCATGAAGACTGGACACGTGGCAAGGAGGAGATGCTGCAGTCCCAGGACTTCCGTCAATGCAAGCTCAACGAGCTGAAGGCCCTCAAGAAGAAGCACGAAGCCTTTGAGTCTGATCTGGCCGCCCACCAGGATCGCGTCGAACAAATTGCCGCCATTGCCCAGGAGCTCAAGTAAGTTCAGCTCATCCAAGTCCCTCCCCTTGCTCCTTGCTTCCTTCGATCTCCTTGAATCTTTATCAATTGTTTGTCCATTTTCTTAATGCTTTCCTCGACGCCAACGCCGCCGCACAGTGTGAGGTTAGGTTGTGTCTACTAATGATTCTGCTCAGATTCAGCTTAGATTCTCCATTCCATTGCATTCCATTCATTCATCCATACTCCATACTCCATCAGAGATCACCCCATGCTCAGTCAGGGACTCATTTGCCGCATCTCTGTGGAAGTTTACTAACCTTTTGCTCTTGGTTTACTCCTGATCCTGAAGCACTCTGGAGTACCATGACTGCGTGTCGGTGAATTCACGTTGCCAGCGCATCTGCGACCAGTGGGATCGCCTGGGTGCATTGACTCAGCGTCGTCGCACTGCCTTGGATGAGGCGGAACGCATTCTGGAGAAGATTGACATCTTGCATTTGGAGTTTGCGAAGCGTGCGGCACCATTCAACAACTGGTTGGATGGCACACGCGAGGATCTGGTGGATATGTTCATTGTGCACACCATGGAGGAGATCCAGGGCCTGATCCAAGCGCACGATCAGTTCAAGGCGACACTCGGCGAGGCCGACAAGGAGTTCAATCTGATTGTGAATCTGGTACGCGAGGTCGAATCGATTGTCCAGCAGCACCAGATACCCGGTGGCCTGGAGAATCCCTACACCACTCTGACCGCCCACGACATGACACGCAAATGGACCGATGTGCGCCAACTGGTGCCACAGCGCGACCAGACGCTGGCCAACGAGCTGCGCAAGCAGCAAAACAACGAGATGCTCCGCCGCCAGTTTGCCGAGAAGGCCAATGTGGTCGGTCCCTGGATTGAGCGCCAGATGGATGCCGTTACGGCGATAGGCATGGGACTGCAGGGTTCATTGGAGGATCAGCTGCACCGCCTCAAGGAGTACGAACAGGCTGTGTACGCATACAAGCCAAACATTGAGGAGCTCGAGAAGATCCACCAGGCCGTACAGGAGTCGATGATCTTTGAGAATCGCTACACGAACTACACGATGGAGACGCTGCGCGTCGGCTGGGAGCAGCTGCTCACCTCGATCAATCGCAACATTAACGAGGTCGAGAACCAGATACTGACACGCGACTCCAAGGGCATCAGCCAGGAGCAGCTGAACGAGTTCCGTTCCAGCTTCAATCACTTCGACAAGAACCGCACCGGCCGCCTCACGCCCGAGGAGTTCAAATCGTGCCTGGTCTCACTGGGCTACTCGATTGGCAAGGATCGCCAGGGTGACATGGACTTCCAGCGCATCCTAGCCGTTGTCGATCCCAACAACACTGGCTACGTCCACTTTGATGCTTTCCTCGATTTCATGACCCGCGAAAGCACCGATACCGACACTGCCGAACAAGTCATTGATTCATTCAGAATCCTGGCAGCCGACAAGGTATGTAAATCACTCGACACTCAAAACGATGCACTTACTCCATGTTTACTTTATCTTTCGTTAGCCATACATATTGCCCGATGAGCTGCGCCGCGAATTGCCACCAGATCAGGCGGAATACTGCATCCAGCGCATGCCACCATACAAAGGACCCAACGGTGTGCCCGGCGCCCTCGACTACATGTCCTTCAGCACAGCTCTCTATGGCGAGACCGATTTGTAAACCCGATCCCGACTCAGAGCTATCCTATGTGCCGCATACCGCATGCAACATGCAACATGCAACATGCAACATGCCACATGCGCGCATGCAGCAGGCCCGTAGCCCAGCCACACATCATATAATAATTGATAAATTTTAATAATAATAATATTAATAAACATAGATTTATTATTATATTACACTCGTAAAGGTAACTTCAAAAAACAAAAACAAAAACAAAACAAAAGAAGAGAAAAACAAAAGAGAAAAGGGAAAACAGAAAACAAAAAACAAAAAACAAAAAACAGAAAGAAAAAAACAAAGAACAAAATATGTGTACGAGCATATTTCAATATTTGCAAATCATCTCTATATATATATACATATATATCTTTATATATATATACGCATATATATATAATGTATGTATCTCGATGTATGTCTGTATGTATGCAAATCATATCGTACACACACACATTAACAAAACAATTAAGTAGAAAGAACCGATTGTAAAACAGAGGAAAACAAATGCATATCGAATATCCAAAAAAAAAACAAACACAAAAACGTCTAAAACATTATTTTTTGAAATTTATGTTAATAAAAAACAAACAAAAAACAAAAACAAAACCTGAAAAAAATATACAAAAAAACAAACACACACACACTCACACAAGAAAAGTAGCTGTGAACGGAACGTTGCAGCATAACGTACGTTTGATTGATCGATAGGTTCGATAAGTCCAATCGATGCGAGCGATAACATATACAAAAAAAACTAAAGTGGAGAGCAGAAGAGATTTGATTAAATAACAAACGGTAAACATAAGAACAAGGCCACAAAACGAAACAGAGAGAGATAGAGAGAGTGAGGGCGTGCCACTGAGCGAGAGAGATACACATGAACACAGAACAGAATAGAACAGAACAGAAAAAGCGAAAGTAATCTCAAGTAAAAAACAAATATCCAAAACTATCCCAGAGAAAGAAAGTAAGAGAGAACGAATGTAAGAGAGAGAGAGATAGAGAAGTGAAAATGATTAAGAATTGAATTGAAACTTATCTATTTATATATGATATATATATAGCTATTTATTCATTGAAAACTACTCGTTTATTCATATTTATATTATTTTTTTCAAATTTCACATTTTTCAGCACTCGAAACTAAAACCAACATTAAACAAATATGATTCTTACCAACACACACATACATACACACACAACACACACAAAAACGAGAAAGTGAAATAAAATGATTATTTGGTGATGTTGTGTTTTAATATGCATTACGCCAATTTCACTTGGAATCTCCATTGGAACTCGTTTTTCTGCAGCTGCATTTCAGGATGTGGTCCACCCTATAAGGCCAGGGTGTTAGTTTACCGTTTAAGCTTATAATTCACAACTGGCTTAAGCGTGAAAGCTGACTTTAGGCTGTTCGCATTGTCTGTCCTAAATGAATCGAATCGGAGACACCCAACTTGGGCATGACTCCAAGCGAGGTCAATCCTCCTGCAGCTCCAATCTCTCCCCGTCTCTGATATATTAAAAACCAAACCCCAGATCGAATTGAAAACAATGTTTTATATATATATGTGGTATGTATATACTTATTATATGGGGTTTTATTTTGAATTTCTCTTTCGATAACAAAAGATTTTGGAGATCGCGTTTAAATCGGATCTTTTTTCTTATCGTTTACAAACTGAAATTAATGCATAAATAATTATAAGTATAAGCGGTATACAATATTTTGTTATCAGTTAAGTGCATAATACATTATGTACACACGCACATACATTCACACACATACACCCACACACACACGCACACAAACAGTCAAGACACACACACAAGCATGCATACATATAAACCAGGTTCGAGAAGGCAAATGTGCAGCGGTTAAGGTTCGTTAGGTCCCTAAATCCCATCCCATTCAGTTTTGAGGTACTGATTGGCTCAACAGTTGGAAAACTATATATATATAAATATATATAGATGTATAAAGTTATAATATTTTAACCGAAATATTCTCAACATTCATAAATTGATTCTTTTTTTTGATTTTGTTTATAAATACATTTTCAATGTTCAACAACAACAATTGAATCTCTATGTATAAATATATCTATGCTTAACGAGCTAGTTCACAATTATATCTCCGATCTAATATATATAACTATACCCTATGTGTTTCTCTGTGTGTATATATATATATATATATATATCTATTTAATTATATCAATTTTTTGTTAGCATTTGAAAGCTTTCAATTTGTTAGTACCTACTTTGTGAATTTACTGCCTTTTTTTGTTCCGTTATCGTTATCGATGGCGATCGATAACGTGTACGCGAACCGTTAATAACGAATGAAATTAAATAGAAATGGAACTCAAGCGTCAAATATACAAAAGGATTATTATTTTTATATATATATATATATTCTATATTCTATTTTGTTTTTGTTCATTTTGAAATTTGTTGTTGCTTTTGATTTTCGTTTTTCATTTGTTAACTTTTTCCTTTAGGTCTGTGTCTGGCTTTTTCATTAAAAATATTTATATCTTTGTATATGTTATATATAATATATATATGTTTATGTACAAATAATAATTGAAATGATCGAATTGTATATAAACTAAATATTTAATATATATATATAAATATATATATATATATAATAGGTATAATCAGAGCGTTTAGATTTTTAGGTTAAGGTTTATCATTTATAGTCTGTTTTTTTAGTGTTAAATTTAATAATAAAAAAAAAATATATAAGCTTATTAACAAAAATATCTATCTAACTGTTGATGTGTATGTGTCTGCGTGTGGGTGTGTGTGTGTGTGTGTGTGTGTGTGTGTGTGTTTGAAGAAATGTGTTTAAAAACGAAACAGAGATGAGAGGAAAAACTAGACTTTCTGAGCTGGAAAAATAATAATAATAATAATAAAAAAAAAACACTTAACAAGCTGCAACAGCTGTAAGTGAAAAGGGGTCAAAAAGCGAGGAAAAGCGGGAAAACTAGAGAGGGTTTGGACTGAACTCATGAACTTGGCTTAAACCAATAAATCCTTAATAGATATTATTTGATTTTACGCTTCAGTCGCTACCTCCCACTCCTTCTCCTCTCTCTTTCTCTGTCTGTCTGTATCTTTCTTTTTATATAGATCAATAGAGTATATAATGTATGCATATATATATACATATCTATAAATATATATATATATATATATGTTAACCACTAGCAAATTTTGGTATCTATAATACACAAAAGCGCTTTGAATGAAAGTGCCTTTAGTAAAGTTTGGATAAAAAAATATACCTAACATTTGCGAGATATATAATATGTATATATAAATTTCTTTTTTTTTGTGTACGTGTGTGTGTGTGTATTGTGTGTGTATTTATGTTATATATATATATATAGATATATTAATCTGTTTCTGTTTTGTATCGTGTAACGCGATACGCTGTTAACTTTAAAGGCATACTTAAAACTGATTCAATAGAACGAACACACCTCCTGACACTAATACTACCCCCTCTATACATAGCTCTATTCGTAACTCCCTATCCCTATTTATAATCCTTATAGTATCCCTATTTTCTTCTATAACTATTCGTATCCCTTAGCTTGTACAGACAACTGTCTATATAATTTCTTTTCTCTTCTTCACATTTCCATCGTTATCTTTATCTTTATCTTTATCATGTTCTATTTGCTTTGCGTTCTTCCTTGCGGTCTCCTTTTCTTTCCTTTTCGCTTTCGATTTAGTATAGTTTTCAACTCTAGCTGTATATTTGTTATATATACTATATATGCGTAACTCTAGGACTCTACGACTCTAATCTTAAGTTCTTTTATCTTCTCTTCCCTCTTCTTTTCTTTATCATCTTCTCATTCTCATTCGTTTTCATCTTTTGGGTTAGATTTAGGTTTAGGTTTAGGTTTAGGTTTAGGTTTAGGTTTAGGTATTTCGTTCCTTGACTTTCATATTATATGGAATATGGGTTGTCATTCATATCATTTCATATCATATCGTATCGCATATGTGTCCAGAGTTCAGAAGATGATAAAGTCTGATCTCTGATCAATCTAAACATTCTCCGGATAGCTTTTCTTTTCTCTCTCTCTTTCTCTCTCTGGTTCTCCTTTCCTTCTCTTATATGATAATGTTCCTTTGTTGTGAAATGCAAACACTGCTTCTTCTTCCTCTCCTTCTTGTATAGCTTTTCCTTATCCTTATTAGGTTGTCTATGATTCACTTTCCCATCACTGGCAGGATTGAGTTTTAGTTTTGGTCGCTGGTTGATGATGCTAATGATGTTGATGGTTATGATTATTCATCAATCTTTTGGCCCACCGGCCCCGTCGCCGCCTGCTGATCCTCCTCCTCCTCCACCCATTTGCTGTGGTATCACGGTGAGGCTTTTGGGTATTTTGGACATGATGACATTGTCGATGAGCTTCTGCTGCTGCTGTTGTTGTTGCTGCTGCTTCAGGGTAAATGTGATTCCACCTCCAGCGTTGCCGCCGCTGCTTGTTGCCGTCGCTGGTTTCGCTGTGAGATGTGGCAATTTGGTGGCGGGAAAAGCTGAGGAACCGCCTCCATTGCCATTCAATAGATACTGATTGGCCTCTGGGAAGTTCTTCCACAGCCACGAGTTGTGGCTGTCCAGGGAGATGTTGCTGTTGGACGCCGCTGCCGCTGCCAAAGCATTGGCCAGCATCGGCTGATAGCTGGCCACCGCCTGGGCGGAGGAGCCACCACCACCCGATGCAGAGCCAGAATTCTGTGGATTGCTTAGCGGCGGCATGGTCTTTGGTGCTAAACGCGCCAGACGCAATCCGCTGCCAGCAGCACCACCAATGCTCACGCCTCCAGCCTGCAGCGTGGGCAGCTGAGGGTGCTTCAGCTGGTGCTGTTGCTGCTGTTGTTGCTGCAACTGTTGCAGCTGATGGCGGGCGGTTTGTTGAGCTGAGGACAATTTGGACATGCTGAGGCCAGCAGAGTATGAGGATTGGTTCTGTTGCTGCTGCTGCTGTTGGGATTGCTGCTGATGCTGGTGCTGCTGTTGGAGGTGTTGCTGCTGCTGCTGTTGTTGCTGTTGTGCCTGGCCAGGCTTTGACTTCGCATTGGCCTTGAGCATCTGGTCACGCAGCAGCTTCTCGCGCCGCAGTATGCACATGCGATTGTAGTCAATGATGGATATGAGGTATGGCTTGCCGCCGGATTGCACCTGCACCTGGGCGGGCAGACGCCGTCCGTCGGCGGTTTGGAATAGAGTCGGCGATTTGATCGGCACCTTGTGCTGCTCCTTCAGCGGTATCAGCGTTGGCTTCCAGCTCTTGCTCTCATGACGCTCCTGCGGCGTCAGCGTATCCGGCAATATAATCACACTGTTGCCAGGGCCGGCGCCGCTGCCACCAGCTCCAGCAGCACGCGGCAGCTGCAGACGTTTACCCGCCAGGCCAGGCACACCGCTGGTAGCAGTGGTGCCGCTGGTCCGACGACGCTGCAAGCTAATCAGCTCCGGCGGCGAGCTCAGCAGCTGTGCCACACTTGGTGGCGGCTTCACAGGCTGCTGCTGCTGTTGTTGCTGGAGCACGGCGGGCGTTAGTGTCGTTGTTGTTGTTGCTGTGGCCATTATAAGCTTTGGCTTCGGCTGCTGCTGCTGCTGTTGGACGGACGGCGTCTCATTGTGATGCAACTTGTTGCTCAGCTGCTGCTGCTTTTCGCTAGATGCGATCAAAGTGGGTTTGTTAAGCGCTGGCGGCTGCTGCTGTTGTTGTTGTTGCTGTTGTTGTTGTTGCTGCTGCTGCTGTTGTTGTTGTTGCTGCTGCTGCTGTTGTTGCTGCTGCTGCTGTTGACTGAGCAGCGGCACAATCTCCACAGACTTATTCATGCCGAGCAGATTGGTCTTGAGAATGCTGCGACTATTTGCCGCATTGCTGGTGGGCACCAATACCAAAGGTGGCGCTTCCTTGCTTGGCAGCGTCTTGGCGTGCATCTCCTCATTGCTCGCAGCAACTGTTGCTGTTGTTGCTGTCGTCGTAGCTGTTATTGTAGTTGCTCCTCCACCAGCAGATGATGCTGCTGCTCCTCCTCCTGTTGCAGTTTCCAATTTGTTGGCATTGTCTTTGGGTCGAGCTATGATTGTAACCGCATTGGAGCTGAGCTGCTGGGTCAGCGTGTCCACACAGAAGGGGCGATGGTGTCGCGTCCTCTTGAACAACATGTCATTCATTTTGGTACATTCGTTTTCATAGCCTTCGTCCTCGTCCTCGTCATCATCGTTGAGCTCTACCAGCGGTATTGTAGCTTCTGTTTGGTCTGTGCCGCTGCCACTCCCGCTGGCCTGGGGCGTGCTCAAGGCGTTGGCCAGGACAGATGCATTGGAGCTGGCAGAAGCATTGGCATTTGCTTGTGCTTGCGCTTGTTGTGGGGAGCAGGAGCTGGCGGCATTGGCTTGGGCATTGGAAGAGGACTTGCTGTTGTTGTTGTTGTTGCTCTGGAGGCCACCGCAATGACCATGATCATAGGAGTTTAGCCGCTGTCGCACAGTCTGCGTGTAGACGCTGGCATTGGAGGAGGCATGCGCTGCAAGGACCAGATCTCCGTTGCGATAATACTTCTCTAGCAGAATGAGATGACGCAAAAAGGAGCTCTGATTGCCATACGGCTTCTGCAGCTCCTCCCACAGGCGTCGCGTTGGCTCGTCATACTGAAGGAACGTTTGCACCCGCGTCCAGCCCTCCGGAGTGCGCTGACTGCTGCTGCAACCGAACGGTACCTTAAACTGCACACCCAAATCCTCCTCGCCATGGAAGAGTTCACGCATGGAGATGTTCGGATTGCCCCGAAGCACATTTGATATGTCAGCTTTGCTGCCCTTGGCATTGGCATTGGAATTGGAGTTGGACGCTGCCGCCGCGGCAGCCGCTTCTCCGGCCAGGTTCTGCTGGAGTATGGCCTGAAGCTTGGACATCTGCTTGCTGCTGGTGCTCGCCTGGGCATGGCCTATGGGCGTCGTTGAGGAGCTGCTCGAATTGCTATCTGTGGGCCCATCGTAGTCGACCACCATGGGCATCTCTGTGGAGGTGTCATCGCAAGTTGCTGCAGTAGAGACGGCGCCGCCACCCGTTGAGGTTGAGCCGCTGCCACCTGGTCCTCCATGTGCCGTTGCATCCTCCTCATCCACCTCGGAGGCCTCATTGCTGCCATCCTGCAGGTTGTGCACCTTCAGCAGCCTGCAGCAAAAACAAAAACTCGTTCAAAAATACACAATTCTCCAAAGGATTAGGCTTCCTGCCACCTTCCACTTTACCTTTTGCGATAGTTCTTCACGAACTCAGCCTTCTGGGACTTTGTGCTATCCGGTGGCTTCATTAGGAGATTGGCAAAGTAGCGACAGAGCTTGCACACGGCGGTGCCGACACCCAGCTGCACGGGGATGCCCATTTCGGTGAGCGCTTTCTCCAAGCGATCAGTATCCTGCTGAATATTGACATGACATGAGGTGAGATCTGTTGAGCTGGAAGGGAATTGCCTGTTGATCCTTACCGAGGTTATGTGGTACATGTGATTCTTGCCAAGGCGCCGTTTACACAGAACACAGCCCGAAGATTGGATGACTGTGTTGTAGTGGGGCTCGCAGAGCCAGACGCTTGAGGTGCCCGCGGGTATCTCGAAGCTGAGCAGGCACTTCTTGACGCTCTTCCGGACGCACTTGCGACGCAGCGAGTGGCTGGCGCCCTCGGCGCAATCCTTGACAGCACAGACGCGCTGTGCCGCCGAACCGGAGGAACCCATGCCACTCGATGTTGTCGGAAACTCAGCATCTCCAGCGTCGTCACCGAAATGTTTGTTCAGGCTATTACCGCTGCCGCTGGCACTGTTGTTGCCCGACTCCAAGTGACCCGGAGCCGAGAGACGCTTCTTATAGGAGGGCGCATTGGCGCGTCTATCCACATGCCGGAAGCAGGCATCGCAGAGGCAATTGTCCACCGTCAGCTTCTCTTCATCTGCAAACACAGCGAAAGCTACACCATTAGGAAGAGGATAAGGTTGGGTATACTGCCTCCTGGTCACACAACATACTTGCTAATATCTTCTGCTGACGCTCCACAGACTTGATCTGTCCCACATGGCAGGGTGTGTCATATAATCCAAACTTGCCACTGCAATAGTAGCACTGATCCTCGCACAGGCGACCCGGATGAAACTTAAACGACGACGCCTTTTCGGGTATCAAAATCTTCTCCTTCTCATCCTTCTTGATCATTTGGTAGATGCCATGATCCAGCTGACCACAATGTCCCTCTGAGTGTGACGAATCTGTTGCATAAACCGTTTCAAGCGGCGTTTAGTACACTTATAACACACAAAAAAAGGCGTGGCACTTTTGAACACGAACAAAAACGAATCCTCCAATCGTCCCGAGATGCGACTGGAGGGTAACATTCGAACTAGCTGAATAACAACAACATTTGGTATATACCTTTGTGATCCTTAACTTAATTATTGAATACTTATAGAACCCTCTCCAGGATCTGCTCCCACTACCCTCTGACCAATATACTGTAGCCTGCCTGCTCCTTACTCAAGGGCCTATAGATAAACCCCGCCTATCTACTCCACTGGGAGCAACGGTAAGTTCGCTTAAGGATTCTTTTGTAGCCTACAACAGATCTGATCATAATTTAAGATGCTTTTCCCCTCCTTAAGATTCTAAGCGAGACACGGACCGACCAGGATCTACTCTAACCCAGTTTCAACTTCCTTTTCTCCTCAGGTTTTCATATTTGTATGCGACCACAGATCGATGAAAAGGTGTCCAGTTCTTAATGCCGTGTCTAGTAAGGAGCAGATAACAGGCAGGACGATGGCCAACCAAGGGGAAGGAATTGCCTTTGCTTATTATTGTTGTTGTTAATGGAACTAAGACTAAGTGCAGCAGTAGCAACTGCTCGTATCAATTTAAAAATGGAGTCAGGCTCACCTTCGTTCTGCAAGAGAGAGAAAAGCAAAGATTAGGAATTGTGGCTATTCCTGATGATTAGCTGTGATGCAGGACACTTACCTCATTCTGTATGGTGTAGTAGGAATCCTCGGCACCATGGGCGCCATGCTGATCTGCGGCACGATCCGTTGCACCATGACCGCGTGCGCGTCCCTTTTGGAATGTCATCTTTAGCGACTGGCGGCGTACACCGTGCGCTGTGGAGCTGCTGCTACCAGTTGCGCCAGCTCCAATGCTAACACCTGCTCCTCCTTTCCGTGTTGCGCTGCCCATGCTGGAAATAGCGACTCCACCAGCAGCAATGGTACCCACTCCACCACCATGGATCACTGTACCCGTGGGCACACCACTAGCACCACCGGCACCACCATTACTGCTTCGATTTAGCTTAATGACTGTCTTCAATGTGCCGCTGGATTCAATATGCGCAGCACTGGAGCTGCCACCTTTGGCAGCGGAGCGCTTCCCGCTCTGCTGCAGCTGCTGATGGGCGGCACGGGTGTGCGCCTCCTGGATGTACTCCTGGCGTAGCTGTTCGGCTGCCTGGTGTGTCAGCAGGCCGAGATGCTGCAAATGAAGTTCCTTCTCGCGTCGCATATCCTCATCACCGCCATCGTCATCGTCAGCCATCAGCAGCTTCAGTTTGCCATTGGGCTCCAGCGCTTTGGGTAGCTTGTCAATGTTAGCGATTGGTTTTTCCTCATCGTCCTCCTCTTCCTTCTTCTCATTCTTCTCCAGCTTCAGCTGCTCCACTTTGGCATGGCTCTTGTTGTCCTCAGTTTTAAGTGTAAGTTCAAGGGAAGATTCGTGACTGACAGCAGCGACAATGACATCTGTTGTCGTTGTGGATAGATTCTCCTTGTTCTCCTCGGGATAGTCGGAGCAGTCTTCGGTTAGCAATTGCATCTCCGTATCATTATCCTGATCGGCTTTAGCATTTGCTTCGCTTTCTTGTTCCTCTGTTAACGATTCCATCTCCAAGGTGACCTCCATTTCATTGTCACTCACTGGCAGTTTTTTTGTTAGCTCCACCTCCAAATCGGAAGCAGACTTTAGTTCCTCTTTTTCCTCCATCTCCTGCTCATCCTCCTCTTCTTCTAGTTCCTCCTCCTCATCTTCCAGCTGCTGCTGTGGTTTCTGCTCCTTGGCCGTATCACATTCAAGCATTTCAAGCTGCTCCTGCTCCTCATCCTCTTGCGCCTTGTCGTCGTTTTGTTGTTTGCTGGCACTTAAAGCATTGCCACTAGCATCCACGACGCCCTCCTTGGCCAGCTGCTCCATAATCTCCTTCTCGAATTCTTCATAGTCATCCGCTTTGGACTGCTGCAGCTCCTGTTCCGGGTCAGCTGCATCTCCATTGAGTTCGCCCGGCGAATTCTCAGCTGCCGTTGCTCCTGTTGACTTTTTCGGTGTATCCTCCAGTTCCAGTTCATCGGCACTTTCGTCCACACGCAGCTCACCCGAGCCCATCGTGTTAGATGAATCATCGTGCTGTTTGCTCGACACATCCGCATCTGCATCCATCTCAGCCTCAATCTCAAGTTCAATCTCTGGCGTTACATGGGTCACCTCTGTGTCCGATTCTGCTGTCTGCGTTTCAGTGACAATCTGCACGATCTCGCCCAGTTCTGGATCCTTCTCAATGCCCAGATTATTGGCTAGAAATTCGGGCTTCTTGTAGAACTGTTTAACGCTAATGGCGCTGACACCTTCGCTAATCATCTCTGGACTCAAGGAAGGCGCTTTGCCATCCTCGAGCGATTCAGTACTTGCTCCCTCCTTGACGACGCCTTCTGCTGTGGCCAGGACATCGCCGGTAGGAGACTTGGCTGTGTCTGTATCCACGGACAGGGGTTCAATGCCATTGGAGGTTCCTTTAGAACTGGACGCCGCCGGCATGTCCTCAGCTGACTCAGTGGTTTCCATATCCGTTTGCTTGGAGACGGCATCGCAGCTCTCATCAAGCTCTAGCGTCACCAACTTCTCCTGCTTGATATCTGCGGCTGGCATCAACAGATCGTCAATTGAGGAGGAGGCCAAGCTATCTTTCGAATCCTCATCCCCAGCTCCAGCTGAAGCTGCCTTCGTGGCGGCCAACAGACTGCGATTGCTGGCGGAGGAGCCCACGCGTCGTCGCTTGGGCGCCACTGGTTCCAATGTAGGAGTTGATAGCGTTGGCGTTGCCACACCTGCGACCAAGAGTCCAGGTGATCCTGCCTTGCTGTAACGCGTGGCACGTGTGCTGGCCGCGGCGCTGGTGGGCGTCACTCTAGTCTGTGGTCTACCACGTCCACGTCTGCTGCCTGATTGCTGTGTGGGCGTCGTGCTGGCGGCCGGCGTCTCCTCCCCGTCTGCCGGCTCCACTTTAATACTAAGCGTTGACTTGGCCAACGTGTCATCAGTGCTGGCCGTTCTTGACTCGTGCTCATCATCCTCATCCTTGACTTCCACCTTGACGTATTTCAGGCCCACATCGCTATCATCGTCGGAGCGTTTGCGCTTGAGCAGCTCCTTGGCCTCGGCCGCAGCAGAAACCGCCTTTTTTCGTCTGCCACGTGCCGGCAGCTGGGGTTCATTGTTGTTGGATGTGGACACCGTCGATGACTGGCGGCGATTCCGGGTAACGCGCGTATTGTTGTTATTGTTGGCCAGCGCCAGCTCCTGGGCGTGCGCCTTCCGTGTAACACGATTGCACGTGGTAACTGGCGTTACTGGTGTCGCTGGTGTTGTTGCCACTGGAGTTGTTGCTGGTGTTGGCGTTGTTTCCTTCTCCTTAGAATCCTTTGACTCCTTAGAGTCCTTTTCTCTGTCCCTGTCTTTTGTGTCTTTCTGTATTTCCTTCTGGTCTTTTGCCTCCTGCTCTAGCATTACAGCAGCGCCTCCATCCAGCTCCATGGGCTCGCTCGATTCATCCTCCTTAGCAAGCGAATCCTCAGACGGCGCTTTGGTGTTGGCAGCAGCGGCGGCAGTAGCAGCAGCAGCTACCTCTTTGGCTTCTTTCAGCTCCTTGATAGACTTCCGGCCGCGTATCTGTGTTACGCTGCCAATGCTCTGCCGCTCCACAGAGCTCTTTCTTTGGCTGCTGCTGCTTGGCAATTCCTCGCCATCGCTGTACGCACCACCTCCTGAAGCTCCTCCTCCGGTATCGTTTGCAGCGTCTCGCGGCTCGCGTTTTGTCGTTGGCGACCAGCTCAGCAACAGCATCGGCGATGAATGCCGCGTGAAACGCACTGTAGTGGTTGGTGTCCTGCGTGGCGAAACACAGTCCGTTGCTAAGGATGAGCCTTCCTGATCTGTCAGTTGCTCCTTATCCTTATCTTTAAGCGATTCTTCCTTTTCCTTATCCTTGAGCGGTTCTTGATCAGCTTCATCTGCTGATGTTGATGAAGCTGAAGCTACAACTGTCACAGTTGCTGCTGCTTCGTCTGTGTCTTCAGCTTCAGTTCCCGCTCCATCTTCATCCCCAGCTGCTGCTGCTGTTGAGTCTTCAGCTGTTGCTGATGACGCTGCTGCTGCTGCTGATCCTTCATCGCCTTGACACGCTTCTAGCTCAAGTGTTGGCGATAAATTGTTGTTATCTGGCTTTGTTCCTGTTATTCCTGCAGTTGTTGGTGTTGCTGCTCCTGTCGCTGCTGCTGCTGGCTTACGCGCCGACATCCTCGAGCCGTCTGGAGACGCTGCTGTCGACGATGTCGACGCTCCTATTTTGACGCTTTAAATATAGTCGCCACCTCCTTCTCCTGTTCCTGCTGCTGCCAGCGGTCCGCGTGAATGCAATCGCAAATCTCTAGCTGCACTTGTAAACACTTCAATTCGTTGTGATTTGGTCCCATTTGTTGACTACCTGTCAATTACATTGGAAAAGGAGAACACAGTTAACAATTATTTATCCTTCTCACACACCAAGTATCCTTGCACTCATTCCACGGTCAGAACAGAACTTGCTTTAAGTTATATTAAGTTGTTTCCAATCTAATCCTTCACTTTCTCAATTTAGAATCTCTCACTATTTTCAGTTTCCATTTCTTACTTATATCCTTTATTTTTATGCGGCACTCACAATGTTCCTGTTTGAAATTTGGAAAGGAACTCGGTAACCAAGGAACAGTTAAACTTTACCCCAATACAAAAATTTTTTTTACATGTTGAGGTCACCTTTGGAATTTAGATTTGGAAGTGGAATTTTGGGTATTGGTATTACAAATATTGCGCATACGCCATGTGGAATACCATTAAAGTCGTACGTTCAAATGGAACAGGAGTGACGCAGATGAAGCGAAGGGGGGAACAGGCAGGCACAGGAACAAGAAGAGTAGAAAGTTTCGCTAATAGAATTGCAAAAAACTAAATATAAATATAAAAGAAAGAAAAAAAACACACGCGTCGCATTGTAACTGTCGCTAATATACCCCCAACCCAACCCAACCCCACCCCTCCACAACCATCTAGCTGTTGCTCCCCCCGCTAGAGGCTAGGCACAGCCAAAATCCAAAACGAGTTTGAAAGCAACAGCAGAAGAAGAAACTAGTGAGAGAGCAGCGTATAATGCCATTCAAATTGTGAGCGCAGACACAAAAGGCAGAGGCGAATTTGGAGCGTCGCAGTTAACGCAAGCTGCGGCCGAGACACACAGAGAGGGAGAGAGAGAGAGAGAGAGAGAAGAAGGAAGAAAGACAGCGAGCGAACAAGAGCACATGGCGGATAATTAGAGCAAAAAAGACAAACCGATTGATAATTGGCGTTCAGACAACTGATCCTGTCATTTCTTTTTAGTACTAGGAACGTAGCGACAACTACGAAGATAAAAACGAAGACGGCGACGACGACGACGCGCGTGCGATATGACAGGCGCCATTTTTGCGTTGCCTGTCAACAGAGAGCGGCAGGCAAGCAGCGCGAACAGGGAGAAAGAGGATGACGGAGAGATGGAGATAGAGAGATTTAAAGAATTGTTTATAATTATAATTGGTTGGGACTTAATATCAATGTTTCTTGCTTGGGCGCAAAGATTTTCTCGATCTTAATTTCATTTTCACATTTGATCGTGAATAGTGCACAGAGTACTCGACCTTCGTCTAGTCTATGTGATTCTTTGGCTGCGATTGCAGCCGTGTAGGAGAAAATTGGCCTCCATTTCCCACTTCCACTTCCACTTAACAGAGCACAAAACGGATTTAAAGACACACACACACACTTAATCATATGAAGACACAGAGAGAGAGAGAGAACGCGAGAGAAGCATTTGCTAACAAACACACACAAACAAACATGAACACTTCGCTGCTCTCTCCGTAAAAATGACAAGCCGAAGCCGCCACCACCCTCTGCAACGAAGGCGGTGGAAGCAAAAGACAAATGACAGCGACAACAAACAGCGAATAAAGGAAATAAAAGCGAATAGCAAATAACAAAATCAAAATGAAGTACACGGAACATAGTAAATGCACAAAGCACAATATCAAATCTAACACGCACACAAACATATTTACACTAACACAGCACAGCAAACACTACGCAGAATGCGAAATGCAATAAAAAAATATAAACAAACAAAAAATCACAACAATAACAAATAAATAACTAATATTAAAAAAGAATCGAATTGAATCCAAAAATGCAATTGTAAACACTTACAAGCACACGCGCACGTAGCAGCAGCAGTCCCGGGGCTTGTTTTTTTGTTGTTGTTTTTTGTTTTATCTTTTTTTTTCGTTGTTTTCTTATATTTCTGGTATCACTTGGAAACTGAAGAACACTTAGTTTTATAAAAAATAAAATTAAAACAAGACCAGTTTACTTTTGTTTTAAATGTTGTTCTGTTTGATCAAATCTGGCTTCTACTTGCGTGCACAGCGTTGCCGCACGCAGGGATGTAGGGGTAAAACATATCGATAGCACCACGAGTATCGTGCAGAACACACATCGATACGTATAAATTAACTATATCGATAAGTAAATATATATCACAGCCGCAATAACTGCAACAATTTGCAAATAACTTATTCGAATTTGAATAGATCGGCAGAGAACAACTGAAGAGATATCAATTTGTGAAAACAAACAAAAGACGCTGAGAATTCTACTCGAAAGTCAATTTGTATATATTAATATATATGCTTGCATATACTTATATATATATATATCTATGTTGTGGGTGTTGCACGTGCTACGTTTGCCGATTTGCCAAACGCGATCGGGGCTGAATCAGGTGCGTGGATGCTGGTGGGGTGTGGGGGTTACTAAAACAAGGGGGTGTGCCGCCTGATTTGAAAATTTTATCAATTCCGGTTGTGTAGCGGGCCCGGAACTTTGATACATATTTGCTGAACAAAACAAGAATTTTTTAAAATTATAATACAACTCACACACGCAACAGGCAACTGAAGAATAGGGATCAAGGCTTAGTATAACATAAATAATTTGCCAAAATTTATAATTTGTATTCATATTGGATAAATGTTTTTTTTTTTCGATTCTAAACAAGATTTAGAATTTCCAAGACGACACAGGACACACACACCACATACATATGTATGTAACTATTTAGCAGATTATTCTTCACTTTGGATCTTAAGGAGATGCGCTAGTTTTGTTTACAAGTAACAATTATAAAAAATATAATCAGTAATAAATTTTGTCTCAATTAGAAAAACACAAAGGATAAACACACGGTTGAGGCAACTCATTAAAAAAAAATAGAACAGGATTTAAAACCACATAAGTCCAGGAATCTTCTTGAAAGCTGTTTAAGACGAGGTGGACCAGACACGCCAGCAGGTGGCCGATTGAACTGTGAATGTGAAACTGGAACTGCCGCAAGCAACCGCAAGATTCCAAAGAAGATTCACCTGCCGCAAATTGAACGAGTACCATTTGAAGAGGGTATGCACTATTAATTTAGTTAATTTTAAATCCAATCTGATTAGTTTGTTCTTCTCGTCTTGTTTTTCTTCTTCTTTTTTGTTTGTTGCAAATGGCAATGTTTTTTTTTTTAAAACATTCTATACAACTTTTACTCGATTTTTTTTTTAGAGTTTTCTTTGAGTTTTACATGGAGCATTTTTGTTTGCGAATGATTTGCCATATACCCATACAGGCAAAAATATGAATGTGTAGATATATAGATGATGTACATATGTGTGTACATAAACAGCACCAGCACTCGCACACATTCATAAGCGCGCATCACATACACACAACTCGCACACACTCACACAGAGACACACTGGCACATACAACAGGCACACAGCCACAACGACGATACTTACTTAATTCTCTTTTTTCAGAGTCGCCTTCGCATCATTTGCGAATTTTCCGCATTTATTGTTATTCAATTTTACCGAAATCAATTCGAATTAGGATTTAAAGACGATGGAAACGCGGTCAGTTTTATATACAAACGTACAAATAAACTGCACAAGCCAAAGCAGAGAAAAACAAAAAAAAAATAATAATAATAAAATAAAATGCAGAACCCGAACCGACAGAGTTGTGAACGCAAACACGGTACGAAGTGAAATAACAAGGCAAAATGGCAGCGCACAACATGCTAAAGAGAGCGAGAGAACGAGAGACCAAAAGAGCGACACTGCGGCGAATTATTTATTCGCCGCTGACTCTGAGTCGGCCACATGCAAGTGCTACCTACGAGATACTTTTATTCCCTACAAACTCGCCCAAACTTAAAAGCGCCACAGAATACTTAGCCTTAAAGGATTCAATAACTATAACAACAAAAATAAAAAATAATTAAAATGGCAATTATTAAGCAAAGAACAATCGTTGTTCTTTAAATTCGATCAACTTTTATTATCGATAGACTATTATAGCATATATCGTATTCTATTCATTTCCGCGTGCTCATCAATTATGCAGCCAACTCAGCACTTGCGTTCGTACGCACATGCACATGCACACATCAATTTATTAGATTGTGTCGCATCGCTCTCAGCTTATGGAGAGCAACCATAATTAGTGTAGGGTACGCGTAAGTCGACCATTTCGCCGCTCCTATTACTACGCTTACTTGTTTTATACTCTGCCGCGTTGCTGGTTTTGGCCTGACGTACGAATGCTATTGCAAGGACTATAGCTAAGAGCAAATGCTTTGTCGACGGTTGGGGGTAGCAAAAAAACTAAAACTAAAGACTTTCAAGCAGTTCATGGAATACAATATTATGTACTTTGATTCGCCAGATGTGGCTGCTGATTTTTCGCTGTGCTTTTTCGTATGCAAATTCATTTATTCATATCGCTTTTGTTGCTGATTTTCTTCGACAGTTGCTGCGCTGTCGCTGCTTCTGTTTCTGCTGCTGCTGCTGCGTCTGTCACTGGCTCTCTCTTTTGTTTTTTCTTCTTTTTTTATTTCTATCGGAAATGCAAGAGGAAATGGATTTATTTTCAAATATGGCGAAAGTGCCAAATGCCCCGAACTGGTGCAATGCACATTTGCCCAACAATTAAGACAAATTGCACACCCTAAATTTAAATACATGGTTGTTTTTTTCTCTTATGTTTCTTTATTGGGTTTGATGTTAGTGTTGGTATTGGTGTTGGTATTGAGATTGGTATACGAAAGCCCCACGGCGACGGCGAAGGCGAACGTAAAGGCTACGTGACTCTCTCGTTTTGCTGTTGTTGTTGTTCTTGTTGTGACTTACTCAAGTGAGCGACATTAAATGGAGTGGATAATCCTGCAAGTGACAGACGATGTCCTGTTTTTTCTCAATTTCTTGATAACTCACCTACACACACTGCGATACACCTGAGTGTGTATGTGGGTTAAAGGCGGACTTAATTGCCTAGAAAATGCCTCATTCTGCTATTTGAACACAAGAAAAGGGCGAAAAGAAAATCAATAGACCAGTATATCATGCGCCTCGTTAACAATGGCAGTCTCATAACAATGTATTTTTTGTATTCATAATACATACATATAACATATAAACATAATTATGTACTATGTCAATAGAATGGGGAGAATGGAACGTGCCCTTACTTGGACTTTGAACTGGGTCAAGGTCAAAAGGATGCATCTATTTAGGATATTATATTATTCTGTGAACTAGTCTAATTTTCTGAAGGAGGCAACTGTTGCGTCCGTATGCACATATTTTTAATAAATTAAAATTGATGTTCAGATATCCTTCTACAGCAAGGATCACGCTATGTTAAGATTTTATCGGACGTCTTTTAAGTAAGGATCCTTATAATTAAATTTTTATGTGTTCATTTTTATTCTAGTATGAATAACATCCACTGTTCGCCCATTCCTTAAAATATTCTTGCAAATTGCACCCTAAAATTAGCGGAACCTAACATATCGATACATTTTTGCACTGACACATCATTTATGTAAGTGCATACACATTTTCGTAGAATAATGTACTTGTAATTACACACGCACACCCACAAAAACACATACTAGTGCATATGGGTGGAAAAATTCGCCCTTTAATCGCTTTCTGCAGGCTTTGCAGTACGCCCACTCTTATAATTGCACCTTTGGATGTCCATTTGTACATAGATATTCATAAGTCCATATGAATGTAGAAACTTTGTACGCTCTGCCAGCTACATTTATGTATATATGTATAGATATATTAATGTATACCGATATTGTGTGTGCTTGTGTATGGACATACATACATACATACATGCACATGTATGTAAGCACTAAAGGCAATACAAATTGGAAAACACAATGGCCGACAAACGCCACGCAGCTATCAGCCATGAATTTCCAAGTGAAGCAGAATCGAGAATAGACGAATATCAATGTGCAGGCATAATGTACAACAATAAACGGATGAAAAATAAAAGAAAACTTCCGGCAAAGCTCAAGCTCATCGCAAATTGGTGAAAAACACTCACACACACACGCGTACACATACACATATGCGTGTATGCAAACATTCGCCCAGACGAAGAGAAACCAAACCCACATTTATGCATATGTACATATATACATACATCTGAAAACCCACGTGAATCAGAGAGGGAGAATCACCAAGAACAGGAGAGACAGATGGAGAGAGTGCTATGATCGCGATTGCGAGATGTTTGCGGCGAATTCGGAGAGTTTTCATAATTGTGTAGTTGGTTCATTTTCTTTAGTTTCGCCATGAGAAAAGTCAAATGCCTTTGTATTTTGTTCATGCACCCATACACATGTACACCCATACTTATGTACGTACATTTTGCTTTAATGTATTTACATGTCTGCATGTATTTATATGTATGTATGTTTGTACATATGTATGCCCATATGTGCACGAACTTCTGTCGGCTGACGTGCCGTTTATTGCTGTTTCTCTCTTCGTCTGCCAGCGTCATTATACGCCATATTGGATTGTTTCATAGCGCCATTGGGATATTTCTATTGCTTTTTTATGACCCTTTGCGGCAATCTTTTGCGAATTTCTAGCTGCCACTTAATAGTTTACGATGCATATTTTATGTTTTATGGCAGAAATAGTGCATAAACCGCATTTTTAAATACAAATTTTACAATCAAAATCAGGGCCATTTAACAACATTTGTTTGCAAAAGGGAGCGTTGCCAGAGTTCTGACAGGCAAACCAATCAGCTGTTTTCCACTAAACAGACGGCAGCTCTCTACAGGAACAGGGTTGGCGTAACGCCGGCGAAAGAATAATATTGAAAAAAAAAAAAAAACCAAATAATCAAATTAAAATGTTGTTCAAAGTGCTTTTGGTGGTAATTGTGTTTATTTGTAGCGGATCTGCTGGACATGTAAGTAAATGGAATAACTGCTTGAGTGTAGAAGCATAACTATTGTGTTTTTAGGAGACTCCCAATCTGCCAGAGCGTTATGTGGACGCTGCTCAGCGTGCTACTCATACAAACAATTGGGCGGTGCTAGTGGATGCATCGCGTTTTTGGTTCAATTATCGTCATGTAGCCAATGTATTATCCATCTATCGTTCCGTAAAGCGTTTAGGCATACCCGACTCTCAGATCATTTTGATGATTGCCGACGACATGGCTTGCAATCCCCGTAATCCTCGACCAGGCCAGGTGTACAACAATGCGAACCAGCATATCAATGTGTATGGCGATGATGTTGAGGTCGATTATCGGGGCTATGAGGTGACCGTGGAGAATTTTGTACGTCTGCTGACGGGCCGCACCCAAAACGGAACTGCACGCTCCAAGAAGCTGCTCACCGATGCTGGCAGCAATGTACTCATCTATTTAACTGGACACGGTGGCGATGGCTTTCTCAAATTCCAAGACTCCGAGGAAATAACCAGCCAGGAATTGGCCGATGGCATACAGCAAATGTGGGAAAAGAAACGGTATGTTTAAATGAATAAGTATATGCCTTGGAATGATTCAAGCTGAGTTTCTATTGTAGATACAACGAGCTCTTCTTCATGGTGGACACCTGCCAGGCGGCGTCACTCTACGAAAAGTTCACTTCTCCCAATGTGCTAGCTGTGGCCAGCAGCCTGGTCGGCGAGGACTCCTTATCTGTAAGCCCAGCCCTGATTATCGATTTTTCGTTGTAATCCAACTTCTTTTTATCTTTAAGCACCATGTGGATCCCTCGATTGGCGTGTACATGATCGATCGATACACCTACTACGCTCTGGAGTTCCTGGAGAAGGTGCAGCCCTTTAGCAAGCACACAATTGGCGAGTTTGTAAGTAGCAGCAGCCACTGTTTCTATTGATAGCCACTAATTATGCATGTTTCTTCTTGCAGCTGCAAGTCTGCCCAAAGCGTGTCTGCATTTCGACTGTGGGCGTGCGCAAGGATTTGTATCGTCGCGATCCGAACAAAGTGGCCATCACAGACTTCTTCGGTGCCATACGTCCCACACGCGTCTCCACAACTCGCATCAATGTGACTGTGGCCAACGAAGAGTATGTTTAGATAGATTTATACTCTAAGTTGAACTCCTTCTAATAATATCTTCTTGCAGGGACTTTCTCATCGATATAACAACTCTTAAGCCAAAGGATCCATTTAAGCTCATTTTCGAGCCGGAGTTTACGACTGAGAAGCTCAAATGATATGCATTCCTTTTACTTAGATCAACGATTTGGGTAAGAATGGAATAGGATATGAGCTGCAGGAATATGTTTGGATCGACGGGTCGCAAGGAGTCAAATATGTTGTACACGTTTCATGTGATAATATTAACTTTATTCGTAAATACATTTCATTTCATTAATTTATATTGTTTCGTTATTATTAATACATGTGTAATTTATTAAATTTTATGTATATATATATATTTATTTATATAAATATATATATATATAGACGCGTGTTCGTGTGTGTGTGAGTGTGTCTGTGTTTGTGATCTCGAATCGTGCTTTAAAATTTCTCAATTATGGGCTTAGTTCGTTTTCATCAGTTTTGCTTTATATTTGCTAACATTTCATTTGGTTTTCTCATTATTAATTACATTAATTATACGTTTTTATTTATTTTTTTTTAATTTTTTCTGGTTTCTTTACTATCAAAAACGCTCACTAAATCATCCAAGTAACATTTATATCAAATCCGAAAACAAAAGCAGAACAAAAAAAACAAAAAAAATAAAAACAATATTCATCAAATTGTGTTGTATAATTATAATTATAATTATTATAAGTATATGTATAAAAGGTATGAGCCAGTCCAAGTCCTTGGACAACAGACTCGTACAGTAAGTATCATCCACATGGATCTCATTGAAAAAAACAGTTATTATATCATATCATATCATATATATATATATATATATATTTTTTTTTTTTTGATTTTTCTTCATATTTTTTCTTTCATTTGCTAATTTTGGGTATACACAAAAAGTTCTCAAGAGTAACAAATGGCATTTTCATATTATTTTTCTCTGTATTCGCATCCTGAACGTCCGCAGGACGTTTCAGTAGCACAGGACGACGTTTACTCTTCAACGTTTGGAAGGATCTACATTGTTTTAATTTCTTTTTCTTTTCTTTTTATATACTTTTATGCTATGTATATATTTATTTCTCATTGAAATTAAGTTGAAATATTCCAGATAATATCGACTATTACATATATAATTATAGATATATATATATATATATATGTTTTTCATTAGCTTTTTATTGCATCAGTCCCATTGTTTTTGAGTTTTAGGTTTATGTATTAAAGGGGTTTTTTTTGTTCTCAAGATCGAGTTAAAGCACCATAAAATGTTGTTCTTGTTGTTGTTATTGTTCCACCCCATCGCAACTGGCATTCACATATGTTATACTGCGAACTCAACTGAACAATCAGTTTATATAGACAAATACATATAAACGTTCGCCTTGAGCATTTCTAGAACATTTTCTGTATCGCATACAAAATCGTGGGCTGCCTTTCTGTGTGTGTTTTCAGTGATTTCTACTTAGGATCAGCTACAATTTCTGGTATAAGTGTGTGTGTGTGTGTGTGTGTGTGTGTAGGGTTATGGAATGGCTGTGTGTGTGTTGGTGTGTGTGTTATTAAAATTAGCTAACTATTTGATAGATGCCAGGGGAAATGCAAAGCGACAGCTTTAACTGGCTGCAGACGAGAGCTCTGGAACAAGCTTGTGTTCCATTCCATTTCGTTCCACTTGTCGCTCGTCGCTCGCTTCCTGCTACTCGTTACTCGATATTTACAAAGAGCAAGCCGAAGAAGTATCCATTACATGCGCTGGTCTGGCTTGAGGGGATTTCTACGGGAAAGGATCTTGGGTCTTGGGGGCTCTTCCGGTGCCATTATCAGTGCAGACTCTGCTCGCATCTTATCTTTGGTGTATATATATATATATGGTATATGGTATACTCGTAGGTTTATGGTTTATGTTTTAGGTTATGTTGTATAACTAGCCTCTTGGGCTCTATTTTTAGAGAGGATCATTTTCTAGCTCAAATGCAATGCAATACAGTTTTACAATTTAATGCCTAACACTTAATTGATAACACGCAGTGCAAAAATATGGTATCATTATCTTCATTATCATCATCATTATGATGAATTTTCATTGTTTTCGTATTAATTTTATGTTATATTTTCGTATGTTCTTCGCATATTTGCGGCTTCCCGTTGCTTACAAAAAATTCTATATATTGTTATATTGGTATTCATATATATATTATATATATGTATATATATTGTATGTATGTACTATATATAGATGTATGTTGTGGCTATAATCTTATAAGTACTTTATGCTGTGTCCTTTAAATATTACTCGTTAAAAAAAAAACAATTACACTCACTATGGAAAAACTGGAAAACAACTTGAAGGCAATTTCATGTCAGACTCTTTCGCATTTTCTTAGCTACAATTATTACTTTTACTTGTATGTGTGTATACTTTGTGTCTATGTCTGTGTGTCTGTGTGTGTGTGTTTTATATGAAAAACTGGGATATAAAATGTGTGTGGAAAGGATGTGAGGGAGCAACTCCTGACTTGAGCTGGGAATCTGGGTTTAAAAGCAAGTTTCAACTTTTCTATCTATCTACTATACTACAATTTATCTTAAGAATCCTCCTTGAATCCTCTTGAATCCTTTCTACTACTTCTTTTGGTTTACAGGTTAAATGTTGCCCAGTTGACGGCTTGCAGTCCATATATAAAAAACAATTGTAAATAACTCTTCCTGACATAACAGTAATAAAGAAACTATGTACAAAAGATGAAGTTCCTAGTGGAAAGCTGCTGCTCCAAGCACTTCGATCCCCCAAGAAGGTTCCTAAGGAACAGCTTATCCTGGCTGAGTCCTGCGCCAAGACCAGCTGCCTTATCGCTTAGCTCCTAAGAGTATACAGCACTTTTCTCAAGCTGAGGGAAAGCTACACTGAAAACAATTAGACTGTAATGCGCTCAAAACGTAGAGAAGCAGCAGCTTGTAGGTGGGGAGAGGAGGGGGAGGGTATTTTTTTTGTAGACAAATAAAAAGAAAAGAAAATATTTAAGAATTACATTTATTAAAAATGTTGTTAAAAAAATGTATACAGACAGCAAAAAAATCAACAAAATTAATACATTTACAATAAACGGTAGTGCGATATCGATAACGATAACAATCGGCATCGATGCGGCCCAATTAGACGCGATCCATGAAAAAAAATTTATATTCTATATATACATATATATATATATATATGTATATATATGATCTATATGTATATGTATATATGTATATGTATAGTATGCATACATATATATAAGTATATATATATACTATATATGTATATAAAGGGCTATACATACATATGTATATGCCATAATAATAATAATAATAATAATAATCAAAAAAAAAGGGTGTATATAAAAGAATAATTAGAATTGTAATTATAATTATAATTATAATTATGTAATTAGTTTTAATTGTATACACATACATACAAACATACAAACAGATGTATAAAATTGTATGCACATTTTTTCTTTCTTTTCTTTTTCTTTCTTCTAATATTAATTGCGTATTTTATCCTTAGGCTAAGATGCTCTATGAGGGGGCAGTGTATGTAATGAGTGTGTGTGTGTGTGTGTGTGTGGGTGTGTAGGTGTGCGAGTGTGTGTGTGTGTGTGTGTTTCTAGGTTTGAAACATTCCTGTTTCGATTGGATTCAAGCAACTTATGCAGAGCTTATCTAGGAGCCAATTTACTTATACATATAACATATGTGTGTGTGTGTGTGTGTGTGTTTGTATGGGTGTATGTGTGTATGTGAGTCTTTAGTGTATATATTTTCATTAAACTAACATTACATAATATGCCGTTGTAATAATTTAAAGTAGATTTTTTTCTCTCAAAAGTTTTATCTTGGTTTTTTGTTTTTCACTTTTTTTGTTTTGTGTTTGTGTTATGGATTATCGATAAACATACCAGCCCCTCGTTATTAGCTCTTCCCCTTGAACCACGTCACTGCAACGCAGCCTGCAACCTCTGTATGTATATGGGTGTGTGTGTTGTGTGTGTGTGTGTGTGTGTGTGTGTGGCAGAATTGCCTCACGAATTTCTCTACAAAAAGTATCTTAAAACGAATACATTAAAAACTAGCTAAATACGACTACACTTCCTATATATATATATGTGTATGTGTGTGTGTGTGTGTGTGTATATATAGTTATATACTTTATGTGGTTGATTTTCTTTGCTTCTCGGTATTTATGTATATATATAACTATTCAGATCTGTGTGTATGTGTGTGTATATAGTATATTTTTATATATAATATTTAAAAGAGTTTAAAAAAAAAACATTTTGCAATCATTTGCACTCAACAATGCGTGTGTGTGTGTGTGTGTGTGAATACAAATGATTTCAGATCCTATGTGTATTATGTATATATATATATACTAAACTCATCTTAACTGATCCTCATATCGATACATGTTAACACTTAAAAATAAACTTTCATTTTTTTCTTTTGCTTTAAAACTTGCACAAAAAGAAAGGAATTAGTTATATGTTTATATATATATATGGTATATATATGTGTATGTATTAATGTGTGTTTGTGTGTGTATATATATATATAATTTGTTTAAAAATAACATAGTAAAAGCATAATTTATTTAGTTAAAAGTTAAAGACACAAACGTAATGCCGTCTTAGACCACAGAATCCACAGAAATAAAAACCGAAACTGAAACCAAAAGGGGCCAAAAACTGTTCCATTCCATTTCGTTTCATGCTCTGCAGTCTCTTGTGTGTGTGTGTGTGTGTGTTTGGGTGTGTGATTGGGTTTGTTTTGGGTTCGGTTCGGTTCGGTTTGGCAGTGTTCGTTACGCGTGGAGTCTATGACAGGTTGTGCTTTATCTTTATCTAATTGTTTTCTTCTTTTTTTTAGGTTATGTTAGGTTAAGTTAGGTTAGGTTAGGTTGTGTTTCTCTCTTCTTTCATTCTATATCCAACAATTAGGCGAAACTATAAAAAAATAGTTGAAGATACAAAATACAAAATACAATTTATGCTCTACATTTATGTATGTATGTATGTAGTAATAATCGATAGAACGATAGATCGATAATTGATAATTGGTAAACGGTAATCAGTAAACGGTAATCAGTAATCGGTAATCGGTAATCGGTAATCGATAATAAAAACATGCTTTAAGTGTACGATTCTAAAATAATTCAGTCATCAGGTAACATTGTTTTGAACACAACTACAGTAACAGAAGCTGAGGTCACGGGCGTGCGCGTAGGCGGGCGCATGGGCGTGGCAGCGGCGGCGGCATTATTATAATTATTACTCATATTATTATTACTAATATAATTGTTGTTGTTGTTGTTGTTGTTGTTGTGTGTTGGTGCTGTGTTTGATGTTGTTTGTGTTGGTGTTGTTGCTGTTGTCGGTTGTTGTTGTTGCTGTTGTTGTTGTTGTTGTTGTTGTGGCTGTGTTTGTGTTTGTGTCGTCGTCGTTGCTGTCGACACGGCAGTCCTTTGTTGTTGCATTGCTGGGCGCATTATTAACGCTGTGGGCGTGGCTGTGCTGCCAAACAGCAACAGCTCATCTGTCTGTGTGTGAATTGTTGCAGTGCTCGTTGGCGTCGCCTTCAAATGGCAACAGTTGCCATTGGGCTGTGTTGCTGTTGTTGCTGTTGCTGTTGCTGTGGTTGCTGCTGTCAATTGGTAGTGTGCATTAGCTGCTGGCATAGATCACAAATGTTTCTGCTTACCATTCGCCTTGCGGCTTTGACTCTGACTCTGACTTTGACTGTTGCTGTTGTTGTGGCAGTTGTTGCTGTTGCTGTTGCTGGTGTTGCTGCTGCGTTGGCGCAGCTTGAACATTGGTTTGGCAGTGATCGTTATTGCTCCTTGGCCTGTGGCAGTGTTGCTGCTCAAATTGATTATCCTTCTTGGCAGTTTATGTATTTGTTGCTGTTGCTGTGGTTGCTGCTGTTGCTGCTGCTGTTGCTTTTGCATGGCCAGCAACTGTTGTTGCTGTCTTGCTGTGGCTATTTCACTTAATGTGGCCAATGTCACCGCCGTTTTGAGCACATGCGCTGGCGGCGGCGTCGAGGCAGTTGTCAATGTCGATGTTGTTCTCGTTGTTGCTCGAGCAAATGTTGCTGTTGATGATGATGTTGCTGATGTGGATGATACAGCTGTTGCTGCTGTTAATGTTGCTGGCATTGTGACAGCTATCATTGGACGTTGTGACATTAAGGCCGATTGCAGAATTGATGTATACTGTTGCTGTTGTTGTTGCTGTTGATGTTGATGTTGCTGATGATGTTCAAGTCTTTTGCTCTCTTCTAAGCTGCTGCTGCTGTTGCTGTTGTTGCTGTTAGCTGCCTCCATTGCTGTTGGCGCCGAGTTACGCGCTATTTGATCGGCTGCTGCTGTCAGCGTGGCCAATGTTGCCGCTGCGCCGCTGAGCAACGAGCTCTTAAGAATGGACGACGACGAGGCGGTTGAGGAGGAGGCGGCGGAGGAGGTGGTAGCGGCGCCAGTTGACGCTGATGTTGCTAGCAACAGTTGCTGCTGCTGTTGCTGCTCTGTCGCGCCAGCTTCGATCTTGATTTTCGGCAGATCCAACAGCAAAGCAACTTGTGCCTGCAACTGTTGTTGCTGCTGTTGCTGTTGTTGCTGTTGTTGTTGCTGTTGTTGTTGTTGTTGTTGTTGCTGTTGTTGTTGCTGTTGCTGTTGTTGCTGTGGCCTGGTCCTGCGCCGCGTCGTCGTCGTCGTCATGGTCAAGTGTTGCTCGTGTGGCTGGCGCAGCTGCAGCTTCTGCGGCGCCGGCGGATGATTGCTGGCGGGGAGCAGGCCATGCTCAAGCATTTGCTACCTTATGCTAGCCGAGTTGAGGACGAAGGGCACGTAGAACATCTTGCTCTCCAGGAGGAGGCTGGCAGCAGCTTGGATCTATCGATTGGTTGAGCATGAGGGGATGTATCTAAGGATAGATCGGAGCACTTACCTCTGGTATGTGGGAGAGCAGCTCGCTGAGGCGGGCCTGTGGATTCTGGGGGGAGGAGCTCTGCAGATAGGAGCGCAGCACCTGGATGTAACGCTCCTGTATGCTCTCCAGTTCCACTTCTGCTAAGGTTGGGACAATTAGAGGAGACACATGAATAGAGAGTCGCGACTCGTCGGGACAGACGTACCTTTGTTCAGCAATATGTAGACCTTGAGGCAGACGTACTCCTCCATCTTGAGCTTGATGCGTCGGAACATGATCGTGATTTGGGTCATCTTGTCGACCATGTGGCCAACGTCGAGCTTCAGCTGTTCCATGGCAATGGGCTGGCCCATCAGTGTGGTGAGGCAGGTCTGCAGGGTGCTCAGATGCGAGTTGACCTCGCTGACAAATTCCGGATCATCCTTGTGCAGGGGCAGTGGCAGTTGTGTTGCTGTCGGCGTTGATGTTGGCGCCGGGGAGCCGTGACGATTGCTGCCGTGATTGTTGGCCGTGTTGCCGGCAACAGGACTGCTCGCTGTTGCCGCCGACGCGTTGCTCGACGAACGTTTGCCATGGAGCGCCTGGTAAGCGGCTGTGGTCAGGATGAGTATCTCGTGCCACTTGTCGGTGAGCAGCTTGGTGTGGATCTCGACGGGTATCTCCAGGTAGAAGGGCAGCTTCTTGGTCCACGAGACCAACTTGTGGACGATGGAGTCGCCAATGTTGCAGAGCTTCTCGCTGATCTCCGATTTATCCTCGAGGAATTCACTGAAGTGTGGCAACGTCGCAATATCCTCCATCGCATCGCAGTCGATCAGAGTTTGGATCATGGAGAGCGCGTGCTCGTACGAGATCTGTCTGTCCTTGGATGAGCTGACCGCCGAGTCGAGACGGTGTCGCAGATGGACGATCTCGCTGGGATTGGTCAGGGCAGTCTTCAGTATGGTTCCATTCATCAGATGAGCTGGCAGCGATGCTTGTTGCTGTTGTTGTTGCTGCTGCTGCTGCTGCTGTTGCTGCTGGTGATGGTTGTGATGTTGCTGCTGTTGCTGTTGCTGCTGGGCAGCTGTTGGCGACGGCGGCACATGATGCGGGGAGGAGAGCGACAGATGCGGCGACGATTGTTGCTGCTGCTGTTGTTGCTGCTGCTGCTGATGTTGCTGCTGTGCCGGACTATGCATTGGCGGCGGCTGCAGATGCTCCGCCTTCAAGACCGGACCCAGAAACATCGGCTTTATATCTCCCCCACCAGCATGTCCAGCCAGCAGCTTGGATTGCTGATGTTGATGCTGTGCTGCTGCTGCCACTGCTGCCGCCAGCTGTTGCTGCTGCGGCGACAACAGGTGATGCGGCGATAGCTGCGACGGATGACCATGTCCGCCCCCTTGATGATGATGATGTATGGGCGAGAGCAACTGCTGCTGCTGCTGCTGTTGCTGCTGCTGTTGTTGCTGCTGCTGCTGCTGTTGCTGCTGCTGCTGCTGCTTCTGGTTCGTCTTCTTGTGCTTCTTGTACTTCACCTTGTACAGATTGTAGACGGCGCCGCTGTTGCGTCCGCCCGGCATGCGATCCTCCCGCACGGCTGCAATTTTGCAAGATCAAAACACAAATTCAAACACTGCGCCACAAAAGTCTGTTCCGATCCGATCTTCACACTTAGAGCCAACTCTCAGGTGAGTAAATGATTCATGAAGGATGATAAACTGTGATTTGTTGTGTGCATAAACTTCTTTTACTCAGTGTAGGGTTGGAAATATGTCTACCGGTTGCTCCCGGATCAACTTTCCATCTCAATCAACGCCAAATGGGACAATTTCTGTGAGGAGAAACCCATAAAAGATGCAAGGATTGGCACGGATTCCATTCCAGGTTGGCAGTAGGGTCCATTCCCTTTGAGTCCAGGATCTTAACACAGGATCTTAATACACTCTAGGACATTAGGAACCAGTTGGAGAGGAAGTTCCAAGTGCAGTGATCACTCGCGATACATGATAGAAGAGACTTCGGACAAGTCTTACGTGCCACGCGAGCCACTTCCCAATTGGGAAAAAAGGTCTAAGAGATCAAGCGATCGCTGCTAAGGAGTAGAGTCCAGTTTTAAGGAAACCCCAAATCACAGCTGGAAGATGCTTGGGCTGTTCTCGTGGATAGGAAGGAAATGTTTGTCTTCATTGCTATTGCTTGCAATTGAGCTAAGCTCAGAGATCAAAGATCAACCAACAGGAAGAATCAAAGATCATAGATCGAAGATCATAAATTAGGGATAACAGGAAGGATGGTAGTAAAAGGATTGTGATCAAAGATCAATGATCAAGTATCAACGATCGAAAATCAAAGATCGAAAATCAAAGATCGAAGATTAAAGATCACAGATTAGGGATAACAGGAAGGCTCAATGTTCATAACATATTATATCAATGATCGAAGATCACTAAGAATGGATCATACATTAGGGATAACAGCAAGGATCTCATATCAAAGATCAAAGATTGAAAATCACCAGGTAATGATCATCGATGAGGGATAACAGGAAGCATTACATCACAGATCAAAGATCACAGATAAAGGATAACAGGGAGGATCGCATATGAAAGATCTCATATCAAAGATCAAGGATCATACAAAAGGGATAACAGGAAGGATGATAGTAAAAGGATTGTGATCGAAGATCAATGATCATGTATAAAAGATCGAAGAGCACACATCAAAGATCAAAGATCGAAGATGGAAAATCGAAGATCGAAAATCAAAGATCGAAGATTAAAGATTAAAGATCACAGATTAGGGATAACAGGAAGGATCAATGTGCATAACATATTATTTCAAAGATCAAAGATCGAAGATCACTAAGAATGGATCATACATTAGGGATAATAGGAAGGATGGCATATGAAGGATCTCATATAAAAGAGCAAGGTTCATATATAGGGGATAACAGAAAGGATCACAGATCATCCAGGAAGGATCACAGGTTAGGGATAACAGGAGGGAACACAGTTAAAAGATCACAGGATGCCATATCAAATATCATAGATCGAGGATCACAGATCACCAAGGAAGGATCACAGGTTAGGGATAACAGGAGGGAACACAGTTAAAAGATCACAGGATGCCATATCAAATATCATAGATCGAGGATCACAGATCACCAAGGAAGGATCACATATTGGGGATTATAGGAAGAATTTCATATCAAAGATTACAGAGCCCCCGAAGTATGCAGCTCAGATCGTTTCATAGCCCCCAAGAAGATAACCCGCAGGTGTAAATGAATGAAGGATGAACCTCGCAATGGATGAAAGGATGTGAATCCGAGGATTGTATACTCACCTTGTAGCACCATGCCCTGCTCAATGCATTTCTTAAATCGACAATACTGACAACGGTTGCGCTGTGCTTTGGTTATCTCGCAGGTGCCATCCGCCACGCAGGTGTAGACGCGTCTGTTCTGCACCGTGCGCTTGAAGAAGCCCTTGCAGCTGAGGGAGAAGGAGGATAGAAAGAGGAGGAGAAAGGGAGAGAGTGAGTAAAGGTGGGGAGGAATTGGTTTCAGTGGGAAACTTACCCCTCGCAGGTGATGATGCCGTAGTGGAGGCCAGTGGCCTTGTCCTCACAGATCATGCAGACGAGCGGCTGATCATCCTCGTCCGTGGGCTCGTGTGGCGCCTCTAGGGAGCGACCGCTGCCGCTGGAGTTGGAATTGGAGCTGCCCCATTGCTGCTGGGCACTCAAGTTGAGCGCCTGCAGCTGCCCCGGTGGCAGCTGTGAGTAATCTCCCGCCCAGAGACGCTCCATGTTGAGGGCGTGCGGTGTGCGGAACTGATGTGGACGCGGTCGCATATCCTGGATGCGTGTCTGGCCCAGCGACAGCAGCAGCTGTGCCGCCTCCTCATTGTTCTGCGGACCCGCACTGCCACTGCCCACCGGACCCGGCGTATGGGTGGGCGTTATGGAGCCCGTCGAGGGGGAGGAGGCGGTCTGCAGGCAGTGTTGCTGCTGCTGTTGTTGCTGCTGTTGTTGCTGCTGCTGCTGCTGTTGCTGTTGGTGTTGCTGTTGCTGGTGTTGTTGTTGCTGCTGCTGCTGCTGCTGTTGCTGCTGCTGCTGGCCCGCTGTGGGCGGCGGCGGCTCGTAGCCCCAGACCATGGTGCGCACGCCGCAGCTCTCGCCCATGATGACGGTGGGCGTGCCGCGCGGCGGCGTCTGCGAGGGCGTCTGGGGGGAGAGCTGTGAGGAGGATGAGGACGAGGAGGGGTGCGGCGAGGGGCAGAGCGGGCCGCCGATGACCTCCGGCTTGACCCCATTGATGCGCGCATTGCTGAAGCAGACGATGCGCTGGGCGGCCGCCGCAGCAGCTGCTGCCGCTGCTGCTGTGGGCTGCATGAGATGTGGCAGGCCGGAGGAGGCGGCTGCCGCAGCGACTGCCACCTGCTGTTGCACCTCGCTCTTCACCCGAAACAATATGGCCGCATCCCGGCTGGGATGACGCAGCGACTGCAGCGAGGCTGAATGCATCAGCGACTGTTGCTGCTGCTGTTGTTGCTGTTGTTGCTGGTGTTGCTGCTGCTGCTGCTGCTGGTGCTGCTGCTGCTGTTGATGTTGCTGGTGTTGCTGATGCTGCTGGTGCTGATGATGGTGTGGTGACAGATGCCGCTGCACCTGCCCCACGCCGCCACCGCCATTGCCACCGCCACCGGACGTCGGCTCCTTCTTGACGCGGATCAGCGCATGTGGCGAATGTTGCTGCAAGTGTTGCGGCGACTGTTGCTGCTGCTGCTGCTGCTGCTGTTGCTGTTGCTGCTGGCCGAGCAGATGATGCAGATGCAGCTGTTGCTGTGTGAGCTGCTGCATCGATTGCATCGACAGCTGCGGCAGCTGCAGCTCCTGCGGCGGGCTGTTCTTCCGCAAGGTCAGCGGCTGCGTCAGCTGCTGGTGCAGATGATGCGTCTGGACAATGGCTGAGGGCGTCAGCGTGTGTCCATGTCCAGTCAGATGGGCGTGTGGATGGCCGCCGTAGCCATGGCCATGCAGCTGTTGGCCCATGGGCGGGCTGGCGCGACTAATATGCTGTGAGGAGCTGATCGAGGAGCTGGAGCTGCCCAGGGATTGCTCCCTCTCCCGCTCCCTCTCCCGTTCTCGATCTCTGTCCCTTTCCCTTTCCCGTTCTCGCTGTGTGGTGGAGGATGGCGAGGCGGGTGGCGGCGGTTCCGCTTTGATGCGTGACGGTGTCACCAGCACTGTGACATGACCAGTGGCTGCCTTCAGCGACTGCTCCCGCTCCCTGTCCCGCTCTCTCTCCCGCTCTCTTTCGCGCTCTCTCTCGCGCTCCCTTTCCCTTTCCCTTTCCCTGTGCTCGCGCTCGCGTTGCTGTTGCTGCTGTTGCTGCTGCTGCTGCTGCTGCTGGTGGTAGGCGAGCATCTTGGTGGGCGAGGCCAGGATGCGCTCCTCCTTCACGGAGCGTATGACGCTCAGGTTGCTGCCAGCATTGTTGTTGTTGTTGTTGTTGCTGCTGCTGCTGTTGATTTTGTTGCTGTTGTTGCTGCCGCTGCTGCTGCTGCTGGTGGCGAGCAGCCCATTTGTGGGCGTGCCACTGCTGCGGCCCGTTGTCGTCGAGGGCTTCTCCTCGAGCGAGTCGGGCGAGGCGCGACTGCTGCTGTTGCTCGAACTGGAGGCGCCTCCATTGTTGTGCGGCGGCGTCGGCGTTCCGCGCGAGTTTAGGGTCAGAGACAGTGCCTCGGCGGGGCCGCCGGCAACTGTTGTTGGGTGCGCAGTGTTGCCGCCAGTGTCCAGTGCCATGGGCGGTGTGGAGCGCGTCAGCTCTGAGGGCGGGGGCGACATTACCGTGGAGGCAGCTGCCGCTGTGACCGCATTGCTCGATGAGTGAATTTCAGTCTGTTGATGGGCGGATCCGCTGGTTGATCCGGTTGATCCTTGGTTGCCGCCGGTTGTTGTTGTTGCTTTCGCTGTTGCTGTTGCGGTTATGGTGATGGTGCTGCTGGTGCAGGACAGCGAGGAGGAGGAGGAGGAGGAGGATGGGGCCAAGGATGACGACGATGTGGGTAGCGAACCAGCTGCCATTCCCAGCGATCCCAGCGATCCTCCTGCCGCCAATGATGATGCTGACGATGATGCTGCTGCTGCTGCTGCTGCTGACGACGACGACGACGACGACGACGATGATGATGATGATGTGGATACGGCGGCAGCGGCGGCCGCCGATGTGGACGCCGCTGTGGTCACCGTCACCGTCACCGATGGCAGCGCGGACAGCGGCAGCGCCGGCGCCGTGCCGCTGTCGCATAGCTTGGGCGACATCGGCGCCAGCAGATCCGGCGACGAGGTGGATGTGTCCGCTATGGATTCCCCGTCACTGCTGCATCTCGAATCAATTTTGCGCCGCTTGAGTTTGAGGTCTTGAAAAAGGCTCATTTTATCGAGCTCGCTGTACGGGCCACGGCTCAGTGTCATAATTCCTGGACAAAACGAAAAAAAGATGATCGACATTTTAGAGGATTACTTCGACTTAACAAAGGATTACGCATCATTCAGATTGTTCATGTACATTGCCTATGATCTGGTTCCACAAAGCAAAGATATATTTAAAGCGATTTGCAGAAGGATTCATTATCAGAGTTGGGGAGGAGTTATTATCAGGGGTAGCTAAGATTGGGGAGAACTTAGTTTCTGTTCTACTAAGGAGAATCTAAACTTAGATTTCATCTCACAATGATCCAATCTGGAGGAGCTACACTCAGGAGAAGCTAAGTTCAGGGAGAGTAACTGTGAGTTGGAGCTTAGCCTAGGAGAGATTATCTTCAGATTAAGTTGTACTTGGGAGAATCTATCTCAGGAGTAACTAACCTCAGGAAGAACTACGCCCAGAAGACTCTAGTTACCGGAGGAGCTAATCTTAAACTCTGGAGGAGTTACACATAGGAGAATGTTTACTCAGAAGAATCTACACTCAGCCGAAGCTACAGGGAGGAGGAGCATCTAGTCTCAGGACGAGTTACTCTTAATGCTCATGAGAAATAACTTTCCGGTGAAGCTGGAAGCTAAGAGGATCTTATTTCAGAAGTATCGAATCTCAGAGGGATCTAATCTGAGGAAAAACTAACTTTAAGAGGAAAAGTTTTTCAATCTGAAGAACGCCTTTTAAGACGATAAACTCACAGGAGGAGATAAGCTCTGGGGAAGTATGAAATGATGATTTTATCTTAGGAGAAATTAAGCTTAGGAGGAGCTCACCTCAGGAGTAGCTACGCTCACCAGAAGTATTTCTTATGAGGAGCTAAGTTTAGGAAAAGTAAACTTCAGCTGGAACTAATCTCAGGAGAACATACACCCAGAAGGATCCACTTTCAGGAGGAGCTAAGGAGGTGTAACGCTAAGGAAAATGTAAATCCAGGAGGAGTAACTCGTTCCCTTCAGGTGGAGTTTCACTGGATCTTATCATAGGAGGAACTAACCTTAGGATCTAGTCTTAGGAGGAGATAAGTTTCAGTGGAAGAAGTTTTATAGAGAATCCAAATGTAAGAACAACTTTTAAGAAGGGAAACTTTTAGGAAGGGCAACTGAACGGAGAAGCTTCAATCAAGGAGAGCAGCTTACAGGGTAAGCTATTCTCTCTTAATGAATAAATATCGATATTTTCGATAGATGTTTATCGAATATCATATATTGCATATTCATTTCATAGAAATGCCAGATGCCATCATCCAATTTTATGTCAATTTATTTGAAGATGCAGCTAATCTAGAAACTCACTCAATGAATCAATTAAGTTATAGTTGGAGTCTGAATATGCATAAAATATATCGGATAAAATGTACATATATATAAGATAATATGTACATAATGTATAGATACAGTGAGAAGAGAATTGCATAATATGAAACTAGCTATAATCCTGCAGCAAAGTTGCGCCTCGCCAAGCTGCAACAACTCAAAGTGATTGCAATGTGCGCCGAGCTTCACAATTAATGAAGCAGAAGGCGTCGCGACTGATTCCTGGGAACAGCTTAAAAAGAGTCCTTGAAGATGCCTTGGGGACGTCTTAAGGTATGTGCAGCACGAGCTGCTAGGCTCTCAATGATGACGAGAAAAGGCTTATCCTGTTTATTTGCCATAAAGGACGACTTGGTTCAGTTCCCGGCTAAAAGCTAAGCTGAGCCATCCGGCCCAAGTCTGTTAATGAACGTTATTAAAAGAAGGCACAAGCAGCTTTATGCAGGGACTAACATATACTTAGGAGCAAAGTAGAGTGCAATCAGTCAAAGGATACAGAAAATGATTGCAAGGATGCTTTGAAAGATAAAAATGCTCCTTGAGCTCTTTTCGAAAGGTTTTTTTCCTGCAACAGAAGTTAAATCGAAAAAGGTTTAACTGATCGGAAAATATGTTAAGTTAAACAGGCGATATATCGTATGGGAGTATATATATCGTAGAGGCATACACAACTATCGTTTGATAGGAAATAAAACAAATGTTTTGATCCTTTCTGAGAGAGAAGAGAGCAGAAACTCTTCTAACAGTTTTTATAAGAAACACAATAAGAAACTATATCTTAGATCTGTATCTTAAACAAATATATAGATAGATATCTTCCATATTGAATCCATATTGCATCTAAACTTAATTCGAGATACATTTCTCATATTCAAGACACATTTTCTTTAAAGAAAGATCTTCGTATCGAATTAATTTGGAAACTCTATCGAATCCCTATCAAACCCTCTCGAACCCTATCACTATTCATATATCTCTATATCTATAGATCTTCTATATATACATACTGAAACAAAGTATCTATATCTGTGTATCTTCTAGATAGATCTATATATTTATATGTCTGGGAGATGCAGAAACTATGATTCCCATGGCCGTGACTTTGTCTATAAAGATTATGTGGAAACTAAAGCGTTTCGCATTGGGTGTTAACTTGTCTAACTTGATTTGGCCTTTAAGAATTTGGAAAGATTTTAAATTAAGACAAAAAACATTTCTTGAATACTCTACAAAAATGAAGAGGGTATATTGAGACTTGTGAGAAGTTGAGACGAATCGAAATATTTTCTAGCAGCTGTCGGAAATTTCAGCTGAAGTTCTTGTGGGTCAAAGAAGATCGGAAAACTATATACCATACGATGTATCTTTCTATATACAAGACAGGTTAAGATCTGCTAGTAGTAAGAGTAGAGATAGAGATAGAGATAGAGATAGAGATACAAATATAGTTGTAGATCAGTCTTAAAGCTTCAGCTTATATTATGTCTGGGTAAGTTTTTTGGAGCTGGTAACAAATGAATCAGACTTTATGTATTTATAACTTGGCTTAAAGTTGTTGTTGTTGTGTGTGTGCTTTGTTTTAGCCAAGAAACTACGTTTTGCGGAAGTTATGGCCAAAATGGCAAAACAAAATTTGCATTTACTTCCCCGCTGTGTGGCAAACAAGAAGAAGAAGCCCAAAAGAAACGGAGAAAAAACAAAACTAGAGACGAACAAAAATAACTGGTTGATCACTAAACAGAGGGGGGTGGTAGGAGGTGGGGGGATGTCTAATTAGTGCGTTGCTTCAAACAGAAGTGAGAGAGGGAGAAGCAGAGAGAAAGAGAGAGGAACGAAAATGGGTCAAAATAAATCGAATCAAATGGCTGGAAATGTATGGGACGCTATCAGCAAAGCGTCGCCCTCTCCCCCCAACCCCCCCCACACACACACACACACGCACACACGCACACAGACACACACACAGACAGTCTTTGGCCACCCATAGAAGAATGTGATCCAAGATAACCGAAAATGTTGTGTTGCAATCTGTTGCACGCTAGAAGAAGTTCACAACAAGAGAGCGAAAGCGCACAGAGGGAGAGAGAGAGAGACAGAGAGAATGACAGAAAGAGAGAGAGAGAGTGAGTTGAACTTTCGTTAGGCGCTGAAATTCTATCGCTTTATTCCGATTGCCTGCCTCAATTAGTGACGCGGCGCAGCGCGATGCTCTTCGCGGTGCGTTGAGCCCAGCGCTATCTCTCTCTCCCACTCACTCTCTCTCTCTCTCTCTGTCTATCTATCTAATGAGCGTCATATGTACGCAATGCGCCGATCACTCGACGAAGCCCCAGAGCCGACGACCGACGACGCCGACCGACGACGACGCCGACGACGACCGACGACAATGTCGCGTTTGTGTGTGTATTTTTAAAATTTGACCTATTTTCATTATCAAGCGCAAGATTATTCTAAACAATAAAGCCCATGCGTGTGTGTGCGTGTGTGTGTGCGTGTGTGTGTCTGTGACTGTGCGTGTGTGTATCTTTATCTCTGTGTGTGCTTGGCGCGTGGTAGCAACAGCAACATCAACAGAGCAGCCAGCAACACCCACACAGCAGCAGACAAAACACACACACACACTATACACACTCATGTGCGTGTGTGTGTGTGTGTGTGCTGCTTGCATACGCACCTGTGAGCTAACAAGAAGAAATAAAACCCATTTGTTGTAGAACTTTTCCAGAATTTCAAACAAACAGGCAACTGCGACAGCACTTGGCCAGTTACCGTTTCCAGACTTTCCCCTCCCTCTCCACCTACCTCCCAGCCCACCCACTCCTCCTCCAGCTCCACCTCCTCCCCCTCTTCTTTAAGAAACACAATCAACAAAAAGTAGAAAGAAATGAGAAACGTTTCTTCTTTTTATAGCTGCCAAACATATTGAACCCTGGGGAGAGCTTATCTGGCAGATCGGAAATTGTTTTTAATCTATACAAAATATACGCATATCGATTGCCTGACTAATCGATGTTCGATAACTTATCAAGAAACTGTTTAGATTCTCTCGCTTTCATCTGCAAACATCGCATAAATACGAAAATAAACTTAAAGTTGTTCGAATTTCACACATTTTCTACATTTCCATTGATAAATTTAGCATTTATCGATAAACATTTGCACGCTTTTATCGATAAAACTATGCAGTTTCATAGATTGCCCTCCACTCTTCCTAATTGTGAACATCTGCTTGGCTCTATGGCAACTATTATTGATAAACGTATTTAAATTATTTGCAACAAAGACTGTAATCGTTATCGATTTATCGATATATTGCCTAAATAGTTGTATATTTCTATAACAACCTAAATTTTTCGTCACTTTTAACATATCATATGAAATAAAGTGACTTTTATCGATAAGCAACAAAGACTGAGAGCGATAACAACTGATATAAAGAAAGTTATCGATAGTAGATATTACTTTTAGCAGTGACAGTAAGAATTTTAGCATCGAATATAGGTAAAGACAGGCACGCTTTGGGTTGTTCAAACCGTCTAATAAAAGGGATTGATAAATTTCGATAACAAATATCGATAAAGGTAAACTTTAACTGTGATCGATACAAAGATAGTGCTTTACATTGAACAAACGCAGATCATAGACATAGATATAAGTAAGTATTTGAGGCAAGATCTTACAAACTAAATCGAGTTATAAGTAAACGATATATCGATTGTGTCGATAGTTCCTATATAAAGGCAGATAGAGATATATATTGCAGGTATAAAGGAGTTAGTAAGACTGGTAAGTTAGGGGTGTTAGAGGTATGGTTGAACAATTTACCTATGGATGTCATAATTTTGTTGTTGCCGATTCGTTTTTTCTTGAATTTCGATTGTAAAAGAAATCGCAAAAATTTTGTATGCCGATTGTGGAAATGTTTGATATTATTTTTTGGATATTTTGGATATGTTGTATAATAATTAGTTTTGTTTAGGTTAACGGGATTGCTTATTGCATTTGTTGTAATTGTTGTTGTTGCTGTTGCAATTGTTTTTGCTGTTGTTGTTGTGGTTGTTGTTGTTGTTGGAAGTGTTCGAATTGTGGAAAGCATTTAGGATCTGTGGATCTGTGTGGGCGCCGCACTTGCCACATGGCGGCAGAGCCTGGACAAACGACAATATGAAAGATTAATATTGAGTATCGCAGGATCAGATTTTCTTTTCAGTTTATTGTGTGTGTTTTCTTTTTAGCCAATTTTCCTGCACTTTTCATTTGTCACTTGTCAGAGGGAAAAAAACTCAAATTTTGGGTGGGTTTTTTCTAGGGGTTGTGTGTGTGGTGTGTGTGTGTGTGTGTGCATAGGAGGGGGACAACTATGGATTATGATACGATATATGAGAGAGAGAGAGAGAGAGACAGACAGAGAGAGAGAGAAAGAAAATACTAACGGCAAATGGGCGGCATACGAGATTTTTTCTTATAATAATTATTATAATTGTTGTAATGAATGTTATTGTTGTTGTTGTTGTTGCTGCTGCTGTTGTTGTTGTTATTGTTATTATTGTTGTTGTTGTGGGAGTTGCACTTGTTACACTTTTGATTGCAGGCATTTTGTGTTGCTGCTGCCTTTGCCGCACTTGCAGCGGGCAATGTTGCAGCCGTGCAGGGCAGCAATGTTGCTGCTGCTGCTGCTGCTGCCGTTGTTGCTGCTGTTGCTGCTGTTACTATTTGTTGCTGTTCCGTTTGCTGTACGCCTGCAACATTATCAGTTGCTGCTGCTGCTATTGTGACTGCTGCTGCTGCTGCAGTGGCTGCAACACCAGGAGTAGCAGCAACATCATTATTATTATCGATTTTGTTATCGTTATCGTTCTCGTTTTGTGTGTCGTTATCGTTATCGCCATCGCGCTCGCCATGATGATGATAATGATGATGGTAATGATGATGATGATGATGATGATTATCATTCATAAATTGTTCTTTTTCATTGTTATTTCCGCTTTGAAAACCGGAATCGCAACCAAAACTCAGCGCGTCGTCGACGTCGGCGTCAACGTCAGCGTCAACGTCAGCGGCAATAATGCTGCTGGCGCTGCTGCCGCTGTTATTGTTGTTGTTGCTGTTGCGCACACTGCTGCTGCTGCTGCTGCTGTTGTTGTTGTTAAGTGCAACATGCGGCAGGTTGCCGTTGCCGTTGCTGTTGCTGCTGCTGTTGCATTTCTTGAGCAACGTTTTGTTCAGCGGCGTTTTTATGATGGTCAACTTGCTGCTGCTGCTGCCGGCGTCCTTGTCAGCAACATTGTCGTTGTCATCGTCATCGACGATACTGCTGTTGCTGCTGCTACTGCTGCTGCTGCTACTGTTGCTGTTGCTGTTGTTGTTGCTGTTGCTGTTGCTGTTGCTGTTGTGACCATTGCTGACGCGCTGATGCTCCTCGTGCGTATGTTGTCCGTTCTGTTTGGCTTCGCCAGTGTTGGACGTTGGCGGCGCTGGCAGCGTTTTGGTTGCTGCTGCTGCTGCTGCAACAGTTGCTGCCTCGGCAACAACGACAGCAGCAACATTGACAGCAGCCACCTTCGGCTCCACGCTGAGCGCCTGATTCGCATTCATTTGGACTGCGCTTGCGACTTGCACTTAGGTGGGCAGACAGAGATGATGATGATGATGATGACGATGATGATGATCAGTGGCCATGCTGGCAATGGCAATGGCAATTGCAATTGCAACGGCAACCGTTGGCGGCGACCGGCAACGCCAACTAAGACACATGCTTCCACACCACAAAATGTTGCATGAGAATTATCCAAAGAATTCTTTCGATCTCTGTTTATGTATAGGTTTTTTTTCTTTTTTGGGGGGGCGGGCTTAAGGAGGTGGATCTTTCAAAGTTGTCTCTTGATCCACACACACACACGCACTGGCACACACACACACACAGACACGCACACACACAAAGCAAGACAGAAAGTCAGCGCACAACAAATGCGGCGAGTGTCTTACACTGAGCAGCTGATAAAGAAGAAGCGAGTTGAAGTATTAAACAAAAATAATGAAAAAAAAGTAAACACACACATAGACACACACAACACACACACAAAAACACACACACACACACAGAAAGTACAGTAGACAAAAAAGTATCCTTGCACTCGTTGAAAATTGCACGTTGAATTTTGACTGAGAAAATGATTTATGAACATGAAATGTACTCGCTGTGTGTTGGTGTGTGTGTGTGTGTGTGTGTGTAGAGTATGTGTGTGTGTAGTGTCTTAAAGACACTAAAACATAAAGACAAACTATATATGCAGAAATATATACAGTCAGATCTGACTAGATATATATTTAAAGTAGAGGAAAATGTGATCACTTTTTGGCTAAAAACGTCAAATTCACACACACACACTCGCTTAGACACACACACACACGCATATATAATATACATAAGTGTGTGTGTGTGCGTTATATATATATATTTATAAAGATTTTGTATCCAATTTAAATTCTAATTAGATTTAGGTACGAGTATTACAGGCAGGCCACATGAAACAAGGCGCGAACGAGCGAGCGTATCCCGAATTGAACCGTTATTTGTAACTGTGACGAGTAGCGAGTAGCGAGTAGCGTGTGTAGCGAGTAGCAGTTACCGCGCGAGTTAAACGCGACAGCAAAATAACAAAACAGCGACAAGAAACTTCATTTAAAACAAGAAAAAAAATGTTTCAAAAAAATAAAGTTTAAACAAAAAAAATAAACAACAAATAAATATTTAGTCTCTTCCGTGTGACAACACACACACACAGTCACACACACACAGACAGACAACAAACAGTGAAACAGTCGACAAGAGTCGCTTTCGCGCCGAGTTGTTGTTTTTGTTGTTGTTGCTTGTTATTGTTGTTGTTGTTGTTGTTGTTGTTGTCGCTTGTGTTTTGTTTTGTTTGATGCTGCTGCTGCTGCTCCGCGGCCAACGTGCGTACATTCGAACGAAATAAAGTGAAATGAAAGGAGTAAGCGAGCGAAAGAAAGCAAGCAGCAGCCAGCAAACAGTCTCAGCCCAGTCAGTCGGCGACGTCTGCGCTGGCGTCGCTGCTGGCGTATGGTGTATGGTTGTTGCAGGCGGTGGCGGTGGCGGTGGCGATGTCGATGGCGGCGACGGCGGCGGCGCAGCTACAACTAATTTTGCTTTTTTCTCTTCATTTTGTTTTTTTTTTTTTTTCATTCGAAAAGCGTCGCAGTCGCGGCCAAAGCCAAAGCCAACGATCGACGTCGTCACAGCGACATTAGATGGCGGCGACGCTAACAGCGACGCTCGCGTCGATGTCGACTGCAAACGAAAATGAAAACCAATAGACAAAAAGTAAAAAAGCACACACACACACACACACACACATACGCTTAAACATGCACAGACATAGACAGAGGCATAGACAAGGCGACGTCGACGTCATAGTTATGCTTTGCGGCGACCACCGCTGCCGCTCGGCAACATTCGGCTCGGCAGCGTTCGGCTGCAGTGAGCGCTAGCTAGATAAATACATAGAGAGAGCGAGAGGTAGTGGGTAGCCACAATAGAGAGACAGAGCGCGAGCGATAGAGCGAGCAAACGAACGAGAGTAGGCGCGCACACCAGAAGCTCGCCCTAGGCTGGCCGAACTTGCAATGCAGTTGCCGCTGCCGCTGCCTTTGCCGTTGCAGTTGCAGTTGCAGTTGTAGTTGCGGGCCAAGTGACGTTTTCGTCACCCAACGTCCCCCCAAGGAACAACTCCGTTGCGTCAGGCGACAGTTTCGGTTGACGCCGACGTTGACGTCGCTGCCACCGCATGAAAATAGAAAATAGAAACATACTAACAAAAAAAAAAAAACTCTGCTAAACTTTATGGGACGCTCTCCGCCCCCAGGCCCAACCCCCGCTCTTCATGTTTCTGTGTGTGTTGCATTTCAATTAAAATGTGAAGTTGTTATGTCTGTGTGTGCGTGCGTGTGTGTGTGTGTGTGTGTGTGTGGACGTTGACCGGCTTGCCAGTGGGTCGCAATAGTTGCAATAACAGGCAGCAGGCAGGAAAAGCTTTGCCTCGTCTTTGACTCTGATTTCGTTTGCAACTCCAAAAAAAAACCGAAGCCGAAGCCGAAGCCGACTCCAACTCGGACTCCAATTGGGACTCGAATGGCACACTCGGTTAATGTTCGTGTCGTCACTTACGTCAACAAGCTAGAAAGAGAGCGGCTGCGGAAGATTGCAGGCGCTTATGCAAAGGTTCAATGAAATGAAACATAAAACTGTGCCACCAGCGTGCACGACTGCAGCGACGTCGACTGCGACGCTGGCGTTGCAGTTGCTGTCGCTGTCGCTGGCGCTGCTGCCTTATGAAAAGCTTTCAGCGTTAGATGCAAGGTAAAAGGAAAGAGAGCGAGAGCGGCAAATTAAAGAGAGTGCAAAGAGCGCGCGTAAAATATATGCTGCAAATGCTTCCTGGCTCTCAGTGAATGCAAGCTAAAAATGCAGATGAGATCCCGTTTGCTGATCAGTGGGTGACACACACACACACACACACACACACACACACACACACACAAGCAGACATGTACATAGATATGTGTGTGTGTACTTACACAGGCGCAGAATAACAGTGCAAGTAAAAGGTAAAAGTTAATTTGAAAAAGAGCACAAAACATCGACGATTGCGCAACGGCGGCTGCGCAAGTGGAGCGCAACGGTAACGGCGACGCTGGTGCTGGCGCTGCCGCTGCCAACGGCGGACAGTATTAAGAAGCAGCAATGTCATGAATTGCAAAATCTGATTTATATGGCCAAGGGGTGGGGGCTAGACAAGCAGACCAAATACTTGGCCAAAAAATAAAATAAAATTACAAAAATATATTCGTGTTGTGCGTGCGTGTTGTTTTTGTATGTTTTATGTTGTGTTTGATATTTGCAGTCGCTTAACATGTCTCTTACAAACACACACAAACACACACACACATAGACACCCCCTAGGCTACCCCACTGTGCCTATGCCCTGCATCGGTTAGCTTTAGCTTCTTGTCTTCTACTTATGTTCGCTTGCTCGCTCACTCGCACGCTCGTACGTTCGTTGACCATTGTCTGAGCACTTTCGATTTCAAATACATTGCACGCTGTTAGCTGTTAGCTGTTAACAGCAGCAACAACAACAACAACAGCATCTAAATTCGATATGTAATTGTTTGGCGCACATTTCATTTCCTTATTGCTTACTGACATTTTGCTTTACACACTCCACATACAAACGTACATATGCATACATACATACATACATAAGTACATACATATCGCTTACGACTTTATAATGAGCAACAACAACAACAACAACGAAATGCGAGCACAAACGAGTCAAGTCTGCGACTGCATTTACTCAGCTTGTTGTTGTTTTTGCTTTTGCCTTTGTTTTTGTCTTCTTTTTTTTTTTGCTTATAAGTTGTAAGTTGTAACGCAGGAAGCTTAACGCCGCCTAAGCTAGAGTTGGCGCTCTCTTGCGCTCTTTGCTCTTTTTGCGCGCGCTCTCGCACGATTGCTATCATTGCAAAGCCGCTCTCTGCGGCCAGCTGACAGGCTGCTGCTGGCGCCGCCGCCGTCTGACATATTGGCGCAAGTGAAAGTTTTTTGGGTTCTTTCCTTGTCCATGACACGGATCGTGGCTAGCGAACCACAAAGCATACACTGACAGCCAGAGAGATGGAGAGTAAGCAGGCGCGCGCGCACGTTCTCTCATGCTCTCTCGCTCTAGCGCGCCTGCAGAGACGTTGGCCAAAACGAGATAGCATGCGGAAATATGTGTATTGCAATTTGGCGAGAGAGTGGCAAGTCGCAAAAGAGAGTGAGAGGAGGCGTTTGAGCGAGCTTTGTCTGTCTGTCTGTGTGTCTAAATGTGTGTGTGTGTGTATGTGTGTGTGTGTGTGTATTTGATTTGTTTGCATGTTTTGAGTCTGGCGATCGCCGACGCTAATGCTACTCACCGGACCACAGCGCCGGGCCAGGCATAGTTGTAGGCGTTTGTCTCTGCTAATTTCTTGTTGTTGTTCTTCTGCTTCTTCTTTTTGTTGCTGTTGTTGTTGTGAACACTTCTACAGCAACTGCAACAGCAACTGCAACTGCTGCTGCTGCCTCTGGATCCTTTACTCGATATTTATATACGTTTATTTCTTCTTAATTTTTTTTGCGTTTGCAATTGTTGTCACGCGTCACACACACACACACACACACCCATGGTTCGTACACTTGAACAAAAATCTTAAACTGATTCCAAATCTGTATCTAAATTTGAGCTTTCAGTTAACGCGCGCGCGTTTACTGCGTTCGAGCGACAAATGAACTGAAGTCAGAGTGCTCTGCTGCCGCCGCTGCTGCTGCTGCTGCTGCTGCTGCTGCTCTGCTGTCTTCGGTCTACAGTCTGCAATCTGCAGTCTGCGGTCTACACTCTGAGGCTGTTGCAGCAGCTTAAGCCAGCTCTGAAGCCAAAACAAAGTCAACGCCAACGTTAACGTCAACGTCAACGTCAACGTCAAAGCCAGAGCCAGACGCTAGCGTCTGCGTCAGCTGCGAAGTCAGCAGCTGAGCGTTGTGCGCTTATGCGAAAATCACTTGGCGCTGCAGTTGTTGTTGTTGTTGTTCTTGTTGTTGTTGTTACAAGTGCTTCAACTAGAAGTTTTTCAAGTCTTTAAAGTTTGTTTTTTTTGTATAATTTTTTATTTTTTAACTGCAATTTTATTTAGAGTTTATTTTTCTGCATTTTTTTTTTGGGTTGTCTTAAATATTTTTTGTGAATTTTTTTGCGATACTCATACGCAGCGTGGTACACGCACTGTACGAAATATATGGCCAAGCGGCTGATAAACGCGCGCTACTGCTGCTGCTATTGCTGCTGGGCGGTCTGATGGATATAACGGAAATGTGCAACTGGCTGCCAGCGAGACGGCAGCGAAATTGTCAAACGGTTGCAGCAGGCAGCGACTGCAAACGTAACAGAAACAGAAACAGAAAACAGAAACAGAAATCGAAACAGAAACAGAAACTGAGACCAAAAAACTGGCGAGAGCCGCTGCACAAAGCAGAACCCGAGCAGCGACCACGACGACGACGACGACGCGCGTGGGGTTTTCCTTAGCCCAAAAGCTGCTGCTGCCGCTGCTGCTGCTAGTGTTACAGCTACAACTATTGCTACTGCTACTGCTAATGCTACTGCTGTGGCGGCGGCAGCGGCGGCTAATGTTGGCGCTGCTGCAGTTGCAATTTTGCTAACTGCCATTTGCCATTTGCTCTTGGCTTCTAACGGCTTCGTCAAGTGCACACAGCGCTCTCGCTCTGCCTCTCTCTCTCTCTCTCTCGCTCGCTCTCTCTCTCTCTCTCTCTGGCGCGCGTATAAACGCTCTCGCGCTCTCTGCTGCTTGCATCATAGACTGCCTGCACCCCACGCTTCCCCCGCCGTATCACCCCCCCGCCTATTGCTTCCTCTGAACCGACACTTGTCAACTTTTGCAGTGCTGTTGCTTAATCAAAAGTTGCCGTCATCTGCTCCCTCCAGCCCACTCTTCTCCCTCTCTCGCTCTGCTCCCCTCTCTATCATGTTGCCCCCTATTGCCGCTGCTTCTCCTCCCCCTGCTGCAGCCACTCTGTGCTGGGCGCGAGTCAACCAACTTTGGAAGGTCATGTGGACTTAGTGCAGCCGAAATATCCTTGGATGATATTGGAAATGCACACACACACACACACAAATACATACATAGTGCGTGCGTGTGTGTGTGTGTGTGTGTGTTCCATGCTTGTCTTAAAAGTCGCCTGGGATCTGAGCCAATTGCCAGTTTTGCGCTCTTGTTGTTGCTCTTATTGTTTGACACCTTTTGTTGTCATAGATACACACATACACACACACACTACACTCACACACACACACATAGCACACTTTAATGTGTGTATTATCCATGCAACATGAGCAACTATCGAAAATTGCCTCACAACAAATTCGAAACTTCTCGCAAAATGCGCATTAATTTTGCATTAAGTGGAACATTTTTTGAAGTAATTTACTTGCAGATTCTCTTTTCCTTCTTCTTTCTTTCCTTCTCTCCACCTTCTTTCGCCTATATTTATCGTTGCATCCATTCAAAATTTAACTAACTATCCTCTTACTATTATATAACTATTGCCTATTATATAACTATTAACTATTTATGCTCTATCAAGCGGACAATCATCTTCTGACAACTATCTTTCAGCTGTCTTTATTTCTATACTCAAACTGTCATCTGTTTATGGTGTGTCTCTATATATAACATGATCTATCATGATCTATCATGTTCAAAATGTATCTATCATCAATCTGTCACTCATCTTTCATCTAGCTGTGATTCATCTATAATATCCATCTACCAATTACGTTTTTGCTATTGATTTATCTGTTTAAGATCTATTTAACATTTATCTATCAGCTATCTGTTACTTAACTATAACTTATCTATCTTTTATCTAAAATTTATCTATTTATAATTCAATATAATTTATCTGGGATGTCTGTTTCTCTATATCTTTCACGATCTATCATCTATCCATAATCTATTCATCTATCAAATAACTACCTATTATCTTTCCATCATCTATCTATCATCTATCTATCATCTATCTATCATCTATCTATCATCTATCTATCATCTATCTATCATCTATCTATCATCTATCTATCATCTATCTATCATCTATCTATCATCTATCTATCATCTATCTATCATATATCTATCTATCATCTATCTATCATCTATCTATCATCTATCTATCATCTATCTATCATCTATCTATCTATCTTCTATCTATCTTCTATCTATCTTCTATCTATCTTCTATCTATCTATCATCTATCTATCATCTATCTGTCATCTATCTGTCATCTATCTGTCATCTATCTGTCATCTATCTGTCATCTATCTATCATCTATCTGTCATCTATCTATCATCTATCTATCATCTTTTAACTGTTGTCTTTCTATTATCTAACGTTTCTTTTACCAATAGTTATCTATCCAACGTTTATCTATCAGCTTTCTTTCATCTATTCATCAGTGCGTAGTTCGTTTTTATAGAAAACAAAGTTCTTCTAATTAAATATAGTCATAGGCTCGTTTGCAGCTATATAGGGTTCGAGGGTTAGCTAAAGATCCGTTTTAAATGAAGGATATATCAGATATATTACATATATATAGAATAAAGATCTTATGCTTTATAAGATTCTAGGCAAAAACACTCCTAAAGATTTTCTCAAGCTCCTAAAAGAGATTCTCAAGCTCCGAATAATCGTATTTATTGTAAGAAGTTTCGGGTAACGAGTCGCAGATGAGGACGAACGAGTAACGAGTAGTGATAAGTGTGTAACGAGTAGCGAGTTGAGGGTAACGACTGACTAGTAACGAGTAGTGATAAGTGTGTAACGAGTAAGAAGTAACGAATCAAATGAACAACGAGTAGAAAGAAGAAACTGAAAGCGATTATTAAACTGGAAAAAGAGGAAGTTCAGGAAGTAACGAGTACAGAAATAACGAATAGCAGTTATTAAAGAGAAAAAAGTGCAGTTAACTCAATAACAAATAAGGAATAGCTGCATGTGCTATAAAATTACCAGAAGCATAAGAGTTATGTCCAATTTTTAGAGCCTATAAAAAGTATTTGCGACTTGCGTCGAGTGGCAAATTACGAGTTCTTATTACTTTCCTAGCGCTCATTATATCTATTACACAGACAAGGAGAATATAAACACACACACACACACACAGACATATCAAGTGTATGTGTTTATATAGGCAAATAGATAAATAGATAGAGAGAGAGAGAGAGAGGGAGACATCATAAATATTTGCATAGTTTATAAAATGCACACAAGTTGCAGTTGCACTCTAATTGCCAGTCATGAGGTTCAACAACTTTCACACAAAAATCCTTGAACGCCATTTGCATAAAAAACCCCAACAACAACAACAACAACAACAAAAATAGCAACAGAATGAAAACAACAACAAGAAGATTACGTATACGCCACCGTTTGCGATAGACGCTGGCAGGGGTGCCGCTGGGCTGGTCTATTGCTGCGAGAGAGGGCGGCTTACTATGCACATAAACATATATAGAAACATATATATATACAACATATATATATATATATAATCCTATATATATATGTACGTATTGGGTGCTCAGTTAGCGGCAGTTTTCTTGTTGTTGTTTATTGAAATTTAGCGTCAAAAATCGACGCTCTAAGCGAATGTCAAGTGGAAAAGCTCCTGAAATGAAGAGCTTGGCGCCAAAAGGATGACTGTATGTGTGTGTGTGAGAGTGTGTGTGTTGTGTGTGTTGTGTGTGACAAAGTTGAAAGCGAAACGAATTCAAAATTCAAATAAGAAAAACAAAACTTAAAAGTAAAACAAGGAAAATAAACACAAACAACAATTGGAATTAAACTCGTAGACGAGACGCAAAAGAGCAGCCCATGACTCTGAGGTGCTTTCCCCCTCTACCCAGCCCCCTACCCCTACCCCTCCCCCACTTTTTTTTGTGTTTTTTTCATGCGAGTGCAAAAATGCTGACACTTTGTTGCTGTTGTTGTTATTATTATTGTTTTGTGAGCCAATCGCGTATTGTTTCTGGGTCATAGATATTTGTACGTACAAACAACGAATAAACACACACTCGCACACACACTTGCACACACACGCACACACATGTTCACATACCTCTGAATATGAGCGGATTACAGTAATAACTTTGTAACAGAAACGCACAATTCAAACGCTTTGCGACCCATTATAAAATAAACATGGTAAATAATTGAATTACATAAAACAAAAGTAGGTCCGATCTATTGACTCTTCTATATAGTAAACATACCATATAGTATCTTCGACCTGTAGGAATTATCAATTATCAATTGCCGATGAGTAATAAAGCAAACCAAAGTTAAATAACAAAGGTTAAGTTGACCCAAATTGAAAGCTACCGAGCTCATTGAAAAGAACCTTAAAGCTGCCTGGGCGTCAGCTTGGTTAACGACTAAAAGAGTAGTTAAAAAGCTAGTTAAAAAGCAGTAAAAAAGTAGTTAAATAGCATCGATAACTAAGATTTACTTGGCCTAGTTGACCCCAAGTTGAACGCCAAATTGATTCTTGAGCCTTTAGAAGCAACTTTTTGTTGCAGATCACTTTAAGGTTCTAATCTTATAGCCCTCTCTGATAGATCTGACAAAAGCTAAAGCTATAACTAAGATTTAATCGGGTAAACTAGGCCTTTAGATGTAGCTTTCGGTTTCCAGATCAGTTTTAAGCTTCACTCTAACATTATATACCCTTTTCTGACAGATCTTAGCAAGGATAATGGTATGACTAAGATTTACTTAAGATGGTTGATCCACCTTTAGCAGCAGCTTTTAACCTACCAAAAGCCAATCAGTTCTCTTATAAGCGTCAATCTTCTATTATATAAACCCTACTGATAGATCTTAGCAAAAGCTAAAGCTATAACTAAGATTTACTTGGGAAAACTAGGCCTTTAGATGTAGCTTTCGGTTTCCAAAAGCCTTCTGATAGATCTTAGCAAGGATAATGGTATGACTAAGATTTACTTAAGATGGTTGATCCTTGGACCTTTAGCAGCAGCTTTTAACCTACCAAAAGCCAAGCAGTTCTCTTTTAAGCTTTAATCTTCTATTATATAAACCCTACTGATAGATCTTAGCAAAAGCTAAAGCTATAACTAAGATTTACTTCCACATTGGGCGCCTTTAGGAGCACTTTTCACTCAGCAGATCGCTTTAAGGCTTCAATCTTACATTATATAAACCTCTCACTTTGAAGCTTCAATCCAACATTATATAAAACCTTCTGATAGATCTTAGCAAAAGCTAAAGCTATACTAAGATTTAGTTGGGTGAGATGCCTCACGTTTTACCCTGAGACCTTTGGGGACACTTTTCACCTGCCGCAAGCCAAGCAGATCAGTAAAAAGTTCCAATCTAACATTATATAAACCTTTTCTGATAGATCTTAGCAAAGATAATAGTATATATAGCTGTATGATTCATAGATTTCGTTGGGTTTCCTTTCTATTTTGCATAAATTTAGCTTGTTACTCACCTTATAAAACGAAAGTCCAACGCTGCAAAAGAAATGCCTGCGTCATTCCCTCTAAGAACTGCAAGAAAAATAAATATATATATTTAGTTATAGTTTATATATATATATGTATATATGTATGGATATATATTTAGATGATTCTTAATGCTGATCTTGAATATTTGTGTTGGAACTTATAATAAATCGTTATAAGAATTTGTTTGAACATTTGCTCCATATTCTAATCTCCGATTTCTTGACAGTGACAGAGACAGCGAGGGGGAGGGTGAGGGGCTGGGGGGTAGGGTGTGTTGTTAGTTTTTTTAGGTAGAACTATCAGGTTACGCCGAGGTTTTGGTGCGCTTTTCCAAATTGGAAATCGAATTCTCGTTTGGCTTTTTCTTCATTTTTAGGTCAATTTTGACAGTTGCGTCGACAGTTGGACACTAAATGACAGCAACAACAACAACCAGAACAGAAACAACAACAACAACAATGGGAAATCTATAAAGACAAAGATCGATTCTACCCAAAAGCCCAAAGAGAAAGAAACAACAACGAGAACCTCATCATCTCATCAAGATTGACAGGCGACGGGCGCTGGGCCAAGAACTTGAAATTGTGTTGTGCTTCAGCTGTGTGTGTGTGTGTGTGTGTGCGTGTGTGCGTGTGTGCGTGAGTGTGTGTGGGTGTGCACACTGGCAGCTGGTAGCACACAAAAAGGTGCGAGTCAGTCACATACTCGATTACTTTGACTTATCTCCAAGCAACACAAACACCTCAAACAGAAACAAAAAACAAAGCACACGCGCGGCTACACTGAGAGAAAACTAGCTGTTGCTGTGATTCAGCAGAGAAAATATAAGACAGATATCTAGGGTATATGTCTGGCTGGGAAATTATACTATACTTAAATGATTAAGGTATATTTTAGGTTGATTTTAGACAGCGGATATGCTGAGTTTGCTTGGAAGTGAAAATAAGTAGGGTATACATAGGGTCTATATAAAGGAAAAATGTTGGTTATAAGACAGAAAAGTAACTGAGACTGAGCATGATTAGAGTAAACTAACATATGGCAACATATTTTCAGATATATCTTATATATATACTCGACTTTTGCTGTTGGCTTTGAGAAGAGTTTTCTATGAAAGAGAAAAGGGAGAAGGGAAGGCGGATGCCGCTGCTCATGATTACAGGGTATTGTAGAGTATTGTAGGGTATTGTAGGGCATTACAGGGTATTGTAGAGTATTCCAGCTTTCATAGGACAGCTTTGTAGTAGCTTAGTCCAAGTTTTAGTTGAAGAAACTGCAAATTCGAAGCTCTGAGATAAATTCCAGAACGCAACTGGAAGCTGTAGTATAATCTCCTCTAAGGTAAGGAAAATTCATGAAAAGCGCCAGGAAAAGCACACTTAAAACTCTCTTAAACCTTATGTAAAACCTTTCTATGTACAATATATATAATTCGTTAACTAAACTTCAGATAGGGGTATTACCCCTGAAGAATAAATAAATTCCAGAGCGCAACTGGAAGCTGTCCTATAAGCAACTCTAAAGTAAGGAAAATTCATGAAAAGCGCCAGGAAAAGCACACTTAAAACCCTCTTAAACCCTGAATAATATCTTAGTATATATAATATATATGATTCCATGGCTAAACTTCAGATAGTTAAATCCCTAAGGAGCTGATATACCCTGGATCTAGTCGGAAATCGAGTCTCGTTTTATTTTCAGTGCAAGTGGCCAGCACATGTTTAGGGCATTATTAATGTGCGAGTATTGCTGGTGACCTATATATTCCCACACACACACAGAGAGAGAGAGAGAGGGAGAGGGTGTAGTAAAAGACAGAGAGAGAGAGTACATATAAAATATGAAAAGATCTACGACGCGCTCGCTTAATTCGTATGGATCTGTTTATAGACTTAAATACATAAAAAACACAAACACAAACAGACACACACACACAGACACACACGCACACGCACACACATATGTGCATATTAAATGCGTGTTATCTGCGTGCGTGTGTGTGTGTGTGTGTGTGCGGCACCTTCAACACATCCCTGGACGCGTATCAAGTTGAAGGTTTATTTTTGTTTACAATCATTTTTCGAACAATGTTGAAAAAAACAACAACAGCCCACGACACTCTTTCGGCAGCCACTACCCCAACATGTAGCCTACCCCCCCACCCCCCGGCCCACCCACTAGCTGCCTTGTTTCTGCCCCGCCCCCACCCCCACAGTACGCCCACACAGCCAACAAGTAGGTCGCCCTCGTCATCGTCAACGTTTCGAAATAGGAAAAAAAAAAAAAAGAGATGAAAAATTTGTGTTCTTTTTTTATAAGTATTTTCTTTTTTTTTTGTATTGTTCTTCCTCTAGTATTTTATCTTATCGGCAGTCATCGAGTTATAGTATTTCTTATCTTTTGTTGTTGTTTTGCCATCTCTTTCGCTTTCTTCTTTCTTTTTCAGCTGCTAAAAGAAACAGCAACAAAAGTCGAATAAAAATTTAAACAATTTGTTTGCCTTTAATTTAGTCTCTCGCTCTCCCTATCTCCTTCTCTTTCTAGCTGCTTCTTTCTCTTTCTCCGTCTGCTTTGTATATTTGTTCATATTCTACACACACACCGCACACACACCGCACACACACAACACACACAGCAGACACTTGCGGCCTTTGCGCTAACTTTGATACCCTACAGCCTCAGGCTGCGCGGTCTCAAACGCTGTCAGCGTCCGCATGTGCCGCAGCGTAGGGTGTCAGATAAATATATATATATATATAGTATATAGTATGTATAGCTTTTTTCTTATTGTTTTTTCCGTGAAAGATAAAAAACCAAATATTAGAAGAAACCATTTGAAATCTGGGTCAAAGTATTTTATGTATATTCCGACTGTTTATCTCTCTCCCTCTCTCTGTCTCTCTGTCTGTCTGTCTCTTTTCTCCCCAATTAGAGCAAGAGGAAGCAGCAGCAGCACCTTTAAGTATCTTCGTAGAGATCCTTTTGTTGTACTTTCTATTCAATATTTAGATATGTTCTCGTCTATTTGTTCATGCGAAGTGTCAAAATTGACCCACAAAAAATACCAAAAAGTTGACACAAATTATACACACACACTCACACACGCACCCACAAGCACACACACACACATACATAAGCAAAGACACAGTTAAATATAATATGAGTTCTGTGCCAGTTTAATAAACATTTTTCTAGTCTGTTTACCCAAAACAATGAAAAGACCTTGAAGAAGACACTTCTAACTGCCTTTTGTAGGTTAGAAAAGTAACTTTTTTTTGTATTATTTAAGACTAACTTTCTTCTATAAGTTATATACATGTCTTCGAGCTAGTTATAGAGCTTCTAACTTCCAGTTTAATCGATAGATCGCAGACTACTTCAAAGGAAAACAACTTTTCATTAGGTTTCCTGGTTCTTAAAACTGAACAATCCAGCCTTTATATATCTATATATCTATCTTACGTTCTTTAGTCAGTCTAATAGTTCGTTGGAAAACGTATACGTACTATCCCAAATCACACTTTATTTCACATTTTGTGTATTGCAATCATCAATTGAATGTCAAGTGCAGTCTCCAAGCGCAGAGAAACATTGTCTAGCCTCAGGCACAGTGGTAGAAATACCAATAAAACTGTGTAGAAATTATGTTGGCAAGCTTTTAGAGAGCAGTTAGGAACTACCTAAATGATAAAGTATTAACTTTAAACCCATTCTGGCGGTATATATACTATATATAGATATCTATATATCGGAACAGTCTTAGCCCAACTCTTTCTATGTTTTCTAAGGCCTCAGTAAGGATCGCTTAGAAGAGGATCTTCTATACTTTTATATAAGAAAGGTTTTCTTTTTTGCTGATAACAAACTTGGCTTAACATGCAAGTTAACATTTAACAGGCATATAACAAATATTTATCTTCTGGTTAAGCACTTGAATAGTAAAAGGCATCCAAAAACTGAAATTTTCATATTTCTATTGAAACAACACATCAAAAAGTAAAGTAAAATGATCAAAGAAACTCTGAAAAAGTACCTTATATAACAAACTGTAAAGTTGAATCTTTCATTATAAAGTCATACATATAGAGATGCATATATACTCTAGTAGTTATCGATAGGTTTAAGTAACTATCTCAATCATATATCTCATATGTTTCTCATGATTTCTGTTGACTTTTGCCAAGAATCTTTATTTGAATACCAAAACGCTTTATTGTTATCGATTTGTGTTAAAGTGACATTCCAAAACAATCGAAAAAGTTATCGATACTCGCGAAAGAATCGAAATTTATGTTATTTCTATATAAAACAAAAAAGTTAGCCAATATTTTCTATCATTTTGAACTCCTTCAAGCCTAGCTCCACCTTCAACTACTTGCTTTAAGCTCATAATTTATCGATAAATCGATATACCCCAGCATATTTAACAGTTCACATCTTCTCTCATACTAAAAGTACACGTCTGTACTTAAATTTGATTAGGTTAAAGCTGAATCGTTCCACTGTGCAGCGCCAGACGCAGCTATGAAATAACAGCAACTGTTATAAAGAACTATTAAAGCTTTTAACAATCGTCGATAATTTACGATTATTGTTAACATATAAATAGATATATAGATATAGATATATGTATGATCATTGTCAATCGGCTATCGACGAACAAACAACGAGCGACGATTCGCACTTAAAACGAGGCGACGCATTTCGCTAGAAGCCAGCGACAACGTGGCGTATGCGCAATGCGCAATGCACAACAAGACACACACTCAACCACACACACACACACACACAGCCACACACACATGCATACACTCAAGGATAACTGCTCTAAGCTCTAAGCTGTGACATATGCGCAAAGAATGCGCCATAATAAAAAAAATGTGCAATTGAATGTCGACGATCGAGTGGGAGAGGCGAGGGATTCAAACAGGGGAGTGACCGAGGAGAGGGGGAGAGATCGGAAGGCGGAGGTATATGCGAGCGGGGGGTTACGGCCAGACTAATGCTAATGCAATTAACGGTATTTTATGCTAATTTCAACATTGAACTTAACATCGAATCGCAAAGCGCCAGACACCGGACGTTCTAAAGACTTCAGACAGAACAGAGAGTTAGAACGAGTTGTTGTTGCTATTGCTGTTGTTGGTAGCAATTGTTGCTGCTTTTTTTCAGTTGTTGTTGTTGTTGTTGTTGCTTGGCAGTTGATTGGCCAGCTCGTAACAGTGGGAAATTGATATTTATGTAAAGAATGTGTAGAACAGGCCACAAAACAGATATCAAAACGACAAAACATATGTATCAATCATATCGCGATAGGGTCACACTGCACTCAATTCAAGGTCAATTTCGTATAGGTGCACACTGAAAGGGTTTCACTTAGCAAGAAGTACTATAACTGTGTCCCGAATTGACAATCGATTGAGCCTTAAAATGGGAAAATAACTTAAAATCGATCAACTACTTTCAGGGATATGAATTCTTCTTGAGATCTGATCAAAGGACCTGAAAGTTCCTACAGAATGATAGATAGATATAACGTTGAGTGTCCTTAGAAAGGAGTTTCTATTATAAACATAATCCTAAGGCAATATATGCCTATACTTAATGCTTTAGTTGATAATCTGCGAATGTTTTGTACCAGAAATTTGATTGATAAAGTTGAATTTTTGGCATAAATCAGAGCGAAAAGGATATAGAAGGATATAATATAAAAAGACTGAGCAGTGGTTAAAGTAAATTAGGATATAGAAATTAGATCTATGTTGATATCTAAGAGAGAAAATCAACAAATTTTCATTCAAGCTGAAACCAAAATCCAAAATCTCTGCTGACAGACAAAAAAACGCAGAAAATGCTTCAAAAATAATTGGAATTTAATTGAAATTTGTTTTAATGCTAACAATTATATACTCAACTTCAATATTATATACATAAATAGTATAAATAGTATATATAGTATATATAGTATATAATACAGAACGTATCGAGAGTATTATAAGTTCAGAAACTGCTTCGGGGAGTGACTCAATTTTCATTCTTTTTTCTCTAAATCTCACGCTTTGTTTTTCCCTCTTGCGTTAAGATTCTATTACTTTTTATGCTATGTATATCTATATCTATATACCTTCTGATTTGCTAGTATATAGTATATACTTTGCAGGATAAACCTGTACTTATCGAACCGAAAATCTTATGTAAGTTTTAGTCTTACACAAGAAAAAGGTTCGTAGAACAAAAAGAGGCAACGGAAAAAGGGAAAATTGATAGGATAAAAGCAAAAGCTGATAAAGAATCTTTAAGTGAAAGATTAAAGCAGATTTCAGTCTCATTAATACTAGCTTTTTATATAGAATATATAATATATCGCTAATTCCAAGAAGCTGCTATGTTTTCTTATAAATTTGTATGAAAATCCATTTGTCTTTTCCTCATCTCTGAGAAGTTTCCTTTCCTATGGAAAGATATGCTGTATTTGCTCTTATGTTTCATCTTTGATTCCTCATCAGACATAGTGCACACTATCGAGTGTCTACTGTACAGAACTGTTACTAACAATTGCTGTTGTTGAGGCAACTTTCCCAAACAATGCCAATTCCCTGCGGAAAAACCAGCCAAAACTCGCATTGAGCGTTTGATAAGAAACTAAATCCAAGGCAAACATCTATAGATAAAGATAGATATATATATATAAAGATGCAGTATATATAGATACCTCAGAAATCATCTTATAATTAGATTTCTCTGTTTCAGTAGCTGCAACAGATCGATTGAAATGCTTAAAGGCGCAGCAAGTGAAGCATCCGCTAGGATGCGGCAAGAGAATCGTCGAGTGCCAGTTTTGAACTTAACATTTTTTGGCAAGGACATTTGCAACCACGACAATAGATGCCAAAGGCAGAGGGAGAGAGAGAGAGAGAGTGAGATAGATATAGAGATAGAGAGAGAAGACAATGAGAGAAACTGTGTCGACTGGCAAACGGGAGAAGGACCAGCAGACGGGAGGAGAAAGTTTAGTTGGGGTCGGGGCCGTGCACAGAATCCGTTCAAATTCATAGATTGAACTTGCACTTGGGCACAAAACAAACTCACACACACTCACGCACACACACACACACACACGTATACAGAGTGGCTGCTGTGTGGAGGAGTGATGGGTGGGCTGGTCACTTTGCAGCGGCTCTGCACAAGGGGCTGAACGAGGACAAACCCAAAGCGCTGTGCGGTAGGTCAGGAGCAGCAGGCACAGCTGCTGCTGCTGCTGGTGCTGCAAGCGTAGCTTTCCCCAGCACTGACCTACCGCACGTTGGCAAATGTTGGCCATGTGGCACGTTGTGCGCAGGAGCCGCCCCTGCCCCCTGGCCCCTGGCCCCTTCCCTGTGTCTGTGTATGTTTTTGCAGCAATTTCCAAGGCAACGTTCATCGAAAGTTCAATGTACCGTTGCAGCAACGTCGAGGCGAGTCCAAGGACATTGATACGTGGCAGCGCGACGTTGCATGCAACCCACACACACACACACACGCATACAGTGGCATTTGAGTATTTGATTTGCTGCTCACAGGAGGCTAAGCCACAAAAAAAAAAGTAAATACGTATTGTTATGACTACATGCAGTCCCAGTACGTAACTGTGCCATGTCAGCTCGAATGGCATTGAGATTGCCACCAGCAGTCGCACCACCTGCCGCACTGCCTAGCACCGCCAGCACCTTCATCAGCAGCGGATTTAGCAGCGTTCTCCGTTTAATTTGCTCAACAGGCGACCTCTAATCTCTGGCTGACCTGGTCCAAAAATTACCTCAGCTCTGCCCGGGCTCAGATTGTGAATAGTTGCTTCAACTAGAAATGAATAACTTCAGATACACTCAAAACATATGAATCAATCACTTAGAGGAGCTCCGAGTTGAATTCAATCAATCGATTCATTCACTTCGATTCAACTACAAGAATCAGTCTGAAGTTTGTTTTAAACCTAATTTGATTGATTTCATTTGCTGCTTTCAAAGGATTGAATTGAATCTGAATTGAAACTAAAATCATAAATAGAAACATTTGCAAATAATTTGATTGATTTGCTAAGAGGAAATGTTTGAAATTAGTTTGATTTAGATTGAATCAATTGAATACTTCCTTACAACAATTAGTCTGAAATTCGTTTTGATTGAATTAACTTCGATTCATTGGATATATTCATACAGATGAGATGCTTTTATCTTGAATACACTCAAATGATTCAGTTGAATATGATTCAAGTCTTAAATTGAATCATTTTCAAATCATTTGCATCAAATGAAGCGAAGACTCACTGAAACCTTTGACGCAAAGCAACTTCTCTGAGAAAAGGAAAGGATACGAATAGTTCGCTTGAATATTTGAATTATTTGAATTATTTGAATTATTTATGAATTACTCATTTCATATTCATAACGAAGGATCTTAAATACTTATTTCTTCACTGTATTCATTGTTTTCTTGTATCTTAGAACTCTAATCGAATGATGTCATTGATTGAAATCAACTCAGCTCAATTGAATCATTTGCTTTGAATCGATTCAAGAAAACGACTCGAAAAATTACATTAAATAACGCTGGACACATTCCGACTTACTTCAGATTATATTTGCTATATATAAATCTAGATCAAAGCGAGTTTTGGCAACTTTATTCAAATGATTCAATTCGAAAAAGTTACCAAAAAATGATTGACTTGAATTCTTCAAGAAAAAAACTCTACAACTTGTTGAGAAGAAGCGCTCAAAGAGTTCATTTAAAGCAGTTAAATGAATAAATGAATATGAATAAACGAATATTTGTGCATATTAAAGGTAATTTTAGGTAATTTTGATACCTCCTCAGACTAAAAAGTGACACTGGAGGTGTGTGGATGAAACTTAAAAAAGTTGGTAAAGTTAATCGAGAGAAGTTAAAGCTTGTTAACCAAAGGTAATTTATCACATCAGAAGCATAAATAATACTTTATAAGTAAGAAGAAGAGCGCTTTTAGTACATAAAGTGACAATGGAGGACCTGTATAGCAGAAACTTTTCATTAGACAATGCGGAAATTGACGCAAATCGAACTGTAGGAGTCTATATAAAAGCAGAGCTCATCAGGTAAGTTTCTCTCCCTCTCACTCTACCTCTCTCTTTCTTTGTCATCCTCCTCTCCCTCTTTATCTGTCTCTCTCTCACTCAAGCTCTCTCTTTCTAACTGCTTGTCAATGCTACTCGCATTTCAATTGCTCATTTCGCGCATAGGCAAATTTTTTGTTGTTATTTTTTTTTTGTTATTTTATTTTATTTTATTTTATTTTAGCCCCTGTAACGAGGTCTGTCAATGTGCAGGGGCGTGCATACTCAACCACCTACACACACACACCACTAACACACACACCACTAACACACACACCACTAACACACACACACACACACACACTGTACACAGAGAGCGTCAGTTTGATGATTGTCGTTTGAATTGCGTCGTGCGTTGAATTCAAGCGCCAAGTGAAAGTTGTTCAATTGTTTATTATGATTATTGTTGCTATTACAATTACTATTACTTATACACAATTGTTGTTAACAATTTGTTGTTGTTGTTGTTGTTGTTGCTGGACAATTGGCCAATTGGCAATTGGCAGCTTCGACTTGACTGCGACTTGCTTAGAAGCATATTACGCATACGCCCCGCATTCGTTTTTTTTTTTTTTTTTTGGCAAGTTCAAAGGCAAAACCCAAGCGCTCCACCCCTTTCTGCCTCCCCCCCCTCCCCGCTACCCTTCCACTCCCTTTCTCTGCTGCGTTGTCGCGCATTTTAAGCATTTGTTGTAATTGTTTAAGTGCAAAAAGACAACAACAAAATACTTTAAAAACAAAAAATACAAAAAAAATAAAAAAAAATATATATATAAAAAAAAACCTTTGCGCCGCACAAAATTTGCACTTTTTTCACTTTCTCCTTTTGTGCACGCTTTTGACATTTTAATTGCTTTTTGCCCATTAAATGCAAAGCGAGAAAATCGAGAGAAGCGTCAACTTAAGCAGCGGGAAAGGGAGAAGCAAGGGCACACAGAGGGAGAGCGGGAGAAGCCGAAAAAAGGAGTTCAACTGGGCAGGGCCAGGGCCACAGAGATAAAGACAAGTATGTGCCATGTCAGAGGTGTGTGTGTGTGTGTGTGGTGTGTGGTAAGTGTGTGTGGAGAAAGAGAGAGAAGCAAGGCAGGGAAGCTGTAAAAAGAAGAGCAGAGAGAAGCTTAGAAGAAGTTTCAACCAGACAAAGCCAGGGCCATAGACAAGTGTGTGTGGGTGTGTAATGTGTGTGGTGTGTGTGGATTGATAAATGCGTGAGAGAAGCCTCTAAGGGAAGAGAGAAGCGTACAGGGCATGCCAAGGCAGCGAGAGAAGCTCAAAGGGAGCAGAAGAGCTCAAAATCCGAAAAGGAAGCTCAAGAAATAAGCAATGTCAGAAGTTTAAGCACACAAGTGTGTGCTTAAAAGGTGTGTGAGTGTGTGTGTGTGTGATTAGAGAAGAAGAGAGAAGTTAAAACAGCAAGGAGTTCAAGCGGAGTTCAAGTCAAAGTCGCAGATTGCTATCGAAAAAACTAGGCAAAGCCAGGGCCAAAGACACATAACTAATACAAGTGTGTGTGTGTGTGTGTGTGTGTATGGTGTGAGGTACATGTGCATGTGTGTGTGTGTATATGGTGCGATCTATGGCGTGCTGCTGATGCGCCAGAGCACAACAATTCTGATCTAAATTTGCAGCTGAAGTTCATTGACTGCAAAAATGATTGTCAAACAAAGGGGGCGTCGAGTGTGTGTGAGTGTGTGTGTGTGAGTGTGTGTGAGTGTGTGTGAGTGTGTGTAAGCTTGGGTTTGGCTTTGGGCACGCCACAACGGCAACAGCAACGGCAACAAAATCTCACCAAGCGATCGCTTCAACGTCTCTTCGAACGGTCTCGAACAAAAAGCAACAAAAAAGCAGAAAAAAAGAAGCAAAAGAAAAAGAAGAAGGAAAAGAGAAAAAAGAGGGAAAAAAGGGGGGAAAAAAGCTTTGGCTTATTGCAAATTATGTAACATTTACCCAGTAAACGCCAAAAGCAGCAGGAAACCTAGAAAAACCGTTCAATGAAAAGTGAAAAAGCAAAAAGCGAAAAAAGAAACCGCATCACGAACTCTAAAAGCAACTTTTAGCAACAACTTTTAGCAACAACTTCAGCAACAACTTCGGCAACAACTTCGGCAACAACTGCGACTTCAAGAGGCTTTTGCAGGCTTTGAAAATTGTGTAGCTTGTCGCTTGAAAGGAAAAACTTGTCCAAAGGCGGTGGAGGTGGCACGCTAAGGGGCTGTGTTGCAGCCAGTTTTTGGCCCACGTTAGAAGTTGGTAACAGCAACAGCAACAGCAACAGCAACAGCAACAGCAACAGCAACAACTGCTGCTGGTGGTGCCACATCCAAGTCCAATTGATTGCAACAATGTTAATGTTGCTGTTGTTGGCCGTCGTCGTCGCTCGCTGCGAAAATTTTGCTTCCTTGTATGACATAACACAGACAGAGGCAGCAGCAACCACTGGCAGCAACAGCAACAACAGCAACAGCAACGTCGATCTTTACCTCGACAACAGACCGTGTGCCACATTCCAGCATTGGTTGTGCCTCTGTCTATGTGTGTGTGTGGAAAATCCCGTTTTTTCCCATTCACTGATTCGATCAGTCGTCGTAATGAAAATGAGAAAAATGGCAACTAACTTATAATGCCAACTGCAACATGTACAAGCGGCGGCAGCAGCAACAACAACAACCGGCAACAGGCACAGCAAAACGTTGCAACGTTGCACCAAAGTGAGTTTTACTTTCGTTTTTCACGTAACAACCAGCAACAGCAACAGCAACAGCAACAACAACAACAACTATGACGACGGCAACAGCAAAAGGAAAATGGTGTTAGCAGGCAATGTTACCGGCGGCAGGGGCACTGTGGCAGTTGCAGTTGCAGGGGCAGGCAGGCTAGAGTTTTGCTGCTGCTGTCGTCGCTGCATGCTGCGATCAATTTCAAGCGGTTGCACGCTAAGCAGGAAGTGCAGCAAGGCAAATGTTGCAGCCAGCCCGGGCCACAGATGCAAACAGACAGATAGATAGAGAGAGAGATATATCTATATCTATAGAGAGAGAGAGAGAGCGATAGAGATGCCGTCGTTTGTCAAATGCATTAAACTTGCACGTTGCACATTGCATGTTGCACATTGCACGTTGCACGTTGCATATTGACTATCTAAACAGATGGGGGGCACAAAGGAAATTGAACAAAAAATTATAACAAAAACAGTTTCAACCAACTGCAAACAGATCGTACAGTTATGCCTAATATAACTATTATATATGAGACTATATAGGCGGATATATATATAACTAAAAACAAAGATATAGAAGTATGATCCAGGTCCAATTCCTGATAAACATCTGCAAGAATTGCTGCTTAGTTTGCAACCAAAACTTCTAATATGAAATTTTTCTGCCCCTCAAAGAAAGTTTAGCTAAATCGCAGAAGGACTCCAAAACCTTTGCATATTATGTCATAGGACTAGGCATATGGGATATATATATATATTCTGTCTATATAATCTATATATTTCATTATAAAAGCTTGATAAGTACCAGAGTTTTGGCTAAGCTAATGGTAAGTAAGCTCTGATATTTGAACTTTTCAAACTTTTTGAAAGTGAAAATCTTATTCAAGTCTAAGCTAAGAGTTATGCTAAGTATTATCCTATGATAACAATAATCTTTAACTGCCGGTAGATACATTTTAGATAAGCCTGAAGCATCTATGTCTAGGTTTATATAATTCACCTTAGGTTTCTTCCTTCTCTCATGCTATCCATAAAAATAGTTAGCTGCATCAACGAGTGGGTTAATAGAGAATGGATATCACCCAGATAGCTGTTATATTGATGTGTAGGTATAACGGAAAGGTATAAAAGAAATGTATAATCTGTAACTGGAGCATCCAAGTTTTGAAATGGTAAAAGAGCTTTGCAGATTATGACCCTTGAACAAGTTGAAAGAAATACTTATATCCTCCGAAAACCCCATGACAAACCCCATAGAGAAATCATTCGTATTGATATCTTTAAGGTATTGTCAAGATTTATGTAGAATCCTTAGAGGGAAGTGCACACATTTTCGGCAGGAAACTTGTGGAAGATCTCTTGGTAATAATAAAATAATACGATTGATGCCATTCAAATTAGTTTAGTCCCCAAGGGAAACCCCACATCGTATATACATATATATCACAGGGAAACCTTTCCTCCATACTTTATATAATCGTACGTCCTATCGTTATGTCTATTATAACTATCAGTGAAAGATGATCTCAATCTGTTTATACTCGTCATGTTTCCTCTTTTATTTCCCAGTCTATCCATTTAACCCCTTGAAGTGATTCCGGGTGCTTCGGGAATACTTCGGAAAAGTTTCCTGCTCTGAAACTTTCGCGTTGGACATCCATTTTAGGGACTTACCATCGACCACACATAACCTACGTCTAGTCTTCTACAATCTATCTATCTATGTTTCTTTCTCCTTCGTTTGTAGCTTCAACTGCTTCTTCCCCTTCCCTTTCAAAGCTATAGCCCACTCCTTTTCCTTTCGGTTTCTTTTCATCTGCACAATCAACTCCTCCCTAAACTCTGCCTTTACTTCCCTTCTTTAAATTTTACTTCATTCTGCACCGCCCTTCTTCTTAGCCTGCATCTCTTTGTTTTCCTCCTCCTTAACCTTCCTCTCCTTCATCTATGACTCCTTCTTTTTCACTCCTCCTAATCTCTTCCTCCTACTTCACTCCTCCTATTCCACTCCTAAGCTTCAACTCCCACTTCTCCTTCATATTTTTCTGCCCCTTCATCTCTTACATAAAGTCCTTCTTCATCTCCCTCTTCTTCACCTTCACATCCTCCTCTAACTTCGTTTCTTCCCTCCCCTTTCGAGCCCACTGATCCGTCTATTGTCCGTAGAGTCGCCGCCAACGTAACCAGGCAACAACTTGCGAGCTCCACTTTGGGCCACACCAATCCCGATCGTTGCGATCGTTAGGCAAAAGATAGGCTGCAGCAACAACAAGTCAAAAAAAGAGGTAAGAAGCAGCAGAAGAAGGAAAAGAAGAAGGAAAACCAACCAAAAAAAAAAAAAAGCCAACATCCATTAACATTTGTTGTGGAAGAAAAACCTGAAACGAGTTTTCATGAAAGCGAAAAAAAAACTGAAGAAAAAAGAAAAATTAAGTCACCGTTAAAAGTGCAGCCACAAACGACGCGACGATCAACTTACCCCGTTGCGTGTGCTGAGGGACGGAGGGGGTGGAGTGGGGGAAGGAGGATTACGGGTTGGTGGCGCTGGAGCAGACGATTACTTCATCGACAAAAGAGAGAGAAAGTGCCAGGAAAAACTGTTGCGACGAGACGGAAAGTAAAGGAGAGAGAGGGGGAGAGTGGTTGAGAGGTTGGTGCATGCGGCGGGGTGGCAAGTTGCCGTTGCAGTTGCCGCAAGATGGCGTGTCATGGTCTCTTCGCACCGTCACCCGTTAGCCACTGCAACATTTCCCCATTTTCCAATGCAATTGCGTCGCGTCGCGTCGCGTCGCTTTGCTTAGCTTGTTGCAACTTCAGCCATGATTATGTGGCATTAACTTTAGCTTACGTAACCTCCAATGCAATGCAATGCAATGCAGCCGCCGCCAAATGGGGAATTGCAAATCATATGATGGCCGACACCGAGGCACTCCCTCCCCCTGCCCCCACCATCCTGCCCCATGCAGCTACAACCTCGGCCAGTGCGCAAATGTTGCGCAAATCAAGTCAACAACAACAACTGCAATTGCCACAACGGCGATCGTCGTCGTTGAACGTGAAAAGCGGAAAACTTTTGCAGCTTTGGCACACAAAAAAAAAGGAGAAAAAAAAAGCAAAAACCAGAAGGAAAACAATCAAAATTTTGTGGCAGGAGCTTAAAGTGTTCAATTCAACTTTGACTTCACAACGAACTCTGTATGCTCTGGAGTTGTCTTAACAAAGCGGATCAGCTATCATTATATGAACTGATATGAACTGGTTCTATGAACTGCATTCATGAACTGCATTTATGATCTACTTAAGTTAAGATTAATTCGATGCAAAGTGAACTACAAAAGGAAGTTGATAAATTTGCAACGGAAAGTTGTAGTTCTAATCAAAGTTAAGTTCCTGAAAGTAATCCTTTTATAGGTTAGGTTGAATAAGTTTGTATCTAGAGTGATGCTTCACGGCAATGAAGGAATCATCAAATAACTGAAACTTTGTATAAACTCTATAGGCCTACAGCAGAGTCTGCAGCTCTTCAGACAGAAACAATTTCTATTGGCATAAGAGGCATATAGATATATATATATTATATATAAATAGCAGATTCCTCTAGGTTCAGGTGAAGTATGGGACTTAATAATATATAGCCTTATCAAACTGAACAATATAATCAAAGTTTTAGTTACATTTTCAGCTCGTTTGGCGATCCTGGCACAAAACAAAGTTCATTTATAAAAGTCCTTAAGTGATGCCATACAAATAAATCGCAAGTAGTCGTAGCTATCTATACTATATAGTACTATCTGAAGCATCAGAATAACACAATATGCCTTAACAGATTGTCCAATGATATAGCTTGACTTCTTCTGTCTATAAACTATATCAAAACGTGTTCTTTAACATAATTTCCCTAGCCAAAACGAACCGAACTTTTGATATCCTCGTTAGACGCGCAAAGCGACCTCTATTGGTGGGGCGCGAAAACTAGTCAAGTAGCAGTTATGGATGCTGGCAGCACTGGCAATGGGTCGTTAAGCGTTGCCAGAGATTGCATAAGCAGCGATCTCACTCACCTGCTTTGTGTGGTGATCCTGCCAAACGTTTGCTTGCAATTAACAGTTCCTCTGCCTGGCATGTCTGCAATGGTAAAAGGAAGAAGGAAACAAATAAGAGAAAGAGATAGAAATTATATACATATGTGTCTAAATAATGAAAACAAAGAGGAAATGGCACATGATGAAAGTGGAACATGTAACATGAAACGTGCATGTGTGTGTGTGTGTGTGACGTCTGGATTAACAAGTAATGCGGCATAACCTGGTCACATTGTCATAATCATAGTCATAATCACAGTGCACAGAGTCCCCCCTCCTCTCACACGCTCTGCTGCAAACATACATACATATATATACATACATACATACATATAAACACACACACTAGAATGCCAATATGGCGACTCGACTGCATTTCACTCTTGTTTTCGATTTCATTTTCGTTAGCTCGGTCGCTGGGTCGTTGGAACAGCAGCCGCAGTCGCGGTCGCTGCAGTCGCAGTCGCTGCACCAGCAGCAGCAACAGCAGCATCGATAGCGACAGCGAGCGCCAACGTCATCAGCACTTTGAAGCTTTTCTAAGCTCTCTCGCGCTCTTTATTTTTTTGGCTATGCACAGCGCGCGCTCTCTTTGCAACCAACCAACCTCGCTCTCTCTCTCGCTCTCTCTGTCATTTGTCGCTCTCTCAGCTGCATATGCAGCGCTGCTGACGTCGTCGCTGAGCTTATGTTATTCAATAGTGCAGGCTGCTGCTTGTCTGTGTTTGTGTGTGTGTGTGTATGGTTTTGCTATCTGCCGCCGCCGTCGTCGTCGCTATCGCCGTGGTATTGTACGTTGCCTATTGCCACTGCAACGACTGAAACGACCTCCTACAGGTCTTTGACCCACTGCTGCGACGACGACGACGACGACGACGCGCTCTTCCCTCTGCATCTAACAGCGGCGTTCGCCCTGACGTTCGCTTAGCTTTTCATTTGCACGTTATTATTATTTTCCTCACTTGCTCGCTCGCTCGTTCGTTCGTTTTCTCGCTCGCTCGCACGCTTTGCCTATTCGCTCGCTCGTTTATTCGTTTGCTTCTTTCTGTTTGGCTTTGGCTTTGGCTCTTGTGTGTTCCTTGTGTATGCCTGCCCAGCCGCCCCCTCTCCTGCTACTCCTATTTTCTTTTCTTTGAAATATTTCCCCACTTGCGTTTTCTATTGATGCATTGTGTGTGTCTGTGTGTGTCTGTGTGTGTGTGTGTATGCCCTCCTCTCCTCTCCTCCCCTCCCCTCTCATATCTGCTGATAAGGCATCTGAGTGCAGACTGCGCCTAATCGATGAGCCTATCGAGTCAAGAATTGTGCTGACTGCTCGAGGAATTAATTGTGTGGGTGTCTATGTGTGTGTGTGTGTGTGTGTGTGTGGGTGGCTGCTCTTCTTCTTCTTCTTTGAAATTTATTGCCGCTCGACTGTCGTGTACCGTTAACTGGGTTAGTTTTATTTGATGTCTGACATTTTATTTGGGCATCTGTTTTGGCTTTGTGGTTGAGCGCCTCCTGCCACATTGCAGCTACTGGGCGTTCAGCCTGGACTGTGTGGCATGCAGCATACGGTATGTGGCATGTGGCATGTGGCATGTAGCATGCAGCACGTGGAGCGTTGACATTTCATCGACATTGTTAAACGCTTCTCTTTTCGTTTCTTCTTTCTTTTGTGCAATCGAAAACCGTGAACAGCCTTCGACCATGCGGCGACCATGTAACCACTTGACGGGGCGACTGATATGAACCAAACACACACACACACGCACACACACACACAAGCACACACACATACATAGACAAGCATTGAAATCTCTGCATTGCTCTATAAACTTTTAACCCAATTCTTATGCCTTATTTACAGAGACAGCAACGTTTTATTGTATGCCACTTACAAACACCCATACACGCACACACACACACACACACACACACACACATACACACACATATGAATGTATATTTGTTATTGCTGGGAGTCATCCGCCGCTGCAGCTGCTGCTTCTTCTTCATCTTCAGCATACGCTTCTCCCGTTATTTATGTGCTATTCATTTTAGAGAGTATTTTTATCCCAAAGCCCAACGGGTGGCTGCCAGCTTGCAGGGGTACAAGGTGTATGTTCTAGGCGGAGGGGGAGGTGTAGGTAGAGGGGGGGTGAAACCAACCAGAAACTAGATGAAAAGGTAACAATTTATTACAAAAGGAAAAGGATAAAAAGCAAAACTCAGAAAAATCACAACATAAATTAAAGAAATACAATCAAACGGTTTTCATTTAAATACATAAAACTAAACGGAAAAGATTTTCAGATAGATATATACTATATAGATAAACTGATACGATTATTATATGCAACCGAGAACTGGAAGCTTATGAACCAACTTCAACTAACTCCAACTATTAGCCAAAGGTTTCCTATTGAAGTTTTCTGTGTTATGTTTACAAATCAAGTTTCTTCTCCGATTTGGGTTTTGAATATATAACTTATATTCCCACTCGTAGTAAATCTATATATATTGAGGCTATGAGCACCCACATACCAAATTTCATAGCTCTAGCTCTCAGAGTTATCGAGTTAAGATAGATTATTGTTCCTCAACTCTTTCATTTTCCGCCTGTCGCAAACATTGTCTATAAGTCAAGTACCCCTCATTTTCCTCCATTTGCATAGGGTATAACGCAAACGAAATGCAATTTTCACACATGAAACACATATGGAAAACGTTTTCAGTTTCGTTTTGAGTTAGTTATAAAATTTGTAGTTCTGGGGAGACTTTCAACTCAAAATTTATGTTCAGTTCGAGCTACATTTTCGACAGGGAATACCCCTAATAGCTTCCTCTTCTTCTTTTGAAGAAGTTTTGTCCCAAAATTCTAATTGAGTTCTAACGAATTTTCGACTTCAAAACATTTTCTTAGAGGAAATATATTTTGGATTGACTGTAAATCTAAATTTTTACGGTTTTCAGCATAATTTATTGACAGAAATTTGAAGAAGTTTTTGTTTCAAAAGAAACTTCTATCATATGGCATCCATTTAATATGGAATCTATTCCACATGGATTCTATTTCACATATAATGAAATCCACACGGAAATTAATATCATCATAGAATGTGTTTTATATAGAATCCACTGCCAAATAGAGCTTATATCATATAAAAGGAACTTCACTTTGATTACAATATAAAATACAAAACAATGTGGAATCTATTCAGCGTAGAATCCAATTCTACATGAAACCAAACTCCATATGGAACTTATATTGTATAGAGTGTATTTTGAAGTAGAAATAGTATCATAATTCATTTGAAATAGAATCCAATCCACATGGAAATTATATTCTATGATATATATTCCACATAAAGGGAGTTTATATCAAATGGTATCCACTTCACATGGATTTTAAGCACAATACATGAAAAACATGTGGAATCTGTTCAGCATCTGTTCAAATGGGATCAAACTCCGCTGATGTTCTATATAGGGTTCACTTGAAAGCCATTCATATGGAATACAATCCACATGGAAATAGTATGTTATGGAATATATTGCACACACAATCCACTTCGCAATGGAATTGGTATGAAAAGGAAATATACTTTATACAATTTGCAGCACATTAAGTCTAATACATGTGGAATCTATTCACCTTGGAATCAGTTCTACATGAAATCAAACATGGGATTTGTTATATATAGAGTACACTTCCAAATCAATTTAATCATTTCTTTCCAACACACGTGGAACTTATATCCATAATATATTATATAATATATATAATCCACATAGAATCCACTTCTAAATGGACTTACTATCAAATTTAATGCACTCTATGTCAATTTTCTATCATATGTAAAGTCCACTTCAAGGGGTGTAACCAAAGAATCCAATTCCATATGGAATCCATTCCAGATGAAATCAAATTCCACATGGGATCCAGCCTTACACGTAATTTATAATGTATAGAATCCACTGTCTTATCTTTTAAGTATCATATGACATCCATTTCATATAGAATCCAATCACATGAAAGTTATTATAGAATATATTCCACATAGAATCCACTTCCAAACAGAATTATTGTCAAATGTTATATCACATAAAACCCAAGAGAAGTGGAATGTATTTACCATAGAATCCAATTGTAGATAAAATCCACATCCACATGGAATTCACATTTAACATGAAAGTCAAAAGAAGCCCCCAAAAATTCCTTCAGTCTCTGAACTAACCACAAGAATTCGTTGAGCATAGAAAGAAGAGAATATAATAGAGAATAGAGATAGAAAATAGAGAATTTGATGCTTATTATCTGAAACCACAAACGATTAATCGTTGGGCAATCGATAAACGATAACAATTACAAATTAAAATAACAGAAAAATGTTCATGTAATTATCGCATAGAAAATTTGCTGAGACGAAGATGGAAATGGAGACAAAGCGGAATTGCCGAAAAAATCCTCGACCTTTGAATCTTGGCTTACATTTAATCAACGGCAAAACAACAGCAGCAGCTTGCAACTGCAACAATTTCCATGCCGAATTTGTGTGGCAGGCAACCAAAAAGTCAATGACTTTGCTGCAAGCAACACAAACAAAAAGAAGAAAAAAAAGCTGCATAAAATATTCATGTGTGTGTCTCTCTCGCTGTGTGTGTGTGTGTGTGTGTGTGTGTGCATATAAGTGCATCTATATGTGGACTGGGACATGAGCTGCAACATGCAGCGTGCACTGTGCAACAACCAAAGCGGCAACAACAACAACACTCGAGTGCCAACTACTGCCCTACATTCAAGGCAACGACTCTGAGATAAGCGCACACACACACACACACACACACAGATATATATGTGTGTGTATAGGCAGTGCCACTGCCAGCAGACAGTTCTATGAGGCCCCCCCTAGGCGCACCGCACCACCCACTCAGCCTGCAACCCACTGCCACCCACCTTCATTGCCTGCTGCACAAAACAAGAACGCAACAAAAAATTCCGCTTCAAGTTCCAGAGTCTGTTCCGCATGTGTGTTGAGTGTATATGTATGTATGTGTGTTAGAGTGTGTGTGTGT